>JBBMOC010000005.1:11258314-11858314 GCA_037975185.1 Centropyge bicolor | reverse complement strand
CGAGAGGAGAGAGAAGAGGAAGAGAGGGAAATGGAGAAAAGGCGCGGGGTGAATAGTAGCCAGCGGAGCATCTGAATCATATCTCTTCCTCTCTTCCTTCCTCTCTCCCTCCTCCCCCTCGCCTCCCTAAACAGCAAAACAGTGAAAGCTATTCCCCTCGCTGCTGTACGGCATCTCGAAAGGTTCCAAAGTGATTAAAAGTCTGACAGAGGACACTTGTATACATCCGCACAGCGTGTAAACAGCTAACCCTCCCCGGCGCTGGCTACCGCGTCGGCTCCCTCTCTTCCTGCCTCTTCCCCGAGCTTGCAGCCGGAGAAAAGGCAGCGGGTTCACATGTCTCGCCGCGCAGCTCCTCTCCATCCTTTTGAAGACTAATCGACCCTTCACTTGAGCCTAATTGATGTTGCATCGGTGAGCACTGGCTCTTGGATTATTCAGTCAAACATGTTTAACTGGTTCCCAGGCTACAGGCTGGAAAAACATCTTGACTGTAATATATTGCCAATATGCAGCAGGCGAGATGCGTGTACTTCGTCATTATAAAAACACAAGGTTTTGGCCGCGTGAAATACGGCAGTCTCCTGTGTAAATCACACACATTATGCTGGCTGAGACCAGGAATAACTGTTAGAGCGGAGGTGATGTAAATAATAAAATTAACAATATAGTTGCTTTAAGTTATATTTGTTTTTTATTCCTTTAATTTAGCTTCTTTAATACATTTTTATTACTTTGTTAATTCTGATGAAAGCAATTAAGAAGTAAAAATAATATATAAAGTTGAAAAATCTTTCAATTTAAGAAGTGTTACTGTTAAATATTATTATTGCTGAAACAATATAGATGTCGATATTCAAGGCTACACAAAAGCATTGCCGCTGTTAGCTCCTTTTTGATTGACACCCTAATTCACATGTGCTGCCTTGTTTGCAGCGCGCTTGATGGAAGGGCCATATGTTTTATGAGATGAGGTTATTCATAGGTTGTTGTGTTAACCAGGAACACTGTTGAACCTGTCACTTCCTCTTGAGCTGACAAGCTTTATTAGAGGAAGGGGAGGACGCTCCTGTTTATTCATGCTCGGTCTACGGCACGCGGCGTGTGTCAAACAAGATCCACCATGCATAAGCTTGTTACATTTGTTCAACTGGTGCTGTATTGGTACAATGGCTTTAGTCAGTCAGTTGTGATGGAATCAGATTTGTTCCTGAGAATAAGTGTGTGGGAGAACAGGGACACATGCCACAATATTGTGAGAAGGCTGATTGCCAGCACTCTAAAAAAAAGGGTGATTGCTCACTTATGGATCCTTGCTGTGGTATCACAACAAGAAGCCTTTTTTACGGACACCCGACTGTCACCCACAAATAAGCATATGGCTGAACGGAGAAAAAATTCTCCCAGAGCACAGTCGTGCACATACACACATGTAGAAAACAGACACACTTCAAAACCCCATTCTGTTTGGCTGTTGTTTTTGTCAGTTTACAACCTAAACCCCCCCATTGTTGAATTAACCGCGGAGAGAGGGGTGGGTGGCTGGAGCCACAGTGCCAGGGCTACGCTGGCCCAGAAAAAAGCCACAACACAAACTAACTCTTGGCAGGGGATGGAGAGGCAGTATTTTTCCAAAAGCTGATTACCTTCCCTCCCCCAGTGCTCCCTCTCTCTCCCCTCTCTCTCACTTTCTCTCTCTCTCTCTCTCTCTGAGACAAGCTGTTCCCTTGGCAGCTGTTTCGACAATGCAGATCCCCGAGCGCAGGGGGAGATTGGAGTGTATATGTATGTGTATGCGTCCGTGTGATGGGGTGGGGGTTCACTAATTCAGGAACCCTCCACATGCAAATCAGCACGGAAACATGCCAGGTTTTTTTTTTTCCTCCGAGGCCCCGGGATGCTGAAACTGAGCACGATTAACACTCAACACCGGTGTCAGATGCCGGAAACCCCGCGCTTTCTGAGGGCTCGGCCTTTTGTTGGAGCCCCTTCCGTTCGATGGCTGGCCCCATAGTCATGTTTTTCCAGGTGTAAGCTCTCCTGGCGGTTACATCAGGTTTTGTCGGCCTCGTCGACATCGCAGCGAAGGGTTATCGGAAAATCCTCCAGACCGTCCTTCACAGTCCAGATTGCCTACATGCAGATGTGGCATTAAATTAATGTGCAATCTTATTCCATTTTTTTTTATACACTTGCCATGTGTGTTGAAAAATACAGGCAAAAATAACAAACTAGGCTATCCTGGCAGGACTCATTAGAGGACAGATGATACTTCTCTACCTAAAACATGAGTCAGATGTGGCTGGGGAGCCCATGGGCAGGAAACAAACACATCATAATCCTCCTCTGTAATTGGGCAAATGAGAGATGTTGCCATTGGACAATGGCGCTGAAACAGATGGCAAGAGAGAAGCGATGTAAACCTCCCACCACCACTAGCCCGGCTTTCTCTCCTTCACAGTATTTGCTCCAAAAGGTAGAGAGGCAGGCATCATTTCAACAACCCCTACGGATTGTCTGTCTCTTTCTGTCTTACACACATAAACACACACACACACACACACACACACACACACACACGCTTCCACCAAAAGCGAATCCCTCTTGTCTCCCATCAAAGCACCTTTTCCTCTAAGACCCCCCAACGAGCATGCTCGCTAAGAGCCCTCCTTTGAGCCCCTAATGCACGGGCAATCAGATTAGGGCCGTCGATGTAAGCCTTGAATTACTCACGCTATGACTTGATTGGCCAATAATTTGATTGGAGTCACATCTCTACTTCCCCTGGTTCTTCAGATCCCATCTTCCCCTCCGTGTTCCCTGCTTCTCTTTCCTCTCCTCCCCGTCTCCTTCTCACTCGAGGCAACAACAACAAGTCTGGCTGTCAGCTTTTGAGGCAGCGTGACCATTTTCCGCGGGGATCACAAAACTGACTTATCGAGGGAGTAGAAGGCGTCTTACTGTAAGTCACATTCAACGTTCTAAACCATGAAACAAAAACGTGTAATTCTCTTGTGATGGCACGGTACCGAATGACCTTTGTGTTAGCATACAATACCACTCATCATGAATACTCTGGTAATAATATAACATTGATAACCAGATATTGCACAGCCCAAATGAATCTTACTACAAAGTTATGTTGAAATATCTGTTCACTCTAAATACAAGACAGTCAACTGAATTCATTCTTGCCAATAATTGTATGGATTATGGGTTTTTATTGGCCTCCCTGGAAAAACAATACAATCTAATAATAATGACAAAACACAATCTAAAGCTCATGAAGCCAATAATTATGTGTGATTGTATGGCATAGAGTCAGACCACGCGGGGATTAACACCATTACAGATGGCAGCAGGTAATTTGCATTTTCATTCAGAGTTGACATACTGCGAATGTAAAGATGTGAATTCATGTAGCAGCTAACATAGGCAGCTAAAAACAGTGTTCTCAACATATGGAAAAATCAGTGCAGAGGTGTAAATTTGCCTTTTCTAGCAGATGAGCCAGAAAATGATGAAAGTGAACTAAACTTGATTAAACATTACACAAGGCAGAAATATGTAGGTTTTCTGGCCAATCAGTGACTCAGTTTGTTACTTAGAGCATGTGCTTAATTAAAGCTTAAAGGTTAAAGGTGTGTGTCCAGTAACAAAGTTAGTAACAGGGAAGAGACTCCAACATGAGCACCAGTTGATCATAGAAATGATGATCAGGTACCATCAGCTACAACTTTAGCTGAAAGACTGTAATAGAAGAATGTACTCTGTCTTGCCAACTGAAGGTGAAACAAGTCAAGTCGCATTTATTGGTATAGAGCCAAATCATAGCAGAAGTTATCTAATAATATCTAATAATAATAATAATCATAATAATCAGAACAAGATGTTGAGAACTAACTTTGCATGAAATGAGCATGCTTGATATGACATTTGCTTTTTTCTTTCAATAAATGAACCAAATGGTAAAATATCACAGCTGAAACCCTCGTTGAACTTTTCCAGAAAAATGACTGTGAGTGACTTTTTCCAGCAATATTACATGACCCATGATGATTACAAATATTCATGTTTTCCTGGAAAATCCATTTACAAAAGGTGAAGTTCTAGGAAAGGACGTTTCTCGCTCTATGAAAAACTAAAACCATACTTCCTCTTGAGTTTGGGCTGTTCCTGAACGTGGTCGGCTCAAATCAAGGTGCCGTCGGTCCAGATAGGGAGTGATGTGACGGAGGGAACAAAAGCATCCCTATATGTTAACTTAATCTCTCAGAGGGGCCTCGGGGAGACTGATCATTATTCAAGATGGCAGTGCCTCTCCAGCAGCGAGCTTGTCAGAGCTGCCTCTTCCTTTCCCTGACAGTTATGAGGTGTACGTACCCTGTTAATAAGGGAGTACCGACTCGGTGCTGTGGCTCGGCGGTTGCTATAGCGTGGACCATAACACTCCTATGAAAACATATGGCATACAAATCTCTGGTTTGTTCTCATGAGGACTAGCAGAGGAGGTCGTCTGCAGATATCCGGTAAAGGAACTGTATAAAACACCGGAGGAAGATGTAAACTTCGCTGTCAAAAAGATGCTGCACATGAGGAGCGGAGAGGAAAAGAGGCATTAGCAGATCGAGTGATGTGCAAACAGCCTGGAGAACATATTTAAGGGGTCTCCGGTCTTATTCCACTATATGGAGGCAAAAGAGCTGATTCTGTTTGACTCCGAACTTCAAAATGAATCTGTGAAGAGTGTGTACTGCTCTGCAAATTAGCCTGGGAGTCATTTTGTATCTATGTCACACACCAAGCAGAGAGAAGGATGTGGATGGATGCTCCCTCTACTGAGCGGATGGTTTGATGGTAATCACATCCCTGCTTTTTCCTCTCTTTTCTATCTTGTCTACCGCTCTCAGTTTTAACTTTCTTCGGCTGTCATAGTCCTCTGGAAGAAGGCAGCCATCTGCTATGAATCATGCCACGCTCCGAATCAAATGTAACAACACAGTCTTGCAGCCGTGTAAACACAGGCACACGCAAATGAGGCAGACAAATCGCAGTGGCTGGCAGGAACAGAGACGTCCCTGAGAGCTAAACGTGTTTGACGCATGTGAAAATGCGCACGTGCGGGAGGAATCTACGCGGCGTACACGCAGGTCGAAAAGCACGCGAGTAAAATATTTTGACAACCAGCATCAAAATGAATGTAAAGATAAAATCCATGAGCATCAAAATCAAAACAATCGACAGTCAGAAAAAGCCCAAAAGGAACAGCTGAGACGTCCCAGGGAGCTTTTTAAGATGCCGTCAGAGAGAAAGGTCACCACCTTGATCGTGGCGCGCGATAACACGGGGACAACAGCGCCGAGATAACCTGAGAGATAATGCAAAGATAAAAGCGGAGATGGCAGCAAGATAACCCTCACACAACACAGCAGCGACACTAAAGCGGCATGAAGAATACTGAGATAACGGCTAGAAAACAATGATATCACGAGCAAAGCACAGCAAAACCAGCACTGGGGGGGCCGAAACATCAAACATACAGTAAGTGAAGGAGACAGAATAACAGCTTTTAAGGGTGGAGTGGAGGAATGAGAAGCAGCGGCAGACATAACAAAGACAAATGGAGACAACAGGGCCATCGGAGAGAGAGAGAGAGAGAGAGAGAGAGAGAGCACAAGAAGCCAGCATTCAGTCGCACAACAGACATCACAACGCATGCAGACAAAATATTGACAGTGTGCTGAAACAAAAAGGGCAGCCGAGAATTTCGTGACTTCTAGATAAGAGCTGATATAAATAAATGTGCGAAAAAAGCAAAAATTTGCATGAAAAGACGTTCTCAGATCAACTGCTCGAGTATTAAAAAGCACAAGAGGAAAATGCGCATCAGTGACGACTTAATTCAGGAAACTTTGTATTGTTGTTTGCGGGAGTTTCTTTGCCTGAAACTGTCGAGTGGGTTTTGGGGGAATGTGCTGATGTTCTGATGTAAAACACTTTTAGGAGCAGAGGCAATGATGTGAAATCACCTCAGAGGGGGCTGAGACACCCGCGTGCCATACATCTACCTGTCTCCTCCCAGTTTCTCCCTGTGAACTGCTGACCATCTCTCCCTCCATCCACACCCTGGAGAGGAAAATGTGCAGGTGAAAGATCCTCCACGTCAGCCCCTCCTTTCAGCTCTTTTCCCTGCATCCATTTCCTCCCCTCCCCTGCAAAGCAACAGTCACAGTGTGTATGCACGTCGGCTGTGTGTATGCCCACCGGGCCCGAGGTCTTGAGGGCGAGGCCCCTTCTGAGCTCAGATAAACTACGCTGACCTTGACTTTTCAGAGCTCTGAGACGAGGCCGAGATCCCTCCTATGTTTCTCAGCAGAGTTAGAAAGGTCAGAGAAGCATTTTTTTCGTCTCATTATCTCTTTGACATGCGATGAAAAATGTGCGTTGGATGAAAAACCTACAAAAATACACATCACACCCGAAAGAACAATTCGCGCAATCAAGGCTTGTTTGATATTTTGATGTGGAAATTCGCATTATCTGTTTCAATCTCTTCCTGTCTTTATCCGTCTCTGGCCCCCGTCCGCACGCTCACACACACACACACAAAGACTCATGGGAGCAGTGTCAGCGAGATGAAAAGGATGAAAAGGGACCCGTTAGTCTGACTCCTCTCTTCCTCATTAGGCAGGATGAGGGACTGTGTCGGTGTCAGAGAGCTGGTTCATCAACCCTCAGCAGGACAGAGGCCCGGCCCTGATCCACCCTGCTCGTCCCTGCCCGGACTCGCTGCTCCCTCTTCCTGCGGCAGACCTCTCACATATGATTGAAGCCAGTGGAAATGGAAACAGTCAGGGTGATTTAACATGGCGTGCCCGTAGAATTCGTTAAAGAGGAGGATGGGGTGCAATAGAGAAAGGTAGTTGTAGTTAATGATATGAGGACAGCTGGCTAAAACAAAAGGAACAGGCAAGTCCGACGGTCTGCATTTGATCTGAAAAGAGGCCATTAAGTGAATAAAAGGCCAACTATCTTACAGCTCTATCTGGAAACTGCTTTTATCACCTCGCTTTTATTGCAAGGAAACATATTTATTATAGACGTACATAAGCTGCTCAGAAAGAAAACAGCAAATGAAAATGAATGCAACATACACAGAGGTATTGTGTTATCTGTCTATCTGCAATAGAGTTGTGAACTGATAGGAGCTATTTTCGGGCACCCCCGTTTCTGGAAGCAAAAGTCTTTTCCCACAGACGATGTCATGTGACTCGCAGTCGCACTTCAAGGCTCGGATCAGCATTAAAGTCTCATTAATCTTCATCTTAAATGAGTGTGAACGATTTAGAGCTCTGTATGTAAAATATGTGTCTTTGATTGAAAAAAAAAAAAAAAGGTGCAAACATGTGTGTACAAAAACTTCAACTACCAAGATGCATTTAAGCAAGAAACATCCAATCCAAACGTCGCGAACTGTGGGAGGAAACTAAAGATAACAGTGTTGAGAAAACTGAAAACAGCTGCAGCTTAAATCAATTCACTTTTAAATTCTGGGTCAAATGTGGGTGAATTCAGCGACTGCGGCGCCTGTGTCACGACGAAGCGCCTGAAGTGCCAAAATCACAGAAAACGAAGCTGAACAATTCAAAGTGGTGACCATAAGAAAAAACCTATAGGACTGTTACATCATGTGGGAGAGTCCTGTGTTGTTATGTTCAGTGATATTGAGGAAATCTATTAAAGAAATTGGAACAGAGACTGAGGAAAAACCCTGGAACCAGCGTCCCCTCCTGCTTTGCAACTCCACTGAAGTACAGCTATGTCTGGCAAAACTCTCTAAGTGTTAGCGCTGATACAGGCTCTAATCTGACTGTGCTGCAGCGCCCAGAACCACCATTAAATATGATCTATGTAGAGTGACTCTCCATGGGAATGTGAACTCACACAAGCGTGCACAGGGATGTAAGCAGTAGCTTTAAAGTTGGCATACGGTTGCCGCGCCGCCGCAGTGGAAGGGGCTGCATTAATCAAACGAAATTTTCTGGTGAATTAAAGATGAATTTAAGGCACTTTGTTTTAATGCAGTCACTTAGCGGCAACCTCACATGATCAGAAAGTGCTGTATGGATTTCACAGTGGCACGGGGCCTTGACATTTGATTTACAAGCACATAAAATGTAATTAAGGGAAGATTTTAGTTTCTTAGTTTCATCTTGCTGTAAATAAATCACTCAATGATTTGTGAAACACAAGAAAGCTTCTGTTCTTGTCCCATTGAATTCTATAGTTTCTTCAAAGGCGTTTTTAAAATGTTGGCCATCTTTGTTTACTTCTCACTGTCGCTTTTGAGTGTCCTCTTAAAGGCTTTTTCTACAAGCAGTTCAGATGTCTTGAACTTTAATATCACAAACAAACATCAGGGATCATGCACAGAACACGAGTCTTTGACATCTTGGATTTTAACTTTTGAGATTTCTTTTTACTGTTTGCTACCTTTGGACACTTTCAGATTATACGAATGCAGCCATTAACTGCAGTGTGTACACTACACTACTAAGGCTCTACCTGTCGAATCAGTGTACGTCCTGTCCTTCTTAGAAACCTGCCAGTATCCTGCACATACTGCAAATCCTGCACAGTAAAATTAATACATGAATGCATAGTGGCCCTAGAGTTGATCATTGTTGCACAGTGGATCATGAATATCACACGAAACTATGCAAAAGCCTATTGATTGTCATTTCTGTGTGAACGCTCGCAGAGAGACGAGTCAAAATATTCATCACCGAGGCGTTCATGCGTGCATTCACTCGAACTCAATCAATGCAAATGCAGAGCGTGGCGTGTGCTTTGTGATACCGCGTGTACTGTATCTTTGCTCATAATCAAATGATTTACTGTTGTTTTTCACAGAAGCTTTATATATGTGTGTGTGTGTGTGTGTAGGTGTATCATTGTCTTGCATTTGTCATTTGCTGCCTCTCTACTACTGTAAACCTGCTGCTCTCCAGTTACTGAGATGCACCAGACTTGTGTTTGTTAAAGTATCAGGTGGAAAAGTTTTTATACTTCTACAAGCAGCAGAAAGAAAAGCTCAAGGTGAAATGAGAGGAGAGCAGATGAATGGCCTTGTAGTAGTAATTCTCACACATAAAATGCAATGAAAGACAAGTTTCAGTGGTGTCGCTTTATGTACATCAACAGTCGAGATGAATGCTGAGAAACCCAGTCCGGCTGTTGAGGTTAGAAATCATTAAAGTGTGCAGTGACAGCACTCTATCGCAGAGGTAAGTAAGCATGGACAGAGGGATAGATGGGATACAGGGAGGACTGGAGGGTGGCTGGCATTGAGGAATCCAATCCTCGAGTTAATTGGTATGACTGATGAAGACAAATTAAAATGGGTCAGCTGAATCAAAGAAGGGGCTCATTGTGTACAGAGCGCAGTTCAACACATAAGGGATATAAAAACACACAAACACATGTAGTAGCTGGAGCGAGAGATGAACTCATGCTGTTTGAAAAAAAAAATACGCCGAACATTCTCCGCGAGAGCTTTCCTTAACGCGGAAGCCGCGCCATTGATTTTCCAATATTCACATCTATTCACAGGTTGTCTTCTCGGAGGGCCAGCCGAGTAATTGAATGCAAAGCGTTTCACCTGGTCTATGTGTGTCAACGTTGAGAGTGGAAGCCCGGTCCTTTGAACGTCGTCTCTGCGGGGCCTGCTAATTGAGCCAGATCAATTCACAGAGACGGCGAACAGGTTGGCACAGTTGCCACATCAAAGAGATTCTAATAACTGCACACTGTGGCCATTACCGGGCCTGAAAAAGCCATATTTATGTTTGCTTCAAAGCAAGCATGGCAGCATTGAGCACAGTGAGAATGCAGGCTTTCGCTACTCTTTGTCAAACCTACAATTTAGACACAAGGCCATTTTGGAGCAATTTGGGAAACAGAATAGAGGCTATTCACACGTATATAAATACAACCGCTCCAAATTGTACTTTAATTAGATCCTTTTTTTTTTTGCTGCTGGAGCGGAAACCAATAAAAACACACGCAAAAAAACAACATAATGACAGACTGTAATTGTTAGGAAGATATTGCAATAATACCCAAATGATTCCTCTGTATCTGCGCTAAGTTTCCCACAGGAGGATTAGTTATGCTGATGCCGTCTATTGCCAGTCATCCCTTACCTCCCCCCTCGTCTCTCCATCTTTCTCCTTCTCACTCCCTGCTCTCTGTCTGATAAGTGATAAATTTATAACTTTGTTCATTAGTGCTGGCCTGTCTCCTGCTGTACAGGCTGTCTGAGGCGACATTATGGCTGGCAGGCCCTTCGCTCACGCCTCTCCTCTATCCGCAGTGTCTCTCACTTTTTGTCTCTCTCTCTCCCTCAACTCCCATTTTTCTCACACTCCTTCCTTCCTCTTTTTTTTTTTTTTTGCTTCATCTCTTTTTCACTCCAGCTCTCACTGATTTCTACTTAGTCTCAGCGTCTCTGTTTCTGGCCCCTCTCTGGCGCTCGCAGCTCGGCACGTCTCCGCGCTGCTCGGCGAAATAATTTACCGCACGCGGCGCTCCCGTGGATGATTGAAGCGTAATTAGATGGCAGAGACAGTGGAAGCCAACGGAGGTGCTTGGGAGCCAGTGCTCGTCAGATGGTCCGTCTCACTCTCACTGGCTTTGCCCTTCAAAACTATCACTTCTGCAAGAGGAGCTGGGAGGAGGATGGTGTGCTGGGCCCCGACGCAGCTAAGCACGCTGCAAAAAATGACACGCTGGCAAGTGGTCTGTCTTTTTTTTTTTTTGAGTCGGATTATCTCACTGCACTGCAGATATTTGCACAGGTATCAACTTTTGTCCTCATCTTAATGTAACTTCCTTTAGGTAGCATCTTAAGCCTGAATCAAAACTGATCCTAATCAATGAAACAAACTGAAAATCAAAAATGAAACTTAAGCAACGATTCTGTTAAACTCAGGATGAACTCACGTGCCGAGGGTACAGGGAATCAACATGATGCCTCTGTGCATCATTATGCATTCAGGGAGATGAGGAGCGGAGAGACATACAGCCATAAGCAGGGAAGCTACGATTAGCTTTGTGCTCCATGCTCTCTGAAAGCTGTCCCCATGGCAGAGCATATTAAAGCCACAAGTGCTTGCTAAAGGATAAAAGTATACATGAAAACAAACAACCGAAGTATGCACGATATGCTTAAGTGCTGACTGGCACCGCTATGATGCGTTCAAACGATGAGCATCGTAGACAAAAAAAAATATAGGCGAGAACGAGCTGCTAGTGAGTCACTATAATCATGAGGATGCCCTTGTCGATGGCAGCTTCGGGGGGGGAAAGTGCTGATCACCACGCTGCGTTCTGACACCATATGCTTCGCGAACAAACACGGCGGCGAATGTCAGAGGGGAAATGGCATCGCATTCAAGGTGGCGCACATCGAGCGGAGGGGTTGAGTGATGCTGCTGAGCGAGCACCTGCATCCCCCCGAAGTCTGTCCAATTATCCCGCTGTATTCACCATACAATGTTTTTTCCCCCCTCTCATTCTCCCCAGGTTTAACCCACGCTTGCGGGGGAGGCAGGCTTCGCCGGGCCGGCTGTTGTCAGCAGCCGACCGCAAGAGCACTGTCAGCCGTCCCTTTGATTATCGCCCAGAGGTCACCCTGCGTCGAGCCGAACCGTGGGGTCCCGGGTGTCAGCGGAGCTAAGACGTCAGAGGAGTCACCTTTAGAGGATAATAAGAAGACTGCTGACTGACTGCAGACCACCCAGAGGGGGATCCGTGCTTTTCACATGAATATAAATGTGATATTGACAGGAAATCTTCCCCGGGAGAGAGAGAGAGAGAGAGAGAGAGAGTGAGGGAAAGACAGCAGAAGAGATGGAGGAAGTGAGAATAAATGAGAGAGAGGACTGAACACTCTGGTTCGTTTCACACCGTTAAACCATCTGAAGCATCCGCTGGTGACTACTGGTTGATGGGCCGGTGCGAGCGCTGTGTTATCATAAACATTTGGGATTCACTTCATGGAGGCACTTTAATGATGCTTTTAGCATAATTTCCCCACTGTAATGTGAAGTGAAGGGCAAGCAGCGCCTTTCTGTCTGCCTGTTGCTCGGGTGAACCTTATAAATATCGGCTATTGGAACGAGGATGGAGGCACATTGCACCAACGTCCCCGCTGCTAAACCAGGGCACTGACGGAAGATCTGCAAAATCAATATCACTGCTTTGTTTGACACCTTAGTGACAATGAGTTCATATATAGTATTTTGAAGTAATGGCAGTGTGATTTTTTTTTTTTCATTTTCTCTCTCGAAACTTGAGAGAAATTTTACATTTGAAGGATAAAACAAATCCAGATGCATCTCCAGGATCATCACAGAATTTCAGGTCAGATCCAAAGAAAAGCAAACGTCAGCTCCGGGTTTATATTGGCCCTCCGAAATGTACGACTTCAAAGCTGGGTGTACATTGTCAGACTCCATAAGATGTTAGAGTTGTTGTGCTAATTCCAGGCTGTCCACGCTCGCTGAGAGGAAAAAGAAGAGAAAAAAAGAAAGCAGAAAAAGGACAGCTTTGTTTTCATTCGGGCTGTTATCAGCAGAAGCCGACTGCAGCGAGAATAGGGAGGGATGATTTCCATAAAGACTGGCTGTTGTCTGAAAGCAAGCAGCTGTCAGGCGGAATTACCTCTCCGACACAGACACCACAATCGAGGGTGCCCTTCCCATAATTCAGTCTGATTGGCTCAAGGGGAAAATGGCAGCCTGTGGAGAGTGAGGCCAGCGGCTGGTTGACAGGTTTGCATCTGCGAAGCTAGACGCGCCATTTACCTGTTATCATTCTGTCGGCTCGACGTGTCAGTTTTCTCAGTTCGGAGAGCTACCTGAACAAAGTGACATAGAGAATAGAGTCCGCGGTGTGAAGAGGCGAATACGTGCCTGTACTCAGTATCTCTCACACACAGAAACACACATGCATACACACATAAAGAGGAGGACAAATATTCATCTCTTAGAATCAATTATTGATAGACTCACATTTTTAATGAATGCATGGATTATGAGTCATTTTTAGCAGCACAGGAACTGTTTTGCTGTCTGATATTCAACGTCCGGCTATTCAACATTTCAATGATGGCACAGGTTGCTGAAAGCATGCTAAGCTTTTTCAGATCTTGATCTATTATTCTGCCACATAAAGCAGGTCAAATAGTTGCTAATGTTGAACCACCTTTGTTAAACCTTTTGGTAAATGTGCTTATTCGCTTTTTTTTTGCCTGGCTCTTCTCATCCAACTCTTGGAAACGTCAAACAATTCTTTTCATGTTGGGTTGGGAATCACGACTGTATGCATCATTATTTATTTTTCAATTTTACACAACAATTTTTCAAAACACTGTGCGAACAAACTGTCACAATACGATTCCACAGAAACATAAGCAAATAAAAATGTGTACTCATTTGTGTGAACGTAGAAATAATGCAGGGCGCACACACACAAATACACACTGTCAAGTTCATGCACACACTTGCACTCGCACACGCAAATACACACAAACACACACACACTCCCACACCTATGCTAAGTGCTCTTATCTGTGACTTGTGTAGAGGTGAGTGACAGGAAGGGAGGCGCAGGGGGGAAGTGTCCTTTAGGTGTCTTAATTATGGCTCCTCTCCTCCCTCTTGCTGTCACCATCCCCAGGGGAGGGCAAGACAAAAGGAAGGCAATGTTTCATCTCTGCTGCCTTGGTATTTCAAATTCCAAGGGGAGTAAGAGGAGAGAGACAGCAGGCTGTTACACTGGAGGAAGGAGAGGAAATCAAGTGATGCTTTCCTTTTCCCCCCGTTTTTCTTTGCCTCCTTTGCAGCTGTGTTTAAAATAAGGCACCTTAATAGAAGCGTTTTAATGGCGTCAAGGCAGGAAAAAAGGCACAACTTGATTACTGTGACGGTTTTATTTAATGAGCTCAAAGCCTCTGGCTCCGACTCGCTATCCGTTTATTACTTTGTTGTGGAGAGATATATGTGACAAAATGGAGCAGAGGGAGTGAGAGAATGACGCTGAATGCTCTCATTGTGGAAGTCGTCTGTGGCGTTACCAATCGTCTTTGTGATTTACACCTTCCTCAATGCGCACCTGGGTTTTTCATCCGGCCTCGCCAGGGGAACGCTGCTCCGCCATGACGGAGCGGAGGGTGTCGGAGACACCTTGGCAGGTAGGCAGACACAAAGACAGCCTGCTGTTAATTATTGATGGGAATAAATTGCACTCATTGGATGTTTGGCAGGGGAACACATGGTGGATGTGAATACAAATGTGTTTATGAATGTGTGTGTGTGTGTGTGTGTGTGTGTGTGTATGGAGGAAAAAAGATGGCAAGAGAAAACAGCATTAAGCAAAAGAGAAGGAGGTTAGAGAGGACTAAGAGGAGGTGAGGTGGAGGAGGAGGAGCCGATAGAGTGATGGTAGTGATACCTGGTAAAGAGACATTAGAGAGATGCAGAGGGAGTCTATAAAAGCAAACTACTCCTTAATGTCTCTCACAAGTGTGATAAAAGCACACAGCTGAAGCGCAGAATGCTGGCCTTTCCATTTGTGTGAACAGAACAAGAGGACATCGGAAAAACAAACTATTATACACAAATGCTAATAGAAAATGATTTTGTGAATGTGCGCACACACACACACACACACATATATGCAAACAAACATTCTTAAAAAGGTCAGCTCTTTTGTTTTGGGACACAAGACCTCTCTCATGAAAATATTGACTGAGAAAAGGGGAGCAATGCAAAGTGTGGTCTTAAAATGAGACGGGCAAAGAGCACGGCTTCTTATCTGTATTCTGAGAGTCTGCCCTCTTATAAATATTGGAAGAAGGACACTGGTGGGGAGAGGAAACGGCCAAATGGTGCATTTGAGAAATGGCACACCTGAGCACCACACGGAATATCATCTCCTCCTGTCAGATCTCATCCTATTTGATCAAAATAATTGCCACCTTCATCGTTATCATCAATTCTGTCATCTTCGCTGGCGCCATCGCCATTTTCCATCTCATCAGGGTTTCTTTGGCTTCGAGGGTGGAGGGAAGTGGGGGGGATTTCTGGATCAGATCAAATGCGGACCATCTCGTCTCTCGAAAATCACTCGGAGTGTACCCTCGAAGTAATCACCATATTCATTGCTTTAATGCTACACACACTTTGTCCCCCTATTTAGATATTCTGACATCAGCAAATCTCACGGCTGATATGAAAATAGCCGGGTTTAGCCGTGTAGGTTCGTCTATCACACATGTCCGGAGCGAGAGCCCTGCTTTAGTCTG
Organism: Centropyge bicolor; assembly: GCA_037975185.1. Classification (NCBI taxonomy): domain Eukaryota; kingdom Metazoa; phylum Chordata; class Actinopteri; family Pomacanthidae; genus Centropyge; species Centropyge bicolor. Next base: position 11,842,944 of record JBBMOC010000005.1, on the reverse strand, counting down.
TGATGGTTTTCTGTGCAGTCAGTGAGGGAAATGAAAAATTTACACAAGAAAAACGAGAGAAGGAAGCGCCTTGGTTATAGCAAGCATCGCCGGCGACCTCTGTCCCCCATTTCCTGTCTTCACCTGTCGCAGTCCAATAAAGGCAAACAATGCCAACAAATAAAAAGACATACACTAAACAATATCACTGATGCTCTTGTTCTGGCACCAGTTCTTCAATCTGCTAAAAAGGCTACACAGCCAAATATCTCTATGCAACTATACAAGATCCTAATGTTAATGGTGAATATGTACATATCCTGGCAGTGTGTTGTTCCCTCCATACCTCTCCATGTGTGTCTACGTCTGTCAACCTGGCTCCATTGTGCAACTCACTGGGGCCCTCTTTGTACTGCTGAAACAGCTTGTCTCATCTGCTTCCACTTTAGCAGCCTAATAATGCTGCACAACGAAGGACAAGCGGCTGGTCAAACTTCAATTACAGCGGGGCCGGCTTACACGCTGGCAACCAAGTTATTTTTGCAGCGGAATAATGCGACGCACACACACGTCCTCTCACACATGACTAAGTCCGCTTGAAACCGAGGGACACGCACACGGACAAGCAAAGTTTTGATCCTGGATTGTGTGAGGCTACAGCTTTGCCCTGTCGCAGAGCGTCGGTGAGATAAAACAGACCTTCGTGCGCCACAGCCGCCTCCAAACTTGTCATATAACGATACACAAATGTAGTTATAAGCCCACATTTAAGGCTCTTCTTATATTAGAGGGAAGACGTTTGTCATTAAACAGCAAAGCACTGCGGAAAATTACTTTCTATAAAACTGTGTTTATGGACAGAAACCGGTTTCTGTGTGGGAGATTTCAGATGCATCGACATCTATTAAGTGCGTTAAGTGCACGATGTTAAATCCCCGGAGGTAGCTGAACGCACAAACAAAGTGTTGATGATAATGCAAGAGGAGGCGGCGACGCTAACTTGTTTTTAAACACTCCTTACCTTGGCCATTTGGGCCTGCACCCCGGTGGCTTTGAGAGACGACACGGCCTTCTGTGCTGCAGCTGGGCTGTCAAAATCCACAAAGCCATAGCCTGGAGAGAGAAGAGAAGAGAGGGAGAGAGGGGAAGGAGAAAAAAGGGCGGCATTAGTAAAGAAAAAATGAAGGCAGATGACTAACAAGGAGACTGACAGGCACTTGGTAATTGTAGCAGTAATAGGTTGGTAACATGACTACAGAGGCTGCCAGTTCTCATATCTGGTGAGCACTACATTGTTTGATAATTAGCGACACTGACGTTCATAGGGGGATGCTATGCATCTTAATTAGTAGCATGGATGAGCGATTTAGTAATAACAAACCCCGGCACCCTGCCCACCTCCACCTCCACACACACACACACACACACACACACACATGTTGACACACGTATGCATATGCAAATGCACACACAGATACACACAAACAAAAACACGCGAGCACAGAGGAGAGAGCAAATCAAGAATACACACCATCACTGTTGTTGAGAAATTCCCATTTGCAGTTTGCAGTGACAACTCATATGCATTCATTTCACCAAGGAGAATAATTCATGTGACGGTAAGTGATTGAAAGTCCATGATTAAAGAAATGATACACACACGTGCACGCTCACACGCACAGAGCGACGTGTCAATTAATTCTACAGAACGTCACTGAGTCATTTTCAGTTTTCACTTTTTCTGCCTTTTGATTTTCACAGACTGTGAAGTTGGCGAGCCCACATCATGCTCCTCAACACCCGGCATTAACACAACCCCATTTCACAGCCTCCATCATCTTCACCTCAGAAACAAACCTCTCAAAGGTTGATACCAGAGATGCTACACACTCACACAAACGCTCATCATATTTCTCTCATATGTCGACTTTCTGTCCACTCTCTTCCTCCGCCTCGAAGACTTTCTCTCTCTCCCTCTCATATTTTTCCTGACATTAACATCCACCAGCCCCCCATCTGGAAATTCATCAGCAGAGGAAAGCGGAGGGAATGAAATCTGCGGCTGTGATTTATGAGTTATTGTGATCCTGACGTTCTCCGGGATGTATCGGAGACGGGGGTCACGTCTGTGTTAATTAAAATTTGGTGGCAGATTAAAAGCAGTCAATGGTGCCCTCTGATCCACTGTTTCAGAAGGAAAGTGTAATTAGAAAAGGATAATGGGTGTGAGGTGGTGCTGGTGCTGGTGGTGGTGGGGAGGGCCTCGCCACTGTGGTTACATGCTAGGAACACACATATGAACACACACATATGCTCCAACACCTTACACCCTCACTGTGACTCTGGTGCAGATTCATACGAGCAGCAAACATCTCACTTTCTTTCGAGCCGTGTGTGTCTACGTGTGGCGGCGGTGAGGGGGTCATTTTCCTGTCGGATGGCGGTGGAGGAGTGTGGGGTAATGTGAAAATCATAACCTGTGGCGGAAGAGAAATCGAGTGCGAGGACTGATTAATGGCCAGCTGTTAGAGCGGGGCTGGGAGGGGTCGCTCTTTAATTGTGGAAATATGAAGAGCCGGAGTGAAAAGATTCAAACGGAGGCGACAATCACAAAAACTCTGCTCTTTCCTTAAATAGTGCGACCAACAGGGATTATTTTTTTAAAGAAGCAGCAATAAGATGATGCATCCAATAATCCAATAAATCTGCTCATTTAAACAGTATTTAAAGAACTCACATAAGAGATGACGAGAAACAGTCTTCTTTGCTATCTGAGAACTTGCATTTTCTTTGCTCAGGTTTTGTGATATCTGACATTTCTGACAGATACAATGGAGGTGGATTTAATTTTGCCTGTGAAAGTGACAGCTATGTGGCTTTTCGGAGACAGTCTCCCTGGTACTGTGGATAATCCACAGACTGTGAACGGTTTTTATGGGACTACAGGTGGGTGACTTTGTAAGGGCCTACACAAACTATTATACCAAGTTTACTGTGGCGTGGTATGGGCTGTACAGTCTCTGGGAGTCCAGTGGAGGGGTGAACACCTTTCTTTTGACATCACTTTCTGATCTTATTTTTTTGTAAAAAAAAATAAAAATTCTGTATCTGTGATAGAAGTTGCTTTTCTATCTATTGGAGAACTAAGCTTGATGTATTGATCTTCTGATGGTGTGGTCACTTTGGGTCTGACTGATCGTGCTTTGGATACAACTGATCTGGTTTCTGCAAAGTATTTCAGAGTTGCATGCACTAGCCACTTAGCTCAAGGGTTACTTCTGTCACCCCCCCCCCCTTGTGGTGAATTTCCCCACTCTGGGACGAATAAAGGTTTATCTAATCTTATCTTTAGTCAAGACATGATTTGACACTGAGTAAACTTTGTTTTGAATTTGAACATTTGACTTCTGACACTTTCTTTTAGTTCTGATGCCATGTTTCATTATCATGATGCTGCTTAGTAAGCAACAATCATCTGGAAACTTGTCATTATGGAGCCTCCTTGGAAACTATTTTTGTCCAGTAAATTCTCCCATCGGTTTTCAGTTGAGTCTGGTCACTGTGAAGGCTACAGCATGTGATTCATGTCATTTTTATACTCAAACTGTCTGTATTCATTAAGCTTCTGCAAACATTCTGTATTCATGGTTTTCCCATTAATCTGTCACATGTCTGTGTTTCTCTGTTCACAGCGAGAGTCACATGGATGTTGAAGGTGTTGCTGTTGAATTTTTTAAAAGCACTTTTTTCAATGCTGTGAGCACCACAAACAAAATTCTCTGTACCACAGTTTGACAAGGATGGAGGTAAAAAAAACAACTGGAATCTGGATCTGGAAAAACAAAACTTCCTGCATCTATATCTTTTTTAGAATTACGCGAACTAGCCCTTTAAACACAGTAAAATGAGCTATCGCTTCCCCGTTAGATCGAAGAACATATTAACAGCACATTAGGAGAAGCACAGACGTTTAGTGAGGCCCTGTAGGCGATGGCTAATTCTCTTTAATAACCAGAATATTCCAGTGGTGGATACTTGGGACCCCCAATTACAAATATAATATTCAGCCCACTACCACCTGGAGTGCACTTATCAAACTTTCAGCAGGATGAGGATTTTAGAGAATGCTGACCTATATTCAGACAGCGCTGAATGGAGGGGGAAGTGAGGGGAAGGCGGAGAGAGAGAGAGAAAGTGAGCAAGAGAAAGGGTGGGTGCAAAAGAAAGGCAGAGCGAGGAAGGGGTTTATTTGGGGTCAACCGAAAACTCTAAAGAAGACTGAATTGACTCTCTGCTCGCCTCTAGTGATAGATCCAGTTTGCTCTTCCACTGTGCAGCTATTGTAGATGATACATGCATAATGATTCTGTAATGTGCGATGTTTGATCTGTAGCCACGGGGTAAAACTGTTAAAGGCTTGTTTTGTTGGAGAAAGAGAATAATAATTGAGATACATGGAGACATCTCAAGTCTCTATTTGTGCTTTTATCTGGCGGAGTGGTTGCGGAGGTTATGGAAAAGTAAGAGTCTTTGTATGTGAGCGAGCTTCAAGACTTGTCAGAATCAGTTTCAGTATTAGAAGTTAAGTGAGTGGTTCTGGCTCATCCTCATTGTTTAAAGAGTAAAGTCTACATCTATATACTACATTTAAATCTAATTAGATTATTAAAAATTATATTCAGGATGTGCCCTGCTAGATGATGTCAACATGTATCGTCTATAAACACATTTCATATTCCTTCTTTTAAACAAATCTTCCATTGCGACTACAGAAAAAAAAGCTTAAACGTGTTTTGGTAATTACAAGTTTGACCATGAAAATATGCAGTATGCCAAGCGTGTATATAAATATACTGTATTCTGCATCACAAACAAAAGCCCAGTCACCTCCTTTGCATTGAGGTCGACACAGAAATTTTACTGTGAAGTGAGCTAATGTGTTTTTATAATTTTAGCGAACTGGCCCTTTAGGATTTGATTTGCATACTTTATAATGAATTACTGCGTCTATGGGTGTGTATGTTTGTGCGTACTGTATGTTACACACATTCTTGGTTAGTTGCTAAGCAGGATAAAAAAAAACAGTTGTGAAGAAACAGCAGGGTCAAGAAACACATCACGTCTCTCACACTTAAACAACACACACCTACACACACGCAGATATTACTCCAAGACTGTTTTTCTGAAGTTAAGGGCACGCTGTACTGCGGCTGTATTCAACGCGGGTACTCTGGAGTTACTTTCTCAAGTGGGATGCAGAGGGCAAGGCGTTGCTTTGAAGCCTCGGCAACAACACAAACATCCAATCGATAACTGTCACTTAAAAGCAGCTCAAAGTGACTGACTACACGCGCGGCGGCTGCTAACGCCGTGCACGCTAATATGCACACGTACAGTAGACCCAGGCGCGGGCACGACGGCAGGACGGCAGACACACATACATACTGTATGTACAGACACACGGACTGTCTCTCTGAGAGGAATAAAGAGAACATGAGCTGCCGTATCATATTTCCTGGTCTGGCTCTAACAGGGAGCCTGTCAAGATAAAAGAACCATCTTCAATCAGTTACTACAGGATGGTGCTACGCTACCACTGCTGCTACTGTTCTGCAGCCCCGGTCCCTCTGCTTGTGTGGATGTGTATGTATGTGTGTGTGTGTGTGTGTGAGGCAGGGCTCTCCCTAACATAGTCCCCCAGCGGAGGTCTACAACTACAGTAGACGGCACCTCGGGCTACGCTCCATACAAAAGTCTTCGGTGGTGAGTGGCGATAAGGGACTCATTACAATGCGTGTATCGACATATCAATCATCCATGCATCATTCATGCACCGTCAAATTATGCTAATCCTAATTACTTCTGGGGAAATTACCATTCTTTATCTGCTAATAGTCGGGATTGTTTGGGGTTTCCTACCCGCTATATCCCGCCACCATTTTTCCCCAATATTTCCATTTTTCACATTCTCATATTCAGCGCTAATGATCCCATTTTGCGCCGCATACAATGGAATAATAATGCCCTAAGTATGAATAATGAATCAACGACAAGTCACGGAGCATTACAATGGTGCGCGGGGCAAACAGCGTAATTGTTTACGTCCTTGTGAGTCATCAAGAAGAGTTCTGAAGCCGCCGTCGCACACGGGTGATTAATCATTGTGGTTACACGTATGTTAATAATTCGTACTTTGCATGTATAAAAGTAATTACGGTTAATGGAGGAGATAGATGGGACACTCCATGGACAAATATGCATAACAATGCCTGTAATATGATTCTTGTGATTCATGGTGCGGCACTTGTACGGCGTCACGTTCCATCCTAAAGCATGTGTTTTGTGTTCTGCAGATGTACTATATGTGTGTACAAATACCTGCACGGGAGTTCGAATCTTTTCTGTGTTTGTGCATTTTTGATTGAATCTTGCATAAACAGTAGCATTAAATGTCCAGTCAATCATAAATATCTTGATCAATAGTAAATTAACTGATGAAGATTTTGAGAATCAAATAACTGAGCGTCATTTATCAAGAAACAAGCTAAATATTCACTGGTTCTCAAATGTGTTGTTTAGATAAGAAAACTACTACAAGTTGCAAGTGAAATGTTGAAAATAATGAGTGTATGATATTGTCAACAAAATCTGTATTCATTCCTTCTCTCTTCCTTTTATTTTGATCCGGCTGCTTTACGATGATTGACAGGGCTAATAATGTTAAGGGAATCTTGTATTCAAATGAAATGTTTACAAACCTCCTCTGGTTATTAATTGTGCATCGGTTGGCTATAAGCTAACCCTTAGATATAGAACAACAAAGGAATACTTTTCATTGCTATCAGAAAAAAACATTAACAAGAAGCTTGATCAAAAAATGATGCATCATTATTATGAATGAAGCACATCTGCCGTGATCAAATCAACACCTGTGCCTGGTCACCATATCAAAAACTGACTTACTGACCTAACAGCTCAAAGCTAATTCAGTTAGTCAGTTCAGTCTTACTAACCTCAATCACTTATAAATAATAAGCTGCAGTCCATCACAAATCAAGCTTAACATTACTGTAACTTGCGTGCAAATAAATTATTGAATTAAAATATAAATCAAACAAACTTTACCTTGAAAACACATGAAACATTAGCTGAATATGTCATGAAGATGTTTGAACAGTCTAAAAGATATTCAGCTTGTATGTAATACAGAGAAAAGGAAACATGAACCAGCAAATATTTTCAATTTCTTTGTAATAAATGACCAAAAAAATTAATTGATAATGTTGATGATAATTTTTCTGTCTATCAATTAATTAATCGTTTCAGCACAAGTGAGGCTTTTCCCCTCTATTTTATCTGACTGTAAATTGAAAATCTTTAGGTTTTGTAAGGTTGACTGGACACAACAAGCAATCCCAATCAGTTAAGGCCCTGATTTATTATAATGAGACTTACTGATTCAGAGGTTAATCTTCACGATGAATGAAAAGGAGCTGTTGAAATTTTTATCACTTGTACATTTAAAACTGTCTTTGGTCCATGCGGGGGTTTGACCAACCCTTCTGCCCTGCAGGGAGGGTGGGTGGTGGTTTTGGGAGGCTGTGGTGAGCTGTGCAAACACTGAGGGAGAGCGCGGATGTTTTAAATAGCGAGATGGCATCCATGACTAACTGTGGCCAAGTCAAGACCGCCTTGGTCACACTCCAAACCCAGAGGAGAGCATCCTCACTGGGGCTGCATTCCTCCGTCCTCCTCCATTTATCCTGCACCACCGACGGCTGACTGATGATAAATTTTGCGGCTACCTTCCACTAAACCATATGGTGTGTGCGTGAATGTGTCGAATGGGCGTGTACTAATGCGAGTGTGTGACCTCCAGCTTTCCTGTTTGCGTGCATGCATGTGTGGCTACGTGAGTAAACAGGGGAGGACCATAAATCTATCATTCACTCGAAGGATCCCGCAGTCAAACATCTGCAATGCATATATTTTTAACGTCGCGTATTAAAATGTTAGCTTTGGACTTGAGACTTGTGACCACATCAGTGCCGTCAGAGCATCAACACCACGGAGAAATGACAAGTCACGAGACCACGCTTTCCCAATAATGCTACAGACTCATCTACATCTGACATCCCGTAAAGTCAACAGCCGTGATTATATCTGCAAACACGGCTGCAAAGCCGCATAGTGTTTACGCACATATGAACCTAAAGACACATCAGGGAGATGAGGTAAAATTAGCAATAACATACAAACCAATGCAAAATGTTTGAATTCGCTTTCATGTAGCCACAGACTGCAGCTCTTGGAACGACTCAAAATAAAAATCCCTCATCTACTTGTCCACAGTCCCCATCCTCCCCGCCTCGCGCTCGGAGACAATACCCATTTGTTGTAAAATAACTCTCACAGAGGCCTCTTTTATATTAGACACTGGCGAGGAGATAGCGGTACAGGCAATTAACTTATCAACCCTGCAACATGGATTTATAGCTAAGGCATTCGTCTCGGGCTGAAGCAACATGCCTATTGGCTGTATTGTATTTCTTGTCATCTTCTCTCGCAGGTGTAGGAGTGTCCTTGTCGGGGAGCTGCAGTCGGGATCTGCAGAGGGCAAAGAGCCAGGGCTCAGGGCCAATGGGGCCACTGGCAGCTCATTGTGCTGAAGACAAACTGAACAGGAGGCAGGAAAAAAAAAAAGGAACGTCATCCAATATCTGTGCAAATATTATAGATGAGTCCCGAACAACAGCGACAGGATTGATGCATATGGTTGCAAAAGATTTTACTCACGTTAGAGCTGAAACTGTTTAAAACATTTTCTCCTTTTCCTTCATTCTTTAGAGACTACTTCCTCCAAGAAATTGTCACCATGAAGCTACTTTGGCACTGGGATGAATATGTCAGATTAATATTTTCACAGGTTAAATATTAAAGTATTTTAACATATGGGCTCACAGTAATGACGACTTTCTCTCTGTCTCAGCATTTCTTTCTTCTTCATTTTGCTCTTCATCATTTCTCTTTCCTCTTCTACTTTTTTTTTTTTTGCTCCTTAATTAATTCACATCTATTCACACTCATTAGATATAGCACAGCACCATATGGCTTCCACTACATTTTCAGCTCTAACTTCGGCACGACAGTCGAGACGCTATTTGAAATATGTATGTTTGCTAGGACGGATCCCTGTAGTTATGTTGCAATCCACACTGTGGTGCTAAAAAGTGGTATCAAGACAAATGAGTGTGGTTTCAAAAGGCCTAGCTTCGAGCATTTCCTCTGAGTTCTCTGGAGATACAAGATTATCTTCACAGAGCTGGCAGTCAAAAATAAAGTATTCACACCTTCAAAGAATATCTTTTCATTGCTGCCATTTACTGATTTAAACTGGTGGAAAATTTTGTGAAAGAAAAATAAAAAACAGTCTCCTAAACTGCGGATATGGTCTTCATTCAGATGTGTAAATGACATCAGCGCTCGGGTCTCTGATAGCTCCATCAGCTTGCCGGCTTAATAGCAAAGCGCCAGTGTGTTTGGTGCAACATGTGAAGAGCACTCGAGAAAGGTTTGAGACCTGAAGGGTGTTAATTACTTGTCAAGAGGTTGTTAAATTGAGACCTGTGGCAAAAAAAAAACTGAGTGGCTGTACAGAACCCCCGCACGGGTATCTCAGACAACACACACACACACACACACTTACATGGCTCAGCACTTGAGTATACAAGTGAATACAAACTTGTAAATGCCAGCAAACACACACACACACGACAGCACACACACAGTCACACATGTTAACAGTATATTCACGGCAACACAAGCAAGGTTAGAATGTCAAACAACCTTGAATAGCGGCTCCTTTCGGTTCTCGATGATGTGAAAAATGCCACAAGCCGCAGAAGCACATCTATATACAAAGAGCAGGTGCAGGCTTCTATCACACTTCACTTTCACTCCACCTATAGAGCACCTTTAAATACATACACCTGGAGATTACTGGCTTCAGTATTCATGCCGGGTGCCACCGTATGTGCGACCACGTTATCCCCATTTGAGCAGCGGTTTGTAATAAGCAATGTAATCACGTCAGGTAGGAGGCCTGAAAGCACCGCCAGCGAGACCGGGCCAAATATTTGAACTGAGGCCGGATCAATGAAGATCAAGCGGATAAAATCTCCAGGTAGAGACAAACATTAAAAATCTGGACAAAGACAAAGTGTCCCATTCCTCTGAACAACTCCGCAGCCCATTTCCTTTGTCTTGCATCTGTTAGTCATTCATGAGGAACGGCCTGGCCGCCCCCCAGCTAGCCTTCCTCTTCATTGCGGTTATGATTTATGCCGTCCTTAACTAATCAAGGGAATGATCATTAGTCAGGGGATGTGCGAGGGGCCAGGGCCTTGGCAGGTCAGTGGAAGGCCATTTCTTGCACTGTGGTTCCCTGGCCATCCACGGATTAGGTCCAGGATAAGAGATGACTGGAGGTACGCCCCCTCACCTTCCACCAGTGCCCTCTGAGGCATTTGTCAACAAACGCGACAGCGAGCTCTGGGACGTGTTGTAAAACGGACTGAGCCGATAACTCGAGAAGAAAAGCGGGGTGGTGACAAAAATCTGCGACGGAGATTCCCAAGAGTCAGTTTGTACTTGAAATTTACTACATATTTTGTCTGTCTTTGTTTGGATCCAGGAGACAGACAGTCAACAATAACACTTCAAGAAATGAACAAATTCCAAAAATTTGCTGAGGATCTCTGTGCGAAAACGCTCTCGGGAAAGAAACCTTGGCCTATTTTGATCTCTGATTCTGCGGCTCCTGGATTTCACCTCGCCGCGACCTCCTCGGCACACAGGCAATCATTAAAAATACGCACACATACACAGACGACGACCACACTGCATGCAAAAACAGCACAGGAAGTGGAGGGGGTACAAAAGGTCAGAGCTCAAGGAATGCGGCGCTGATGGCCGGGCTGCTTCTATTTATGACAAACTTGGCCAATCAGATGCTTACGCTGTGAACGGCCAACTTGGAACTTACTGGAATGGAGATTGAGGCGGGGGAAAGGAGGGGGGGAGCGAAGGGAAGAAAAGGGATTTTTGTGTGGGTGTTTGTGTGTATATGCGATTGTGGGGTGCTAACAAAGGCTGTGGGTCTTATCCAATGAGGGTCTGCATGCTGAATCCGTCCAAATCAATGTGATTATCCCTCAGCTATTGCTAATTAGAGTCATTAATACGCAATGCAAGCAGGAAACGGCGCACGCTCTCTCTCTCCCTCTCTCTCCTTCAGCCGATCTCTCCTCTTTCTGGAATGGCTTTGAGGGAACAGAGGCATTTGGAAAAGGTCCGTTGTTGGCCACACTTCAGTCGAGATTCTCATCTGCACATAATTCACTTTCAAAGGGCAGAGGGGGCAGCAAAGAGAATCCTTAATTGCGCCGGCACCATGTACAACATAGACAAATGTTTATATCTCAGCCCTCTAATGAGAAACCAATAACGGATGCAAAAAGCACTCTCTGCATTCTCTCCCCCCGCCCTCCTTCCCACCCCTAGCCCCAAATACTCAGATACACATGCACATGACAATGAAAAACAGGCCTTTTTCGCGAGCGTCACCTCATTCATCAATAGCCCTTATGCTCGGAGTCATGCAATACTCCACTCAGCCACTGATGCGGCAATAAATCTGTTTTTATAGAATGTTACATTGCCTATATTTCTCCATTAGGCTGATCCTGTGGTAAGGGCGAAGGATGCTTGGGATTGTAATGGTCAAGCTCCTGACAGGCTTTCAAATTGCACCATGCGGAGGACGCACATGCGGCCGAGCTCGGGAAAATTGATTCAGTATTTAAAAGGCTTGTCCACATGTTTGGTACAGTAAGCAAAAGCGTTCTGCGGTAAATTCATTACAACCGCATTTTTTAAAGACAGGTTTTCAATCATGCAGAAATGTCGCTTTAATCTCGACAATCAAACGTTTGGATACTTCAAACGCGATTTAAATTCGCTGGGACAAAGTAGGAAGTTAGCGTGTTTAACATCGAGTCACCCACACAATAGAGTAAAGGCGACAGTAATTCTTTCAAGATGTGAGTTTATGTAATGCCCTTGTGAGTTTTTTAGCATCCTCATACAAAATGGATGGCAAGTTACAGGGCAAAGAAATGAACAACAACAAAACTGCCAAACACACACACAGCCGCGAGAGACTATCTTCTCATCTCATCTATCTCCCACAATTCAGTGCGGTGGTCCGCCGCGGCAGAGCACCAGTCGGCCCGTTGAATCTCGCCGCAGCCTTATCTCCCCGCGGTTGAGGAGGAAACGGAGGTCCTTTAAAGGGCTGAGGTCATTTCCTCTGCCTCCGGGCTCTGGCAGGAAAAATAAAATGTCTCCATTCGGTCAGCCCTGCTTTATTTCAAATGCCGCCGCTGCCTTTTAAGAGGCCCTTGTGGGCATGGATGGCAAATGAGCGGTTTTGGGTTCTCGCAGTCTATTCCTTTTCTCTCTCCCTCTGCCATCCTCAATCCCCCGCTCCATCTGTGATGCAAACCCCAAATCTCTGCTGTATTTCTACAGTAAATGTGAAAGTGCAGAGACAGATATATAGATAGACAGAGCATGAGAGCGAGGGAGAAACGCCGAGACAAAGAGGGAAGGAGAAGCAGTGTGAGAGTGCGGAGGAGCATGAGAGCGAGAGAGATGAAGAGCTGAATGCCTCCTCTTACCCACAGCGCTTGACAGCCCTAAAGCCCTTTCACAACTTCCTGTTCCCATTTCTCTCTGAACTGGGCTACATCCAAAACATGTGTGTGTGTGTGTATTTATCGGCATGCACAGTTTATATGCTTCTGTTGTGTAGCCTTGCAAGTGTGTGTGTGCTGGAAGCCTGTGTGTGTCATAGAGTAAGGTAGGGGAGCGAGGGAGTGAGTCAGCGCTGGGAAGATAGAGAGGCTCATTGAAAGGCCTGCGTGGTGCGGTGGTGGAGGAGAGCAGCCAGAACAGGCAGACAGGCAGGCAGGCAGGCAGGCACACATGCTGTGAGGTTAGAAAGGGGATTGATAGATCTGCTGCACGGCCGCTGCTGCTGCAAGAGCCTAACGCACCTCGGGCAGATGGATGGCGAGTGCGTGCGGGGGTACGATTAGTCTGTGTGTGTGTGTGTGTGTGTGTGAGTGTGCCCTTTGTGTTTGAGTGCGTGGGAGAGGTGTATTGCATGATCTTGGAGTGTAATTTTTTTTTGTGACGTGGTACTTCAAATAGCAGCACTTGCACACGCTACCGAGGGTGAACGTATAGATACAATATATATGGTGCGTGTTGGTGCGTGTGCGTGGGCGTCGCACCTGCGTGTGTGTTTGCATGCACAGTAAACACCTGACCTCTGAGTACAGAAAGCGTCATCACTGTTTTTCTGCTTTTCCACAACAGACAGCCTCCACTCCCACGCTCACTAAGTCCATCAGCTATCCATCTTCCTATCACCTCGCTCATTCTCGATTTCACTCTTTTTCATCGATACAACAAACAAAACACTTCGGATATAGAAGACATTTATCAGAGCTGAACATTTAAGTATTGAAGTGTAGTGAAATTCTATATCTAGTACATCGGTTCATAGATGCATGAGAAGGTACACAGACATATACATATGCATTCCTGCAATACCGATTATGTAAAGACTCAAACACTTGCTCACATGCTGAACCTGCTACATGTTGAAATATAATTACTGTTTATGGAATCTAACAAACGTTCAGCCTTCTATTAATCAAGTTGTTCAATAATTAATGAAAGGCAAAAAATCTACAAGCCTGTGCTCCATCGAGTAATTTACATTCTAACTAAATATTCTCTACATAGTTCCTTGCTGCAATTTTATATTTTGGGGATTTTTATGAATTATGTATTTCGTCTGATTACAAAGCAACAAATCATGGATTTACATTGTGTTGATCTATAATCATAAGCTGTCAAATTTGTAAACTCATCCGATGCCTGAACACCGCAGAGTGGTTTATGAGGCAACAAGACAGGATTTGACAACAAGTTATTACGTTATAACCATAGACTGGTTATAACATAGTAATCTCCAGGTAGGTTTGGTTGTATCTGATTGGTCAAAGAAGCACCTTGCCTGATGTCGTCATACTGTGGAAAAAGCTTTCACCTTTTTTGCTGTGCTAGCCTGCAGGTTCTTGCCAGAGCCTAAACTGCTCCTGGATGACAAATGTCTTGACTTTAGCTGTATTAAAATTTTGGTGAATTTTAATCCACCCTATTGGCAGAATAAATCACATCCTTTCAGTGTGATGTTCATAATGAACTATGTACAATACCAATAGAGTATAATCACACCATATATATATATAATATAATGATGGGGAGGGAGAATGTAAAAGCAGAGCAGAGTAGTTTGTCAGTGAGTTCGAGATGTGTCACCCTCTTGTTTTCCCCGGGCTGACTGTTGATCTCCAGCTCTCTCTCGTAGAGACGACTGGTCCTGACCTCTTCTCTATCCCATTTTTCTCACGTTGTTTTGGCAGTGTGTTCACTGAGCTGAGCTAAACACAAATAACAGGAGGGGGAGGAGAGGAGGTGGAGCAGGGAGAGGAGACGGAGGAGAAAGATGCCCGCTGCGTGATGGTGGCACGTGGTGATAAGCTGCCGCTCTGACATTTAAGCAAGTGTCAGGGTCGGGGGGGTCAGATGAGTGGAAACAATGCGTGACTAGATCAGGGCGATGTGCCGATTTCGCTTTGTTACCGGGAGCGCAGATGCACGCCAGCCCATCAGGCTTCAGTACACCTGCTCGGCTGGTTTATGCTTTGATACGCGCTCACCTTTCAGGAGATAGTGAGATATGTACGAGTGAGACGCGGACGCCGTTTTCTCCTCAACTTGTCTTTCAAACACTAAAGAACTATAATTTTCTCTTCAAGGTTACTCAGCCCTTCTCCTCCTTGCACACTTTCGTCTCCCCTCCGTCCACCTCCCACTCTCTCGCCGGGTGCAGAGCAGGACCATCCTTTCCACTCATAAAATACGTCTGCTTATATTTGCTTTTTGGCATCTCAGCAGCGCCGCATTCCAGGAGGGTGACTTATGGGAAACATTGTCTTCTACATAACGCAGCGCTAAGATGAGCTGATTTTTTTTTTTTTGTGCAGTGCATAACTCAGGTCAGCTGTATACAGAGGCTGTGATTGTGCACAGTCTATCGCTTTCATGGCAGAAGCCGGCAGAGGTTTGCCTCTCTCTCTGTCTCTCTCCTCTTTAATCCACCCTGTGCTGTGTCCCGTGACCTGTGGATACATCCCTCTCACTAACATGCATCCAGGCTTGTCTCTAATAGCCCGTCGGATTCACAAAAAAAAAAAGGACCTGTCAAGATAATCAGCCCTTTTTTTTTCTCCCCTAACCTCTAAAAGGCAGAGGTTCTTTTCCTGGACATTTTGACCCAGAGCATGCCTGGCAGGATAAACTCAGGTGTGGAGCAGGGTTAAGAAGGCGGCTTCACCTTGAAAGGCCACACTTCAGAGCCCGGGAAACCACAAAAAGCAATTAAAAGTATTGATGGAACTTCAATAGCTCTTAAACAGTGCTGCCAGACACCTCAGGGCAAGTAGCACACTAATCTTTTTTTCCCCTCCCTCATCTCTCTATCGCTCCATTCTCTCCCTCTCTCTCTCTCTTTCTTCGCTAAAGACTAAGCTGGTCTTGATCATTACCAACTGATTGCAATATAAAAGAAGAGGAGCGTGTGAAATGTATTTACAGCCGTGCGAGGCAGGTGGCTGAAGCGAGAATAGAGCCAAGACCCCAAGAAGGTGAGTGTGACAATGATAGTAATTAAAGTTTATCTATTCCCAACTAGCTTGTTAGGCCTCTAATTGGTCCAGCACGCGTGTACGTTCAAGCATGTGCAGGAAATGCGTTTAGCCTGTGCGCTCCAGAAACAATTCCAAATGAGTCACTAATGTCATCGCTGTGTCTGTGCGCCGTTTACTGTGCAGACACTAATGGACCTTTGGAAACACACTCTCCAAAAAGATCGTCTTCCATATGACAAAACAGGAAATCGAAGAGGAGACAGGGAGGGGCTGAGACGGTGACTGCTTATCCTCTGAAGCAGGGCAGCGCCATCCAAGAGCAGCCTGTTTACCCGAAGCCTTCCTGCAGCGTTAAGCCAGCTACTCGCTAAATCGCTGATTTACAGCGCGAGGCTTCCTCGCCTGATGTCTAAATTTACACGAGGGCTTGGACTGCTGCTCCCGTGACAAGACACAGACTGAAGAGTGATAGCTGGGGCGCTAAAACAAAGTGGGCGTACAAGACAGACACACTAATGACTTACCTTTGCACTGGTTGGTGTTCTTATCCAGAATGGCCTTGGTTGACACTATTTTTCCATACCTGTAAAAGACAGAAATTCAATTTAGTGCTCATTATGGCCTCCAGGACCTTTGACTGGAAGGGCAGTGCACTAAGATTGCTGTCCCATGGTAAAAGCAGATGTCTTGTTCTCCATATGCCTTTTAGTTGCAACTAGCAATTTGCAAAGCAGCACCAAATGTCAAAAGCCACTGCAAAGAGAAATCACTTGAGGTTAATAACATTATGTTTATGGCTGACTTCAAATGAATGTGTGGCCCTGTGACATTTGAGCGAGTCACTGAACATTTTCAAAAGGTCTACAAGCACGAGAGCACAGTGAACGATCTCAGAAGTTAAGTTGTAATGTTAGTACATAGTATTAAACTCTTTTCACATGTGAAAACTGTGAACAAAGAGCCCAGTCTCTCAACAATGAGTTCACCCAGTAACATGTATTCTGCTGCTTATCAATACTACAATTACTACTGCTTAACATTTTAAAAAGTGATTATAGGTGCCTACTTTATTTTTGCAGTTTCTATAGAAAGAAGAAAGGAAGCATAGAGTTTTCCTGTTTGGCAACATTTACTGGGAAGCCTTCAGGATCTATAAGTTATGAACATTTGAATGAAAAGGTCTAAATGAGGAAACTGTGAAACTGTGTGTCGGGTGAAATGAATAATTACTGTTATTGTGCTGTCCCCCTCATCTGGTTGATGAGATTAATTTTCTTTTATCATCATCTTATTAACCTGATATTGCCTTTACATGTTTTACATCTAATATTATTTCAAGTGAGACGTCTTTAACCAAACTTGACTATTGTGATTACTATGTTTGTTGAGATGTTCCCCCTTTAAAGCCATTTATATTGTAAGTATTGCATAGGATGATGTGCATTTTATCTTTTGATACATGCATGTTTCATATATCTACAATTAGAAGAGCTGCCTTAATTTGTATGGATGCTGGGAGGTGTTTTATATGAAGTAATTGCCCATCAGGGTGCAAGGTTGTCGAGTGTTTCATTAATACAACCTATTTATAAGGAGCATAAGACGATGTAGTATTCGGCTAGGTGAAGCCAAACACAAAGCCTCAAACTGTAGCCCACTCTGCTCAGTATGTACTTGGTAGCTCCCTGAAAAACTGAAAGGTATTACATTTCTTTATTCCACCATTGTGTATGCACAACTGTGTTGCTGTTTTGAATTGAAAGACTGACCTCATTGACTGACTGACAGTGAGTTATTCCCTCTGCTTGTCTCAGCTAAAACTGCAACATGCAGCTCTGTGTGCTGGGCGAGGAGCACTGTTAAACTGTAGGTACAGTATGTGTGTGTGTGACAATCTGAATGCATATATATACTGTGTGTATTTGTATGTGTGAGCGTGTATGTGCCTTGCTTGTACAATTGTGTACATGATGTATAAATGTCTGTGTATAAATACATGAGTGAGAACACTTCCCTGTGTGTTGAAAGCACATCACAATGAGTAAGCAGAGGAAAGACAGCTATGCTCTGTACGTTTGCACACGCGCACACACACACACACACACACACACACACTCACACACACACACACACATTCTGTAGGGAAGAAGCAGTGGTGCATCCCGGCCCATATTTCACCAGCAGGGGATAATTGTGCCATTTCTCAACGAGTGGCGGAGACTCTATTTACTGCATGCTGCGGTGGGGTGGGTGGTGGATATGAACTGATGAGCTCCGAGAGGAAAACTACCAGCTCACACACACAAATACAGATACGGCGTGAGCACACACACACACACACACATACAAATATGCACACACAGAGACAGCACTCACCAATCAGTGGATTGTCTCTCGTCTGCAGATAAACAGGCCATTTTAGCTATAGGGATCCATAATCTGCTGCAACAGAACAGGACTAACGTGCAATGTTTGATCACACTGAGACGCTCTCAAGAATAAGCACACGGGATGAACATGGAACAGCGAGTGTTCATTTGATTAGGGAGCATACAGAGCTGGGTTAGCGACTGTGGTATTTCAGCGTTTGTTGAGGAACAAACTAGAGCAGGATTTACAGGTGAGAGCATATAATCCTCAGTCGTGTTATAAGTAATGAATATTTACAAAAAAGAATCGAGTTTGTTTTTGATTGAGAAGCTAGGAATTGATGAAATGACTAGATGGGAATTAGCACTAAACACCTGGAAAAGATTTAAGATACATGTCAATAATGAGACGACCAAATCAAAGGTTATCTTGAATCTGTCCTCACGATATTGATATTACATGGATTTATTGCCCAGCTCGACATGTGAGCCACTGAGCTAGCTGCTACATGTTTATTTGCACACAGGTGTCTGCCCTGCTTCAGTACTTAAGTGAATTTTTTTTTGTATGCTTTCAGTCTGGGAAGCAGTTAAAAAGCTCAGTGCTTTTGGCACAAATTGGGGGAAAGTTCTCATTAAAACTTTGTTTGGACTCTGGGGAAGCAGGAGACCGTAGCTTTCCAATGCCAACTCATCACTGCTTGCCTCATTAAATGTTAAAGATGGCTCATCAATGCATCCTTTCCGCGGTCCAAATACACACCACAAAGACACTGCAGCGAGATGAAAAGGCAAGGTGGAAGGAGCCAGCTTTGTGCCCATAATGGAGACATATTGGAGACGGGTGGAGAATGTGATCAGCATGTTCATGTAATGTGGCGTGTGTTTGTGTGTGTGTGTGTGGCTGTGGACGACCCGGCTGGCGGCTCCTTCGCCTCTCTGCCAGCCAGGCCTGGGGAGGCTTTGATGTGACAGAGGCAGTCCCTGTGAAGCGCAGGTTTAACACTGTGATGCTGTGGCCGGGATGCAGAGCCTGTCTCCACTAATCCTATTTCAATCACTCCTGCAGCCTCTTATCTCTGACTCCGCTGGCCCCCGGCCCTCCCTCCTCCTCGCAAATCTTCTCCTCTCCCTCGCTTGCTCTCTCTCTCTCTTTCTATCTATCCATCTTTCTCTCTTAATGTCTCTTTACCATCCTCTCAATTTCTTCTTCCTGTGCTGTATCCTTCACTTCTCTCCTTTTGTCTCTCTCTTCCATCAATCTGATGCAACATCGGATCAACCCGAAGAAAAGACCGCCAATAAAAAAAATAGAGGCTTTATGAGCTATTTCAGGCTGATGAGACTGCACAAATTGTGGTGGATGTAAAACATGTCATCCGTTTGACAGCTGTCTGGGCACTGAAATGCGATAAAATTGAAGCTGAGCCGAAAGCTCGTCTATGTTTTTAAGAGGGGAGCTGAGCGTGCACACGAGTGACGTCCCAGCGCCGCGATTCTCTCGTTTCTCGCTCTCTCTCGCCGGATGATACGATCCAGGCGGATTCCATTTCCGTCATCAGAGCCGGGATAGTGAAGTGGCTCTTTGCTGTACGTGGGCAGAGAGAGAGAGAGAGAGAGAGAGAGAGAGAGAGAGCTGGCCAGAACCACAACACGTCACTGTGGTGTTGCTGGTACACAGGAAAGCACAGTGCTGGGAAGGATGGACCGGACCACCCAGGAGCTGAGACCTCACCCTCAGCCTTTGGACACACTCTCCAAATGTCTGTGTTTGTGTGTGTTTGACTACACAACACGTCTCAAACAGCAGGTAGTTGAAACCTGAACTAGGATCTAAGACTACTCTTTGTTAAGGTGTGTGTGTGTGTGTGTGTGTGTGTGTGTGCACTGTATCTGCACCACTGTCCATCTGTGCCTGCAGGTGAAGACTTGAACACATTCGAGCAAACTGGTTCCACACTGTTTGATGACATGAAAAGAAGCATAGAGAAATGAAACACAGGCAGATGAGGTTGAGCGTTATTGTGTTTAGCTGTGATTGGATAAAAGCACCGAACGTCGCTTCAGGCATGTTCAGCACCTTTTGGAAGCACCTGTGCGGGGGGATGCAGGTGTGAAAGCCGCGCCATGGAGAACAATGACTTCAATATATCACCTCTTGTAGGCTTTTACTCAAAATAATTAGCGAAAATGTATATTCTGTAGCTTCTACTGCGAATATGGGAGCAGGTGCAGCAGACACCCACCGTCCAGATTTACTATTTTCTCTGTGCAGCAAATATTTTCCAGAAGGGTTGCGTATACAAAACTGGCCTAAAGTATATTATTTTGTTCAATTAGTTCAGGTAGTGAGAACCTTTACACCAATTTCCCACAAATAAGCTGATGAAATAGTAATAATAAGCTTGCAGGATGAGCCAATCTCCAGCAAAGGCTTGTTGTTTAAGACATGAGTTGTATGAAAAAAGTCCATCAGCCGGTTTTGGTGAACAGGCCAGACGTCTTCATGGCATGGCAGATTATAGCTTGTCTTCTTGTTTTTAGATTTGAAATAAGCACGGCCAGGTCGCCAAATGTTTTCTATCCAGCAGTGGTGAGAAGAAGTATTTTGTTTACTCCAATCCGTCAAAAGTATTTGCACATATAGTGAAAATTCCACCCATTCTAGTAACACTCGAGATAACCTGCAATTTCATAGGATGTGTTTTAAGTCTTTGATGCTAAAGCAAGAGACAGGTGTCACTGTGGCAGACACAGAGAGGACAGAGCGGGAGGAAAAAAAGATGAAGAAGAAACATGACTTCTTTATACTTTTATATCAAAGATTTTAAAAAAAAGGAGAAACAGGATGTAAGAAGGAGTGAAATATAAAGAGGATGACAGATCGAAATGAAAAATCTCAGACAAACAGCACGTATGCACGACAACAACGACACAATGGAGGGAGTCGAGAAAGAGCAGGCCGTGTGAATTTGAGTAAATATGTGCTATGTATATGTGCGTGTGAGCGGGCGCACGTGTACGGCCTTGTCACCGAGAATCAGCGGGAGTCATCTCGCCGTGTGAAGCCGGTGTGTGGCAGCTGCCCTTGACGGTCGTCTCCTGTCTTATAGCAGCTAATGTGTCCAGCAGCTCGCACGTCTCGGCGGCTCAGGCAGAGGTCAGGCTTCCTGTCCGCCGGGCATCTTTTTTGGAAAGAAATATTAAACAGATGCTTTTGTGAAATGTTGTCACGGCTGCAGTTGCTATGCGACTACTGAGAATCTGTTTGGATGTAGCTAACCTTAAGCTTCAAATATATCCAGATATGTTTTTTTTTATTTATTTATTTTTTTTATTTCCAATGTTTTGCACTGCGAGAGCCAAAGAGAGGCCGAACCGACAGGGACACACAACAGCACTTACGTTTTCCAATCTCGAGCTGAAATGACTGTATTTTGTATTGTGTTTTTTAAATTTCAAATCTTGGACTTTTTCTGGCACGTAATCAACTGTTTTTATTGATCGAGAATTTGAAATGTAGTTGAACAAAGCCTTTTTTGATCAGTCGCAGTAATAGATTGGTGCGTTGTTTGTTGAACTCACCAAGAGAGAGACTCCCAGAGGAAAAAGCATCATGACAGCAAGACGCGAGAAGGACGAAATGCAGAAAGGACAGAAATAAGAAACAGGTAAGAGAAGAAGAAGAAGAAGGCTGGTGGCTAAAATAAGACAATAAAGGGACAGAAAAGACAGAGACTGATGAATACGATGACACGGAGAAATAAACAGAGGAGGTTAAAACCATCCTGATGGACACCTGGCAGGGAGCAGAGCAGCTGTTCCAACACCTCTGAGTTGATATCATGACTTTTTCTCATGACCTCGGGGCCTCTGAGCTGACAGTTTGCTGGTAATGGCCTTTATCTATAACCCCGCATGGAGCCGCACGGAGACATGTTTTAGCAAAGTGAGTCCAAAGTCGACCTGAATTTTTTGTCTTAAACTTGTTTGTTGGATCACAGCTGCTGGGCCTCAAAATACTAGATGTACTTATTCAATATTATCTGTTTTTACAGCTAGTATTTATATTAATTTTTGCCATATAGAAAAATATTGGACACTCTTCCTGAAGACTAATGGCGTCCAAATTATAAAAACATTATAGTATGAATATCAAAACATTGTGCTGGCAAGGACGAGCAGCAATGAATCAAAAAGCTTCAACAAATTGGATAATTCCTTTTTTGGCTTTAGCGCTCTATCTTTTTCTTGGCAGAATATCATCGTGTTTTTTTTTTTTTTTTTAGGTGCTGGGATTCCCCCGTGTTTTGTTGGCGGGTTTTGCGGTAAACTGGCAAATGCTTACTTTCAAACCTTTAGCGTCTCTAAATGTGGGAAGCGTCTTGGAACAGCTCTCGCCTCTCATTTCTTCTACTTCAACAAATGTCACAATCACGGGGCACAAAACGCTCTGGCGAGGCTGCAGAACATCTAGTGCATTCGGGCATCATAATACAGCAAGTATAATGTGGGAGACAGAAAATAACATTCAACCTGCAGCTTGCAGTCCATTCATTTTCTACAGATTTGGGTAATAGCAGCACCTTGGCCGCTGTATCATCGCACCCGTCTGTTGGAGTTGGCCGTGGTCACGCTCTCTGTGGTCATTAGCTGTCATCAACTATTCTGATTTCAATTTTTCCTTATTTCCCCACTGATGTAATTTCTTTTCATGAACATTCATTTTACTTGGCAAGTGTGAAAGGATGACAAGTTGATTAGAACCATTCAAACTTTCCCACCTCCCTACATAATAGAAATGGATTATAGCTGTAAGCAGAAATACGGCCACCGGGCTCCAGTCAGGTAATTTATAAAGGAAAAGAAGGTGATTTAAAAGTTTCAGCAAGTGTTCAGAATTCATTGTTGGAGACTTAAATTTAAAACAATTCATCTCTGCATTAAGGGATTTTCAATAAAAGAAAGTTTTAAAATTCAGAGAGCCGCAGAGCCTCCATCGGGTAAATTGTTCCTACAATTTAGTCTGTGTCACTTCGGACGAGGTTGGATCAATTTGCTTCGTCTGGTCCATTTGTATTCCTTTGAATGTATTCCATTTATGTCTTTCTGCGTAACTCTCTCTCGCACAATCAATTACTCATTCTTTTTTTTATTATTAAATCAATGCAAAACTCAGAATTTTCCTAGAAATCTGCATTTCAAGATAAATTGAATTCATTCTTCGCGCTCCCTCCGCACATGATCTTCTGTGAAAAAGTCAATTAGCAAAGACCAGGTACAGTATGCACTGGCTTTAATATGAAAGAATAATTACTCCGGCAAATCTAAAAATGGAGTGCAACAATTTTGGAAATTAGTTCAGAGAGGCAGTTTCAGTAAAAAGAATAAAGCATCAATGAAAGAAAAATGCACTTAAAGAAAGAAGCACAACAGCAAAAAGCTGTGAAGGCATCCAGAATTTCAAAGAGCGACCATGCCAACTATATATGCAAGTGGAGACTCCGGCATCGTCTTCACAGTCGTGAGTCATCTACCAAAGTGTGAACACAGGTCAGAATAACACGAGTGCACGCCGGTGCTGAAACTCTGGTACAAAGCCAGCAGCGCTCCAAACAGAAATGAACTTTGCGTGTTCTCAAAGGCTGTCGAAGTGTTTTTCAAATGCCAACGCATGCACTGCGACTGGAGGTCTGTTTGTTTGTACCGAGCTGCAGGCACGGAGAACTTCAGACTGCTTTAGATGAGGGATGTTTTAGCATGAAGCCGGATAATGTATATACACTGTAAAGCACCTATCGTCGTTAACCACTGCAGGAGGAGGGTGAAAAAAAGCCTGAACACACTGCAGCAACTATGGCTCCGTTTCATTTAGAGTCCAAAAACTGAATAATAAAACTGGCAGGTTGCAGTTTTATGGAGGGTTATGCGTCTGACTTTTTCTTGGCAAAGAGCGAGTGACTTCCTGGAGTCTGTGCTGATTGACTGGCAACTTCACAATGATGACAAGACTCCAGGAAGTCGCCGCTCTCAGCCAAGGAAAAGTCAGACACACGAGTCCCCGTAGAAGTGCAACCTGTCGCTTATTAAACAGGGAAGATACAAAAGTGGTAATCAGCGATGGCTCTTTCCAGTCTTTGTGCTAAGCTGAACCAAGCAACTGGGCAGATATGAGGCTGGTGTGAATCTTCTCATCTAAGAAAAGGAAATAAACCGAATGTCTCAAATGTCAAACTATTCTATTAACACATCTCTCTCTGGTCACATCCAGGCGAGTTCTGGAGAAGACGTGTCACCCATCTGGACTCTCACCAGGAAACAAATCAACCAAGAATCTGTGCAGCACTGAAATATTTTTCATTCTTGGTTTTTCATTTCATTTATTCATTTGGTGTTTTTTGGTGCCCTGTACTTGAAATTTGCAAAAAACAAATTTTTTAAAAGAAGAATGATATTATTTTCTTGTGATTGTAAAATGCAATCAACAGCTCAGGCTCAAGGATGATGGATTTCTTTCGAGGATGTACAGGTAGAGAAAGTGTGTGTGTGTGTGTGTGTGTGTGTGTGTGTGTGTTAGCCAAGAGTGCGCATCAAGAAAAGACAAGAGCAACAGTAAGTGACGGCAGGAAGCATTAGCCTGATGTTCTGAGTGTAGCTAGTTACAATCCCTCCTTTACTCACACACACACACACACACACACATTTCTCCAGAGCCAGCCTTGCAGAGTAGCCCCTGTTTGTTTGGAAGTGTCCAACCTGTCAAACCCACATGCCATGCACTGCTGTCTGACACGCACAAATGAACACATCTCATCTGTGCTGCTTCTGCTTTCTAGATACCGCTTCGAATGAAAGGGAAAAGTCAGCGGCAGGAAACGGGGATAAAAGAGAGGAGAGAGGGGAGGACGGAGAGTTAAAGCCAGAGAGTCCGCAGATCTCAGGTTTTGTCCCTCACGTCAATCAGTCTTGTTGTAGCAGAGAGTCTGCCGCCGCTTCTGTCGGGGCTTAGAAACTGTCCTCGGCTGTATGGCTGCAGTCAGATAAAATGCAAAGCACAGTCGGGGGGGAGGCACAGAAGACTGCTAGACACTGGTTACTATGGTTCTTGGTAAGCTATTAGCTGCTGGAGGCAAACCGAGGTGAAACGCAGCCAGAAAACTTGACTGTTTTTAAAAGACTATGTGTGTATTTTGTGTGAATCGAAGCCCGAAAGTCATGCTAAATATGCATCTGATAAACTAAAACGCCGTCCAAGAAAGTGACTGTTAGAGCATTAACTGTTAACAGAGTCAGCTTCAGTGCGAAAGTGGAAAAGAAGCTCTTTCCAGCCTCTAAATAGGCAAACTGTCTACGTGTCATGTATACAGTAATGGGGGGATAAATAATTCAGAAAACCAGCCTAAGGCCAAATCAGCTTCTCCGCTCGCCCTCGCTCTAAAATCGATGTTCGGGGAGGAAAAAGGCGTAGCATTTTAGTCAGTTTGGCCCGGCCAATGAAATGACTATGTCACTTCTGCTGGAGCGGAGAAGTGGGGAGATTAACATGATGAAGAGATGCGAGCGAGCGGATGAGAGAGAAGAGCACATGGAGAGCGAGAGAGCAAGAGAGAGAGAGAGCAACAGAGGAGGATAACGGTGAGAGAGAGAGGTGAGCAGATAGAGGGGGATAGTGAGAGAGGAAGGCGTTATGGAGGGTTGTGGTTCCAGGAATAGCAGATGCTTCTACTCAGCATGAAGCTGTGGCTGCAGGAGGAGTTTAGTTTGGGCATTCCTGTGGCTGTAACGCTGCTTTTCAGAGGTTAAGCACCACTATCTCTTTATGACCCGAGTGACGCATGACTTGACTCAGCACAGCTGACAAGAGTAAGGTGTGTTAGTGTCGGAGGAGGAGAACAGGTAGAGAGACAGATTATGCAAGAGAGACACAGAAGATATAGAAAGAAAAAAAAAACATTTTGGTTTAGAGCTCGACCAATACTGAACTGCGACTGACATCAATATGTATATATATATTACTTTCATATACATACATATTAATGTTATGCATATAAAATAAAATAATAAATTATAAATGACAAATACATTCTTGATAGGTTTTCTTAATTAGCAACTTAACAAAAACAGTGTTTGAAAGTTCTATTTGTAAGTTCCTGTTTCACCTCTGTGTCACATGGTCAAAGTACCTGTAACCACACTCAACACTGACCCTTGTACATCATTGCAGCAAGTGGAGAACAGCTTTTTTTAAGGAGCTGTGACAAAAATATGAACTGAGTGGGAAAGTTTAGAGTTGAAAAAACCCCCCACTAAATCTTAACTTGATCTTTGGGCAGTTTTGTAATGCAAATCATTGTTACTCGTTGACTTACATCTATCCCAACATGTTTCTTATCAACTAAAATGGGGACATAGCGCGTTGTATCTGTGTGGCTCCACTCCACTGGTGGGAGGGGTGATGGGATGTTTGGTACGTCGAGGCAGGGCTGGAACGCCTTTGCTCACACTTCTCCTCTCTGTCAGTTTTCTGAAACAGAGCCATGGGACAGGCCGGCTCTGATAGCTCGGCAGCTAATGTCAACACTGGACCTCAGAGAGTCATTAGGGATAATGTGGCGCTGCTGAGTGCCCGGGCCTCGGCTCCATAAAAACAGGTGGTCCCAGGGTCACCCCCTCCCTTCTCGTCCCCTCACCTCCTCTACTTAGCATACCTTATGGCTCTCTCCCTCCTCTCCCTTCGTTCTGCGGCTCCCCCTCCGCCATCCCCCTCGGCACACATGGGAAAGGCTATTTGGACAATTGGAGGTGATTAGCTCTTGATTTGGCTCGCTCTGTACGTTTGATCAGGCCGTGGCACGGAGGCGAAAGCCGGTGCGGCCGGGGGCGCAGCTGTGGCTCGACCATGAATGAAATTGGGCGAGGAGAACCAGAAGGAGAAGGAGGGGAAGGGAGGAGGTAGAAAAGAAGGAGGTATGGCTGAAGAGGAAGATGAGGAGGAGTGAGCTGGGGGTTTAGGGACCTCCAGGGTCCTTTGCTTTCTTGGCAGTTTGAGTTATGGATTCAAGCTGCTGGCAGAGAAAACGTGAACTGCTTTGTCCCTGTTATTCCAGGTGTGGGCCCTCGTAAAGAAAGAAAGAAAAAAAAGAATTCCCTCTTGTTCTTCCTTTCAACCTTTCATTCAACAACTTGCTTCCATCCTCTCTATGCCTCTCCTGGGTGGTAGATTGCAAACAAGAAAAACGTGGGTGCCGCCTGATAGCTGGCTGGTGAGTCGGGTTATAAAGTCTACTTTGCCATAAAGTGTTCGGGGACTGTGTTGGCTGGGTTGGACGTACTGGCTGCACCCATCTTTGGGTTGGATGGGTTTGGTGTTGGGCTTAGGGTTGGCCCAGTGCCTCAACCTGGCTGGTGAGGCCAAGGAATTTTTCTCACAGTAACGGCTGTTCTATCCATCCCTTCATCCATCCATCCTTCCACTCACAGAGCCAGCCAAGCAAGTAGGAAGGCCTCTCACTATCTGGGTGTTTAGCCAACAAATCCCCACTCCACTCCTTTGGCCTCTTCTCCACGCTCATATATCAGGCTGACGGCTGCGGAGAACCCGACATCCAGCCAGCTGAATAAAACAGAGATTAAGCACCCACCCAAATCCATTTAATTACTCGTTCAACAGCTCTCGGCATGTAACTCCAACCGCTGTGAGAACTTTGGTGTTCTTCAGTCTTTACTTTTGCTCCCAGTGACCGCAGGGAGGTTGACGGAGGTGGCTGGTCACAAAAGAAATCTTGGCCTTAGTAACTGAAATAATCCCATATTCAGTTGTTGTTAACTGCATGTTTGCATGTCCGCAATTTAGGGCTTGGTTACCAGGGTGTGTACGGCTGGGGGTGGAAGCCAGCTGAAGCAGTGTGTATGAACAGTGACATGACATCACATCTGTAGACATCTGCATCTCTACAGAGCTTCTACATCAAGTCCAGTCAGCAAATAGAACAAGAAGCATCAGGACTAACAAGGCTATTTAGGAACTATAAACAGCACAAATAACATAACATTATGAGCATTATATGAGATAATGTTAATAATTTTTCTATAATACGTTTTGACAGCAGGGACGTATCTGTTACATGAGTTATAAGTAGATTAAGAGTCAACAGAACATGAGCAAACAGTTCACAAACAGACTCGATATATTTATTAAAACTTCCGCATTCCTGTATTTTAAGAGAAAGCTGTGAGCTTTGGGAAGTTGCGAGGCCTTGATGGGGGTTAGTAAAAATGTGACAGGATCTTGGCAATATAATATCGCAGAGTTCACAAGGACGGGGTTACAACCGCAGCAGACGGCATTTATTTTTTTGGCATCTGTGAGGCGGCGTGCAACAGCCTCCAATCAGCAGCTATGATATGGCCTGTTGTCAAGAATGCATCAGTTTGGCGGCAGCATGTTTGCTTTTGAGATAGTGGTGAACCCGGGCGGCAAGAGCTGCTTTTCAATGTGTGCGACACAACAGACCCCGGGCCTGAGAATCAGCTTTGATTTGCCTCGCTGCCAGCGGTCGCAAGGATCAGCGCAAGAGTGCGTCCGTGCAAACGCGCTCGCACACGGTGAGGTTTGAGAGGGCAGACAGGCCGATGATGTAGCGACGATGAAAAATGGCTAAGCAAGCTAATGTGACAGAAAACGCCCTGAATTTTGCATATTTCTCTAAAACTACAGTGCCAGATTTATGATGGGGCTGAGGGCCAGGAAAGGAGGCGCTGGGTGCTGGAGGGGGACTGGGCATCTGGGGAAAAACCTGAGGGGGACCCAGGGTGCTGCAGACTGCAGAACAGTCGTATGACCTTTTCTAGAATGCTGCCACCCGCCTGCCACTGAAACACGGCCTGGCTAATTAAAGTTTCAGTGGCATTGGATTTTCACTGGCACAGCACACCTCGGGCAACCTTGGGGGCTCTTAGGCAGGCGATACACACTGAGAGGAAGATGGGAGATATAAGACGAGAGAGAGAGGGAGAGGAGCTGTGGAAACAGATGAACAAGAGGACAGCAACTAGAGGACGGCACGGCAGATCCAAGCAATAACAGACATAGTCAGTAGCTTCCCATAACACGCAGGAGAAAGGCTATATATTAGAATGCAAATCTAGAGTCACAAACATGCACACAAGCTGGGGTGTTTTACATAAGCTCCGACATGGTTTGCCCTTCCAAATAGTTACGCTCAAAATATTCAAGATCATATGGAATTAGAAATGAAATTGAAACTGTCCAACTCTGTATGTACAACTGGGTGAACGCACGAGCTGAGCCAGAGATATGCAATGTCAAAATGCTGAGTGCTTTTCCAAATCTTATCGGGCCGCCTCTCAGGCTAATGGAATTTTGATGGGTCAGTATCAAGAATAAATGCATGACTTATGACACGGCTACCGGGAGCATTACCAAATATACTGGACAGCATGTTCCCGTCTCCAAAGGATCATTGAATAATTGGCCGCGTTTGACCAGGACATTTCTGGAAGTATGGCCAAGAAAAGGTTATGCAACCAGACAGACTCGCTCATGGCCTGTATTTCACAATCTGCTGGCCTTGTCTCCATTAATGATCTTGACCCCCTTTTCACCATTTCAGAAGTGAAAGGGCCTAATGGAGCTGAACAAAGCTGCTTGTGTGTGTGTGTGAGTGTGTGTGTGTGTGTGTGTGTGTGTGGGTGTGAGTGTGTGTGAGAGACAGAGACACGGAAAGAGAGAGAGAGAGAGAGAGAGAGAAAGCCCCTGTGACTGTTTGTTACAGCTTGATGAGGTCTTGGTCTGTGATTCCTGGGGGAGGTGGTCCAATCTAAGCTTTACTAGGCCTTATTGAGCTGTGTGCAGGCAGGTGTGTGTGTGTGTGTGTGTGTGTGTTTCTCTATCAAGAACATTTGGCAGAGCTTTATGAGTACCTTCGTGTGTGTCCCTAAAATACACTCAGTTGGTAGCAGTTTAATGGGGTGTGTGAGGTATTGTACAAGGGCCTTTTTTTCATGCTTGTAATTTTCTTCTTAGAGGTGAACTTTTTAGTTTGATCAGTTTGACATTTAAGAGCTTTAATATGTCATCTGTGTACATATATATGTCCAGTGCCTGTCTACCATGATTACAGTATTTTACACACAGATGCATGACTGAGTTCTCATGAATACGCACTTGTGCGTTATATATATTTTTTAACCAAAGTAAGAAAGGTAGAGTAGCTGTTTAGTCTAGTTAAGCTGATGATAATCAGACAGAGATTCAAAATGAGTCAGACTACAACTGGTGGCCAGGTGGCCCAGCTTTGACTGACATGACCTGACCCTTAGCTTCAGGCCATGAGTTACAGCTACTGTACATCAATTTTTCCAGACCCAAATTAGTTTTCCGTCTTGTGCAAGTACAACATCCTCTACATAACATGTCTCTTGTGTCTCCAGCCATTTATTGAGTTAGCCACTTAAATATGATCTTGTCTGACTTGTTTGGACTGCAAATAAAAGTTTCCGCCTGCTCAAAACATCTTTATCATTTTCAGCTTGAGGTACTGTTTCCATTAAATGCTTTTAAAGATGACAGGTTAATTTAGTAGCTCTATATATTCAGAACGGATTTGACTTTTCACCCATAATAAACAAAATAAACTTTCCAAGAGAGGCAAAACGACAAAATTGTTTGTTTCTTAAAAAGTTTGTATTAGCCCTATGGGAAGGAATATAGGAACACCATGTTTCCACATTAAAGCGGTTGACATTTATGTAGGCTAGAGCAGCATTATGAGCTCAGACTTGGAGAAATATATAGGAGCATACTGTCGACCATGTACAGCCAAAAACATACAGCCATGAGAAGCACATCAAGGCCAAGTCTCCCCCCATAGTTGTATTGGCAAGTGTGACAGAGGAACCTCTGTATTGAACTGGAATTGTTCCCAGTACTCACGGTTGGCAGAGTTTGATGAGGTCCTGGTCGGTGGTCCCAGGTGGCAGGCCTCGGATGTACAGGTTGGTCTTACTCAGCTGCTCTGCTCCTCCCTGGCTGCAGCTGTTGGTGCTCGGGCTGGGAGGAGCCATGGGATGAGGGGGTGGAGCATAGGGCTGCTGGGGAACAGAAAGGGCGAAGAGAGGATTTAGCACCAAAAAAAATGAAGGGTTAAGAACAGCGAGCGGTGTGAAAAATTAAAGCTAACAGAAGAAGGTGTGAGAAACAGCACCGTTTCAATGTCATTGTAATTATGAGCGCAGACGTTTCAGGGCGGCTGTGAAACTGAGAGGACAAGATCAGGGTCGGCGAAAGTTTAAATCACTCGACGAAGATATTAATGAGCAAAATCTCCAGGAAACAAACATCTAACTTC
This sequence comes from Centropyge bicolor, assembly GCA_037975185.1. Classification (NCBI taxonomy): domain Eukaryota; kingdom Metazoa; phylum Chordata; class Actinopteri; family Pomacanthidae; genus Centropyge; species Centropyge bicolor. The sequence goes on along the minus strand of JBBMOC010000005.1, from coordinate 11,811,381 downwards.
AGTCTCAAATAGGAAGAATATATTGTCTACATTTTACAAGGAGAGGCAAAAGGTCTGCACAATGACAAAGAAGTCAAAACAGCTCTTCAGTTGTATTTCTACACCCACTTACTTTTCCCACTCCGTACTACTTCCTGTCACCTCTGTTCAGTAGTTAACAATAAAGTGCATCTGAAGTTCTTTGTCAGTGTGCGGCTCGTCTTTCTTAACGTGCGACCGAAGTCAAGAGTTTTCCACTATTTTTTTTATTTTAAGTAAACACTCCACCAAGGGGACTCTCTGAAATTACGGTTCATAAGGCTTCCAGCGGCTTTTAACGGTTTTAAATGATGCCAACTTCCTGCTTACTATTCATACCCTCAGACCAATTTCAAGACACTGTAGAACAATTTACACCTCGGAGGGTGTGATAGCTTGATGCACGAATCCTCTCCAGCCCATTTCCTAAAACATCTCACTATGAGCGTATAATCTCTATCTTCCAAGGTGTATTCAAAATGTATTAGATATGTGATTCTCTCCCTTTCTTCTTCTCCCTCTCTCGCCCCTCCTCCCCTGCTCTCCTCATGTGTCTGTTGTGCTGTTAGTGTAGATTTATGGTATAGGAGTCAGGGCCCCCTGCTCACAGCCCATTTATATCTCTATTGCAGGGACACTGCACATAGTGACAGAAAGAGAGAACCAGGGCCCTGTGGGCATGAGCAGAAAGAGAGAGAGATAGAAGAAGAGAGTGAGCGAGGAGGGAAGAGAGAACGAGAATGATGCACGCTGCAATAAAGTAAGTAAGTGAGTGATGGATGAAACAGAGGAGAAAAAAATTGTGAGGGAGAGAGAGGGACATGACTAAATACCACCACCAGCTCCAGTTAACCACATTAACCCCTTATCCTCCCCAGAGAGAGCGGCGAGACCCCATACCACACTGTAAAAGCACATACACACAGTTAAACACACGCACACACACACACACCATTAGCCCTCCAATCCGCCCCACACGTTAGCAGTGGCTGCCGAAGCATGGCTGATTTGATGCGCTATTTTAAGCGTGTGTGCCATGCCAGCGTGTTGCCTCCCACTCCTCAGACAAAGAGCCGGGGTCCCTGGAGCGTGAAGAGGGAGCCACGTCCATCAATGGACGGCCAATTACCACGCTGAGCTAAGTGGAACTGATGGGCAGCCACTCGCTGTGCTGGACACTCACACACATACACACACACTGTACACGCACACACACACACATGACACGTGAAACACCTTTTACACACAGAAGCCAAAACAACCGTGGTCAGTGCACCAGAGCCTGGGCTGTTTTAGGTCCTGCAGGTCAAGTCTTAAGTCAAGTTCCAAGTCCTGTAGGGCAGGTCCACGTCAGGTCACAAGTCCTCATGAGAAAATCCACTGTAATGGTGTAAGTCACTCAACTCTCTGAAGGGATATGAACATTTTACTTTCTACTCTATTAATAATGTTTGTTCCTCTCAGCACATGGGCCTAATAATTAAATTCGCATCATGTGAGGCCATGTAAAGTCTGTTATTACCAAGTTATTACTATTCATTTTTATTGTTCTTAGTCTTTACGAGGTTCAAACTTGAAGGGATACCCTCGTGGTCTCAAGGTTAAAAAGTCAACCATGAACCACAACTTGGCTGGTTCAAATCCGACCAGCCTCTGTTGTATCTCTCTCTCTCTATCTCTCTCTCTCTCTCTATCACTCTCTCTCTCTCTCTCTCCACCCTCACCGTCTAATAAAAGCACAACATTCTTAAAAAAACTCGAGTGAAATGTGTTAAGTCGTCAAGTCGCTGCTCAGGTAATCCCACAGCTGCAAAGTTCAAGTGTCAAGTTGCCATTTGTGTGACTAAAGTCCAAGTGTCAAATCTATAACTTTGACAAGTGCACACACACATTCACACACAAATTAACCCCCTCCTCCAGCCTAATATTGCTTTGGTTGCACAGGCTAGAATGAAAAAAAAAAAAAGCAGAACTAGTGTCCAGTCACTCACGTTTTCCTGCAGTGGCAGTCCTATAGAAGAATCTTAATCTCTTGAGTGCTCCATGGGAGTTATTTTCTCCCACTCAAAGTCACAGGAATGTGCACAGCTGCAGTTCAAGCCTCGACTTTGAGGCTTTCACCTTACGTCCCCCCCCCCGACTCCCCTCGCCTGCGTCGCTTTATTTTTCACCAGTCCACCGTAGCTTTAATTACACACACAGCACTTAACATAGTGTGCGACACGTACAAATTCAGCAGCACAAACAGGAGACACTACACAGAGTTGCTGTCAGCGCTGAAGGTTAATTGAAAGCCTCTCTCTCTCTCTCTCTTTCGCGGCTTTCTTTCTTTGTTTTAGCCCTTCAGTAATACACGCAGCCCACCTCCTCCTCCTCCTCCTCCTCCTCCTCCCTGGGCTCCAGGCTTGGCTTGCATCCTGGGCTTTGGAATTCATGTGTCCCGCCCTATCGATTTGCTTTCATTTTTTAAGGTCAGAAGCTGAAATCTTACACAATGAGGCATAGAGGGTCAAAACCAGCCCATTACTTACAGCGTGGGGCGAGAAGGCAGAGAGCGAAGGGAAAAGAAAAAGGCCGGAAGAGTCTCTCGGGATGAAGAATGGAACCGGTGGCGAAGGTCTCAGAGGAACGGCGACTTCTGGGTGGACGGTGGGACGGGGGTGCGTTTAACGTTGGGTTCTTGAGGATTTGATGGAAGCGTTTTTGTTTTACTCACAGCAAATTGCATAAAAGGAATTTTCCACTCTTGTACTTGTGCAAAAGTTTAGATGCGTATAAGCAAATTGGAAGTGCCAAAAGAGGAGGCTCTTCAGATCCGTCTGTGTCTACATGTGCAGTCCTTGTACAGTATGTGCATGCACTGGGAGCAGTATGTGAACTAGCACAAGCGTGGGAGTGATATTAGCAAACACACGTCGGCTGTTGCTTCAACGTACAAGCACACATTCCCAACAAAAAAATGTTTCCCCTCCTTTTTTTTTTTTTTTTTTGCTTCAAATCAAATTCTCTCTCGGCTTCCTCTGGTCGCCCCCACTGGAGGTTAATAACCGAGCGTGTTTCTCTTTCCGGACGGTTTCGTGTCTGCTGTTTACCCTCAGCCTGTCAGAAGATCCGGCTTCTCAAATATATAATAAATACAGGCCTCATGTGTCAGAAGGATGAGGCTTGAATACAGCACTTGACAAAGGCTGTTTCAGCAAGAGAGGAAAGGAGGAGGGACAGACAAAGGAGAAAAAAAAAGACAGAAAGAGTTAAAGAGAGAAATAGACGAGTGCGGGGGAACGGCTGGTTATGACACTTCAAAAACCTCCAGGTGGTAAATGAGAAAAACCTCCATTCTCCCTCCTCCCTATCCAGCTGTGACATGCCGCTACAGAGGCTTACTGGGGATTTCAATTTGCCGCACTGTATTTTAGACGGGCAGAATGGTTTACACAGGCCCAATTTACCGAGCCAGCCGTGCAGGGGGGTTCGCAGCCTCTGTGACACGCCGGGGAATGTTTATGAGTGCATTAAGTGAGGATGATAAATCTAGTGTACGTTACATAGGCTGAGGGCGAGAGGCGCTGCAATGTACATTCACACACCCACGCAAGGACAACACATATTTTTATTTTACAGACCAGAGCTAGCCCTCTGTGTCACTGAGAGTAATATGTCGACCTGAACCTTCCACATGCATCGTTATTTACATGTTCGTGTGCTGTATAGACAGCAGCTTTGCACTGGAAGAAGTCTTTATGCATTATGCATACGTGCTATTGCCACCTTATTTATGCCGCATATGGTCGCTGTCTTATTAAAGCCATGTATCTCCAAAATATGAACTTTCTCATGAGTTAGCAGCAGCAGCAGTTTTCAGCTTTGTGACAATGCATTTTTGCAGATAGTCCAACAACTTTTTTTTTCAGAAGCATTACATTTTTTTTTCAGGCTATAAAAGAACATTTAAAGAGATTCAATCAAATCAAAATGGTTTTCACTGGAGAGCAATAAGATGCCTTTCTTTTTGAATCACAGTGACACACAGTGACTAAGACATCTGGATTAAAAATAAGGACTGTAAAAGCAATAAACGCAATTTTCTTCCAACTTCATGCATCTTTATGATACAGCATCACTGCACCTGGAAAGCCGGTTTTCCCTTTTCTCCAAGTTGACTTTAGATAAGGTGGTTCCCTTACTTGTATAAAAAATGTGGAAACCTACAATGTGAGTACACAAACAGCAGCAGCAGTAATTGGAATGAAAGCAGGGATGTGGCTTCCCTGCCTCTCTCCCATCCTCCCTGCACTCTGCAGGGCAGGGCTGCGACTGGAGGAGAGGCGGCTGTGCACCACCGTGGTAATTGGCCCTGATTTATAGGAGGCCAGAGCAGTCAGCAAGAGCTAGCTCAACTCTGGCAAGAGGCCAGACAAGGCCACGCTGTCAATATCAGTAAACCAACCCAACCCAGCCCAAACCCCTACGGCCAGGACGCCACAGCTCGAGATCAGCTGTCACCAACGCAGGAGGGTCCGCATGTGTGTGAAGCAGAGGTTCATGTGTGTTTCCTGTTCTGCGTGTTTTTCTGCATTCAGTGAGTCACTCGAGTCAAACACACACACACACAAGAAAACCTGCCACAAAAAATGACAAGCAGTCTCCTTAAATTGAAGAAAAAAGCCTCTCAGCTCATCCTCCATTAATTCATGCTGGCAAAGTCTCTGCAAAGACTCTTAAAGACAAGCATAGTCCCAGAGGCATCCCTTCCAAACTGCCAGAACTAACAGCTAGCTCGGCGGTCGGCTGCATTCACATCAGCCTCTGAGCACGAAAAGGAACACAAATCCCCCATCCATCCTGGATAGCTGCTTCCAAACCTTCAGCCCTTAAACACGTGTTTTGAGAACCGCGGCCGCATCTCAATGTCGAGGGGAGAGGGAGGGGACACTGGAAGACAGGAGGAAGCGAGCTATTGCCTGTCCTCCGTTTGCCTCTCGGTTTCATGCCTCGCTCTGTCTCTCTTTGTCTATGCCTGTCGAGGTAAACCCATAGCCAGAGGAGTGAATAGCAAATCATCCCCAACTCACCTGGGAATGCAACGCTGCTGATGCTACAGCCAAATGTATCCTAATAGGGAAGAACGAGAGCTCTGTGTAAGGGGGGGGGGGGGCAGCATGGAGAGAGAGCACGGAGGAGAGAAGAAGGATGACGGAAAGAAAAAGAGAGATGCAGTTACAGGTATGACGGAGTTGCAGCCAAGGCCTGAGAGAACAGCCAAAGCAGAGAGCAAGGAAGAAAAAAGAGCGAGTGAGAAAAAGACAGCATCAAGCACAGGAGTCATTTTGACTGTCTGATTCTCTCCGGGCTTCCACCAGCCTGCAGGCCCTCTTCCTCAGTGAAAACAAAAAGCTCGGGGATCTGGGACGACGGGAAGCCAACACTGCCGTGGACAATGACGCAGGGGGGCTAATTTTAAATATGCTGATTGGTCCATCTCCAGTATCTCTGAAAGCAGGAGATGGAGCTCTTTCTGTCTTCCTGTTCCTCTCTCTCTTTTCACTTATTCTCCAACTTCCTTATTTCTTCTCCTCCCTCGCCGGCTCTCTTTCCCTTTGGCTTTCTCTTTAGGGCAGATAAGAGCCCGATGTTGTCTTCTGTGTCGGGACCCATGTGTCTGGATACAGAGCCACAGAGTTAAAATAAGGGCCATATCTTTTCCAGGGGGTAGAGATAGGGCGTATACATATTATCTGACAGAGAGGACAAGAGCTGTGGAGGTAAACAAGGCGTGTTTTATGTAGCATCACTGTTTAAGCACAGGGAGTCATCTGTTTTAGCTGCAAGGGTGACAAAATGAGAAAAAACGGGTCTGAAAGTGCATCATTCTACTATAAGAAATCAATCAGAAACGGTGCATTTATGACAAAAAACAATACAACCTGTTCATATTAAAGCCAAAAAAAAACCTGCTGTGTTATTACCTATTGTAAATCTGCCATCCGAAGATAGCACAAGCGTAGCATTGGAATTACAGTGCTTTTTCAGAACGAACCTTTTTTTAAGCTGTTTCATTTATTTACACTTCTTTGTAAGAATTTAATTGGTACTCTCATCCAGAGAAGTACTGTGGGATCAATAATTAGTCACGAATCACCACAGTTTAGAAGACTAAAAATAAATATGCGCAAGGAACAACAACACAAGCGTATGGCCTAGAAAAGAGCTTTTTATTCCCCCCCGCCCAAAATGAAGCTTTTATCAGGAGAGAAGTGCAATCAGAGGGCAGAAGTTCCTCATATATCATAATGCATCTATATTTTATGATAATATTACAAAAGTGTTACATCCACTTAGTTCTACAAGTTCTCCTCAGATCTCCTGAAATGATGTCAGGATGGTTTGTTGTATCAGAAAAAATGTTGAATCATTCCCTAAAAGTCAGATCTGAGAATCTAACTCTGACAACACTTGAAGGTCAGGTTCCCTCCTATTGTTGATCAAAAGCTTGAATCCACCTTTTATATCACTAATCATCCTTTCTCTGACCTACGCTGTTGGTTGATGTTATATAAAGCATCTGTCTGTTAAGCTTTACTAAATCATTGGACATTTGATGAATATAACATAAATGCTGATGTATTTGCAATATAAAATAAATATATGTCTGTTTCTATCATTCTTTCTCTTGGATTAAAATTTAATTACAGCGTCATGCATTAAACACTTTAAAACCCTTGATTTTAAATTGACAGGGATTCTTGCAGTTATGAATTCGAGCAGTCACAAACCATCTCTTCTATTTTACAATTTAAGAATCCATTTCCTACATGTTGCTTTGAACCAGTGACTCTTTCCTCCATTATAAGAAGACACAACATCACATTTACAGGACAGGTTGGACGCCAGGCTCACGCAAAAATCTACGTGAACATCCTATGTTTATATGGCTCATCTGACAACCATAAACTTTCTTCTCTGAGGACATTAACAGTCGCTTGTGTTTAGGTGACATAACCGGGGCTGAGGGATGGTTGCCGAGAGCGATTACGACGGATTGACTGCGAGTGCGGTGACCAATACAGAGGAATACGTTTAAAGAAAAAAAAAAAAAAGAGCTGAGAGCGAGTCGTGGGCAGAGCCAAAGTGAAACTCGATGGACATAAATATTTGGGCTGATTTGTCATCATTACGGCCAGCTGGGTCTGTTTGCAAGCTAGCCGGTGTGGGAGTGGAGACTGTCGGATGGATGGAGCGAGGAAGTGGGAGGACAGAGACACTTATTTAAAGACGGAGCAATCCGAGAGAGAGAGACAGAGGATGTTAGAGAGAGCGGGGAAAAAAAGAGAGAACGTTCTAAACTTTAGCGCCCACGGTCTCAAAACTGATCTTAAGATACACTGTGACTGTGATCCATTGACAAATAAGAGTTAGAGATTGGTCCCTAGGATTACTAAGTGGATGGATGGATGGCAAATGGATTTTTTTGAATTAATAATTTAGTGGATAAAATTTCTAAGAGTAGAGATTCATTAACACCCATTTTCAGATTTACAAAAATGACTGTATGTCACAACCAACCTGTTGAGTAGCAGCACATCCATGTCTGTCCAGATTCATATAATATATGTAGTGAAGACTCCGAAGCGAATGTATTAAATGTGTTTTTGGAGAAATCGAAGTCAGCACTATATTGACATGTAGGATTCCAGTGAATAATTTCCAGTGAGAAACATGCCGTCTTTACTTAGAGACAAGTTTAACAGAAGGGGACAGAGGACTTCATCACAAGGTGCAACAACAATCACCTGAAGCTCTCAAAACAAAAGCTAAATAATGAGCTTTATGATGTCACAGTGTAGTTGACCTTTGACCTTTTGGATATGAAATTTCTTTACTTCATCATTTCATCATATTAGACATTTGTGTGAAAATTAATTATGCCCAAAAATGTGTTTTGTGATGTCAGACTGACTTTGGCCTTTGACCTTTGACCAAATTCTAATCAGTTCATCCTTGAGTTCAAGAAGAAGAAATGACCTCAAGGTATTTCTGAGATATTGCATTCAGGATAAGATGGATGGACAACTTGCAAACATAAATGTAGCCAACATGGAAGCGTAAAAAAAAAGCATTTTAGAAGGTTGAATCAGCAATTAAAGTTCATCTCATTAGTTAATCATCCACAAAAAGTGACAACCAACCAAAACATACTGTATGTCCACAAATGTGTCCTGTTCAATCGCTTGACTGAGCTCGTCCAGTATTTCATTGCATCTCGTTTCACCCCCGCCGCTCTCACTCTCCATCTCTAATTGGGCACATTCTTCAGGAGTCAGTTATGTTTTTCACAGGAAGCGTAAGCACAAACAGAGGACTGTGGAAGATGTGGAGAGGGAGGAGAGAGAGAGAGAGAGAGAGAGAGAGCCGGGTTAGCTCTTTTTCAGCGTGACCTGTCTCTCGCTGAGACAAATGTCTGCCAATCCAGTCACGCACATGGACTGGCACCCTGCCCTGAAATGTTCCCATAGACTGCATAAAAGGAAAGAGAAAGTGAGAGAGAGAGACTGAATAACAAACACACAACTGTGAGTCCCTCTTTAAAATACATCTTAAAGTCGACTCTCAAATACACCACGTCTCAATCCAAGAAGAGCAACTTGTTGACTGAGTGCCAATTCTAAATGACTGACTGGATAGCTGACCAGCTGACGAGAGTTATTGCTGAGGTGTGGAGAATGCCGGAAGGGGAGAGAGAGAGAGAGGGGGAGAGGGAGAGAGAGAGAGAGAGAGAGAGACAGGGGACAGATTGATAGAGAAGAAGCTTGAGCTATCCCAGAATGCCATTTGTTACGCCGCTCTCCAGACAAACAAATTTACGTCTCCTCTTCCAGAAGGTCAACTGTGCTCAAATTCATAAATAAGGCTGTAATTGGTGAAGGAGTGGCAAAGAGGCTCAAAGGTCCGCAGCAGCCCAGTGCATGAGTTACTGCCTGACACTGACCTCAGTGTGTGTTTGACTGGGTGCCCACAGCCATATGTTAAACTTCCTCTCCTGGCGTTGATTAAAGCCCAGAACTGTCTGTTTATCAAAACTACATATTTAGCCTTTTCTCTAAAGAAAAAAAATCCCTTCATGCCTTAAAGTGGCTTAGATGTACCTCCACACCTCAGCCTTTATGCAACGATCTATGAATATTCAAATAGTCCCCTCCTTTCTCTCCACCCACACCTCCACCGCTCGCCTGCAGCTCCAGTGTACCTGCTCACCTTCGACTCTGCTCGTCACATACTTGATTTCTGTTCTGCAAACTACTGCATGCTACACAATGACAGCTGGTAATATAGGAGTAATTCAGCCATATGAGTCGAACCAGAGGTCAGTGTATTAGGATGGTGATCTATTTTATGTATCGCTCTCTACAACATAACAGAAATAAACAACATGAACTTTCGACTTGACTACGTTATCATGATATTGAAAGCCGATGAAGTCGATGAGATGATGGTTTCTCAGGTGTGTGACGCATGAAACTGTCTGAATCCGTGTTTCTGAGACTGTTATTTGTCCAAAGAGGAAAAAAAAATATCAAAGGCAACGCAAAAGCAATTATTATCAACAACCAGTTGAACTCCAAACTGGAAAATTCTTCATACCCTTAAAGATAAACAACAAATGAAGACGAAGACAACAGAATCAATTAGTGTTGAGGAAATGTGATGAAATAGTCCAATATTAGCTATTATACGATATTAACTTTCCTTTTTGCTAGACAGTGTTTTTTTCTGTTTTTAATCTGTATTCCATAGATTCTGACACACACACACACACACACACACACTAAAGTTTAAGGTTGTTTTTATCAATTATTGATGTCTCGGGTGTCTCCTTTTTGATTGGTCGGAGCAGTCAACAACAAAGCTACGTGAAACATAGTGTTAATAGAGTCAGTGCTAATAGCGTGCAGGGATTCAAATGATTCTTTCTCATGATTTAATTTCATACGGTTCATACGTAGACTACACTTTGTTCAGTGTTTTGTGCAGGGGATCATCATTATTCTGCACCCTGCTGTGTGTACATACTGTATGTTAATGTCCTCTGTGCCTCTTGAGAAATTCAGTTCCTATACAGTTTTTTCTCACACAGCCTATAGATGAGAAACACAGTCACACACACACACACACAGGTGGATTAAGAGCACACAAACGAACAGATAATAAAAAGCAAACGAGCACAGACACAGAAAACGTAGACGCATTACGCCCAGATGATTGTATATATGAACGCAACCATACAGAGATGAAAGGATAATATCCACACAATGCAGATATATATCTACAGTAAATATGCACAGGAGAGAATGCACATCCTCGTCTATTTGAATATTCATTTTCTTTCACATGCAAAGTACTTGCACAGGGTCTGGAATGTCACTTTTGGCCCCCAAGGAATATACTCACTGAAGCGTCTCTGACAATTGCCAGACTAAATACTGGCACTAAACACCAGCCGCTGTTGTGGCAGGAAGGCTTGAGACAGCCATAACAAATCAGCTAGGGAACGGAGAACGGTCGGTTTGTGGTAGTTTATAGGGTTATTTTATGACGTACATCTGAAAAACATATCCAGGGATTTCGCACAGGGATCCTAACCAAACGGGCCGTGAGCCTTCTGTACCCACGCCAGAAAAATCAGGTGCACAAGCAGGAGCAGGAGGAAGGTGGTGACGCTCGTGTTTGAACGCTTAAAAATGGCCAGAGCAGATTTGTAATACAATATAATTAAATGTCTATTTGGCTCATATCCTTTTTGATCATTGCTCAAATGTTTGGGCTGTAGAGACATCATTTAAACGAGGCGCAAAGCAACTCAGGTATCCAGCTATTTGTCTGTATGACGACTGGAAAACATTGTGTGAAAAACAGAACGGCTTTGAAATGGTACATTATCCAGCCATTCTCTAATTGCGAGGCGAGCTGTAAATGAGATTTTGATGGATGTGAACTTCAGGATGAGTCGCAGAAAAGGTCGTGCAGCAGCAGGCAATCAAACCCACGAGGATGTTTCTTAAAAAGTGAGAGGGGAGGAAAAAAAAAAGAGCGAGATTAAAAAATCATCTTGCATCTTTGGCATGTTGGCAAAACGAATCCAATTATTTGCACTGCAGACGTTTGACTTAACGGCGGAAGCATAAAGCTACATCAACACCTGAAAACTAATCAAGATCAGTTTAGATAATGGGATTTTAAATGATCCTTTTTTAACATCTGTTCAAGTGAAATCATATCAGCTCGTTAAGTTGTGATATCGCGCCACTGTTTTGTATTTGTGAGGCGCTAACGTTCAAGTTGTCATTGATAAATACAGTGAATTACATGATTACACTAAACTGCTCCAATAAAGAAAAGCCACCACAAGTTAGAGATAATGGAGGTCACGCATTCCTCATTGTTCTGCTCAGCAGCCAAGACATGAGGCTCATCAGGGGGATCATGGAGCCACAACTCACACAGTCAATTCAAAAATATGTGTCCTACTTCACTCCTGCTAGTTTCATTTTTTTAGGGCAACTTCCCTGGTGATAAACTTTACTTCTTCTTGGCAAGGACCACCTGACTGCACCACGGTTTTATTGTCTCCGCGAGGCTAAAGCAACCACCTTTGTGTGCCATCTTTCAGAGGCACCAACCTCATGATTTGGCATGCAGCTTTACTTCTGACAAACTCATTCCTACCTGCAGGCTTTTCGTCGTTTAGTCACTTTGTCGTGGCCCTGGACGAGATCTAATTTGTCACATTATTTGTTGCAAGTTCAGACTTTGAAGTGATTGTGTGCAACAGGGCACTGACTCATCATCTTTACTGAGCGAGTCAAAGCAGTAAATCACAGCCTAACTAACAGATTTCCATTCGGTTCACCAGCGCAGTCCGAGCAGTGTGTTTTGACAAGGGATAAAAGATTCTTCACAGCCTAAGTAGCTTGTTTTGTCCATATATTGAACCGTGTTCGCTGCGAAACTGCCGTGCTGTGGACCGTCCTGCCCCTCAGCTCCCCTCTCTCTAACCCTCCATAACTGAATCCATCCCCTGCTAGTCCTCCATCCATCCTCTCTTCACCTTCTCCAATCCCTTCAGTCAGCTCTCATCTATCCCTAAATCCATCCCAATCCTCATCTGGCTGCTCGTCCTCCATTTCTCCTTCCCGCTCCCCCCCCCCTCTCTCTTCTCTTCTCTCTCTTCCGAGCCTTCCCCCCCTCCTTCCCCTCCCTCTCTCCGCCCTCTTTCTCCTCCCCGTCTAACAGCCATTGGGGAGTTTTTACATAGTGTTGAGCAGAGTTTAGTAGGCCAAAGAAGACGCCGTGCCAGATTCTGCACAGTGTGTTAAGCAACTATCCCCCTAGAAGGAATATAAGCATTACTCAACACAAAAACCCCTGTATCCACCCGCCTCCTCGGGCCTGAGCTCACATACTGCAAGGGTGCCGTCAGCAGCAGACGGCGGAGCTATGCAGGGGGATTGTTTTACTCAGGGCCAATGTGAGAACAATGCCGCATTGTAACATCTTCGGAATAACCGCTCGCTATTCTGCTTCTGTGCACCTGGATATGTCATACAAGATGTGTCAAGAGTAGGAAGGTTTTCGCATCAAAGACGAAGCCCCTCCCCATGCACGCCATATTTTTTTTATATTTTCCTACCATCAGTCGATTATAGTTTTTATTTTCAGCATAGGTGCTTTCAGCATTTCTGTTGGTTTGGCATATTGGCATGAGCGCTGAGTTAGAGACCCTTCAGACGCACCTCTGCGAGTGATTTAAAGCGAGAGAGTCAGCCTCTTCTGGGCAGACCATCCCGAGCTGTCAATCCCATGACTTACTGGAAACCAAAAGGGAATGATCTGTGCTTCCCAGCTCTCACAAGCAGAGTTCAATCAGCGCGGGCGTGGAGCTTTATCCAAAAGTGTCACAATCGCGTGATAAATAAAGTGAGCACTGTCGGGCAGCCGGCCGGAGCGAGAGATGTAAGAAATAAGACGGCGGGGGAGGGGGAGAGAGAAGTCGAAAGAAAGAAGTAACAGAGAGGGGGAAGATGGATAGGGATGCAGACGTCTGCCAAAGGAGAAGAGGTGCAGTGTCGGAGTTGTCCGGACCTTGGTAGTGTGATTTATTCATGAGATAAGTCACCATGGCTGTGGAACAGGTGAGTGTAATGGTGTAATGTTTCCCCCCTTGCCTGACTGCTTGCCTCAGTGACTCTGGCCTGCTGTGCTCTTGTCGGGGCTGCTGGAAGAGTTTAATGCAAGCAACACTTGGACACGGTGAGGGATCACAGCCAGTATAGATAAACACAGGCCATCTGGGTTCAAGCAGGTTAGAACAAACTCCACGGTGACGCTACCAGCGCTTCTATATCTTCAAAGCAAACCGATGTTATTCATCCTTTCCGCTTAATGGTAGGCTGACAGTAAAAAAGTCAAGGTTTACAGTTGGTTCATAAATGTTTCTGTCTGGCTTCAATGGGGACGTAGGAGTTTCTCGCAAACAGCGCGCCGTTCGCCACTCAGCCTTTCCTTATGCACTGTATCTATTCATAAAGGCTTCTCAGGAGTCTCATTTAGCATCACAGTGCAGGCTGAATGACCATAAATTTTCAGCAAAAAAGATGTGCAATTGTCCCATATCAGCAATCCCGTTGTAAGCCACTTTATGAATCAAAGCCTGGGATTATGGTTCTTCCCTCTGACAATTGCTCAAGCGCTTTCACCAGGATCCCTCACTGAGATGCTCCAAAACAACTTGGTGAAAACACAGAGAAGCAATCGCAATAAAGTCTTTATTCCTCCATTTTTTTTTTTTTGCAAATTCAAGAGGCCATTTGGACTTTTCTATTTTCATTTCATCTCCTTTCATGATGTCACCCTTGAGTCGAACGCGCACACTTCTGCCAGCAATTGAAAAACAGTTACTGGAACACAGAGCTTAGACTCTGGAATCCTCTCCCAGCTAATGAATCTGACAATTGGCTTTTTATTTCATTTCAAATTGAAATCTTGCATGACGAAATTGATCCCAGTTCATTTTTCTTATTCAACACCAAAAATAGCCCCTGCAGCTCTCCTTCAAGGTAGAATAACAATCGAGCTTCTGCCTTCTTTTCAGCATTCCGCTTTTCCAGCCCGACATAATATTTTCATAAGCCGGGGCAAATTGTGAGGAGACATCAAAGATGAAAATCAGCGGTGGTCTGGCCTATTGTACTTGGTAAAAGGTTTCTAAACTATTTATTTACCCTCCAATGGAGACTTTTCATGAGATGATAGCAGCGGACTGTTATTGTTGTGGTGTGTGGCCCTCCATTCTCCGGCTGAATGTGTGGGGCTGGTCTCTGAGAGAACAGCGCCCGCTCCATTGTACCGCCGCACAGATTACCACATGAACAGGAAGCTCCTCGGCTCAGTCGTCCGCCAGCAGCAGACCACCTCTTAAATACCCAAGACAGCGGAGTCATTGTGGGGCTGAATATGAAGGGGTCTGCCCACAACCCGTGGACGGACATTACCATCACAATGATCCTCACGCTGTTTCCTTTTTTTTTCATATAATTTCAGAGAGCCGGCGGATGACAAGGAGGTGAGGCTTGCCACACACAGAAAACAGTTTGCAGGCCAGGGTGGCATTCCTTCGTTTTTTGGTTAAGAAAGAATGCGCTGGAAATGCATAATTAATTAGTTACAGGCTGCTTCACGTCCCACAAGAGGCCCAAGTTATGCCACAATCCCATCAGGCCCGGCATATTTTAAGACTCATCACGAGGCTCCTCGATCTGTTTCAGTCGCCAAATCTGACGGCGTGCAGTTGTTTTCTGAGGCACAGGTTGAGGTAATTAAAGCAAACATCAGGAAAATCAGACAAAAACGAAAGACCCTCAGCAGACAGTTTGATGTTTAGTGCGCGGTGAACGCTACAGCTGGATGGCAGGTGGAGAAGGGACTAACGATAATGAGGCCGAGTCACGATTTGGAAAAGTAAACAAGGCCCGACTGACTGACAGGGAAACAGCACATGTGGCTCCATCTGATCCCAGATCTGGTCAGATTTCTCCGGGCTTGTGCACTGTTTCTGAGAAAACGTAACAGCTTTCCTGGAGATATGCGATGGTGGTTTTTTTGGGGGGTGGGGTGGGGGCGCAGGAAAACAAAAAGACGGCATGAATCCACTCAGAGAGAAAGTAAGCAGCTCGTGAAGCAGCTGTCTCTGACACTGAGGGGTCTGAATCTTTAGACATCAACACTTCTAAGTGAGTCTATTTTTGCTCCTCACAACTAAATTTACTAAATTTAGAGAATAGATTTAGCCAAAACTTTGATTACTCTGCTCCCTGCCAGACGACATGTTCTAATTTAACCTGCCTGCAGTAGTTTTGGTATAGAGATACTGCAGTAAATCCACATCTCATATACCACAACATGTGTTCCTCAGAGGAAATCAGCATTTCACCACCTCTATCTGTTTTATTAGCACGGCTCTTCATATAAAATCAGCCTATATCAATCAACATAAACATACAAAATTAATATCATGCTTATTTAGTTTACAGGCATTAGTCTATATTTAGCAATTTAAGAAGGTATATTTATGCTTTTAATCATTTCTATGGATTTGTTCCCGAGCAGATAGATAACTCTTCAATTACCACTTCTCAAATCGACACTGAAAAATTAACACTAAATCTGTCGTTTCTATGATATTTTGACAGTCGCCTTATTCTGCTGCCATGAGAAGCCTCACAACAGCGTCCAAAAAAGCATCTCGCACGCACGCAGCTTGTTGCAGACTGGAAATTGCTGGTTTGTCAAACCCGGAGGGAGGAATGGAACATGCAAGACAAAGCGAAAGGAGGCAAATTGAAGGACGTCATTTCTGCACGATTTCTGGACTCCGGCCTGAGCTCGGTGTTGTGTGTCATTGTGCGTGTGTTTTTCAGATGATTTGGGATGGGGGGGGGGTGCTGATAAACGAGCAAAGCGGCGCTATTGTACGAGCATTAAACTATTTTGGCCCGGTGCTTTTTCAGAAACGAGGGAGCAACAGAGAAGAAAACACTGAATCTAATGCCAGCTAAAGGGCACTTCAGCAATTCCGGTGACAAACAAGACCATGGCTAATGTATATTACCAAACGGAGATTGAACCAGCCATTTCTGAGTACAAGCGAGCGGGCAAGTAGGCAGTCAGGATCTCTATTTAAAGACATCTGAGAGACCAGCATTCTCTTCTCGCCTCTTTCCCCGCAGCAAAACAATAAATAACTAAATCACAACACACTTAAAAGCCCCGCCGTGCCACAATATCCACATATATCCTTCTCTCCACAGTCCCGCTCCTCTCTTAACTGCTCTAAATTATTTCAATTCTGCGAGAGAGAGAGAGAGAGAGAGAGAGAGAGAGTGAAAAAAAAGTCATTCACATAAAGTAATCAGTCTTGGCTTTCTCCGTGCGACAGACTTATTTGACAACTCTGCTACATTAAACAGCCCACTGGTGAAAAGAAAGAGAGAGAGAGAGAGAGAGAGAGAGAGAGAGAGAGAGAGAAAATAAAAGGAATGCATCCAATTATTCATGCATAATGATAGCTCTGTTATCCAGTAAGGCAGGGGCTCCCACACAAAGCAGTTCCCCTTCCTCCGTCTAATACATCTTAAGTACTGACAATCGCCAGGAGTCACATTTGACGGGCACCTAATTTCGCAGCGTTCCCGTCGTTCCTCGCGAGTTACGGCCCATTGGCACCATCTCAAAGACTTACAGTATTTATGATGAGGTGATGGTGTCGAGGAACATTAAGTTGGTGTGTCCCCCCCCCGCCCCAAAAAAAGAAGAGAAAAAAAGAAGCGGGCACATTAGCAGGCCTTGGCCGGTGCTATCATGGGGTCATGTTTCAGGCACTGGAGCTGGTTGAGCCCTGAATGAAGAGTTAACAAGCAGGAATCCTCCCCCTCTCCTCCACCAGTATACGGCTGTGAAGACCTCCTATATAGACATGAGCTCAAGGTTCACAGCACCTCATTGCCTTAGCTACTACCAGGCAATAAATTGTAGAGCGGGGATGAATTGGTTGACCTTGAGGGTAGCCGGTGTTGCAAGTTGCAATCTAATACCGCGCATTATCCCTCCTGTTCTTTTTTCTCTTTTTCTCAAAAATGCTCGTCGCCGGATAAACGCCACATTTATCCAATTTGTAGATGGGACGCAATCAGGATCACCTCAAAAACCAAACGCTGGCGCCTCAGTGTCGTGGTTATTTGCGTAGCAGCATTGGTGCAGTGGACGGCTTAACACATGCAGCTGTGGTGCTCAGGTGGCACGGCCCTCTCTCCTGCCCCTCCGTCACCGCTCCTAGTCGATGGGCTGCTCTTAATAATTCATGGGCTGTGAGAATCGGCATGCCCTAATTGGTGGGCAGGCTTAATACTCTCAGCAGGGACCGAAAACAAAAGCAGCCAGCAGCTTTTTTTTTTTTTTTTTTCCCAGGCACGGCGAGAAAAAAATTGACTTGCCTCTCTTTGGTTTCAAGTTAAAAGGCCCCTCCTGAAATCCAAGAAGCACCTTGAAGCACACCGGCTCATGCATGCGGGAGCAAACAGCGCGAGCCGTGGCATCAGTCTAGCTTTTACATGCTTTGAGAGTGAAGTGTGGCAGGAAATGTTCACCCTTCAAACCAGACTCGCTGTGGGTTGGATGAAGTGTCGCTGGGTGCCGGGGTAAAAAGGACACCTGAAGAGCTGGGTTCACAGATGTCGATGATGCCACTGCATAAAACATTGACGTCTGTTCGGCAGTCAGCAATCACCGGGTGGAGCTGTAGGGAATATGTTTTGCATTGTATGTATTATGTAAATGTATTATACATTTATTTATTAGTACAAGATGGTGCAGTTTGCATTTGATTCTAAAAGAAGAAAAAAAAGTGAGTCAGGTGTCCTGCATGTTATTGATGGGGAAAGTTTAGGACAAGCTGACAAAACATCACAAAGCTCATTAAAGAGTTAACAACAAAAGGAGACAGTAAGAGGATGTTAAGTGGGCAATGTTCATGTCTGTGAATGTGGATGGATAATATGACACCATATACAATGACAAAATAAATTTATCAACCACTGTCAATTTGCTATAACAAGGTAGCTACATGGGAAATATTGCAAAGTCGATGAGCAAGACTTCTGTTTGGTTATATGGGATTTTTGCATCAATGTGATGAAGTAATTTTTCAGGGTAAATCCCATATTATTTAATGGTTTAACCCCAAGCAGACACTCCCATCTGATTATGCTGGATGGCTGAAATTCCCAACATCATGATATATATTATCATGATATAAAAAAAATTGACTTTATCCATATATGAGCCAGCCCTAGTTTGATATGCTGCAATATACAGTAATGTCAATGTCAGTAAATGAGATGAATAAACGCCTCATCACACAGTCACGCTCAAACACGTACACTTTTGTCTGCGCTACATTTCCTTGTTTTTTTTCCTCATCAAAACATTTCCCATTTATCCATCCGCCATTTTTTCTAATCGCTTCTCTATTTGACTCTAATTATTTTGAATTCTCAAGCTGCCAGCCATCGTGGAATAAGCAACACAGTTAACTATCTGCTCTCAGTCAAATTAGACTGAAGACTCTCAGCAGGTTGCTGATGTCTGATTGTAATCTTCAGTGTCTCTCTTCCCCGAGATCCAAACACAATTTCTCCAGACTTCCATTTAATTTCGCTGTATCGGTGCCAAAAAAATGCTCCCTCTGCGCCGCTTTGCATCCTCTTCTCCAACCTCGTAGTCAAACATTTCTCTCTTTGCAACCGTTCTATCAGTTTAAAGTAAAGATTTGAGAAGGTCAAGTACATGGTCAGGTTCATTTTTTTTTCTTGCATGGATGCTCAGGTTCAAGCAAAGACAAACTGTTGGCCACTTGCTGAATAGTGTGCGAGAGAAATGCAATAGTGAAAAAGACAGAGAAAGTAAAACAGAGACCTTCAGCTGCTGCTTTTCACCTTGAGGTGCTGCTGACGATCAGCTCTCGAGCAGCTTCGTGAGCCCGCCGCCCTCCATCCCTCCCTCTTCCTCAGCCTGCCTGCATTCACTTTTATCGAATTACCTCGGTGCAGCCTCACCCTGCGCCACGTTTTAAACGCCGCTAATGCATCTCAGCATGAGGTAGGGTGGCTGTGTCATAGCCGGCGCGTTCCAGACAATTACCGCCGACGAGGACGGCAAAAGGCCCAAATGGAGAGGAAACAAATAGGTGTGGAGAAGCAATCCTTTGGATGACTCATTAAACCACGGAGCTATCACTCCCCGTGTGATTTCAGTTTCCCTCAAAACGCCTTAACGATGTCACTTGTCTGTAGCCATTGATTCCTCCCTCCCTGGCTTGTAATTGGAAGAAGAGTAAGTGCGATCTGGAATCACGAGATGAGGGCAGACATTTTTAGGTGATGGAGTCATCGCTCTTCCAGGGAGCTGGACCTAAAATGATAATTTAAGTATAATGTAGTCCTATTGATTTAATTGTAATTCAGTGAAGCAAATATTCCTATTGATTGGCTGTGGCTTTATGAGTCACTTCAATCACCACATTAACCCCTAAAAATGATCTTATAACATACAACCTGCTCCTGACTGTGATTGGCATTTGATTTTTCCAGCAGTTGCCTTTGTATATTTAAAATCTCTTTCTTTTACAAAGAGAACAAAGCTTGTTTCCAATTTTCCTGTCTCCACCCAGTCCGGGAGTAGGGAGCAGGAAGGGTCTAATGTGATTAAATAAATGTGCCACAGCCGCCTGTGAGCCGAAAAACCCTCCTCACCCGGGTCATCACAGGTGAAAACAAACCAGGTTTTATTAGAGGAATGATAGACAGTTTGGAGAAGGCGGAGGAGGGGGGGCAAAGTTTTCAAAGCGGACCGCTAAAACATGCACCACATCCCAGAAAGGAGATTGGATTCCAACTACAGGCTGAGGGCAGCAGCACCGGGGTCACTCCACAATCTGCACGGGTCAGAGCCAAGGCAGCGCTACAAGGCGGTTTGACGTTCTCCATTAACTCACCCTCTCTAACCCACAACACAAACCTGTGCTACTAAACAGAACGAGGGAGAAAGTCACAGCACAAAAAAAGGGAAACACACAGAAGAATTTCTTTGTAAAATTGTTTTTGAAATAGAGAAAGATTACAATAAAATATAGGGTTGTGAAAAAAATCAAAGCCCGTCTTTGCAAAAATGAAATACCCACAATTTGAATTGAGAATAAACACAAATAAATGTGCAGTATGTAGTCTTATTAAATGACTGTCAACAATGAAACCAAAGCTGCGGAATATCATTTAAATTACAGGGTAAAGACAATTGTCTGCAAAACACAACATACCTGAGGTTAAGAACCATCTACGCTGTTAAAACAAGCTCTTGGTAAAATGATGTGCTATCATGTAAAAGTCTTTACATACTCTGACAGCTGCTGTTTTCTCTCACATCCTGTGGTTTCAGCTTCATATGCAGCCAGCTTAAACATCTACATGTATGCACTGGGCCTAGAATCTCCAGACTGCATACTGTTTGGAAACATGATAGCGACAGAGCCGGTTGGGCGCAGGCCGTTCCCGGGTAGCGTATATATACAAAGCATATAGAGTCAGCTCGCTGCCACAAGCCACAGCTTTATTTAAAACTTCACCCAACCTCAAATGACTTGTGGAAGTCATTTCCTGAAGGAAGGTTATTCAGGGTAGTTGAGCGCTCAAAACATCTGAAACAGCATTACAGCCTACAGAAATTTCATGCTTACAAGCAGGAAAATAAAAGGCCCGACACATGCAAGCGAATCCGGCATCGACTCGACTCCGCTTTGCGACTGGTGGGAAACAGAAAAGTGAATGTTAAACACTGGTGGTCCTGTAAATGTCTCACCGCAGTGATATTGGCAGCTGCAATCTCATTACAGTGTAGTTTAGGTCTTAGAATGACAGTGCTTGTATCCTGGCGTTAGTACAGGTGTAGCTGTCTCACATGCCCAGACTTCTCTCTACGCTTCATTTCCCCCCATTTTACCACTGGGCCTGTGTAAAGGGGAGCAGTTACACTATAAAGAGCTACAATAAGCACTATACAACTGCACAATAAATGTCATCCTTACCTTAGCCTGCATTCATTTTTAACAATAGATCACAAAAACACATGAACCTCTGTAATGATATAATTATTCAAATTACATTTTTTTTTACCTCTCTCAAACCAGAGCACTCCATCTTGACATGAGACCTCACAGAAAGAGCATATTTGCGAGCGCTGCGATGTAGATTTGTGGTGCCTGCGTCGACGATGATGACCTCTGTCGGAGACATCGTGGGGGCCCGCTGATAGCCGCCAACAAAAACAACAAACCACGCCAGCGCAATTATGCATGTCCACTTTAACATAATATGGGAAGAACATGAGATGCGTGGGAGCGAGAGGTGACCGCCGTGTCGTGAGGGGGTGGGAGGTTTTTGCAAATGTGTGTGTGTACATGTGTAAGAGACGGATTGTGTGTTTCTGCATGCATGTGTGTGCAGGACTGATTGAATGCGGGCGTCCATGTTGCATGCTTGTGTGACAAGAGAACAGGAGCCGGGATCTAAAGAACACATGTTTAGGGTCCTTTTGAGACCAGTGCTTTGAGTCGACAGTATTGTTTGGGTTTGGGTGGGTATTTCAAAGGGCTGCTCAGGATAAAAGACCCTCGAGCTTAGAGTTGCTGCACATTTTCCATTTTAAGATCCCAACCTTTCATAGTCATCAACACTGACAGATTGCAGACTGTATTGTTTTTCACACTAGACAACAGGCGAACTGTGTTGGAGATACTTGGCGCCTTTTTGCAGACTCTCAAGGACGAGTGATTCATAACGTAATGCTAAAGTTCAAAATGCGTTTCATGTTCTATTTTGATTTGCTTGCTATTTATTACACTTATTTTAGTAGAATAACCTCCAATATACTTCTCTGGCAATGTTGAATAGCAAAATAAAGTGCAACATTATGATTGATGAATTTGCTTTTTTTAATAGTTTTGGACATTATTTCAGAAACACCACTGGACAGACGGTCAGAGAGGGTCAACAAGCAACAGCTCAAGAAGATTGTTTTATAACTTAAAGGTAAAACTGAGGCACAAATACGAGACTGTGTGCCAAAAATGGTGGTAATAATCCTTCATTGCATTGCAAAACTGGAAAGAACAGCAACAGCAATTAGAGCAGATCAAAGCTGAAAGTCAGTCTGTAAACTGTGATGGATGTCAACAGTTGACAGTTTGGATAATAATTGCTTTTCTCTTCCAAATAAGTCCGGCCAACCTGATTGGTTTAAACCTGCATGATTGTCTGACGGCTCACGTCTTGCCAAGAGCACAATTACCAATGGCCGAAATGATGGAAATAAGACCTGAGCTGTAATAAACCAGAGTATCTTTAAAGTCTGCGCGGTCATTTGTAAAAGCTTTATGATCCTAAAGGGTGCATAAAATACTTCTTGAAGTTCCAGAGATGCATGAGGCCCAATGAGAAAACCTCTTAAGTCCTGCAGCTGATTCCTCCGAGATACACGGTTTTAATGTGACGGCAGTGGAGGGATGGAGGGAGGCTGGCTGGCAGGCAGGATCAGTCAGTCAGGGTGACCTCATGTGTTTGGCACAGGGAATGCCTATCAGGTTTCCCTCTGTGCAGATTCCAGCTTGCTCACTCCACACCAGCCCCAGGACCCAACCCCCTGAGGCATGTGTGTATGTGTGTGTTTGTGTAGATGGTGGTGGTGGTGGGGGGGTAATTGCATGTCTGTGTGTGTGAGTGTGTTTGTGTGTGAGAGTGAATGAGATAGAGAGGCAGAGAGATAAATTATATGAGATAAATTATTCAGATCAACCGTGGTCGAGCGAGAGAGAAAGCGAAAGAGAGGGAGAGAGAGAGACTACAGGAGGGTGAGCTGTGTGTCAGTCCCCTCCAGTGAACTCGGTGAACTCAACAGGCCTCCCACCCTTCCTCCTCACATACAACCCCCCCCACTCGACTGCTTCCTCAACTACTGACGTCCTGCTCTCTCATGTTTCCTCTCAGGCTGTTATGTATGCACATGATAATGTGGGTCATTGTGTATGTTGGGGTTCAAAAAGTGTGTGAAGCGTCTCATGCACCGAGGGTGTGTGAGGAGGTTCTTGCTTAACCCTTTATTGGGCAAGTGACTATTTTTGGTAATATCCGCACAATTTACAAAAGTGAAAAATTTTACAATTTTACATGTCCTCCAATAACACTCTAAGGTTGAATTTATGAATTTTAATGCATTTTAATGAGTGCTCTATAAAGGGTTAAAGAAGAAGAAACTCTGACTTGTTGTGGTATTGGATGAAAAATTGAAAAGGTAATGATAAAAACTTTATTTGTAACCCTAAACTGCAACATTTTGAACAAGTAAAAATTAGGGCTATGTGGAGTTGTGGTACAGCATAATTAAGTATTGAACTGCTTTTTAAATTTGAATCCTAGGTTTAAGTATAATTAGAATTAACTAGCATGGTTGGAAAAAGTAGTTCATACTATGATATATAACTATAAGACAAGAGTGAAGAAGCTCTAAAAGTGCTATGGATGAAATCATAACATAAGCTTGTTAATAGAACAGAACTCAAACTCCATCGATATGGTTGATAGTTCACCACCAGTTGTTTTGTCAAACTATAATTAGCTAAATGTTTTAAACCTAAAACCCAAAAAACAAGATCATTTACTCATTATTTATGTTAATGGGAACCACAGTGTTTCTCTTGCTATTAATAAAAACAAAAACAGAGAAGCTGAATGATGAATGCTTTGGTAAGATAAGATTAGTGAATCCTGGTATTTTGCCACCTTGGAACCTCGTCCAAAAAAAACATCTACCGGAACCCCACCTCAGGGTTGCAGGAGTTACCCTGCAGTGACCTTGTCTGACCTGCTGTCAAACAATGGGCTAGGTAAGCACACACAGTTGGCAAGTAGCTTCATGGGAACATTACAACGCCCGCTGCCAGCGATCCTCTTAATAAAGCCTCAGCAGGCTCCGAGGTTTCCCATTTCACAAATCACTGTGGCAACTGCCATGCAGTCGCACCGGCAGAGAAATGCACGGGGCCTAACACACACAATCGCACACATGGGTTAAACAGATGCGACATGCTAGTTAATGCTGCCACACATCAGCCACACACCGGAGCCGAGCGTCCTCCATAACCAGTGAGTGGGGAATGATGGAGCAGCGGCCGCCTGCTGCAGCTCCGGCTGACTGTTCAACTGCTATCTATAACTAAACAGATCAGCAGATCATCCTGCGCTCTACAGGAAGTCTACATAACTGGGGCACAGAGTTCCTAAACATTTCAGAGAGAGCGAGCGTCAACAGTCGTCTTAAGGGCTACACCGGCTCCGTGGCGGGAGAACGTCGGCTCACCATTGCCGGAGTGTTTATACAACGTTCCTGTGAAGGCGGGGTAATGTCAGCTTAGTGATTAATTGCAGGCCCAAAGTGCTGAGGACACAGAATCTGCTCTGAATGGCGCCGACTGCAGCTCCTACAAGGCTTTATTGCTTTATCGGCTGAATCCTAATGTGGCCCTCTTCCCATCCCTCCCTTTGACTGTTCCAGTGGTGCCGGAGCATCCCAAAGTATTCGGCAAGGTGCTTCCGTGCTTAATTGCCCAACGTGGTTTAAGTTCTCACCATTGAGGAAAATTTCTCCTGCACTTTCCATTGATAGCCTAAAAAAAGAGCATTTAGGAAATAATTCAAGTGCAGATTGTCTGAACGGGGCTCGATACAGATCTCTACGGGCTGATATAAAGTTCCCTATACAGCATGATTTCTCCCAATATGTTGGGAGAGGCATAACATATGGCGATTACACAAGCATGCAGCTGTTGTTTTTTGGGGCTAGAGATAAATAATGGATACAAGTCCTCCACAGGGTACTCAAGACAGCTAATGAGAGAGAGAAAGCAGACAGGGAATTAGTAACTAACTGTTTTTCAAAGCCACTGTTTTCTAACATTTTCATAAGAGCCCAAGGACAAAAAAAAATACAGGAGGATAAAAACATCAGTATTCATCAACTGTGAAAGTACTCAAATGCTAACATTTGCATTTATTCAAAACTTGCACGGGTAATATTGTGCATATTTTAATATAGGCTCCGAGTAAGACCTGTTTTACTTAAATGCATGTGAAAGCATTGGTTCCTGCCTGCAGTTCCTTTCTCACACGCGCTCTCTGTCCTACTCTTTCTCGCTCAAATGTGGGTGACCTTAATAATTTAGGGGAAAGGGGGAGAGAGAGGAAATGGCATTTGCCTCAGTGCAGACTGTACAGAGGGAAACTGCATCAAAACCCTCTGATAGGTTTGTCATTTTCAGGCGTTCATCTGCAACATACTGAACCCGTACCCTCTGTGTGTGTGTGTGTCTGTGTGTGCACGGGGGGGGGGGGGGGGTGTCTGCAAGGCAACATGATTAACTATTGAAAAGAGAGAGAACCGGCATCTTGTATGGAGACTACATATCATAATGACACTTTTTAATTCTGTTGCCAATGGCTGTTTATGTGCTACTAATTACTGTTCAAGAATAATAATCTCTCCTCCGATTGGACTCCGCCACGCCGAGGGCTTTCTCCTCGCCTCTTCCTTCATTTATCCTGCTTTGTGACTGTTGCTGGCTCGCCTCGCTCCCTGCATCAGTGTCCTTGTGATCTAATTCATGCCGCCTACCTGTCCCACACAGTGTTTTTCCATACGCTGACTAATGCACACGCGTTGTGCCCTCGTGCAGTCGGAGCAGGGGTCGGCCAGACGAACCATTCAGGCAAAATGTGAGAGGGTGGCTTGAGTCATTTAACTCAAATAAAGCCGGGGAGAAAGGCCTGTTTGCTCTTGGTAATCCCCCCACTTGCTCGACAAGGCTTCGCAAGGTTCATCTGCTGCGCTAAATTGGTGCACGTATCCTTATTTGTATAGGAGCTCATTATGGCTGGGTGAGAGGGGGAATCTGACAGGACTGGCAGCTATTCAAGCCCTCATGCCTATTTGCTTATCCTCATTCATGGCAGAATTGGCTTTTTCCGGAGCCATTTTTCAAGCTATGCGTGACATGGTATTTTCATTGAGGCTGCCACGACTAATGCAGCTGTGTAGAGTAAATACTGCAGGCAGCCAGTATATGTGTTTAGGAGAGGGGCGACCTGGGCCTCCTACAGTAATCACAGTGGTAAGGCTACACTACCATTTGCGTGTCTGTGGCCGGTGTCTCCTCTGGTTTCCACGTCTGAATATCTCGGCGAGAACGCGAGGTCATTGGTTTGTGCTGCAACAATGGAAATGAAATGCTAATTTCCTCGGAGTTGGATGTAAACTAGCGGAGGGCGTTCAGACTGTGACGTCGTTAAGCAAATGAAAGAGCAATGTGAAAAATGAGACTGCTGATGTTTCCGTGCGTCTTGTTTTCCCTCCACAGGTGGTTTTCCCAATCCCTTACTCTGACTCTTGAATCTCGGGTGCCAAAAGTCAAACTATATAGTCCACTGCTTATAGAAAAATGATCCTCCCTTTTGCAGGAATTTCCAAGGAAACAGTTTCATGGAACAGACACTATCGCCTACATAGCAGACTGTTTTGATTATGAACTCATCCCTATCAGGTACTCTCAGTTCGCCATAATGTGTCTGGATATGAGTCAGACCACAGGCTTGAACTACAACCCAATAATAAGCTGAAACCAGAGGAGAATGACAAAACTGTCTGTGTCGTCTCTTTTCTCTGGAAAGTGCCATCAGGATCCGACTGGGAAAACTGTCCTCGCAGCGCTTTGCACGTACAAGGGCTTCATTTGGGGAGCATATTAAATTCGCAACACCACCACTAATGACAACGAAGACACATTTAGGTGGGACTGTGACGCAGGCCTCTGCCTTCCTCAGATGCCCTCAGTCAGGAGGGTGAAAAGTCTGCTGCAGTAGGAGCCATGTGGAGATCCTCTCCCTCAAAGTGTAAGCAGCAGCCACTCGTTAAAAATGCAGGAGCAATTACTCCGGCTGAGTCTGAGTCAGTGAACGCTGCCGAGCCGAGCCGCCACCTCCTCCTCCTCCTCCTACCCTTCCACCGCTGCTGTCGCTTCACCGGCAACCTGAGCATTCTTCATGAGAAGCGGCACGCCAGAGGTAGGGCAGCAGACACCGAAAGCTTCAGTTACACTAGAACAACAAAAGCCCTTCTCTATCCTGACCGTCTGTCTGTCTGTCTGTCTGTCTGTCTGTCTCTCACAAGGTGCAGTTTCCTCCCCCTCCCTCGCCCTGGTCGAACACGTGACACGCAGCCTGACATCCTTCACCACCAGCTCAGTGTCCTGTCCTGACCCAACTCTTCTTTCACCCCTTTTTTGCTCTCTGCCATCTTCCCCTCAAATGGGACCAAAAAGGATAATCAGCTTTGTGGTTCACATCAACAAAGGTTCTTTAGTTTCTCCATCGCTTTCACAATTTGAAGCCATTTTGCATCCCTCTCAATTTGGGCATGGACAGTGAATCATGGTTAAGTCAAACATGCTGTGAAACATCATGCAACAAATGACATACATGGAAACAGAAATAGATCCAGTTGTTCACATAATGCAGGCAGAGTTTGGCCCAGTGCTTTTCTCAGGAAAGAAGGAAAAATCCAAACACAAGTATTGAACCACACAGTGAAAAGATTCATTCTTATTCAGACATAATATTCAGTATCTATTGAGCAGCAACAAGAGCCAACAGAAGTTTCAACAAAGTTTGTAATCCCTTTATCTCTTTTTCAACAAAGTTGTTAATCCCTGACTAAACATATTCACTCAAATATATTCCCTTTCAGTTAGAAAATATTAACTATAACATTGCCGAAATAGATGTTGGGAAAAGATATAATACCGACCTAACAATTACAATATTTATTCACCAGACTCACGTCAAATGGTGGAAGGTTTTAGGTGATTGACTTTTTTTTTTTTATCCCATATGTTCCTCTGTATGTTAATATGGGCTGTATGCATTAAAGGGGTCCTCACAAGAGGTGTCTCTCCAGCCACTCATGTCATCCTGCACAGATGGCAGGACACCATGCCCAGCAGACAGCAGGGGCTCCCGGAAATAGAGGAAGAGGCATGCAAAAAGCGATGGAGGAGGGGAAAGAGTAATTACAAAGAGGGTCAACATGAAAGAGAATTTAAAGATGAAGGGAGGCTTGAAAAAGAGGAGCAAGACAGAGCGATCGGAGCAAAACCGAGGGGGCTAGACAAACAGTCGGAAAGGGGAAAAAAATTTCGAGGCTGTACCCCATCGTCCTCAGAGGCAAAAAGGGGAGACAGAAAATAGAGCGTGAAAACGCCAGGCGAGGCCCCTGCCAGAGCGACAGAAGAGGGAAACAGTGGGCCAGAGTAGACAGCTCCAGGCAGATACTGTGTTACAGGAAGAAATGCTAGTAAAAACAAGAAAGAGGGAAAAAAAAGCAGGTGTATTTGTAGAGCCCTGTCGCGTTGGGGGGTTTGAAGGGCACATCATGTGTCTCGTTTCATCTGGCTCTGAATCTGAAGCTACATCTTTCCCGTCTCTCTGTGTCTCGCTTTATGTTGACGCCGCGTGCCTCTTTTGCCTCTGTAGGAATAATCCAAAAATACAGAGAGCACATGAAAAAACGTGTTTCATTTCAGCTCTAAGGAAGAGAAGAGCGTCGCATCCTGAGACACCAAAAAAAAATCGAAGCGCTTAAAAATGTTTGTATTCAAGTCAGGCTTAATATGTGCAAATACTAAAGACCACCTGTGGTTTAAAGTTCACATCCGCGATTTATTTGATGCGCAAATGATCCAAGTAAGAGTTTGTTTGTGTGTGTACGTGTGTGTGTGTATTCACAGCAGTGCCTTTGGAGGCTGGTGGGGATTCAGTGTCTTAACCCAGGTTTTCTGGTTGAAGGAAACTTGCCCTCCTGTCTCCACCACCTATCTCCCCATATGCCCCATTTCACCAAACAGGTAGGAGTTCCTCTCTCTCGCAGCTCAGGCTGGAGTCGCCTGTTATCTCCAGATGGTCCGGGAAGGAGAGTTCAGAGACGAGATCCCCCGGGGCGAGCACCCCCTCTGCCGAGCACATCATTTCATACTCTACGCATTTATCTCACATGCTCTTTTCCACAGCGACCTCCGGTGAGCAAGCGGGCACTTTGTTCTGCGTCTTGCTCAAGGACACTTCGATGGAGAAGAAAAATGCGACCCACTTTTGAGACCTTCAACCAAAGCGCGAGGCCGCTCGCCGAGCTTCACACACACACGTCGTCCGCGACTTGTAACTTCATAAAATACAACCTTATTCATAGACTTCTTTGGCACACGTTTGCACAGACTCATACGCCATCTGTGCTCGTAAACCGTGCAGTGCAATGTAAGCACACACGTAACATTGCCGCTACATTTATAGCCCCCTGTGTGCTCCAGAGTTAATACAGAACAGATTACTCCTCCCATCTTTTGCAGCCTATAGAAAACAACAAAAAAAAATCGCTGGTTCATTTTTCCTTTGCACATCCCTCTTTCGCTCTTATGACAAAATGGATAAGATGATGAGAGCTGCTGTAATGAGATGTGGACGGCAGCGTGAAGAAGACCAGGTCTCAGCTGCGGCTTATGAGAGGCTGCGGGAAGCAGTAATGCACACACAACTTTAATGTATGGGTGCGCAGATAGAGGCGAGCTGCCAGTTGATATATGAGAAGGGTTAAGAGTATACGCCTCAATGCAGTGTGTGTGTGTGTGTGTGTGTGTGTGTGTGTGTGCGTGCGTGTTTGTGCATGTACACGCAGGCCATGGCAAACAAATGGAGTTGTCCGCCCCGCTGAATGACAGCTACATGTAGAAGGATTGTATCGGCGGATGAAGCCAGGGGCATCGGCTGAAGAGGAATTAGTTGATTAATGATCAAAAAGCCTCCTGTCATGGTTTGATCACGTGAGGTGAAGGATTGGGAAAACATGGAAAAAAAAAAAAGATGGAGCTGTGGCTAAAAAGACTGCCAATCTGAGCTAGCCGTGAGAGAACGCGAGACGAGTTAAGATTTACAGCGAGGCGGGGACAGTATTTTGTTTCGGGCAGTCAGCCGTGAAGCACCGAACGTATCAGGAATTACAAGTGGGGGAAATGAGTTATACTACCCCTGTCTTGCTAATAAGAACATATCGTCCCCGCCTCGAAAAAGGGTTGGGCTTTGGTAAATGTAATATTAGAAGTGTATTTTTTCAGCCCTAAAAGCCCTTGATAAACTCTTCAAAGCAGATCCACATCAGCGGAGACAGTGGGGACTAAGCTGCAAGTTTTACGCCACTGATAACTGATTCAATGAAAGACTTTGGATACTGGTCTTTTTCATCTTCCTTTGATTTTGCTTGTCCTCCGTGTCTATGTATATCTGCGTCTCTCTTGTTGTCTCCTCTATCGAGGCATTAAAGGAGGATTTAGATGGCTCTGTTATTATTTCTGGAGCACAATGGATCATCCAGTGTAATGTAGCCAAACCCTTTTCCTTTTAACCGGCCCCTCCCTGTAACATCCATCCTCCGCTCTCTCTCTTTCTTCCCCTCTCACATGCACACACCCCTTTCCTCCAGCTCTTCCTCCTTTTCTAAAGAATTAGACAGAGTATAAATGGTGCCTATGGCAGGGGCAGACACAGGCACAGATCCTCTCAAAGGGCTCCATTGACTGCTGTTTACTTAAGGCCAGTGACATTAGCCGCTGCTAAATCTACCTCAGTCTGCCCCTCTCGGCTTCTCGGGTTCTGTATGTACCAGTGTCACTGTAACACAGACGCCTGCCCTGCTCCTGGATCACAGCCACAGCGCCAAGTGCGCGTGTGTGCGTGCTCGTGCGTGCTCTTCTGCAGTGCATCCTTGTGTGTCTGTGCCTGTGTGTGAGATCGCTGACATTAGGCATGTAATGACCTAGCCTATCAGTGGCGGAACAGCACAAGGGTACGGCGGTGTCAGGTGCCTCGTGCGCACACGGTGAGAGCAACAGTAAAGCCAGCGAGATCTCGCAACAGAGGCAGAATTTACGGTAGGCATTCAAGGCAAATTATCAGTTAATTTGAGAGTTCCTTCTGAGAGTTGTGTGTGTGTAATGATGAAACAGAGAAGTGAAAATGCCTGTCATTGAGAGAAAATGAGATACAACAGGCACTTAGTGCACACATTTAGCTGAAATTCATATTCTTTCCTAAACACTATCATGAAATAACAATAATTGATCTGTGTGCTGTAATTGTTCTCGTGGGCGAGGGGAGGGACGGGGCCAGAGCCAGGCATTTTACTGTAATTTTCTCATTTATGATGCACATCTATTACCTATCATTAAAGCTGAATGCACAGCAAGCTGCGAACAGCACTAAACATCAGACTAACACGGAAAGACACAGGCTGAATAAAGGCCGAATTTCAGCAAATGACTTGATGGACTGATCAGCTGGGGAATAGACAGAAATAGGGCCTTTAAAGGATCCTCTCATCAAAGCAGCATCCTGCCAGCTCCCCCCAGCCATAACCTCATATAAAAGCCACACACACACAGACACACTAACGTGCACACACAGACACACAAATCCTCTTTCGGGAATCAATAATTCAGCTAAAGAGAAGCACATGCTACGCCCCACTGCACTAATCAATAGAAAGCCAAATGTTATTGTTTCATCTCATTCTCTGACTTTCACATTCTAATCTGGGCTGACTAGCACATGCTGGACAGCATCAGAGAACTCCATTAAATTAGAATATAATACACCCATAGAGAAAGGGATAAAGGGACCCCAAATTCAGAAGGCGCCTCAGTTTATTCTGCCATGCCATTACGACGATGTTAGCTCCTTTCTTTACAATAGTCTTTAGTGGTAATCGACCGCAGATGTTCTGTAAATTTTCTATGCATAGAATCTCAAATATACGTCATAAAATGGAGGCGAGGGAGAGAGAGAATGGCAACACTTTGGTATGAGTTACGCCCCACTCCCCCTCCCTGCGAGATATTTATGCCCCCCCACCCACATCTCTTGGGAGAATGAGGCCATACCTCGAGAATGCAGCAATGAAGATGGATAGAAAAACCTGCATGATTGGACACTGATGCCTAAATCTGAGCAGTGTGTGTGTGTGCAAAAATAAGGGGAGAATTTGTGTGTATGTGTGTGCGCACGCGAGGCCAGAGTGACGGCCATGTGATTTTGTAGACCGTGTGGAGTGAACCTGCCAGCCAAGGCCCTTCTCCCCTCTCTGTAATCGAGCTATCAATGATCATTAATGAGAGCGTGAGATAGCTCTCCACAGCCCTCTCGGCCACATTGCCCAACACTCGCCTCTCACCCCGCCTCCCTTTATCCTACTGACCCTGTCTGCGGCTCTATCATATCAACCTACGAGGCCACTGGCTACGCTAACTAACCATGAAAATGAATACGAATGTTGGCTGCTGATTTATAAACGGAAATGTATGCTCTTCTCGCCCACGCCCCCCCGCGCCCCCACCGCGGGTCTCGTTTGCATGACACGGGACCCTAGCGGCTCGCTCAAGGATACATCAATCGCTGACGGTGGCAAGATCGGATCTGCGCTGACCTTGGGAGTGAACTGCGGCATCGGCGAAGGAGGCAGGGGGCCCTGTTGCAACAGAGCGGGGAGGCTGAAAGCGAGAGGAGGGAGGAAGAGGGGAAAAGAAAAGTGGACGGGAGGGAGAGAGGGAGGGAGGGAGGGAGGGGAGGATGGAGGGGCATGCCCTGATTGAGAGGCCCCCGAGATGAGCAACTCTGAGATATGAGACGGGGGAGGGAGGGAGAGGGGGATGATGGAAGGAGTAGTGGAGGGGGGTGGAGGGAGAGGGAAGCCATATGGCAGCAGCACAAATGTATTAAACTATAAATCAGGGGGAAAGCTAGTGGACTGCCAGGTGGGGCTGCAGGCAGGTCCTCCCGGCAGGAAGCAACGGTTCACAATCCAGCTCCACATGGAAAAGGATGAAAACATCACTGGTATTTTCCTTTAATGTCCTTTATAAGTGCATTAATTACTTAAATAAATTCCTTATTATAAATAGGGGAAATTCAGCTTCTTTTAAGTTTTATTCCTCAGGCTGAGTATCGTCTCAAAATATTCAACACTGCTGCCAATAAAGCAGCTGAGTTTTGGAGCCGATATCAGAACAATACTTTTTTTTTTCAATAGCTTTCATATGGGGAAGATAAATATTGTTTTTAGCCCAATGCTTCAGTGTTACATAAAGAACTTTGCCTGGAAGAAATTTAAAAGTTAGAAAAGTTTTCTCATCGAGATCAGGAAATAGCTGGTTAAATAAAAAAGCAAGCCAAAAAAATCTGTCCAGTCATTCAATGCCAACTTCCAATACTCGTTTAGATACTCGATGTTAAGAACACATTTGAGTCGATACTCAAAAAGTATTAAAGTTTAATATCCAGGCTCACAGTCTATCTATCTATTGCTCTATGCATGCAATGGAGATAGTCATATCAGAGCACCATGCAAAAAACTGAATTGAGAGATAAAAATTGTTTTGATAATGTTTGTGTTTAAAGTAAGAATACAACACACAATAGTCCTTTAATGACCAACTGAGACTTAATGATTGCACAAAGTTTAACTGCACATCTTCACTATGTTATTCAGTGTAGTGTGCATCACACACACACAACACTGGGCAAAAATTAGTGCTACGCATGTAGTAGAAAAACAAATAGAGTAATCCCCAAAAGGCTTCCATTTTAATCCCTTGATGATGTCTGGGTAGTGCGCCCAGCCAGGGTCCTGGCAGCCATCAGGGCCCAGGCCTGGGCTCCCATCCCAGAGGCACTGGTGCATACTACAGCGAGAGCAAACACAGGCAGCCTTCCTCATGCCTGCTCTCTGTCTGAACCACGCCGACCATCACCTCCGAAGAAGAACCCGTCCGTCCCCTCGTGGTAAAGCACTGCGAGACGACGCAGTTTTGTGAACTCACAACTTCATAATTAAATGTTTAATTTGCCTCTTTTAAAATGTGGCATTGAAGCATTTAAACAATGGCCTCCATTCATCCTGCAGATACTTCATTAGAAAATTCAATTAGGATCCTAACTCTCTTATTTATTTGATGTATGACAGCACAAAAAGAGCCGTCTGGGTTATTTTGATTAAAAATAGCCTCTGGGTCGACTACACATGCTCTTTAACGTGTTACACTAGTGTGTCACATGAAGAGCTCATCGGTTTGCAGGGGAGGGATGGATGGACGTTAGTGGACAGCTCCCAGTAACGGTCTAGTAGGTTGGACTAACAGTAGCCAGAGGCCTTGATCCCTGATCCTTGATCCTTCACACACACACACACACTCACACTGACACAGACATCCAAACTCCACCGAGGTACCTGCCATCTGAAACCATCACCGCCAAGGCCAGCTATCCATCAAATCCCATCTCCACTCAGGGATGAGAGGATGAAAGGAGGGTGGAGGAAGAGAGGAGGAGGTTGGGGAGGGGAGAGGAAGAGGTGGCGAGGGTGAGGGAGGGAGGCAGGACTGGAGTGTAGGAGTAGATGAGTGGGCTTGAGGAATGCAAGTAGAGCAGAGGAGCGGCATACCTTGGTCTGGAGATAGTGGGGGTAGTAGTAGGTGTACTGAGGGTACATTGGCTGCTGCTCCAATCGCTTGCCCATGTAGCTGGAATCCTTAGCACTGAGGCAGGGAATGGTGACACGGGGGCGGGAGCTGCCAAGTAGCTAGCAATGGGATAGAGGCAGCGGAGGAGATTCCCGTCTCTGCCGTCGGTACCACTGTGCTGCTAGCCGGTCCTCCAGGGAAAAGGCAGGTTCTGCGACTGGGAGAAGGTCTGCCTCTGACTGGGGAGGGGGGGGGTAAGCTCACCGGTCCGGAGCCTCAGTGTCGGTGCTCACTCTCAGCCTCTCTCTGCTGGATCAATGGAAATATTTCCAAGAGGAGCTCTAGAGGCGAGAGCGGCTTGTGTCCGTCGGCGGCTGGTGTCGGATAGTAACGCGCGATAAGGGTGAGGTAGAGGAGGAAAGAGGAGACGCGAGGAGGCGCAGGTGGCAGTAGCTCTGGCAGTCCTGTGGATATTGGAAAAACGGGAGAGGAAGAGGAGGAGGAGAGGAGGAGGAAAGGGATGGCAAGGAAAACGGGAGAGGATGTATAGGTTCACTTCTCTGTTTAAGCTGTTTCACTCCAGTCTTTCGCCTGGGCTTTAATCTGCCTCCCTCTCAAACACACTGTGAATCTGAATCTCTCTCACTGCCCCTCTCTCTCTCTCTCTCTCTCTCTTTCCCTCTCTTACATACACACTCTCTCTCTCTCTCTCTCTCTCTCTCTCCTCCGTGGTCTGATCCGACGGTGGCTGCGTGCTGTCCTGTTTGACAGAGGGGAGATATCTTCAGCACCGGTTGCCGACAGATGCACTTTGTGCTGGGAGCAGAATCACAACACGAGAGTCGAGCGCGGAGCCAGGGAGCGATCGGCAGGAGGGCAGATAACACACAGGGGGGAACGATCCCAGTTTCTAAATGATGTGGCACAGGCGTGTATTTTTAAAAAAAGAAATCCACGGGTTGGTTAGTCAATCCACTGGGTTCCAGCTAGAAGACGAGTGAAAAAAAAAACAGTGTCCCAGGTGCCCAGTAGAGAAGGAGTCCCTCGTCTGCGATCCTCCCTCTTCCTGCTCTTGTAAAATGTGTTCCTTATTTCGTCCTTGGCTCTCTCACTCCTCTAAGCAGCCTGCCTTGTTCTCTTTCCCTCTGTCACACAGTTCTCTCTCTCTCTCTTTCTCTCTCGCGTGCACTTCCTCTACCACTCTCTCTCTAGCTCTCTCTCCTCCACACTGACAGGGCGGCAAAGGGGGCTCGTCCGAGGCTGCGAGCGGAGCAGACTGCCTCCTCCTTCTCCAGCCCAGCCTGGTAGGAGGGTCTTGAGCAGCTCTGTGCGAGAGAGGGACCCAGACACAGACCAGCGGGCTGCAGCGTTTCCACAACCTGGGAGAACGCGGGGAAGAGGAGGAGAGGAGCAGAGACAAGAGGGGGGGATGGCGTCAGCGCGAGCAGTCGATTCCCCCTACTGGCTGCACGCGGGACTGCCGCCTGGAACACACTGTGTACTCAAACAGACACTTAACAAAACCAGGCTGGTTTAATCTCAAAAGCATGAAAGTTGAACAAACCAATGCAACTTTTTAAAAACTGTATACACATTTTGAGGCAATGTTTACTCTTCTCTGTTTCTCTTCTTTTACCTTATTATTGTACAAATGCACTTTAATCAATCATTTAGATCAGAGGTGCAAAAAGCTATTTTGTTTATATGTAATTTGCCGTAAGAGCATGGATTTAATCATAATGCAGTTATTAAGCATCATTAGGAATATTGCATGTCTTTCACCACAGGGTCAACAAACAGGATGTGCAGTCTTCACTTTAAAGAGCTATAATAACAAACAGTACATGTGATGTCTGAGAACGACGATCTCAAAGCATCGGCTGAGGAAAGGAACTGTTTCCTGCGCAACATCAAAAGATGACACTGGATGGACAATGTCTTTTGATTGACCATGACCGTGACCAAAAACATGACAAAAATGTCCTGTCGGTGAGTGTTTGCCTGATCACAAGCAACCGCAGCCACACTCATACTACTAGATCAAAAACATGCATGTAAAAAAAAAAATCTCCCTTTTCATTGTACACGCAAACCACCGTCTGAGGCACACACACACACACAGATAGCAACCTCAAGCCCTCGTGAGCATCTCAGGCCAGAAGTTCAGGAGCTTCAGTTTTCACTCATTTAGCAAATCATTTAAATTACCTGACATGAGTCCTGCAGGAAACCGCAGCCAAAGACCACACCGTGAAATCACTGGACTGAAAACAATTATATTTTGGCAATTTCCACATCTGAAAATAGACCCCTAACTTTGATGAGTTTAGTTTTTTTTTTCATCTGTTACACTCGAGAGCATTGCACAAAAACCCATGAGGCTGATGTCTCCTTCTCAAACAATAATAACCTAATTACATATTTCTAGTGCAACACTCGAGATAAGTGAGCTCAGCTGTAGGAAATACACTTGCTTCGCCAATATGTATTACACTGTATATTTAATAGTATTGCAAGGTTTATTTGATAAATGTGTTGATCAGTTGAGAGGAAATTAATCAAAGACGATTTCCTGCAACACAGATTCTTTTCAAGCATATGTGTTTGTTTTCACAACCTAGACACAACATTGTGCAAAAGCCTCATTTTTTTTCATGAGAGCTATGTGTCTCAAACAGCTCGGTGCATGTGGACAGACCGAATCAATAACAGCAGAAGAATCCCAGGGACCAAAACAAAGCTCGGTGGGAAAGGGCAGCCTTTTACAGACATAGAGAGGAAAATATACTTATCAGATAGGCCATTTTTATCTGTAGGAAAGAGATGAGGCTGATATCGATTGTGGATTACCAGATTAACAGCCTCTGGATCAACTAGACACATAAACTCTTAGCATCTGGGGAAAGGCAGAAAGTAGAGAACAAAGGCAGTGAGACGGACAAAGGCCAATGGAGAGAGTAATAGAAAGAGAGATACAGAGGGAAAATAAGGTAAGACACATTGGGAGACAGAGCCTGAAGGAGGCGCAGAGGCAGAGAAGATTCATATGTCTTTATAACACTGTGTCCACTGAGCGACCACGTGAAGTCATCTCTGTATTTCATAGATAAAGATAACGTTTTCACATGAAAATACCAAAGAGCAGAACAAAGCAGTGGCTCAGTTTAAAGCAAATTTCAACCACGTTTTGTCTACATGACCAAAAGTTATGGGTCCTGCTGCAAATTATGCCTCTACCAACAGAAAGTGAGGATGAATCTATATAGAAAAAAATTGCAATTATGATTTTTTTCAAAGTTCCGATTTTATCCAAAGTAGAGCTACAACGATTACTGGACTGATCAATTAGTCAATAATACTATTTGGATAATCAATTCAAGCAATTTTTCGAAAACATCAACAGGCATTCTTCAATATTTTCTACAATTTTCATACACATATACAAAATCAAATTTGCATAGATTAACCTATAATGAAAATAATCATTAGTTGCAGCTCTAACCTAAACCCATATTTGTAATTGGTAATTTTTGTAA
Source organism: Centropyge bicolor (assembly GCA_037975185.1). Taxonomy (NCBI): domain Eukaryota; kingdom Metazoa; phylum Chordata; class Actinopteri; family Pomacanthidae; genus Centropyge; species Centropyge bicolor. The sequence continues at coordinate 11,773,065 of JBBMOC010000005.1, read as the reverse complement.
TCATTGAATATTTTGCTACAATTTATGACGGCAACCCGGCTAACCTTTTCTCAACTTTATTCAAATTAGCCAACGCAGAATGGAAACACAGGAGAGTACTATTTCACAGACATTGGTCAGCTTAACCATTAATATTCATAGGTCCGACCATTAAGAATTAAGAGCCGGGAATTGAGACTTGACTCTTGAAACTAAAGAACTTGACCTGTGGCCCTACAGACAACACAAGAAACTGCCTTGAGAACTGGCTGACGTGAACTTTCAGCCTCCGCCCATGAGCTGGCAAAGGTTAGTTTATAAAGCCAAATTCAAGAGATGTGACTGGAGAGGAGTAATGCGCGCTGTGTGTAAATACATGTTGGCGCCGTGCCTCATGGTGTGGAAGAAGACCTTGAAGGCTGAGTGTGTGTGTGTTTTGCTCCGGTGGTGATGGAGTAGCTCTGGTCTGAATCAGTGGGAATGACGTCACAGAGAGTTGGATTTGCAGCCAACTATTTCACGGTGAGAGAGGAAGAGTGAGTGAGTGAGTGAGTATCTCCCTGTTCTTGTGTTATTAATACTGATGCAACATCTCGTCATTCACTGTAGAGTCATCTGCATGGTGCGATGGACGGGGCGTAAAGTAGGACATGCAGAGCACATATATATATAGTGTCATCACTATTTTTGATATTTACACATTTTCCAGTATGCAGATTTTTAAAGACAGCACATCAGAGAAGTAGATTTTGAACTCATTTCCACCAAGGTTTGTATTTGTTTCAACCCACTTTGTGCACTATTGCATACTTGGGCTTGCCACTGAGAACGGCACAGTTCAGCGCCAGACTATTTCAAAGCGCGTTCAGCGTTCTTCACAGCCAGCGAGAACTGTTCTGATTTACGAGCCGATTTGTCGAGATGAAGCGAAAACGGCGCCTCTCTGCTGTTTCAAATATTTAAACACCTACACTCAGAAATATTCGCTAATACTTTGCAGCCGGGTCTGTCGAACATTTTCAGAAACCAAAGCCGAAGCCATCTGCCGCTCCTCTGTTCTGAGGTCTTCGTCTGATGCTCGTCGATGCACTCTTGCTAAATTGAGAGCACGAGTGAGTCATTCACAAAGCTTTAAAATAGAGGAGGAAGAAGACAGCTGAGGGTGTATCATGGCCCTGAAGGTGTTAAGCAGTTACAATCCCCCTCTGAAGAATCAGACAAGTCTGGTAACAGAAAACTTCGGCATGATCACAGCGTGGCCTCGGGTCAGAAGCAGAGCAAGTTTGCACAGCAGTAAAAGCAGCTTTTTTGTGCGAGATATTTCAATTATATTAACAGTCATGGGGATATTAGTGTCCTGAAGAGGCACTGAAAGAGCTGCCCTTTAGTTCATTGACTGCTCTGACAACACCAGTTATTCTGCTAATGTCCTGAATCTCTATTAAAAAGGAGAGGAGAGAGGTGAGGACACTTTAAATGCAACAGCATGAAACAGCTGAATGTTGCCTTCTGAAGATAAAAGCACTAAAGAGCTACACAGTGTCCCAAAAGAAATTCCTAGAAAGTCCACAACCACTTTGCCCTGCTGTCGCCCCTCCCCAAAGGCGACTACTGGCTTCCTCAAGCTTCTGCTGCAGAGACCAAAAGGCTTTGTTTCCTGTGGTTTGTTGAACAGTCATGGGTGTTTCCCAGAAATGACCAGATGCGTGGAATTCGAGGGAAGGCTGGCGCGGCGCCAAGGGAGGGGTGGTCAGAGGAGGAGGAGGAGGGCTGGGAGAATGGAGGCATGGGGGAAGAGGAGGGAAGTCAAGGAACATCAGGGCCTGGTATTCCTGGAAAAACCCTTTGGCTTTGGCAGCAGTTCTACTGGGAGATACCCGAGCACCAGAGGATCATCTTACATGTTTTATGCAAACCTACTGATGCAGCATGACTAACCAGCTTCTCCTGGGATTTCAACTCAAAGATGATCTTACCCATCCAACTACGACATTCTCGACGTGCACATGCCGTTGCACCACAGACACTAACATCCATCATGACATCTTAGACTGTGCTTGTCATATGGATTACAGCACAGCTCCTCTGACTATAGTTTACAGTAATCTCAGAACACATAACCCAACGCTTATGATCACTCCAATTAGGAACAGACTGATAAACAGATGTTGCTCGATCCATCACACCACAGAAGATCACTGAGTATTCAGAACAGATGAAGTTTGTATGAAACTCTAGTATTGCTATAAAAAGAATGTTTTTTTTCTTTCTTTCATTAAAGCTAATCTAATTTAGCTAAATTTCAAGGCATGCTAACACACGTTAATGCCAAATTTGCATTCAACTGCAAAACATGAGGGAGATAATTTAATAAGTCCAAACGTCTCATTGTATGAGGTCTACAGGAAAACCACACATTCTGGCAGTTTTACTAAAATTGCAAAGAAAAGCAGCAGAGACCACAGAAAGAAAAACAGGGTGGATAACCTATGATGTGGTTCTAGAGTTTCAATTTGTCTCTGTGTCTTGCAGTTCACTTCCATGGTGTGATAACTTATTTAATTATGCGATTAAAAACATCTGAATTCAACAAGCTTAGGGTTCGATTGAAATTGCTCTTCAGATGCTCACGAAGAAAAACGACGCTCTTGAATTTAAATCATAGTGTCACTCCCCCCATCAAAACCATGAGCTGAAAATGAAGGTGTAGTTTTGTGTTTGTAAATAGTCGAGCTCAGTCAAATTGAAAGTGGCGTCCGTTCAAGCTTTCTTCCTGAAGCGCTGTAATCTGTGAAGCTGACCAGACATCGGGAAACAGGAAGCAGAGACACTAAATGATATACTTGCTATACACCCACCTCCCTAATTTCTAAACTCCATGAAGAGATAGTTTAACGTTACTGGTGCGAGTTCACCACATCTCTGGCACATGCAGTTTCTTAATACATTCTTATCAGCGCACTAATGGATGACAGCCTGAGGTAATTCAACACATTCCCCCTGTGAGAGTATAATTTTCCGCAGCGCAAAGAGCAGAGCGATATTGTCAAGATTCGATTGCACAGTGCTTCTCTTTAGATTTCTTTATATGTGATGGTCTCATCGCCTGCTTGTGGCTGTTTATCTAATACGTCATAATAATGTAAAAAGGAGCGGACTGACTCCGGACCACCAGCCCCGCACCGAGATATTTGATAAACACCAGGCAGATTTCCAGTGAGTCATTAGCCTCTATCACAACACAGAGGAGAGCAATGCAGGCCTAATGGGCAGGAAATATGAGACCAGACATGCATGAGTAAAAATGACTCACAGCACCTCTACTACATCCAATGAGGGACAGGCAATAGACCTAAAAGAGTAAATTGCGTCCACTTACTAGATCTCTATTCCAAATGTGAAATGTATATACAAGTCATACTGACCCACTCATTTCCTCATTAACGTGATTCTGAGAAGAGCCCACAGCTGTTACAAATGATTTTGTGGTGGGAGAAGAGGCCCGACGCCAGGGGGGATTTTTCATGTGCAGCTACGCAAGGTTGCACGTAGCTGCGTTTTGCATGTGTTATCGTGTTTGTGAAGCTTGAAGATAGGTGGTCTACAGCTGTGGCGGTTCGGTATGTGCAACGGTGAGTCTGTTGCTCTCTGAGTGGAAATCGTAAGGAAAGCAAAAAAAAAAAAAAAAGTCTCAGAGGAAACTCAGAGATCACAGGAGGGTCAAGGTTATTCTGACAGCAAAGGTGAAAACACTTCAGCAGAGCTTCCAGATCAGACTTCCTGTGTGGCCCCGTGCTAACCCTAATACAACACATAAACTGCAATTGAGAGGCAGCCATGTCCTTCTGTGAACCAGCGAGACTCCCACTGCCAAGGACGGCGTAGCTACATTCATATAGATGAGAATGAGGATGATGCCAAGAAAATCTCTGCATAATAAGGAATTAAGTGCTGCACAAGCAGAGAGAGTGTGAGTTTAAACAATAGATATTTCCCGTGTGGATGTGCTAAGCCAAAATATTCAAAATCCACATTGTTTGGAATATGAAGGAGGCAGCAAACCACACAGAAGAAGGCAAAAAATTGCTCGGAGCTGCCGCTGCAGAGAAATGGAAAGAGGCCTATCAAAGCTCCATCACAGCACTCCAGAGTGTATCATGTGCATTTTGTTTTATTCATTGTGCTAATGCCCTAAATAGATCTAAGTGTAAGATCATTCATTCTTCGTCAGTGTTACTTTTTGAGCATACTTATGCACGGAAAAATAAGAAGGCCCATAATAAACATAAACCATACATTTGAAGAAGAAGCTTGTACACTTGACCGTGTGTGTGTGGTAAGTTGTATTACTGTGCAAGTGTGTCAGAGGCACACAGGTAGAAGAGTAAAATAGTGAGGTAATAGAGAAGAGGTGCTGAAGGTTGTGCCCACAGCAGATAGAGATTGGAGATTGGGAAATAGTGAGCTATAGGCAGCAGGAACAGATCTGTATAGGCCCATGAAGCCCAATGCTGCCTGCAATTGAGCAGGATGGGATGGGAGGACAGCAGCAATGTTTTAAAGCACTGCTAAGCCATCCTGGAATGAAGTGAAACGACCATATGTCACACAGAGATGAGAAGTGAGAGGGAGGGGACAGGCAGAGTGAGAAACAGTGCAGAGAGTAAGGAGAGAGAGAAAACAGAGTGTGTCGTTCTAAGAGGAATATTTCAGGGTGGTAAATGGAGCAGAACTCCATTCCAGCTCCTCTCTTAACCTCCCCCGGTGTCTCATCCTCTGCATGCAAAGCATGAAGCCCAGGAGACAAAGAAAACAGAGAGAGAGCGAGCTGAAGAGACAAGCTTCAGGACAAAATAACACTGAATTAATAGACAAGACATTTTACTCATGCATTTGTTTTAACATAACACAAAACACACAGAGGTGTCGAAAAGCAAGTGGAGAGAATTTGCTCTGTTCGTAATTGTCATTCGGATCGTTTTTGTGGATTTGGTTTAAACAGTGAAAAGGTGAAGGTCGTTGCCCCTGACCCCGCAGGTGACCCACTTGGCATGTAGCCCACTGGGATATGTTTCCCTTGGATAAGCTTCTTCCTAATGATAATTCATCTTTAAAGAGGCAGTAATCAATATTTTTTTATTCACGACAGATCACATGACTAACTGTATGTGAAATGTTTTGCTCGTAGTGATGAACTCACAGAGAATTATCACCTGACGCTTCAAATCCTCAGAGCTTTGTAGTGTCTTTCAGCTCACTGTTTTGGTTTTCTGGCCTGCAGTGTTCCTGTTTTGCTTCACTCTCACCACTTTCATCATGTTATTTTCAGCCACAGCAGGCAGGTTTTTTTCAGAGAAAAGGCTCTAAAAAACCCACCATCCACCACCTGTCCAGCACCAAATGACACAACGGCCAAGTTGGCGACCGACTGGTGAACACAGTGAAACATTTTACAGCTAAAAAGCCAGACGTTTTCCTCAGGAGTTGGAAGAGTACACAACAGAGTCCAAATGAATTCTGAATATTTGCAGGATGTATTAAAAGGCGAATTTAATTAATTTACCTTCACCTTGCTAATAGGTCATTGGCATGTTTACAGCTTATTTCTGCTGCCCCCTAGTGGACAGCCTGGCAGCTATTCACCTTAGAAAAGCCAAACGTGGACAAAGGGCAGGAAGCCTTTATATATAATCGGTGCGGGACATGCAAGTAGGAACCGTCACAGCTGACTCTGATAGGCTGAGACATCTGTCAACTGGCAGTTCAAACTGAAACAAGCTTCTCTTTGTGCCTCAAAATTCCCAGAAGCGAAATTAGGTCATGGGAGTCTAATGTCTTTTGTCTATTTAACTTTAAATGGTGGAACAAATGCAATATTAAGGACTCTGGCACAATTAATGTGCACAGCGGTGTGAGCCGACTAACTTTAAGCATTTGGCATGCTTTACATACATTATAGTGCAACTCCAAATGGGAAGCATATCTCTGACATGCAGTACACACTTTGGAACATTATCATGGGATTTGAATGGTGTAATACAGCCAGATGGCACTGAGGTACTAGAACGCATATAGTAGATGATTAAGAACATTCACATTATGGTGCAACTCCACTGGGTAACATTTAGATGTCAGTGTGTAAGACTTTCAGGGTGATGCACTTTGAGATTGCCTCCTTGGCGGCGCCTCCATAATTAGTGGCACTGAAGTCATCAAAGTGCACCAACTAAATGGACCAAAGCCGTTTCCGACAAACCTTTCCACCTTTCACACGACCGGGGGGCGACTGCTGGGCGAGGACGAACGGAGGGAGAGTGTCATACACAGGTTTTATCTTTCACACAACAAACACTTCTTTGCCGTCAGAGGGAGGAGAGCGAGTGTGATACAATTAGAGGAAGAGGAAAAAAACAATATGATATAACACTTTGAGAAAAGGTGAAGAAACAGCTGACACGTTTTGCACACTTGTCAATACCGTTGCCCAGATGCTTTGTGGTCCTTGTCCTAATAAACTGCACTGTTTTGCAGCAGTAACAAAGTGCGCAATAACATGTGTGCCTTTACTTTATGTGTCTCTGTATGTGGGTTGACAAGAGACAACTGAGAAATAAACCATCCAGCTCTTCTCTCTCCAACAAGGCTTGTTCTGCCGCGTCTCTGCTGCCAAAACTACACACAGTGGAACTTTCACAAACGTCACTGCTGTTTAATAAATCAAAAATACCCCCGCAGCTCAGCTCAGCTCAGCGGCAAAACCTGACACAGTAACGGGATCGTGATTCAGCCATTCAGCCTATTTTGAATCCCAGTTCCTGCCTTCTCTATGAATTTATACACAGGCAAAAAAAGTGCATTGTCTCAGTGACAAGACTGAAAGTTTATAGCCACGCTAACAAACAGCCGATGTTGCAATGTTCATTATACAACAGAGACACTTTCAGGCCAGATCTTTACCACTAGTGGGACATACATGTAATTGTTATGTCTGGCTTCTGGAAAGTCCATGTTGTTAACTAAATGAGGAGGGTTTATACTCTGGTTTATACTGAATCAGTCATGTGTTCAGAGACTGTATTTATGGTCTGAGGATGGTGCTGGAGGAAAATTGATTGTGTCAACTCCCACGTGAGATTCTGGGATGTTGTGTAAAGTTGGTCGGAAAAAACAGACTATACTTTTCTTTACGGCAGACGTTATGAAATTTATATCAGGACATGAACAGGTGTAGTTTTGAGCATACTTGCTAATAGATATGGGTTACTAGGAAACTCAACTAGAATGAGTCCATTGTGGCATGATCTTATGATCTTAGTCACAACTGTGCTTTTCCTGTTAAAATGTTAATGGACCCTACAGATTTGTGAGAAGAGCTGATGGATGGGAAGGATAAGCCACAGGTGTGCTGGGGAGAGGAGCAAGCTAAGCACACCTGGTGGACAGGTAAGAAATGGCATGATCAAAAAAATACATATCCTTTTTAACCAGTTGCATTCAATTTCGTGCCCTCAATTTTGAACTGCTCGTAGGATTTCAAGCAAAAATAAATAATGGGCATTTGGACAAACGGGCAATAAAAACAAACTCAATGAAGGCAGGATCGATTACAAGAGTTTGTATTGCATTGGACTGGATTGCATTGTACAGGTCATCATATTCCCTGGTATTTCTGATATAGTACATTTTATTATACTGTAACAACCTGTCTATATAATATTGTTTTACTACCTTTTAAATAGAATTCCCTTATTATTTATATAAACATACATAAATCATTTGTGGATTATTTAACCAACAGCTTCTTGCTCACTTATGAAAAGAATCTGTTGGCGAGGTAGATGTGGTACCACCATCGCTTTATTACTAAAATGTTGTTGCTCTCTGATACAGTAAAATAAAATGCCTAACCTAATTTTACAGGTCGACTCTATTTGACATTTTTTGGCCAAAATGGTCCCAGAAATATAAGGTACATAACAAGAAGTCGTGTTCAACCAATTTAAGGAGGATTTTTTTTTTTAAGGCTGGAGTTATGGGTTAAGGAATTAATGTAAGGTTCTCACTAGTATATAAATAATAAAATCTGATTGTGTGAGATTAATGTGTTAGGGTGTGTTCCTGTGTGTATGTAGCCATGGGCCTCCACCTTCATCAAAATAGCAGAGGCCTCATCAACTCTTCCTTTCCCATACGGTTCATGTTCAGCCATCGCTCATGCCCATATTGCATGATTGCACTGAAGGACCAGTATAATCAGCCATAATGCTTTACAGATGTTATGGGTGTTTTTAAAGCCAATACTACAGCCCCAGGCAGCCATATATGAAAACCCATCTGTGCACGGGAGTCAATGTGTGTGAGTGTGTGTGCGTGTCCGTATGTGTAGCTGAAAAGCAGGGCATGATCAGAGTAAAACATTATGAATTAAGGTCACATCTACAGCTCAGGATGTGTGATTTATGTTCCCCTGCCTTGGCCTGTCATTGACTAATCACCTGAACAGAAAGTAACAGGTGCAAACTGATTTCCTGAAGAGTGATTTCACAGATGAGACGACTCCGGATTTGCCATTAAACATGGCCAAGAAACAGCACTAAGCCAGCAATGACATGTAAATATGACAGTGCACATGATCTGAACAAGAGAAGACACCCATTTAAATCCCTGTAAGATCTGCCAGCACCCTTCCTAATCCACACTCTAACATCTCCCATTGTGTCCAACATCTAATATCAACCACGAGCTGCTGCTAAATGAAGACTGGTGGCGTACCGCAGCCAGGAATTTGCATGGACCGCCCGCTCTTGTGAAATAGGAAATGAAACATGCGGAGGCTTGGAAGCCCTGTCAGATTCTGGATATTCCTGTGGTCTGGCACTCAGGATCCTGTGGCCCAGGGCCTCTGATTCCTAATGGTGGAGAACGCCAAGCTCTGGTCACGACAGGAAATGCCTGCTAGGTGAAACATCCGCCCCAAAAGCATTCATTCAGAAGTGTCAAATGCATAAGGTTTTCCATCTGAACTGGATCGGTGCACTACTAATCAAAGTGTTTTGTCATCATGACCGTGTTAATTTGGTTAGAGGCCAGTCAGTTGCAATATAAATAAAAGTATTTAAAGGGATTTTTTTTTTTTTTTTTTTTTACAGCCTGGATCTTGGTCTTAAATTTAGTTAGTCATCACTTGTGCATTAAAGCAAAGACGGCAGTTAAATGTTCTGTAGAAACTAGTCATTTATTTTAATCAACCACTGAAAAGCTGGGAACTAAACCAGTTAGAAAAGTGTGATCTACAACTCTCTCTGATTTAAAACGCGTGAAAATACAAACGTGGTGTGAAACATGTCATTTCCACTTCCACTGACAGTTTTTACCAGATTTCACTGTCAACGAGGACAGGTGTCGCCCAAAAGAACGGATCAATATTTCATAATAAAGTACTGAGAATATCTGCGATGATGACAGATGTGAGGGTTCTGTGTTTAACAACACTGCATAATAGTAATGGATACTGTACATTAACAATACATTAACTGACAAGCAGCTTCAATTTACTGTAACAATACCTTCCAACGCAAACATAATTACTGTTGTTTACATTGTGCGCCTAACAATTTACAGAATATACTGACTCTGAGAAGACATTAGCGTTGGCAGGAGTTTTAATGGATTCATGCATTTGAATAAAAAAACAGAAATTGAGCCGTTATAGAATAATTCCAGAAAAAAAATGGAGGCAGTGATTTGATGGTGTTGATACTGTAAAATGATGTGATGTGTGTGTGTGTGCTGTGGTCGCAGGAGGAGGGGGGGGTGCGGGGTTGTTGAACTAAGGAGTGTCATAAGAAGTAAATTCACATTCGTACACAGAGACTCACGGCACTCAGTCACTCTGCCTCAGTGTGCACTGTTGAAGCAAATTAAGGAAGCCTTGGCAGCCTTTTAATGGTCTGTCACAGTCTAACAGGTTTAGAGCGCTTACAATGGACCCAGGCACTAAGCCCGACAGCTCACGCTTAATTGTTCAGAACCTGTGTGTGTGTGTATGAGTGTGTGTGTGTGTGTGTGTGTGTGTGTACTGTTAGAGCCATTCTGTGCCTGTAACTAAAGTCATTGATTCTCATTATGAGGGCAGATAAGATAGACACTTCCTGCCCGTTAGTCCGTCTGTCTGACTAGTTCAATAAAACGAACACTCCAGCTGATGTGTTATGATGAATGCGCTGCCAATAGCTGCCTTTCCAACCTCAATTTGTCTGTTATTTCTGAGAAAGTGATCCTAAAACTCAAGGTATTCATGCATTCTTACGTTCTCATTCAGCTGAGAGTAGGAAGTTAATTGCGCGGCTATTTTTCCTGCGAAATGGAATCATGAAATTTCTTAGCGATTTCAAATGAGCCAAACTCAGACAGACACGAAGACACGCAAGACCATAAGTGGATTGAGTTATTGACTCGAGCAGCCAAGAATAAACAAAACATCTCGCGTCTCAATTTTCAAGTGGTGCCTGAAGAAATCAGCAAAACAAATAAAAGCATTTGTTTTTCACTCTGGAACCCGCCCGCTATCAGCCCGCAAAACGGTCCACGAAGGACGAGGTTGCGGCGCCTAAAAATCCCTTTTAAACAGTCAGAGAGTCTGAGCTGTGTGACCTAGAATATGTTTGACAATCTTCTTTTAATTAGGCCTTGAAGACACGACTCATTCCAACTGCTGTCCCGAGAGCTAAATTAATTACTGAGACAAAGCCCATTCTAGCTCATGGCAAAGATGAATCATTGCAGTATTTGGGGAATGAGCAATGCTCTTCATTCAAGGGCTGATGAAAGAGACTCCCACTCTAAAATGTAAGCTAATATACTTCATCAGAAAGTCACCACGAGGCTCCCCCCTTCAGCCCTGCGCATGTACAGTACACATCTGCTGCCTCTGCTCTCAGGAATTCATCTAATCTCCTCTCGGATGAAATATTTCTTTTATAAACACCTCACCTGCATCTTCACCCTTAACTGTCCCCTTGCTTTCGTGGGCGAACTACAGATAACTAAGCCCCGACTCAACCGCCTCGTGCAGGCCATCGGCCAGCGGACGCACCCCTCGCCCGCCGCCAGCAGGCAGGCCATTCATTCAGCTAAATGACTGTGTCATCTGTCAGCATGTATGAATGGGTGTTTGTGAGTTATGGCTAATTAAGCTAATCACAACACCAAGGGTTGTGCCAGAGTCCGGCCCTCACAAAGAGAGACTGATGAAACGGTGAGTTGGTGGGATGGAGCCGTCACACCTACACCTGCTGAATATGGAAAAATTTAATCTTTAATTTACTTATTCTTGTCATATATAAACAAACAGTTGCATTATTATGGATAAATCCTAGTTTTGGTTGCAACACTTTGCAATCACAGATTTGATTAGAAATACTTTGCCCATTTGTCTCTTTCACTTAGTCTCGTTATTTCCGTCTCCTCCTCCTCTCTCTCTCTGATTATCACTCATTTTCTCACACTCTTGCAACGTCCCTTTCTGTCTCCTCTCCGAGTTTTCAGAGACCTTGTGAATCTGCAGATGTGCCGGGAATCCCTACTAGCAGGTTTGTATTGACTGAGTGATTGGCCGGCGTGTGCTCGGCAAGTCTAATGAGGTAACAACCGGAGTTTGCTCGGACGACACCTCCAGATTAAATTGAAGGGTTCACGGGGATGTCCATGTCCTCGGATAAAAGAGTGATAACCCACTCAAATGTTTTCATTAGGGGAAGAATGAGTCTTGTTATCTATGCCTGATAAGATGAGAATTCTCCATACAGAAGAATAGCATATAGAAACGGTCGGTCAGCCGAGAGCTCTCGCACCACTTCCCCAGCAGTGGACTATTTGTTATCCTCCAGAAGGAAAAAGCTAGTTTCGTCCTCTGCAGCACGTGTGTAGGTGTGTGTGTGTCTCTATCTGTATGTTTTGAAGAGAGATGAACTCTGCAGCAGTACATAGACGCAATGCGGGCTGGCCCTTGAGTTGAGAATTCCTCCCCAGTCTTTCCACATATATCTTGTCACAACAAGACCAATGGACCAAAGTGCTTCAGCTCTCGCTTCCTCCAACGCACACACACCCACATCTGCATGGGCTCTGATTAGCTTGGTTATAAGCACACTACATGGATGCAATTAGCTGAAGTAGACCAGGCTGGTCATGCAATTCCTCCCAGTTGTATACAGTTAAATAGTCCAGTACGGCTGTTAAGCCAGGACCACGATTCCCGAGCACGCCTAAAATGCAGCATAATGAAACACTATCACATACACGAGTAATATCTGGACTGAGGAGGCCGAGGTGATTGACGCAGCGTTGGGAACATCTGGATATTAAACACTTTGGAGATAATCTGTTGAAAGAGGAAGCATACCATGAGAAATGAAACAGCTCAGAGGTCAGATAGAAAAATGTGTTTATATAAGAGAAGAGAGTTGAATAAGAACACATGTCTCGCTGTTCTGCGCAGTCACGCCGAAGAGTCACACAGATAAAGCTCAAGAACATCTCGACTTTAGATGTTGAGGAGGGCAAAGAGTATTACCTCCGTCACTTTACCTCTTAGCACTCAATTCATGATTCAGTGCAGAAGCCAAGCATCACCCAAAAGACATTTTACCTCTATAGGGATCCCAGTCAAAATGAGAGTCAGGTGCAGAAACAACACAGGTAGATCGAGGGAGGGGAAGTGCACATTTGTATATTTCATTTGAAAAAAGTTTTTGGGGACAATGTGGAGCATTGTTTGTATTCTGCACCAAAACGTGATGAAAAATGAAAATGAAATACTCAAATCATTAGCTACAAACACATTAACTCGCACACCAACAGTTTGCTCTCGAGGCATGTTAAAAACATCAGCAGTCCAACTTAAATTAGTTTCTCAAGATGTGACACAGTTGTCTTATTCGCTATAGAAATGTAAGAGCCATCTCAAAAACAAAGAAGTACAATGACTATTAGGGGAAGTCAGAGTATTTGCTATGGGGTTGTGTGCTCTGCCGTATAGACTGCAAAGAATTAGCTCATTAAAATGTATGCTTTTGGGAAAGAAAGCGAGAGAGAGAGAGAGAGCGAGAGAGAAAATTTCTCAAAGGTAGAAGCTGCATATCAAATATCCCAAGAGCAACACTCTACACGCAGAGTGGAAACTCAATTTACAATGTCTACACTTTACCTGACGTTGTATATCCACCATTATTGCCATCACCCACAAATGGTCTCTGTCACAGCAATTAGTGCAAAGTACCTACACTCAGAATACCTATACACCCAACGTTTCCTTTTCTTTGCCATTGTGCTAGTGATCAATTCTCCATAGACGAGGAAAATCTATAACACAAGGCTTAGGCTATGAAAGTCTTTGCAGCCCATGTGGCTTTAAGTAAGGAATCCAATAACAGCATATGCAATCATTAGTTTGTCAGCTTTTATTACACTGAAGTACCTGAAGACTGGTCCACTCACCACGGCTGATATCTAACCTGTTTAGCTGTTTGGTCATGGTACAGAGAAGGAAACAAGGGTGGATGTGTGGTGACGCTTGGTTATGTTACTGCTAAAACTATATGACAGATTACGCCATTTACGACATTTTTGTTTAAAAGTCTGAGATGTTAATAGGTAATGTTACAATGTTCACTATCTTTACTTTCTTAACATGCAAATATTTGTCGATTAGTGCAAAACATTAGTACAAATTCCTTTTGTATGTTTTGGAATTTTCACCTGATGATTTGGCTACAGGTCAAAGTTATAAGATCACCAAAATCATTGGGACAGCTGTACCAAATTTCATGGTAATTGAGTCAATAGCTACTGAAACATTTCACTAAAAGCCAAAAATGTCAACCTCATACTGGAAGAGGAGGAAAAGTCAGTGTTCACCAAAACCATCGGGTTTAAAGTCCACAAATATTGCAGCTGTATTCAACCCAAAACTGAAATTCTACCTGCCTGTTATTGTTATTTTCTTTATCTGATCTCAGAAGATATTAATTAATTTGAAAATGTGCTCCTCTCTCTGTCTGTGGTCACCATTCTGTAGTCTTGTTCAATGTCCCGCCCATGGCACTGATCTGCATCTGATTGGTTACACACCATGAGTAATGGCTGAATAGAAGCGATAGTAATAGAAGTGATCGACACTGGAGGCTACGTTGAAGCTGCTCCAGCGAGTGAGCAGGGCTGAGGGAATAATAATCGCTTTATGAAAGTAACACCAAGAGCATATTGACGAGCCAGCTGACCGGTCGACCAGAAGGTGTCAGCCCGAAAATTTCATGACAATCCAACCAATAGTTGCTAAGACATTTCAGCCTGAACCGAAGTAATGGAGTGACCCGCTCACACTGCCGTCCATAGGGCCGAGCTTCGTGTGGCTAAAGAGTCAACAGTGACTCCTGTGCAGTGAAAGGATGTCGCACTTCATCGACTCAACAAAAACACCAGTGAAAGTAATCCAGTCAATAATTTCCACGGAAACGTATTTGGCAACGGAAATGTGTCGTATATAAAAGTATTTGGTGGGAGTTAGGATCCTATTATTACAGGAAATAACACAATCTCTCTTGTTGGCTCTCTTTCTAGTCACATCTCCTGACTTCTACATGACTTTCTCTGGTGCTGTTTTGTCATACCATCTCCCCCCCCGAGGGATCTTCATCCCACCATATTAAGAGTGGAAATGTATCCGCTTCCATTGTAATTACAAACCCACTGGAGGCAAAGCTTCTTGATCTCTGCTGGATCCTCGCTCGCTTTTCTTTTTTCCTTTATTTACTCACCTCTCTCAGCCGAGAGGACAGACGCATGCTGAGCTATCAGTTCTGTTTTTCTTCCCATTCTGTTGGGCGTCTGTTGCATCTAATATGCTTGAAATTACAATAGCATTTAGGGAGGCAATAAAAACAATGACATACAGTAGATGGGGAGGAAAGAGATTGTAAAAAGAGAGGGGGAGTCTGCACTCGTTCGTGAGTTGTGGGAATTTCAGATCCACATATACAGCATGTGTTGCATATGAGAAAGTGTAAAAATGCAGGAGGCACAGGTTGGAGCCGTGCCTTTGTTTACTGTTAGTGTCTGAATTAGCCATCTCTAGACACTGTGAATCCTCCTCGAGGCCAATGTGTTGACTCGTAACAGCCCAGGACGAAGGCACGATAGTGGGAGAGAAATTGCTTTCTGCAGGGATGAAATGAAAACTGCTGAAAAGAAAACAACCGTCCCCGCTGTCCCATGAAAACAGGCCAGTTAAAGCCAGCGGAGTCTGCTATGGTTTGAGGATAGAGGGTCAACGTGAGGGCGAGCGTTTGATGACCCCGTTGCGATCTGTAACCAAGACTGGTTAAGCGGGTACTGTGTGAGAAGTGTTGCCTACGAACGTCCCACAAAAACAAAAACACACACAGGACAACAACGTGGAGATAGAGAATAAAACGGAAAAAAACAAGACAGAGGTATGTCTGGTGTGAATTTGCGCTTTTTTTTTCCAGAGCGCGTTGTCTGTTTCAAATCCATTCAAGGAATTTTGTACACCATCAATCTCTTGTCTGCCGGCTTTGTGATACACCCAATGTGTATTTCCTGGAACATCTCAGACTAGAAAGGATGTTATAAACAGTGATGCAATACACAGACAGACACTGCAAATAGATTTTTTTTCCTTCAGACTACACAGTTAGATCACAGGCTACCCAGATAAGAATTACAGGATTTCATCTCAATTTATAAATCTGTCTAACTTCCAGAACGTTTTCCTCTACAATGAAGCATCGCAACACGGTTACCACAATTAAAACTGGGGTATTATTCATCCTTTCAAAACATTTAGCTGCTTATCATTTATAACTTTTCTGCATGCAAAACCCTTTACTCATTTCATTCAGTCAATTTAGGTGAACTGACTTATTGTGAATTACATGATCCTCACAAAGAAGCAACAGACTCAGCACAGCAGAAGGTGGAGATGACTATCATGACTTTTCCCAGGGGACTTTGAACCCACAGGTGGTTGTTCAGGTGGGACAAGAACAGCCGAAGCAGCAAGTGCTAGAAAGGCTTCGTATCCTGTTTGAAAGCAACAGTCAGTGTTGACTGAAAGGTAGTTATTTTAACCCAAACCATAATCTCTTCCTAAATCCATCCAAGTAGTTTTGGTGCCTAAACCTAATCAAACAAACTGGTCAGACTACCGCCGAGTAATTTTCAGTCTGGGGAATGGATTTTTGTTGCCGCTCAGAAAAACCATGCTTGATGACCATGACCGTGCTAATTCAGGCGAGGACAAAAGTGGGTTCATACTAGTTCGGCTTTGGGAAATAAACTGTCGCTCCTGGGTCATGTGTGTGCGGAGGTTGATGGCGATGACTGTGCTCCCCGGGGCTTTGGTAGCGAAGAAAGAACCATGATGTTCCCAAAAACATGTGACATATGAGTCCCACCGCAACCAGAACCACAGGCCCAGCGTTTATGTCTGTCTTGTGGAATTTTCTCTGTCTTCGCTTCCTGTTTGTGAGCCACATGGTTTGAAACACTCCTGCGCCTCTAAGGTGGCAGCAGCAGAAGCGATGACAGGCGTAATGGCGGTGCTTGTTAGCGATGGTGACAACACACGCAGCGGCGCTCAAACATCCTTCCTGCTTACAAAAAAAAAAAAGAGGCCAGTTCTGAAATGAATGTGTACCTTGATATCTGAGGAATAACATAAAAGGAATCCTGTGTGCAACCAGGAGCCAACCTGCAGTGATGATTATCATATCTAAATCCAATCCAATTTCTTCACTCGTTGCATGCAAGCGCTTCAGGGGAGTCTCAACATGTTGGCAAATAGGCAGCTGGGAATTTAAGTGGCGCGTATGTAAGATGTGAGAATATCAGAGTGTGGTAATGGAAAATAAGAGAGAACGGGAGACAGATTTAGTGTGAAGCCTTGTAAATACATTTATTAGAGGAAGAAATGCAGAGAAATAAAAACCTTCCAAATCTTTGTTTCCAGCTCTGTGACTGTGACAGAAACATGACGATAATAAAATTCCTCAATTTGGCTCATGCCCGAGTTCCAGTCACACCCCAAAAGTTACATTAGAAAACCAGATCGCACCAATAAAGTCAAATCAAACGGATTGCAGAGCAGCAATTAATTCCAAGGATAATGACAAGGAAAGCCGTCCAAAAGTGTCTCTACCTCAATTAGTCTCTCATTGCACTGTCGATGCAGAAGATGGATGAAAGAAAAACAAATTAAGTTGCAGACAAGAGGGAGGGAGAGAGAGGGTGAAAGGAAGAGATAACGCACGAGGAAGGAGGGAGGAAGAAATAGTGGGAGGAAGTGATATACACAATAAGGGCTTGAGAGCAATGAGTGTGGGAAAGAGGGAAAGATTAAAGGGAAGAAATGGAGAGAGGAGGGGCGGGAGGGAGAGGGAGATGGAGGAAGAGAATGTGCTGTGTGCATAAGAGCTTCCCTGATAGGTACGGCCGCTAATGGACACCAGAGAGCGAGTGATTAGAAATAAGAAGCGAGGCAGAGAGAGCACAGAGGTAAGAAGATATGTGCTGTACTCACAGCTGTGTGGGCCGGGCAGTAGGCGTAGCTCGTGTGCGTGGACTGAGGGTGGTGGTGTGGGTGTTGTGGGTGGTGGGACAGGTAATGCTGCAGGCTCGCACGGGTGAAGGAGGGGCCGCTCCTGGACCCCTGATCACCGCTTCCAGTGGTCCAATTGGAGCCAAGGCTCGGACTCATGGCTGCCGCCTTGCTGCTGTGATAACCTCTCACCGCTGCGCTGGGCTGGTGGGAAGAGAAGATGGGAACAAAATGAGGAAGGGAAAGAGGTAACAGGAGGTTGGGCGAAAAGGGAAAAAGGTTAGTGTGGGTGAGAGGCAGAGAAGAAGGGAGGAACTGTGAGAGAGCGCGGTGACAAATGTTACCGTCAAGAACATCAATAGCGTAACTGCATGCAGCCTCCATTCTGCAGCAGGCAAGTCCTGACAACTGACTGCCCGCTCGCTGACCTGCATCGTAACAGAAAAAGCAGGACGTGGTGTTGATCTAAAATCTCCATACCACAGCATCAAGATCGTTCTCACACTTTCCTTTCTCTCCCTCCTCTCCGAGCGCCAGATGTTGTGAAACCCCCCCCCTGTCACGGTCGAGATGTGTTCTTGCTGGAAAAGTGCTGATTGGTTTGATAAGATGCTTGGATTACAGGCTGGCAATGTGCTTCCCAGTGTGGCATTATGTATTGGGTATCAACAGGGTCCAGGAAACACAGGGCTGAATCTGCTGACAGGCTGGCTTATGGAGCTCTGAGATGGGTTACCTGGGCTGTCATGGCCATTGGAGCACAGAAAAAAAAAAAAAATACAGGACACACAAGGCAGGCATGCCGATCTATGGCACGTTAACAAGACCTCAAGCAAATACTATAGTTTATACTATATGAAAAATCTCCATCACATGTTCCAAGAGCCCAAAGTGACGTCTTCAATTTGCTTCTTTTGTTCAAGCAACAGTCCAAAACTTTCATTTACAATCATAAATGACAAAGAAAAGCAGCAAATTTCTTGATATTTTTGTTGACATTTGGTGATTTTAAATGTTTCGAAAAGCAGAAGTGGTGTTTTTATGTTTGATACATGTATGCTACAAGCTAAACAAACCACATAAAAACCTATTCAATTTGCTGAGAATAAAGAAGAAATTCAATTGGCCTCCAGTTCATTCAAAAGATTGTAAGCTTATTTTGGACATACACAGTTTTCACAATAAAATGTGTTACAAAATTCAAAAAAAAAACAAATTAATCAACAAATTTTTTGGTGATCAATTAATCCTTAAAGTCATTTTTCCATGTGAAAATGAAGTTTTAACTTATCATGAAGTGAAAACTTTAGGTTGGCAAACACAAGCACTTTTAAAACAAAACTTTCCACTCCAGACAAAATGATAATCATAATAACTTTAATAGTCACTGCTGTGTGATGATATGTGAGACACATTTTCTCTGATTGTGCTGCTCTGATCTTTCTGATTCAGATTTCACTCCCTCTGTGAAAACATATGAAGTATGATGCAATCTAAAGACCATTTTTGCCATAATTCAATTTACATTGGTGAATGGTGTGCAGAGCAGAGACGAACCACCTTGAACAAAGCGCAGCTGTATATCACTAGTGAGCATTAACAGTCCCCTTTAGCCCCTGTTGGATTTTCACTGAGGTCAGAGGTCATCCCACACAGGGGATACTGAGGGAGAGTGCTGGCAGCAATATAGACTCACAGCTGTGCTTGGAAAGCTTGCCAGTCTCATATTCTTCATCACGAAGGAGCCGGAGGGGGACAGCGTAAGCCAAAGTTCAGCCTAATACATACAATATATAACGACAGGTTTAGGGTTTATGTTAATATAAAACAGGAGGAAGCCATTTCCCTCAAAGCAAGATAAATGCATTTATACAGTATTGTGTAGAGTCCACAGAGGAGCACCAAAGAGGCCCACTGGTGTAATAAAACCCTAGGTTCTGGGAAAAAATAGACAAATGTGTGAAGCACTGATTTTGAATCACCGGGTTTTGAACAGTGTCAAAAATGGAAGCTTCAGTTGCAAGAAAGAAAAAAAAATCAAGCAAGTTTGTGTTTTTTTTTTTGTGCTTTTGTCAAACGCAGCAAGTTGTTATTTTCTCTCAGGCTTTAAATGACGGATTTAGTCATAGGGTCAAAATTTGAGAACTGTGTGTGGGCAGGATATATTGTACTAACAACACATCAGCATTTAGAGCTATGCCTCACTGATGCAAGATATTGAGTGCTATAGAGACGTTCTCGCTCTATTATAGAGCCACTGTAAAAGGCAGAAGGGAAGGAACAGCCCCCAGTATGGTACATTAAGCTGCACGGCCACAGCCGCTGGTTTAACGCAAGTATTCACCAGTTCATAGAGTTTAAGTGCTGCCCCAAGCCATGCAACAAACTCCATTGGCCTTATAAATGAGGATTATTCAGCCGATGAGGAGACATTCAGAACTAATGCAGCTATGCAGAGGTGTTTTGTTAAAGACCTGATCTCGAGGGAGAGATAACGTTTACATATGTTTCATGCATATCAGTTGTACGTAATAACAGAGTCACTGATGAAAAGGTTTTAAGGCTGAGTGACAAGATACAGTATTCGCCCCTTTATATCACCAGGGCCGGGCTGCGCTTCAACACGAGGCTGAGATCCGAGGGTCTTGATATTCCTCGACTGGAATGCACGATCGGTCCCCGGACTCAGATTCATGTCACAGACTTTCAGCGGCTCGTCAGAGAGCTACACTCTGCCCATATTTCTCCATTTTTAAGGGCCAATCGGCTCTGGTTACACGAGGCTTTTCGTCCTCAGAGGGGGAATGTTTTACATGCAGGCAAACAGATGTGTGTGTGTACTGGCTGGTTTAGTGTGTGTTTGTGTGTGTGTGTGTGTGTGTGTGTGTGTGTGTGTGTGTGCATTTGTATGTTTGGGCTGCAGTTGATTTGCTCAGAATTTACCAAGGGGGAGGATGAGGAAGGAAAATATTGTTTTCATTTATATATTTTTTTTAACAATGGAAAATCATACCCTTTGTGTGTGTGCGTGTGTGTGCTGGTTCTTGTATGTGTACCTTTGTAAGGAACAATGTGAGTTCAGTGTTTTAGATAGCATTTCATAAGACTGCAAATACTTTAACTGACAATTACTTTGTGAAATAAAAATATAAAATATGTGCATTTTTTCCATTGCTTCACTTCCTCTTTTGTGCAAATTGACCAAATGGATGTAAAGACAACTATCACTGGATTACTCTGATACTGAAGAAAATTTGAAAACATGTTGATTCTCAGGCTCAATGTCTGGACCATCATCTGAATCTGAAAATATGTTTGTAATGTTTGTGTTGAGTTATGACTCAAGAGAAGGTGTACAAATTTCACCTTCACCTCACGGAGCATCTCTCCGTTTGAAAACGTCTGATCTGAAACAAGCAAGAGAACTAGGTAGCACACTTCAGTTTCCATAGTGTAGTATGGGAAACTCAATTCAACTCGGATCCATGCCATTCTTATTCTTTGATCTGTTAAATAAAGTCTGATCTGACTTTATTTTGCTAATCTCAGACTGCGGTTTATGTTGAGAAAATTCTTGAGTAGGTGCCTTTGTTTCAACTATGTTAAATGTTCCAGACTCTTCTGTAGAAAAACATATTTATATTGCTTAAAGGTATTGCCAAAAGAATAAAATATTGGCATGGGTAACAAAACTCAGGTATCATGAGCACTTGTATTGGGAAATTTTCAAAAGATATTCAGGCTTAAGGGGCAGCTAGTCATACTCCATAAATCTATCCTGAAACCTTTAACAATGGCTGAGTTTCCCTGCTGCACAGCCGGTTCACATATCAGCATCTCTTCCAACATGTTAACCTTAGATCATAACACACGCCACGATCGGAGGGATGTGCATTATTTCCTCGATATGAGATATTCATTTGGCTCGACGGAGAAGAAAAATGTAACCGCTTCAGCAAGCCAGGACGTTATCGGCGCCATTTATTACTAAACATGCAAGTCGAGGCGGGATAATGCTTCACCTCCAGCTATGAAAAAGTGAGTGGAGGTTGTGGCTCCATTAATACGCTGAGATGAACCAGAGCATAGCAGCTCTCCTGAGTCCATTTTTCACCAGTTAAGTGATTTCCTTCCCTCTCCGCTCTCTCTCTGGTGACACCGCACGGTTAAGGGTGTCAGGGGGATGGACCTCGGTGAATTACAGAACCCTCGCTCTTCGAATGGTGTCTTTATATAATGTGCAGCACTGGAAGGTATCAATCCACGGGTCAATCTCAATTCAGTTAGTCAGTCAAATGCTTTTTTGTTATCCTTTTTTTCTCAATCAGAAACTAATGCATATTTCATACATTACCATTAAATGAAATGAATAACATGTGAGATGAACTGCAAATTGATACTTCCTTCAAAATACAGTAAATTAAATCTTGGTTTCAGTTGTAATGGTAATGTCAAGTCCTGGGAGATGGAGGTAAACAAAGTGAAGCTGGCCTGTTTTGGCCTGCAAAAAAAAAAGAAAAAAAAAAAAAGAAAGACGCTGCTTCCTCATTCACAGGAGTCATTTCTCTGTGAACACTCTGTGACCCCATAACTATGATGAAACCTCCCCATGAGGTTCCCTCTGAGGAATAATATGGTCATACTGAACAATCCTTTGCTTTCCAGGAAATAGTTCCACTGTGAAATCTCTAACACAATAGAACAAAAACACACTCCGGTACGGTGCAGAGGAAGCAAACTGTGGCCTATTGCCGAGACATCAGATTGCTTTTGTATTACAGAAAGTTTAAGAGGAATACGTCTTTATGGCTCTCTGTGAAATTCTACACTTTTATGGTTTGGTGTATTGACTTTTTTTGCAGGATGAATCCAACGCCCTCAGGTAACAGATTGTCTTGTGCTATTTGTTTGTTCTTCCTGACAAGTTATCTAATTTGATCTTAACATGTAATCTTTATCTCAATGTGTGATACTAACCATTATGACAAACAGTCTTGTGTCGGTGCATTTAATAACCCCGTGCTGTGACTATCTGATCATCCTGAAGGCTCCGTGCCCCACAGCTGTTGTTGGATACATGGGTACAGCAAAGGCAGCCGTGGTGATTTCCCACAACACAGATCCAAATCAAAATGTCCTGGTTTCCTGTTGGCCTTACTGTCTTATCTTGGCTGAGTCCGTTTTTTTTTTTTTTTTTTTCAAAGGGACTGGAGGGCTGCCAAAAAGGGCCCTTTTCCCTCTCTGTGTCATCTCCATATTCCCATTTCACACACAAAGCGGAATAACAGACAACCTCCAGTGCACTGGCGTAAAACTTGCTTATTCAAAACCCATCAAATGAACAAAAATGAGGTCCCTAAAACATGACAACCAAGCAAAGCATTTTTGAAATGAAGGTTGAAATGACTGGTTTAAGGGTGAGAGGCTTCAACACAAGGACCAGGAAAGTCATCCCAGATGGCATTAGTTAGGGGATATTGTCTTCTAGAGGGTCCTCCACGCCTGGTTGCTCCGTTTGGCCGGCTATGAAAGAGACGCAGCTTTCCTTTGGCATCCTGATGACTGACTTCCTGGAAGCTGTGTTGCGTGAAATGGCCTCCTCTCTACCACCCGCTCTCCTTTGCCAATCCTCATCCCCTCACACAACTCGGCTTCCCGCCGCCAAACACGCAGGCTGTGACTGTCACTCCTGGCAAAACGCAGCAGACGGCGGCACGACGGGCTCCGCGGGTCACCGGCGGTTCCTCCTGCAATTCCGAACGGCACCTCTGTCCACCCGGGCCTCATCCTCCCTACAACACTCGAGGGCCGAGTTTGCGCATGCATTCTGGCGCGTGGGAAGTCTGACAGGTTTCAGGCCGCTCTCGGCTGAAGAAGGGAAGGAATGAGCGAGTGGGAAGTTACCCTCGGTGCCTCCACGCTCACTAGCACCGGGGCAGAGAGGGCCGGCGAGGCCAACAACACACTCCGTCTCTGCTTCTCTCTCTTTCTCCCTCTTTTCCTCTCCACTTCTTCTAATAACCAAGAAAACACTCCTGCGATCTCAGATGAGAGTCTGGAGGGACTCGGAGTAGGTAGTAGCCAAGGCAACTGGGTCAGGGGGTGACATTATACTCAGGATGGCTGACAGCCACTCAAACACGCAGTGCAGTACTGGTCTCGGCTGTGCTAAGTTTAGAGTGTGGTGTATACTGTTAAGATTTCTGCACTGACCTCGGTGTGACTGTGAAATCTCTGCTGACTGGAGTCCCCATACAAACCGATGTGACCCTTCCTGTTTAGAGCCTCTGCTCTAGTCTCCAGAGATGAACAGGATACACAACGTACCCATCCTCGAGCACAGTTATTTCAAGGTAATACTTAATGTATTACAGCTCAAGGAGACTGTTTACTCCTTCAAGAAACCTCATACCAAACAGTCCTTTGAGGTGTGGAAAGAAAAGGATGGGATGTGAAGTGAAGGTGGAGAGGAGCCAAATAAGAGGACAGAAAGAAGGATATTTTCCTGAGTGAGTCTTTGACCTCTGAGGATCTTTGACGCACAATAATATGACCCTTCCACACTTGGAGCTCAAAGTAAATCTCACAACTTTCTGTGTCTGTTACCCTTCTCTCCAAATATTTTCCTTGGCCTGACACATGTTTATGCTCTGATGAACCGTGAGCCTGGGGGCTGCTGCTGTGAAGCGGATGTAGAGCCTCAAATTTGCATCTTGACATCCTATGGGAAGCAAATGGAAAGTCATGGGGGGGCGATTCGACTAACAGACAGTCGCTTTATTGAAGCGGTCTGACTTCGATAACACCTACAAACAGATACCCAAAGTACTCGTGTTCCCTTTCCCACCACCTTCCCTCGATCTCCCACCATGCTTGGACTAACAAGAAGCAGCAGCATCCACCCCCTCAGTGGAGAGGGGCCATAAACATTTACACTGGGTTACTTCAGGGGGAGGTGAATGCCAAATGCTCCAAGCAGTGGCTGGTGTAAAAGGAGATGAAACTAGTGATCAGATATTACTAACTAATAAATAAGTCCATAGACAAAGAAATTGCTAATTTTGATAATTTAGCATTTAAATGATTTGTCAAGCAAAAAAACATCTGCTAGTTGAGGCTTCCCAGATGTGAGAATGGGCTGGCGTTCTCTGCTTCATACCATTGTAAATTTAATACCATTAGGTTTTGGACTGAAAACAAGCAGACTCAGTCTTCACGGAACCGCTCGAGTTCTTGTAACAGAGAACCGGTCTGGGACCCGGTTGGGGCCAGATTCAAATTATTTTCATTATTCTGTTATATTGCCGCAGGTCTTTGTAATCAATACGTCTAACACCTGAGTGGATCCAGGCATAGTTGGACCGATGACAATGATTGAGGAAGGAAATTTACTTTGTTGAAAAAAATAAAAAGAGTAAAAACGCAGTGCAGTAAAAATTGACTGTTCATGTTTTTGACTGCACATCGCTTCTCTTCATATTTGGATCTGCTGGGGTCAACCACGTTTTAGATCAGGTCTGACTGTCCTTGGGTCTATTTTGAACCATGTTGGATTCTTCCTAGGACCCTTGGGGATCAAGAAAATGCATGTATGATATGACATGTAAGATTCAGGTCAATTGTTTTTTTTAATGTCAGCTGTGCAATATTTCATTCTATCCAATGTGCAATAATTTTGAATTTAGTATTTCATATTTTATCTCATTGTAGTTAATGTGCAATATTTTGTGTTGAGTATTTCATATTTCACTTCATTCTTTTCGAAATGCAATATTTTTGTAATTAGTATGTAATATTTCATATTTCACATCACTCTAGTCAATGTGCAATATTCTGTAGTTAGTATTTAATATACTTACTTAACATACTTAAACAAATCCAAGACTCGTGTGAATCTCTAATGTAAATTTATCAATATCATCTTTTTAGCCTGATTTTTAATAGTTATACATCACAGCTGTACGTTTATTTCTGAATACAAAAAAAAAGAAAACTGACTCTGAAACACCAAGAACACCAAATACATGTTTTGAATCCAGGCTGTAACAAACTGTATACCTCAACCTGTTAACAGCAGTATAGAGGCAGGCTGTTAATGTCTGCTGCTGAACTATGATTACAGCTGTTTATCCACTGGGGCAGCCGAGCCGAGTCTGAGTGGATCACACCTCCAGACAAATGCTTTCACACTGACATTTTAGTCCTCTTCTTATGTATGCTTTTTATACACCCACTTCTCTGGCTCTGTCACTTTGTCTGGCCGCCTCGCTCTATCACTGTCTCCCTTTGTCTCTCTCTCCCTGTCTCTCTCTATGTCTTTCCACCTCTCTCTCTCTCTGTCCAACTCTCTCTCTCTCCTTCCATCACTCTGTAAACTATAGGGATGATGGATGCCTCTGATTGCCTGAGGCCTCTGAGTCCAGTGCACTAAATCCCGAGTGCTGTTTGGAGCTCTGTGCCATTAAAACAACACCCACATGATGCAGAAATAGCCACACAAGATCACTAAGTGAGAGGTGGTCTGTGTGGTCGGAGGGAGCCGTGGTGAAAGGGTGGTGGTCTTAAAACTAAATCTGTATCAAACACTGAGATTTGTTTTACCAGTTAATTGCTGCTTACTGACATTTCAAAATTGATTTGCAAACCACTCTTTGTTTTGAAGGCAAATTACTTAAAGCTGCAAGTAGGTTTGGACACTAAACTGTTGTACATCTCTTATCTAAACTTACTCGTATTACACTTTTAAATAAATGTCTGTAAACTGACAGTAGCTGCAATAAACAGTGACATGTTAACAGTATTAATTAACTAAGCGTCAACAGCCCAATATTTTAACAGTTCACACATGACAAGACAAATAAGTCAGAAGTGAGTCTGAGGCAAAAAAAAACAAAAAAAGTGTGCTTATCACAATGCTTTATGAATTTGTTCATAAGGTTTCTGGTGTAACTCAAAACGAAATCCAAAGTTTTTTCAATTCATCCTGAGGGGAACATGATTGTACCAAAATTTCAAGGCAATATATCCATTAGACGTCCAGACTGCAAAAGTGAGCCTCATGGTGGCCCTGCAGCAAAAGTCATGCCATGACCAAAGTCAGTGGGATTTATCCTCTGGGAGCCATGAACCTCTGAACAAAAATTTCCTGACAATCTGTTTTATTGTGTTTAGATATTTTAGTCTGGACCGAAGCGGCGGACCCTCCGAGGGACACCGCCATCCCTAGAGTCATGCCACGAGCAAGGCTGAGAAGCAATCATTATCCGATATTTCATCTTGCTATAGATTTCATATCGTACCACCCAGGCCTCATTGCAATCCTTCCCACATATAAGCCATGTAAAATGACAATACAATGAGTGGTGGTACCATAGAAAGCGCAGATATCTACACAGTGTAGCTCGCGGCGAGACAAGGCAGCGCTTAAGTGTGGCTGTGTCTCTGTCATTGATGCGTCTGTCCCAGCGGCTCGAAGTGAGAAGACAGGAAGAAGGCGAGGGAGGGGTGAGATGAGAGGAGACGAGCGTGGCTTTGAGGTGACGTAGAGTCTTCCAACGGCGGGCTCTCGTCTGTCTGTCAGAGGTTGTTGAAGTCTGACTCCCTGTGTGTGTCTGAGAAGGATGAAAAAAGCAAGAAACAAACAAAGAAATAAAGAAATGCAAAAGAAGCATTTGCTTTTCCAAACGTCCGGTGAGAAGGCCGATCAGGGTATCTTCCTCTTCTGCAGTGTCCTTGGCTTCCCGTTCCCTCCAGATGGGCCCCTGTTGCTGCAGCATCTCTCAAGATGACGTGAACCCCCAGCTGCCTACTGTTGCTATTTCTAGGCCTGTACCCCCTTTTCCACCTCGAAGAAACCTGATACCACCTTCAAACGTGCACATCTGTCAGGCATCAAGGAACAAACTGTGCATCACTAGTGCAGGTAGAGAAAGAAGTTGTTGACTTATATGAAAGACAAAAGAAGATAAGTGGGAAAAAAACAGCTCTTAAGTGTAATATTGTTTGCTTATATTTTGTAATGGGCGTCTGTCGTACTCCTTTTAAAAGACAAAGAGCTGCTGAGCACAAGAGAAACCACAAAGGGAAAAAGTCACGCAGACACACATGCACAATACTCGTGAATGAATTACTGAATGAATGACAACCTCAAAAGGGTCAGGGTCAAAAGCTGGACAAAAACGCCATTCTCCTCCACACAGTAACTCTTTTCTTCCTCTCAGGCTTGCAGTCTCCTTTTTGTTTTGTTGTCTCTGTCGGATCCCCGCGGAGGCTGGAAATGAAGAATTAAGACAAGAGCACGAGAAAACAAACCAAGTTGCAAGCGAAGTCAGCGAACGCCGCGGTCCTCCAATAACAACACTTCTTGATAAAAGTCTATTTTCTCTGCACACTGTCTCCACATGATGTTATCATTTTTCTTTAAATTCAATAAAGTCGTCTCTCCACTCAGACGAAAACTGTATAGTTTTGAGATGAGCACACAGTTTTGTGCAAGTTTCCCGCATGAGGCCACCTTCTGCAATATGACTTGCTGAAATGCTGAGAATGTACTGCTGTGAGAAGCCGTTATGAACACAGATCATTATTCAACCTTGGGCTTTGTTTTGATTTCCACTAAAGAAGAACAGACAATTATCCGCTGAGTAAAGGAGGCTGAATTCTCCCCATGGTTAAGAGTTGGATCAAGCTCTTGTAATTACCCTCTTCCTATTTGCTTAGGTTTGTCCTCAGCAATCACAAAGTAAAACAACTTCTAGAGGACTCATGCAAACGCCTTCTCTTTTTTTACCTGCAGCCTTGGTTGAGAAGCGATTAGATGACCGTGAGGCCAAAGCAGAGAAAACACTCGAGACACTTTGCCCTCAAATGTTCGAGAAGGACATGAAAAGGCCAGGTTTTTACCTTTTCAGTATTTTTTTTTTACAAAAACACTACCTGACAATGAATGGGTATTGTGCGGATTCTTATTTTCCTGAATGTGAAGAGCGAGCCACTTTACTGAAGTGTTTACACTCTCTTTAGTGGGCTTCATTGTCCGTGAAAAGTGTGCACATCGGGCCTTTATATATCACGGCAATGAACACCTTCAGAGTGGGGAAAGATTCCACAGTGCGTAATATCGCATGCTCTATCTCCTGCTCAACTATCTCTCTATCTCGCTCGTTCATCGTACGAGGACAGGACGTTAGGGACTGCGGTGGGAAAAAAAAAAAGTGATCCCGCCACTCTGCACCCCAGCGGAGCATAACAGGGTACGCATGTAGAGTCATGAACGCATTCCAGCTCCCCTCCAGACCGTTGACACAGGGACATGTCGGAACAGTGGCTCTTGGCCCCCTGAGAGAAGCAGACAGCCATACTGTCACTGTTTTGAAAGGACTGCACTGTGATACCAATGCACCACAGCCTGTCACATAATGTGACTTTTCCTTTTTTTTTTTATTTTATGAGAATGTTCCACCAGCCTGCAAGTGAGGAACTCGCTTTTTCTCCCGTCAACCTCCACAGCGATCAGCAATTTAGAAGTGCTGGTAGTGCTGGTTTGATCATTTTCTGAGAGACACTATTGCAAGGAAACTTTGAAACTGGGATCTTCTTGTTAAATCAGTATCTCAAATCACCAGGGTCCATTTTTCACAGCTTTAGCTTTGCCAGCATTTTCCAGCTAAACAGCAATGGAGGACGCAGTTAAAAGTAATGGCAGTCACAAATGTGAGGAAGTAACAGTGGCACTTGAACTTGTGTGCGTTCAGTAATTAATTAAGTCTATGAAGTACAAGCACTCATATGCCTGTCCTGCGCTGATGGAGTGCAAAATGAATATACTTGTGGTGCAGAGCTGCAACAATTAGTTGATCAATATAAAATGAATCTGCAACTCTTGATAATCAATCAATCGCTTCAGGGATTTTTTAAGCAGAAATGTCAAGTTAAATGTAAGAATTTCCTGATTTTCTGTGTCCTACATGATGAAGCTTGATGAAAATAATAGTTGTAGAATTATCGCTGTGTTAGTGACAGCCCTCTGTCCCAAGCTTCCTGCCTCCTGCCACACTCACATGACAACGTGCTCCTCTGGAACAGCAAATGACAGGATGCTGAGCACAACACAATGCTCACAAAACACAAATCACAGGGAATGAGAGGATAAATGGGAGGCAAGATGTCAAGAGAGACACATTACAGCAGCCAAAGATAATGTACCGGCTACAGTTTCTCCACTTTGTGGCAACACTGGTCAACACTATTTGGACAAACATATTTTGGTCATGTGATCATTTCAGCTCAGCACATAGTGGTTTACAGTATAAGGCAGTTGGCAGATCATGTAAAGTGAACATTATGGCATGCACGGTGTGGAAGTGAATGATGAGTCAACTAATGAACATCACTTTCTGCTCCTGTCATCACCTCTCAGGGGCCGAATGATTTGGTGCACGCAGACATTCAGCAAATGGCCAAACTAACGATAAATCAGAAAACAGCAGGGAGGGTACAACCAGGAACACTGAGTCAGCTCCAGGATGATTTTATGCTCATCTGAGCCATCAATCTCTGTTTTCTGTCAGAAGACACAGTAATAGCTCCTGAATCCACACCGCAAGTCTTCCTTAGGATCCTTGGGTCTAATGACGCCATCATTTGAGGTTCTGGTACACGTTTGCTGGTCAAAGTTTGCAGTGGCGAGATGCATTTCACTGCAATGCACAACACAAATCCTCCTGCAGCAAGTGCCCTCTGGGGCTGAGAGAGGCCATGTAGGCGACTGCAGATGGAAGATCTCAGTTTGTCCCACACCCTGTTTTATACTGCCTCTCAAGCTGTGAGAGAGAAGAGTAGTCTAGTGCCAGAGTGAATTTAATTAGTCATAGTAGACATACGTAGCAGGGTGATGTGTCCATGTGTGAATTTGTGCACGTGTGTCGGCCCCCATGTGCAGCAAGCAACAATAAATATTGCAATAAGACGTCTGACTCTAAACCCCTATGAGTTCCCTTGTTTCTCCAGCTCGCCTTATCATCCGAATCAGACCACGGTGCACACTCAGACCTCTCTTCGCACATCCTATCTCTCAGGCAGATAAATGAGTGTGATTTCTTCTGACAGCTCGGCTATGGAAATGGAGCCACGGGATACGAGCGGGGACACGATACAGACAACAAAGTCAAGCGAAGAGTCGGGGAGAAACAAGGAGCCCCTAAAGTGGGATCCAAAAAAACAAGGCTCCTGTTGTCGATATGCTAACCTGTCAAAGTGTCAAAAGAAACTGACGTGACACGAGGAGGTATTAAAAAACAGCCACACAAAGCAGATGAAGACATGTTACTTACATGACCCACAGACATGGCAACACACAGAGCATTGGTTGGACAAGCATGTTCATACAAAAACACTGTGAGCCACACACTGCTGGCTGTGTTACCATCACTCAGTGTGGTATTTTGCTGAGCTGCCACAGTGATAGTACGTGTGAACAGACTTCTGTTTTAGGGAATCTTTGCTTGACAGGTCAGCAGCAGCTATTTGACAGGGAAGTTCAGAGGCACGTCAGAAACAGCAAAATGCAGTGTGTGCGTTCTGCTCTGGAATTTGACCTTGTGTGGCCAAATCGCCTAAACACAGCGAGGCCAGAGAGCAAGTTAAGTTGCACCGTGGAAGCACTGCTATAGTTTTTTATCAAATATGTCCACTGAAAGGCCATTTGTCAGAGCACACAGAAACTCCAAACCTGGCAACACGAGCTGCTCCTCACAGTATGGACTCTCCCTGAAGGGCAAAGGTGAGAGAGAGCAGGCCGGCCTGCGACTGCGTTAGGCACTCGAGTAAAGGCTTAGGTCACGATGTGAGGAAACCCGAGACATCCAGCTAATCTTCCCTGCATAAATGTAGGAATCCATGACCTCGACTACGCCGCACACGAAAGCGCTTCAGCGATGGAGAGAGCGGCATAAACATCATGAATCATTTAAGACGATAATAGTGAAAGGGCCGGGTCAGGGGAGAGGACGAGAGAAAGGGCAGGAGCGGCAACTCTTCTCACAACATAAATTGGAGAGAAATCAATCTAGAGAAAATTAGATAATGAGGGGTGATAATTCCCAGCATGCTCTGTATTTCTGTATTTCCACAGGAGAGACTTGTACAGCAGCTGGAGCACGTTTTGCCTTGGTAGAGCCAGTAGGTATGAAGCACACATACACAAGTCGAGCTGAGGATTAGGACAGCTGTATTGGACACAGCAATGAGCATTAGCCTCCCGTACAGCTATGAAACCTCCTACTGGTTGAGCGGGATGACGAAGGATGACAGGGACGCCTAATGTGACTTTCATTAATGATACGCTACAGGCCGCGGGCTGAAGCAGGCCAGGCCCAAATTGAAAAGTGCTGAAGCATAACTGTGTCGGATGCCCAGTTTCCGAGCCCCATAGTCCGACTGATTGAATTCCTGCCTCGCCCAGTGAAAGAATTCCTCAGCCTCACTTATTCCCGTATCAAACGGTCGGGGCGAGCGGGTGGGGCTTTGACTGGTTGACTTTCTATCTAACCTGGCATGAACTGTCACTGTCATGTAGGTAAATGTTAATGTAAAAAAAAGACTCACAGTCAAAGGCAGTTGTTAAAAACTCTACTTTGAATTTGACAGACAACATGTGATAGTTTAAAAAGCTGTGTGTCAAATATAACTGAACTCAAATGTATTTAATGACAAACCTGAATTTACATGAAATATTGTGTTAGTGTTTTACAAAAATCACTTGTGGAAAACAATTGACTGAAGTTATTGTTTTCACAAGCGTACGTGAAGTTTAATGTTGCATTTCATTGCATCAACAACCAAGTGATTCTAGCTTATATTTGTCATATAGAAATATTTTTCCAGCTCTGCAAATCATAAATGTTCATGCTAAATTATCATTACTGGGCCTTCACATACTTGTCAAACTACGTGCTGCGCTCTGTTTACACATCTGGGGAGTAAAAGGTCAGGAAGGTTTGAAGAGGCAGCGTGATGCACAGTTGAAGAACGGGAAAAAGTGTTTGCATACTCGCAATGATTTGTGGCGTCTGGCTGTAGGGGAAGGACTGTAGCTGCTAATTAGAGGTATATTTTAATACAAAGGACTTCTCTCCAGCGTGGAGGGCCTTGTTAGCTGACAGGCGAAGCCGGGTGCTCCGGCTGAGGGGTTGGCTGGCTGCTGCGGAGCCGTCTTCCTTCACTGACATCGATAGGGGCTCCACAGGAGGGTGAGGAAACAATGGTGTTGACAAGCAGTATCAGGCCTAGCAGCATGAAGGCAGGGCCAAACGATTCCATTTCCCAGCCAATTCCATTATCAGGACACACAGACTTTACTAATGCCTGAAAACAAACAATACACAAGCATCCTTCTAATTAAGCCCTTGAGTAGCGCTGCTTAGTGCACCGGCATATCTGTGTTGGATGCCTGCGAACAGGCTGATTGGATTCATCAGCACTTTTAATGTGCTCCTGTTTCCTCCCATAATGTAGGCCTCGACAAGACTCCTGGCTGAATTCAATGGCCCATCCAATACGATGCATGTCTACAGCCCTCAGGGACACGCTGGGGTATTGAGGCTGTCATTTATTTCTGCAGGAATACACAATCTGACCACGTTGATGCCCATGCAGACAAGGGCTGAGCAAGAATTTCAAAATTATCTTTATGTATTGCGATCATGATTTCCTTGCACAATCATTAGGCTCAGTTTTAGTAAACAAACACAGTATTTTATGTCTTTTTTTTTTTTGCAATATTAACATTTACCAAAACTTGGAGGAGAGGCTGCATCAAGATGGTTACTTGCAAATGAGGCAGCACAAGAACAGAAGCTGGCATTTTGGTGAAAACTGTCTCTTTGACTTTGCACTAAAGTTTGACATTTAAGAACCAGGTCTGTTTTCAGGAACATTATTCAATAAAAACAGCTTACCACCTGAACGGAAAAACACACCATAAAGCTTAGTTGTGAGCACACCCTGATGCAATTTTAATGCAACTATAGTAATCGTATAATAGTAATCGCATCGTAAAGTTTAAATGTCTGTACTGATTTAATGGTTACATGCTTAAATACTTATTAGTATGAATGTTGACAACTCTCACTCTCATGTAAACAGGATTGTTACAGAGAACCATCAATACTATCTGCAATCAACTGATGACAGCCTGTTAATAAATTGATACGCTCAGGCCATAAAAGATCTAAACTTTGCAAGTTGAAGGAATAAGCAACAGCATTTCCAAGTCAGAGAGCCCATCTGACATAACTGGAGGTGTGGATTCAGCTAAGTCCCATTTTTATTGCATTCTCAGGAGGTTAAACATGAGAGCAACAAGTAACCATTACAGAGAGGCTTTCAGTGTTTTCACACAGATAAAGATGTTAATAACCACAGACCAAGACAGAGCAAGGGGCGAGAGAGAGAGAGATAAACAAAAGCGAGGGAAATAGCCTAAAAATGGTCATTTAGCGAAACGCTTGAAAGAGGAGCGGACTCGCAGTACCCCGAGGTGATCGAAATTAATTAAAACGTTGGGTGGCGACAGACATTCATACTGTCTGCTCTTTTTTAGAAGGAAGCAAATGAATGAGGTGATAATCTAAGAACTCTCCTTGCTTTTATTTTGAAGATGACTGTTCTCTTCGATGCGTCTCTCAATGAGACAAGATTCATCTCCGGCCTGCTTGTAATTCTCTCCTTCTCAGTTAATGAATTGCACTGCTCCGATGCTTCAGTCTGCTTGAAATTGACAGAATGTGGTTTTACTCTTCTTGAAGGACATTCTTGTATCCGAGTAATAAATGGGTCCGTAAAGATAAACACAATTCATAAACACGTCTTTAAAAGAAAGAAGGCTCTAACGATGATAAGTTAAGGAGGCGATACGTTTCCAAGCTGCCGTTCTTGTCTTAACATCTGACAATGATAAAAATTAATTTTTATCACAGCGAGCTCGTTGAAACAAGTCAGACCATTCTGACGTGTTGGTGGATTGCACAGCCAAGACAGACACTGAACGCTCCATGAATTGTTTTTATGGTGACACATGCTGATCTGGTAATTGATCAAAGAAATTAGATTTAACATCAGACTATTTGTCTATTTTCAAAGCGGCTCCAGAAGCGTTGGAGCTGTCAAGCATCTTGAGTGTGTACTTAATATGAAAAGACCTTCATCATCCATTTAAAGCCGTGTTACCGTAAGTACCATTGACCCCCATCAAGCAGTTCAACTTCTGTAATTTTTTTCCCCTCTGAAGTACAATGAAGCAGATTCCACATCCTCACATGTATTTCCTCAAGGTTTGCCCTCGAGTTCAACAGCCCTCTCCAGCACATCTTTGCAAACGGGGCCGAGGCAGAGGAGTGGACCGTGTGAGTCATTTGAAGTGCGGAGAGATTGTTCAGAAGGAAGTACACGCCGCTGTGAACTTAGAAAATGCATCCAGCAAACTGCCTGGCTGCAGTGCTTTTTTTTTACCACAACTGTGTGTAACTGCCCACATCATTACCTTGTGGAACAATAAAGGTTTGTGTTGAATTGATGAACGCACAAATGCAATATGCTGGAAAAATGATGTGACCTGTGAAAGCACCTCCGATCTTTCTAAATTTACCAGTTTTGCAAGCATGTCAGTAAATGAGAATGTCTGAACCTCCCTCCTCTTTTTCCCCCATCACACACATACAGAATAAAACTTTTCACTCAGAAAATCTCGCCAGAGCATGTCCCCATCAAATCTTGTGGTTGAACTAGACGTCAGTGTTTTAAAGGGCATTTGAACTGGTCCCCCTGCACACCCTGAGAAGAAGCTGCCAATTTCCTCTCTGCATAAACTGCATGAGAAACGGCAGATTTACTGGTCATGGAGTCGCCTGCTGCACCTTCAAATACAAAGGTTGGATTTAAGTACGCACAGTATGTGACCCTTACTTCACCGAGGTGTAACGTACATATTCAATCCAACTGCGCTAATAAGTTTTATTACATCTATCGACTCTCCCAAGGTGCCTATGTGCAGGCGGAGGAGGATAAGGATACGCTGGTGCTGTGTCAGATATTGTGTAGGTTAGAGTGATTACATTAAAGGTCAGGGTCTTTTTGCACCTCCGTGAAGGAGGAATGTGATAACAATACTAATCCTTTTCAAGTCTGCGCTGGTCATACCAATGTGGTGCGTTCCTCCTACAAACAACGGGAGAAAGAGTGAAAAAGGAGAGAAAGTGAGGAGGAAGAACAAAGATGCTATTCTGCGCTCATGGTCGAGCTGAATAAGTCGCGAAGAACAGAGCAGATCAGATCGATTAGATCTCTTCTCACAAGGTGTGCGATCCTTCTAATGGTGGCAGAGTGTGTTGAAGGTCTCCTCCTCCACATAAACACCACACACACTTCACGCACACCTCTCCGTCTGAGTACAGCTAGAAGGGATCAGGCCGGCCCTCCCTCCATCCTCGCTCGTCCTCACTTCACTAGGGGAGAGATAGTGTAGATAAAAGAGGGCGTTTAAGCTCTGCCACTTGTGGAGAGGTCTCATCTCCAGCCTCAGGTGGTGTTCCAGCGCGCAGCTAAGATTGAAGGCGAATCACAGACACTGCTCAAGGCCAAGCTGCTTTCTACAGCAGTACTAGTGTTATACACTTCGAGGAGCGCAGCACACAGGGAGAGGGCGAGAGAGAGATGGAGAGGGAGGATGGTAAACAGAGAGACGAGGAGGAGTGGGAGTTTAAGGAGGAGGGAGGGAGGGAGGGAGGGGAGGACAATATCTTTATCCATCATAAAAAAGACAAAAATGCTGAGGCTTCCTAAGAGGGTGAGATGTGACACGGCGCCGGAGAGCAGAGCGTCAAAAAAAAGAAACAAGGCCGATACAAAAGGCGCAGGCAAAAAGGCTAACTCCCTCACATTCATCAAGGGCTTCTCAGATTTGATTTCAAGCCAAGCACAAGTCTCTATTCCTTCCTTCCTCGCCCGCTTCCTTCCAGACAGACGGACGCACCGACAGATACAGTCTATCTCTTCATTCCCGGACTCACATCCTGTCGGCCTCCGTGCTCTCGACAAATCTCCGACGAGCAAAAAAAAAAAAGTGCCAGCAGTAATTCCATTGCTCATTATTCTTCATTACAGAAGAGAAAAGCACCGAGGGCTAGATCATATTTGCTGTTAAGTAAAGTTTCGGAGACAATTAGCCCAGGTTGTTAAAATTAATCATTGTTACAGCCATAATCTCTGAGGCCAGCAGAAGCCCCGGCATTTATGGTTTGTTTATTTGAACGCCTCCTGTGGATATCGACCCGGCCCTGTTGTAAACAGTAGGATAAGGCCTTCTGCGATCGTTGGGTGGATTTACTCTCTGCACAGGGATGAGCCATCCAATTGTGACCTAGATTAGACGCGGAGAGGGAAAACACAGGCTCTCTCCATTTAATGATTACAGTAGTTTTATCTGAACAAACTTGTTATTATTTCTGTGTTGAATCATATGACTGCTTCGACATTTTTCCTCGGCACTGTGAGGATAATGGTTATGGTTGATATCAGGCTCCAAACTAAATGGGGTGGGGTGGGGAGGGGGGGTGATTTGGAATTTCAGTAATTTCCTTGTCTTGAAAAGCCTTAGAGCAGCATTCCTGTGTTCTTGCTGCTTGTTGTCATTCCATCGACGACTGTAAACATCAGAGGCTCACAGGATCTGATAGGAAGCTTCATTATGCTAATCTAAGCAGTCTCTTTTTCACAGTCTTGCTGAAACAAGCTGGATAAAAACACGTTTGAATCTCCCCAAAACGGAGACATGCCTTCTATGCATTTTTTTCCCCCCATTCTCTTCCTTCAATGCATTTTTTTTTCCTGCAGTGCTTTGTGTGCAACTAGATCCTATATCCGCCTTAAATTAATTGGCCCACTTCCTTTTTAACGGGCCTTGTGGTCTACCACTTACCAGCAACCAGAAACTAATAGCTCCGGTCACGCTGCATGAAAACCATATAAACATCCCCGGCCTGTTTCACAGAAGTATACGCTCGCAGTCCATCACTTAGTTTTTTTTTTTTTTCTTTCCCTCCTCGACTTTCTCCAGTCATGAGACGAGTACTCTCTCTCTCTCTCTTCAAAGACGCGGTACTGCAGTCGAGATCACGATACATATTTATGCTGTTACGCTTGGCTGTTTATGGTTGGTAATTTGCATTAAACCTTTGCCTGGTTTGTGTTTGAGAGACAGGACACCTGAGAGACATATGGCGGGGAGCTCTGCAGATATAAGCATAAATATCCCAAACCTGAGAAAGCATACCACACGTGAATGTGCACATAAGCACGCACGCAATTTCTGGGACCTGGGTTAGGCCTCTGAGGACTTCGGTAATACCCTGTATAATACCCCACATCACTTACCGAGAGCATCTGCAGCAGGCAGACTAATTTAGAATGGATGTGCTTCAGGCTGCAGTAAGGAATTCTATTATTGCTCTCAAAAAAAACAAGTATCTATATGGAAATTTTTCTCCGCCTAGTATATGAGTCTGCCGGATACTTACATGATAATCCCGATGTAATTAATAGTTCCTGCAGCAAAGGGCTAATTAATGCAGAAGCAGGCATTGAGCACATATGGATTTTTCGTCCTAACTATTGGAATATTCAGTGGACATATAGGTAAACACGTCTCTTCTCCCACGGGCATTAAACAGACCACACGTGGGATTTCATTTCTCTACTTTTTTGTTGTCTGGAACGCACAATAGGAAGATAACTGCAGGGAAACTGAAGGATAATCTTACAGTATAATAACTCGTATAAGCGGAATCCATTAAATAACATTTATGCATTTTCCACATTTTTTTTTCCCTTTGCCATTTCTGCTTTATTTGATAGTGACAGCAGGAGAGAAACAGAGGCAGGGAAGAGAGAGAGAGAGAGAGATGACATGCAGCAAAGGATCCGGGCTAGAATCGATGTGGTGAGGACTCAGTCTTGATACAGCTGATTTTTTTTTTCATTTAGATTGAAAAAGAAGTACAGAAGTTTAAATCTTTGCCAAAATGACACAATGATTATACTCCACAAAAACCAAACATTCACAGAAGAGGAAAAGGCAAGATATCAATGCATCAAAAACGCTGTTGTTTCCTGCAGGCGTAGTAAATATTAGTTGGAGGAAATGCAGTCAATACCATTTAAATCTGTCCTTTAATTTCATCTTTGTTTAATATCTTTGTTTAATAATGTGCCTTAATGCCTTTTATGCAAAGCACTTGGATTTGCTTGTTCTTGACAAATGGTTTTAAATAAACTTGACTTGCTTTGCCTTTAAGGTAGTTATAGTAAATGGGGTCCTCTTGTGGCGAGGACAGTTCAGAATAAGCTCCCACTAATGCAAAGTGGTAAAGGAACACATAAAAGTACTTTATCCCATGTGAAGGCAAAAAATATACTGTACATATATAAAACCACATTTTCTTTTTGTATGGCAAGTTAAAACTTATGAGCAAGTTGTTAGAGTTTTAATGAGCCCTGTTTAAATGACATGGTTGATATTTCATACTAAAGCTATTCCAACAACAGCACCACAATACTCAAGTGTCCACGCTCGGCTTCAAACCCTGAAGTAGCCGCTTAGCAGGAGTATAGAGCTATGGTGCTACAGTATGTGAAACCATATTAAGGAACAAAGAGACTATGCATCTTTGCTTCTACCTGGAAAAATCGCACCGCCTTAGCGATTCCTCTCTCTCCCCCCTCCTCCCCCAGCCCCACCTCTCCATCACTCCCCTTTCTCCGTCTGTTATTAGCAGTTCTTTAATAATGAACCCAACAGGCGTCCTCTTCATTAGGCAGGCAGGGGGAGAGAGGCCAGCGAGCCGGGCTGACCCTGCTACACTCTCCTCATTGGGGATCTGGCACAGGAATTTTAATAGGAGAGCAACGCAGGCAGGCAGGTCAGTCCAGGAGACACACTGTGCATGCCAATCTGAGCTGACCAACCCGGCGTGAACGCAGCAAGTGCGCCGCGCTGCTGGCCTGACAGTCTGTAACAAGCGTGGAGGAAGGGAAGGGAGACGGGGAAGGGATGAAGGCGAGCGGGGAAAAGCGGCGGCGAGGGGATCAAGAGGGACAACGCTGAGGTATGGCGCGGCTATTCAGGTGAGAGGAGAGGAGGCGGATGGAGGGCCGGGGTGACGAGGGCCCGCTGGCAAACCGAGACACTCCTCGTCGTGCTTGTCATACTAATAAAGCAGGTGGGGTTCTTGCTAATTGCCTTTTATTTATGCTTAACCCAACACTTGTCATGAGGGGAAAGTATGAAAATGTGCACGCAACATGGGGACTGTTATGAAGCCTGTTAATCGCAATCCGAGTCTAAAAATGCTAATGTCTCCCAGAGGAAACAGAGCGAGCTGTATTTCATGTCCCCTAAACCAGCCACATGAGTATCAGCTAAATAAAAAGTGTGAGCTTGCAGTGGGCTTTTAGAGCTACTCTGCTGGGCTGGGTAATAAACCATTCACTCTCTTCCTCCATGCTTAAACAGTCTGCCTTTGAGCTACACTTTATATCACCCCTTTTAAAATTTCCCTGCCCTGAACAGCACAGGTGATTTGTTGTATATTCACCAGTGGGCCGGTGGATTTTCTTTTTTAGCTTCTCCCCGCCGCGGTAATTGCCACGTCGACCTTGATGCAGATAGGATAAATGAAACATATCCTCTGTCAAGACTCCGCCATTAGTAGCGCCACAGAATTACCCTATTTCCTCTGTGATCTCTGTAAACATTTCTGATTCTGCACATGCCCGTCCATTCTGCAGAGCCGGCCACGACTATCTGAGGGAGCGCTCGCACCGGCGCCTCCTTCCAAAAAGATACTGTATGTGTACCTAGACCAATACCTCAATCCATTTTCACTATAAATTGTTCACACGCAGCTTTCAGCCCAGAGCAAAACATCTCCTCTGAGGGAAGCTGATACTGTTTGATAAACCAAAATACTTCTTTTTTTTGTGAGATTTTGAGATCAGGCTGTGGGCAAAGAAAAATGACAGGGCAGAAGTACATCAAAATGTTGCAACCCGAAATAAAGTGTTATATAAATTCACAGGGAGGTTATAGCTATACAGTATGTCTTACTCACAACTGCCTGATCCTTGAGACGTATGTGAAAGACAATAGTATCAACATGTGGTGAAATCCAAAGTTTATCGTGCCAAGTTAAGGTGGCTGAGCTGATTGGACAATCGCTGTCCGCAAAAAGTCCATTTCCACGGCAGAAATATGTTCTGCAGCTTGGTTTTCTTTTTGTATTTTTCAAAACAGGATGCATTAACAATCCACAAAGAAACCACATACCACTTTTTCAAATAGTCAGATTAAGTCAATAAATCTGCAGGAGGA
Organism: Centropyge bicolor; assembly: GCA_037975185.1. Taxonomy (NCBI): domain Eukaryota; kingdom Metazoa; phylum Chordata; class Actinopteri; family Pomacanthidae; genus Centropyge; species Centropyge bicolor. Next base: position 11,732,047 of record JBBMOC010000005.1, on the reverse strand, counting down.
ACAATAACAATACACGCAACCAGAAAGAGCTAATAAAAATAAATCGCTCGCCCATAAACAAATTCCCGTCGACTCGGTTCCATTACTGAGTATCGACTGTGGTTTTCATATTGGAATATGGATAAGTCGAGTTCTGGTAAGGCAGTTCTATATGGTGCATTTCTAGCACTGACAGCGGCTATAATTCAGATCGGATCACGCTGAAAATCTATAAATACATCACTTGTAATTGTCCACAGCCTGTCAGTGCCACAGTCGCAATCTGCTTTGTCGTATGTGGAGGACAAAGACTGTAATGAAGAGCACGGCACCAGGCCTTCGTATTGTTCTCATTTCTTGCCCTGTCAGCTTTGCAAATTAAGAATGATGTTCCTATTTGTCTTGCAGTTTATTTTGTTGCAAAATGGTTGATTTAGCTCAAACTAACACATGGTGCACGGCTCCTCCCATTAGTCCCAAGGCAGTAAAAAACTGTAGTGAGAGCTGTTTTTGAAAGCGAGAAATGGAAAGTGTGTTGGAAAGAAATGAAAACATTCGAACGGTTTAATTTGTCATGAGATATCTGACGTTGGATCAAAAATGACACCTTCTCTTTCAGAATGACTGAAAGCTCAGAAACACATTCCACTTTTCAAGGATGACAAAGATTCAAAGATACTTGCATTTTAAATATATCAAGCGGGACATTATCCTGCACACTTGTAGCACAGGTGCTGCTGAAACCTGCCCAACTTATGAATCACCCAAACTGCGTTTCTTTGTGCAATCAAAGATGTGCTCTTGTCGACAGGCTGTGTACTGGTGGCTCATCGGAGGCTTTGAAATCGTACTCCAATAACAAACTTAGTCTGATAGTCTTGGCCAGATGATGTAACTGCAGGATATCCATTACAAATCGATGGTGACCTCATGGCGTCACCAGCAACACACTGAGCGCATTTTACCTTTGATCTCGAGCACTCGTCTGTGATGTCGGGACAGATGGAAAAGTAGGACGACAAAAAAAAACATTTCCTTGAAGGATCTGCACTCATCAGCCTCTCATCGGGTTCAAACCAACACAAAACACAGAACTTAGTCCGTCACTGAACCAAATCAAAACATCAATTTTCTTTACCATTATTTACAATAGTCGGCCATGATGTTGACTTGTATAACCGCGGCTGTCGTCACTGTCAGTGGACTGTAAAACTTTCTAATGCAGAAAAAAAGCAGCTCGAGTTAACTCTACTCTGCAGACATGGATATCCTTGAGCACATTTTAGATGCTTTACTTCCTTTCCTTTCTGATGAATGCCACAGTTTTATCATATTGTATATATAGGATTTATAATTACTGTATTAGCAGGAAGCATTAAGTTGCCAAAAAGAGACTTTTCTTCAATGACATTCTTTCATTCAAATTGACAGAAGAAGTCAAACTTGTGTGTGTGCGTGCATTTGTACAAACTCGTGTGTGCTCTGGCGTGTGTGGGCGCACGCATGCGAGTGCACGGCTGTGTGTTAGCGTACATATTGTCCATGTGTCTCATTCAAGCCTCATATCGGTTCTGATGCATCAGATTACCCCATCAGAGCCTGCTCGACCAGCGAGGCCATCAGTCCGGCTCTAATCCTCCTTTGATGAGTCGAGCTTCACAGGAAAAGCACTGACATTTCGTACTGAGGCCGTCTCTCTTTCCTCCCGCCACGCACGGACGGACCTCGGCTCCGGTGAGATGCTCTTTCATCCCGACCTTGGTGAGATGAGGGTCTGGATTCAGATGACTGGTGGATTAGATGGCAGCTCACAGGAGACTGAGAGACTGATGTGTAAGAGAAAGACTCAGGAGACACGGCTTCAAGAGCAGAGCAAGACGCCGGCAAGGCAGGGTTAGTTAACTCAGAAGAGCTTGGCAACTAGTTAGGCACATTTTTTTTGTGTCCAACCTGCAACCAAAAGGTTTTAGGTTCAACTCCAATATTAGTCATCTGTTCTGTCAGTCAGCAACGTAACATGTGAACTTCAAACTGAAAGAAAACAACGCTAACATAACCAACACCTTCGATGTCCTTAGCAGGTATGAGACTCCAAACTGGAGCAGTTTTTGATCACTAGTGACCCCTACAGGCCAATTAGGAGGAGCGAGAAGTCAAAAATTAGGTTTTTGACAACTGTGACTCAACCAAACTACAAGAGGTCCTTTAGCATACAGTTAAAAATGAGCACAAAAATAACAGGCTGATAGGTCCTGCAGACAGATACAAAAATATATATTAAAAAAAAGACAGTTCCTGTGAAAATGTATCAAGGTAGGTGCTTAAATAATCCACAAAACAAATGAAAACATATCCACAATTTTCATTGTGTGACTTAGCTTTGATATTAAAAACAGATTAGGGAGAGGCACTTAACATCAACACACATGCATTAAATCACCATCAAATGGATTCTATTAACACAGTGTTACCCAATAACTGCTGTGTCACTGCAAAGAGGGAGAGCAACTGTTAATGTCACGAATGCACAACCTATGTCGCCTTCTCGTGAATACAAAAATGTCGCTTGGAAAATCAGTGGATTTATCGTCTGAGAGAAATCAAAAGATTCTACGACGGTGGTAAAAAAAAAAAAAGCCCTAAAATCTGAGTTTACTTTTTCTCATATATTCTAGTATTATCCCATCATTAAGTTCCTGTTGAATATGGAGCACAGACAAAGCGCTGAGGCAAGATTTTTAACTAGAATGGAGGAAGAGAGATCGTATATCCCAACACAATTTGCACCAGCTCCCAGTGGATTTTAGAGCTGTTTTCAAAATCCTGCTGATTACTTACAAAGCACTGAATGGCCATTTCCTGTTTAGATTACTGAGCTCTTACAGTATGTCCCCACTCACCACTGAGAAACTGTAGGTCTTCAGAAAAACAGGCTGCAGATGAAATGGGACCAACCATTCACTGTTGGAGAGCCAAACATTTTCTGAATCTTCTCATAACTTGACTGTTGAATCTGCCTTGGAATAATGACTCATTGGATGCAAACAACTAAAGTGCTATTAAGTTTTAAGTTCTAATATTTTTTCAGATTAGACAGAAGCTTAGATTCCCAATATGTGGTCAGTTTATCCAATTAACTCCTGTCAGCGATTTCAAACAGTCTTTGTGTCCTAATGATTCAGAATTATCTGCTATAATTACCTTTTCAAAGTGAAATAAAAACACTCTTCTTTTAGTTGATATTTTGTCATAATTGTATCGTTATCATCTATTATTGCATATTCAAATCTACAAGAAAACTGTCAAAAAAAACCCTCTGAATTAATTGCTGTTTTCCAGTTTCTTTTCATTGCAATTTTGTCAAAATAGTATGAGCCACGCTGTATTGTGTATTGTACAAAACCATTCGTTGCTGTGAAGTTTGAAGAAAAAATGAATAAAACAAAACTAATAAAACTCAAAAATATAACATCGCATTTTCCTGAAGAAGCAACAATTTCAGCCTTTAACTCATATGAGTAACACAGACATCTCATGCTGTATTCCCACCAAGTAGAACCTGGTAGTCACACTGTGCTAACCACATTACACAATAGCACCACTGCTGCGGATACTGTAATACAAGGTGAAAAGCCTTTCGCTTTCAGAGCACAGGATCAATATCTTCATATACAGGCTTCAGAGGCATGTTAGTTTTATGAACTAAAAGCTCTACTGCTGCTTCTGCCTCCACTCTGGTAACTTTGCACTGCAGACTTGACTGATTTAAGAAATAATAAAAACCTAACAGCTGGCCCACTGGACGGCTATTGATTTTCCTCAGCAGAGGCAGATCAAGAGGTACATTTATGATCAGACAGGGTGCAAGAAATTATACCACAGCACAAACCTGCTATTGATTGGACGGAACAGTGTGAACTCTTAAAAAGTTAACCACTGTGTACACAGTTTTGCAATGTCGGTGGTGTGAGAAGAGAAGAGAAGAGAAGAGAAGAGAAGAGAAGACGACTGAAATATGCTTGCAAGAAAATTCAACCAAATTTCAGAGCTCAATCTTTCCATTAATATGAATAAGAGCTCATCTCTCAATTAGATTTATTGCACACGCCTACAGCATAGCAAATCGGAGCTTTAAAGTATGTTCACAACACGTTTAATATACCGGATTTAAGCTAAGTCTTCACGAGTGTGACTGAGGGAATCTGTGCATGTTAACCCCCCCCGCGTGCACCCAGGGGGACGTCCTGCTGGAAGACCGGAGGACGGCATCTGCATGCAGCTGTAAACATGCCAACGAGGATGTCACAGAGAGAAGCAGGGACAGGCAGAAGGACACACAGGGGGAGACGAGTGAGAGAGGTAGAGTTCCAAACGGGGATATTAATAGTATCACACACACTGCAGTGTATCAGTTTACGTATAGATACTGTACATCCTCTAGAGCCTTTGTTGTTCCAAATGTCCAGAAAAAGAAAATCAGCACTAAAGAGACAGACAACGATAAAGGTCATGCATGTTTCTACTTCATTTTCTACTATAAGATATGTGAACTGATATTTCAATATATTTAGTACCTATTGTATTATCTGTAACCTGTTATTTACTTTGTTGTAAGTGCACTGTAATAGCCCCAATCTGATCAGCTCTCAGAGAAGGTTTTCTCATGCCGAATCAATTTGGAGGTCAGGCTTTCCAAAAAGAAAAAAGAAAAAATCTCTCCATTAAGTGAGTCATAAGTCTCCATTTTTGTTAGTAAATTCTCAGGCAAGAAGGTGAGAAGTTCTGGTCATTTGCACTTTGAAAATGTTCAGGTCACTCCAAAGTTCTAAAATCAATAATTCCCATTAAAATGAGAAAATATTCAATATTTACAATGTTTTTCTTCCATGTTCATATTTTTAGTTTCAGGGGAAAATATGGATCTTCAGTAATTACCACCTGCTCTACCAAACTCACTTTGATTCTTTAAATCTGGCTTATTACATTCTTTATTATAGAGTCATACAGATATTCTAACCATCAAATGAAACTGTGGTCTCCCCGAGCCTTCTCCCCCCACATCCTGTTTCTACAGGACACATGTAACATGTCCAGATGCCGGATGCTCTAAAAACGCCATTTCATTGTGACTTCAATATTTGATGAGGCACAGGATGCAGTAGCCTTTGAGGTATGCAAATAATGATGCAGGTCCACCACAATGACTACAAGTCACATGATCTCTGTTCGATGAGCAACTGAAGCTCCAACATTATAACGCAAAATGATGTTTTGCATAAAGCAAGATTGACTTGTTTGGTTCATTAGTAAAGTGAACAGGTGAGTAGGTGATTAATTGAAGGAACAAATGACTCAGTGTTGTGGAAAGAATGCCTCTAACACCCCCTGCCACACCAAGGTGTGTCACTGCCTCCCTCTGGTACTGCAAGGAAGCACACAGCTCACTGGGAAGCAGGGGGCCTCCAACACCATCCTCAGCTCTGATAGGCTTATATCACAGATTCATTGGTCTCTACGGTCATTTTAATTGCAACAAAGCACGATAAAGAATTTCCTTTTTCCAGGTGTAGAAGTTCACCAGTAGAGGTCAGAGCATTTCAGAGCTCTGACGCCGCTGCAGCAGGTGAACTCAGTGTCTTTCTGAGACTTTAAGCTGTCTGATGCTCAGACAACAGACTCTCAGGAGTGCTCGTCTTGAACTGTAGTAGAACCTCCTGATCAGGTAACTTGAGTCATCTACTGCACAGTAAGCTGAGAAGAGAAACTGATTGTGTATCAGCGCTGCCCGCCTTCTCCGAGGCATCTGATTGGTGATAATGTGGTGAAAGGTCCCATTTATCCAAAACACTACGGCACCAATGCATGATGATGTGAATCAGATATCAGATGCATCGAGGAGGTAAAAATGGTTCGGTTAAAATAGGATGTCAAAAAAAGCAGCAGCATGTGGTGATGACGCGACACATATGATGTCACTCGTTGGAGCTGATCTGCTGGTAAAAGATCAATTAACAGTTTGAATAAAAAGCAGTGAGGACTTAAACAAAGCTGCTCCTCAGCAAACAAAACAAAGGTGGTAGTCAGACTATTCTCTGCCTTCTGTCTGTGTGTGTTTGATAAGAAGGTCCTGAGCATCCTGAAAAAAAAAAAATCCTTCTTTCTGTATCACCCTCCTTAATCCAGCCCCTCCCTCGTCTGTCCCCTGCTCTCCCCGTCTCCACAGACTCTATAACGACATTTGGTCAGTGTAAAGAGCCGTGATGGTGCTGTTAGCTGTGAGGAGGGAGGTGGTTGTCACAGTTACCTGATGCAGCCTGGTGCTGGACCATCTGCCATGCAAAAGACAGCTCCCCGCTCACTGCTGTAATTACAGAAAACCCCAAGCAGCCAGCGAGCCCTGGCACACACGAGGACAAGAGGTGTGTGTGTGTGTGTGTGTGTGTGTGTGTGTGTGTGTGAGTGACAGAAAATAACTGGGAGTCATCCGTGCGTGTGTGTTTATTTGTGTGTGTATGGGAAAAAATGCTGGGCCGGAATAAACCGAGCTATTAGCCAATGTATAAGTTTACACAGAACGGTGACACTAGGGTCCGACGGCAGGATGTCCGAATCCGATCAGGGCAGATCAAGGCATGTTTTCTTTAACAGATCCATCCGTTCTAGCTACAACACAAAAAAGCCTGTTCCATTTCCATTCCTTTGTCCGTTGTAACCCATTGTGCTCCACACACACACCAGCTGTCAAAAACACCCCACCGTGCATTAAAACACTGGAATTGTTTCCTGTCACACAGCGGAGTGAGCCGGGCAACCATGAGGCGCACAAACAAATAAACAACAGCCACCAGTTTCAATTAATGACGTCCATGCCAACAGCGAGAATCGGTGAGCAAAGGTTGGTTAAACGGTCAATTTGCTTCACTCTGCTCGGTGACATTTTGCCGGAGCCCCACACCTCGAGAGTGCTGCTGTTGGCTGGAAGCTGCATGTGAATATTCTCGTGCTGGGAACGGCACTGACTTTTATAGACAAGGTGTGATGAGTATTTGTAATGCGATACAAACTCAAGTCGCTCAATGTTAAAGGCATCTACTTCATTCTCATAACTGATATATGCTCATGGTCAAGAATTTCTAAACCTAAATTTCAAACCTTAAAACGCAAAAAACCAGGTGAATTTCAGTTTCTGTGTTTTTCCTTTTGTCGTTTTTTGCTCAACGTTATTTTCTGTGCAAAATCAAAATTCACAACCTCGGGGCTTAAACACACATTTCTGGTTCTCAAATACACGGTTTGAAATTTGAACAACAAAACAGAATGGTGAACGGGTTTGTAAAGAATCTACAGGCGTAACTGTGGATGTCGTGGATTGTAGTGCAAATATCTCACAGCATAATAATAATAACCTTGATCATTAATATTTTGAGCTTGTGAAATGATGTTCATAAATAATATCCCAGTCTTTTGTGCACGTGCAAAAAAAAAAAATTGCCTGCAGGTAAAAATATCTCACAAGTCTTCCAGCTTTGCAGCCACATAAATGTTATGTGTAAAAAAAAAAAGAATCGTGCACAGAGACATAATTTGCACGTGTAGCTGTAGAAATATTTCGTGTGTGTAAAATTTGTGCAGGAATATTTTCGGCGAGATACTGACACACTAATTTCATATCTGTGTATGCAAAGTTACAAGCATTAATTTTGACCCTATTTTTATTGCTTGAGCTGCCTGGCCAATCAGCATGTTGCTAACTGACCATCCAATCAGAGGAAGTTGTTGTGCCATAATAATAGAAACACACACTCCAGCATATCAAGCATTATGTTTGCACGCATTGTCGACCAGAGAGGAAAATTCAGTATTGTCAATCTTACCATGTGAAAACAGAAAAAGTGTTGATGTTGTCACAGATTCAATTCGAGCCTTTTCATGACACCTGGACTCATGGTTAGGACAGATGCAAAGCGGCTGGACGTCATCTCTTTGCTACCGATGAGCTAAGCTTCAGTAAAAGCTTGCTTTCAAAATTATGCCCAATAACACTGGACGATGAAATCAGGATTGAAATATGTTTACCTTATTTCTTCAAGCATAGAATAAATAGAATAGCACAGAATAATCCTGTCGTCATTTGTTTTCATGACAAGCAAAGCTCTTTTGATTAAATAACGCTGTGGAATAAAGACTGTGTTTGAATTAAAGTTGATATTGTTTTGCTTTAGCGCTTTATGCTTCATCTGTTATTCATCTGTAAGCTTATTAGACTTGGGTCTCGGAACCACCCCCTTTTCTACAGGATGATTTATTAAACCTTCTGGCACATGTAGCGCAGAATAAGGCACAGTATTGGTTTGCATGCTTCTCTCTACGCTCAAGATACTGATCATTTTCAGAGGGATGAGCTTTGCAGCGCTCTTATTTTCTTATACCTACAGTTATGATGAAGTCCAACCAGGAAAATGTTCTTAAAAAATTGGGAGGATAAATCCATTCACAACTCTTGCAGCAACAGTACGTGGAGCTTTTCACTCCCAAAATCCCACCTGACTAAGAAGCGGAGCAATTTGCCAACTTGTAAAAACAGGTTTTATTTGTTTCCCCCGACGTTATGAGGTGCTGCTCTGATTAGTTACTGCAAAGCGAACACACCGTGTGAAGATCAATCAATCGGTGTACCTGAGCTGAATCCTCGCACTCAGTCTCAAGCTCAGTGTAGAGGGAGATGACGGCACGCGTGTGAAAGCTTCTCAGAATTCATGTTATCAAACTAGTTCATCAAACCAACTTCTCTACATCGTGACCTTCGCATTTTTTCACATTGCTACTGTCTAGTCACAATATTATTATAAACTGGAAAATAAGACATACATTCATTAATAGACAAATTTTTATGAAAGATTTCTGCAGATATTATCAGGAAAACTAGTCAGAAATTGTCCATTCCTACTCAGTTCAAGTCAACTACTTCAACACCAGACTATTTCATTTCAATCTAAAATCTTCAGTGACAAGGCAACTAGTTGCTCGTCCCAGTTGCTGAGCATGTGAAAAATCTCTCAAGACGAGTGGCTCTCGCGCGGTGACCCTGATGAAACAAGCAGCGGGACAATGTGACTCAGCTGCGGCTCGGCTCCTCGCCCGCTCGTCTCTAATCCCCCGGCATCAGCATCGCGGGGAGGGCGAGTGCACCGGACACTTTGGAGCGAGGATCACAAACTGTCCCCGTGGGGATTGTTACCAAGGGCGAAAGCAGAGGTCAGGCTGGGATCGCCGCGCTGCATTGACCAGGCGAAGACCAGGCGAGCTACTGCCGCCGCTGTACTTTTGAAAATAAAGTGCAAAAAAAGCAATTAAGAAGCGAATGTGGTTTAAATTGCTTGGTGATCCAATTAAAACCGAAGCCCTGCAGATAGTAGTCTGCTTCTAATGAGGTAAAATTAAAAGCATTAGCATTGCCTCCTCCTGACTGTCTCCCATATAAGAACTTCCTTCTTTCTGCCTTTTCATATTTTTCCTCCTGTGGGCATGTCCTGTTCTGGATGTCTGTAGAAAATAAATATGTGTATTTGGAGTTATTATCGCTCTCTAATTTACCGTAATGAAAGTGCTAGCCTGCGCTGGCGGATGAGCCATTTTAATTTAAGCATCGAATGCAGGCCTGCATATTAATGACCTTATTTGCATAAATCATGTCACTCCACTCGGGATTCCAATTAAACCCTTGATTAATTGCTCGGCTGACCCGTTAAATAGAATCCTTTAAGTGGTTCAACAGGCCACCAAAGCCTGTTGACACACACACACACATACACACGCACCAACACACGACTGTGAACTCACACATGATTTACTCTGAATAAAATTAATCAGAAGAAAGGGATCTACTAATTTTGAAATGCGAACATCCTCTGGGAAGTGTGAAACCTGCGGGATGAGTGAAAGCTCGCCGAGTCAGAATTTCAGTTTAGGAGCGAGACGCTTCGTCCAACAAGATAATGACATCAATGTCACGGGTGAAGATGAAAAACCAGCCGCAGGAACACGCGACACATTTTTCCTAATTCCCTGTTTTTCGCCAGAACAATCAGCTTTTGGCTTGCACTGCAGAGGAACACAACAGAAAGTATAAAACGCTGGGTTAGACAGATTACACTGTGACTTCTGTCCTCGACAAATAAATGTGATGTGAAATAATACATTTAAAAAAACAAGCACAGATACAACACATATTTCCTTTTTCACTCTCGTAGCTGCCCTGAGGGGTCAGAGGTCACGGTATTCGTATGGATGTGCTCCTTATTTTAAACCTTATAATTGCTGCACTGACTTTGAGACACAGCAGCAACCAGAGCCTGAAACCAGCCTCTGGTCTAATCATAGCGACTGCTGTTTAAACACGACCATCAAGTTGTAAATAATGTGCAGGAATTGGCAAAGATCAGCACTAGTGTCAAAGAGCTCTGCGTAATGTTTAGACGCCTTTTTAATAAGGAGGAGACAGAGCTTCGTAATGATGGCACTGACCGGCCAATCAAACGCAGCAGCTAGGTGACAACAAACAACAGCTTCCATATCAATAAATGACATTTTAATGGCATGGTATTCTTAGACGGTGCCATCAGCTCCCTGCTGGGCCCCAAATTATCGTTATAGTTGTTACCATGGCAAGAACAAGTACATGGGAGTGTTGTAAAGCAGAGCTCGGTTGGATGCTGCCATCTGAGTTTCATGAGCTCGGGAATATTTTAACGCTCCGTGTTGTTTACAAGTCGACAGCGTTTCTTCATATGGTATGTAAATGATAATGCCAGCTCGAGACGACCCGTCAAGCATTTGAACACACAGCTAAGGAAGATCTGCTGTCAGCTGCCTTGACATAAATAGATTGCATAACTAACCCAAAAATAAAAGTGGCTAAATGAGATGGATTAACCTTCAGTTAAGTTTGAGGTTTTCTGTACGTTTCCGAGCGAGCGGCATGTTAATCTGGAGGACGGGGGTTTGGTGGTGATTGACACAGATCGGCTGCAGCAGAGCTCCACGTCCACCTTAGCACCGTCAGCTCTGCGTGCCTGCTGTCTGTCACCGGCTCTCAGGTCACAGAGCAGTCTGCAGAGAGGGAGGGAGGGTGTGTGTGTGTGTGTGTGTGTGTGTGTGTCACAATATATATGAATTTCTACTTTCCCCTTTTATTTATGTAGCTTTAACTATTGTTGTTTTTAGTGCTGAAGCAATTAAGTAATTTTTGAATCTGAATTAATTGCAACAAAAAAAACACAATCATTTAAGTCTTTGAGGAGAAATTTAAAACATTCGGCTTCTCAAATATGGGAATTGCATTTACAACAAAGCTCTAGTTTTGAGGGCATGACCTCCAAAATCAACTGGGATATTGTGCTTGAATTCTTCCACTACAGGTTATATCACTTTTTTATGATTTAAGATTTTAATGCAGAAAATAACAACAGATGAATCAATAATGAAATTATTCTTTCCTGCAGCTTTAGTTATAATTAATCAATTTACTTTATTTCTCAGTTGAAGAGGCTTCTTCTGTTATGTGCTCATGCAAAAAAACAAATATTGGCCGATACAGCTTAATCTGATCTCCTCAAATATTAATATTAGTATTTGCATGCAGTATGTGTGTCTGAGCAAAGTGCCAAAAATAGATGAACACACAAAGGCAGAGAGAGAGAGAGAGAGAGAGAGAGGTGTAAGGGATATGTGCCTGACTCTGTGCTCTACCTGCTGGACTTGGCTCTGTCATCTGACACTCTCCTCTCCTTGGCTGGCTCAGGGCCAATGTGCCCGGCCCGAGCGAGGCACATCGGATTAATATCTGCTGGCCTGTTACATGGCTCTGCCCTTACATCACTGTCCTCTGCTGCTGACTGTACAGTGAAGCTGAGGCAATGGACGAGCCGCATGTCGAATCACACACAAACACACGGGCCGAGGCAGCAGGTGAGTGACAGATGGATTTCAACATCTTTGTGAAAAAAACGCTACCCGTGGAATTAAAAATAATAATTTGCTAATTCAAAGCATCAGTCTGATGAATCCTCCGTGAAAATGCTCCCATTTTCGAGACACTGTGCTGCTTTCCGGTGCACCTGCATGACAAGTACTGCATGTGCAGGTTTTTCCTAATCTGCTCGCCGTGCTGGATTTCAGCCATTAGCCGCAGGGTGCCAAAGTGAGAATCATGGAGCGAGAGAGAGAGGCTAGTGATTGTGGAAGCCTGCAATCCAGACTTGACTTTTTGACTTCTGTCTTGAAGGATTTAGAGAAGTTAGGCTGGAGTCAAAAAGAGTAATTGGATTATTTCTAAGGTTGTTGAAAGTATTGATACTTGAAACTTGCTCAGTGCCATGTGCGTAATCTCTGTTAATTTAACATTCAACTTCATCTGAAGTATGAAAGCTATATGCACAGATGAAACCACAGGGATACAAATGAACTGGTATTTTCTCCAGCAGCGAACACCAACATGACTGGAGGCAGGTGCACAAACAGTAGCAATGCACGAGTGGATCTCCTGTCATTTTTATTCAAGAAGCAAACTAGAGTTACCAGCAAGTCCAGAACTAACATTACATGAAAAAGAAAATAGTAGGAGTATCATTTAGCAAAATTTTGCATATGAGGCGGCTGCAGAAGAACAAGAGGAGGAACACTACAAACATGTGAACCTGCATCCTGATCTCTCCAAAGACTTGAGACAGGTGATGCATTAATATTATTTAACTAGTGCAGTTATTGTTAGTAATGAAAAACCAAGTAGCTACTATTGTTGTGATGCCGATATGCTCAGAAAGTCTCTCCCGAATGAGCTAATGTAACGTTACCATTTAAGCTAGCATGTTGGTTAGTTGGTAAAGTTATTGTTCATGTTAATGTGTGCACTAACGTTAACTCTCCTACCTCTGCCGTAGGTCATCTATCAACGATCTCGGGTAACGACAATTAGGCAATATGGAAACAGCCACAATCGCACAACCCTTCCATATTTTGTCACATTTGTCAAATAAAAGGAATATTTGCAGAGAAGATAGAGAAGATTTCCCCAAAGAAACCCTGAGGAGGAAAGTGAGAAAAGTGTATTATTTTGGAATTGTCCCTAAATTTTCTTTGCTCGGCTTAAATGCATCCAAACAAAAACTGTGCGCTCTGAAGTATTAGAGGATCTCTGACTTATCAGTCTACGTACAGGAGCCTATAGCTTGCCAGCTTTTACTCTGGGAATTTTATCATGACAATAGCGGAGCCGCCTCGGGGCCCTTTTAAGCTTCCCTCATTTCATTTCCATCTCTATTGCTCTCTGAGTTGAGTTACATTTGGCTGTGCATCACCATGGCAGCGGACACTGGCCCTTATGTCTGACTCAGACATCATCCAGAGCATTTCAGCTCTGAGTGAGTCATAATGAGTCCCACTCTCCGCTGCTACGCCGCTGAAAATAGGCTCACTTTCCTCCTTAAGATTCCTCTAGGGAGAACATCTGTGATCATCTCTCAAAACACTCCTTTCATTCTGCAACAAACACGTTCCAAAATAAGAAAGAGCCAGGAATGCTGGGATCCAGCCAAGTGGATGGAGACTTGGTTTCTGTGAACAGGATGCGCAGACGAGGACAGACAAACACATCCTGAACACACAAACACACAGACGCTGTGCATGCCAACTGAGACAGGCTACTCTTGACCCTTGACCTGTGTGTACGTAGATACTATAACCTATAGCTCAGAAAGATCAGATAGTTCAGAAAATCAAACAAGAGTCTAGAGATATGAATTTCATGATAAACGTCTCTATTAAGCTTCTCTGTTTACAAAAAATCTGATCAATTACATATCTTACAAAATAACTTTTTAATAATGGTCCTACTGTTTTTATAATTATCTCTTCTCACATATTTATTTCAATCATCTTATTCTATTATTCTGTTCGACAAAACTGCAGAACTGCTTTAACTTCATTCTGTATTTTTATAGCAATGTTTTTATTGTTATGTGCCATCAAACCACAGCAAATTCCTTGTATGTAAAAACAAACTTTGCAATAAAACTGATGCTGATTTAAATTTTCCCAGTATATTTTGCATAGGCAACCACTTTTAGAGGTTTGTTTTTACAGAATTTACTTGTAGAATAAAAAACATTAGCACTAAAAAATAAATGGGACTCAGGATATTGACAATATTCTTTGGTGGAAAAGCAAATTCTACAATATCACATGTTACTATTATTGTACATTAATTGACATGTCCCAAATGTTGACATACAGGACTTGGTATGTTTGAAAAATTTTGCATCTTTAAAAGAATCTACAGTGAGCCGTCAGTGGAACCGTTGTTGACCTTGCACCAAAAACAAACAGATGAACTTATACAGAAGGTAAGAAATTCAAATCGCCATCTCACAAATGGAGGTAGAGCCCAGCGCAGGAGGTCTGAGTTTCATCTGGTTTGTATGCTGTGTGTGTGTATGGCACATGGGTTTCTGTGACACAGCCTCCAGGCCGGCAGTCCTGCTAAATGAGAAACCTCCTCTTTGTTGTGATGGGAGAGGAGGACAAGGGGAGGGAGGGATGTTTCCCCACCTGAAAATTTGTAAATGAGATTTGCTAACCCTGGGCACGACATTCATTCTGAGTCCCACGTCTGGGGAAAACAGTCATTTCTGCCTCTCCTTTTCTTCTATCTCCGAAAAATCTATTCACTTCGCTCTGTCACTCATCGAGACCTGTGGGTCTTCACTCTGTGCCAGCTGTTGCCGCCGACTGAGATACTGAAGGGTGACATTTACTACAGTGATAAAATTCAGTTGTCGATAAAGATATTAGTATAAAAACAAGAGACATTCCCAAGAACACAATCAGCAAAGAGAAATAACACAACTACACAATAAACAAGAAATTAATAAAACACTTACAAGAATAACAATAAAAACATCAGGTAATAAAACTTTAAAATCTCCAAGGGGAATGTAGGACTCTAGCTTGAGGGCAGTTTGTACTTTCCATTTAAAAAGTGTATAGTTCTGCAAATATTAGTGTGTACATTAGGGATAAAAGGTTAAGTAGTAATTGGATCGTGTACCATTGCTAGATTTAAGTGAGAGAAGAGATGTGAGCTTTTGAAATGAATAACAAGAGACAGCTATTTATTCTAAAAAAAATCCATCTGTGTGATACAGAGAATAATAATTAAGTCATCTGTCATTTTTAATAAAGCATACGTACACATGATTTAACTTTAGACCTGGTTACTTGTTTCAAATACTTTTGCTTAAAAGTATTCCACATAATAAAAACATGGCAAAGGTCAAAGAATAGCAATAGTGAATAGTGAAACAATTATGTGATTAATGAATTTGCCAACAGATAATGAGCATTGATTATTTTAATTAACTGCAAATCTAAACTAGTCTGAGTCTTATTAAACAGACCTGTGTATTTGGCATTCGCTAATATTAGGTAATTAAATTGGTTTGATTGGAGTGCATGAGTGACAATGTACTTATCTTCTTCTTTAAATTGTGTGTTTTGTATCTTGTGTGTTAAGTTTAATTTAGATTTTCATACTACTGTTGGGTGAATGTGGCTCATGCCCAGTTGGCATGCAGTTTTTCATTATGACACCATTTATAACTTGCAGTAACTTTCTTCCTACTATTTGAGTTGTCCAACCAACAATGTACAAAAAATATTTTCATACATTTATAATAGCATTTCTGCTCGATCATTTAACAGTTTTACCCTCTGCACTCTCCATGCTTCACATTTCATCCACCATCTGCACTTTCAACTTTCAAGTTAACCTCCAACCCATCTCAATAAAACAAAAGCTGCATGATCCAACAGCTCAACATGATCCGTGTGCTGTCCACAGCCTCAGAGATCCATACAGAACGAGCAGAAGCGTGCAACAAAGAGCTGTCTATCCCGCCAATGAAACCACCCTGTGTGCTAAAAATAGGCCCATTCAGAACAGTGCAGAAAGAGGATCCACTCCAGCTCTCTTGGCACAACAGTCCGTGCTCTCAATCCACCCCACCAACCCTTCCGATGGGATTTGCTAACCCTGCGCAAATGTGCCAGTGACCCAGTCTCTTGGCTTTCTCCGTCAGGCCTTTTAAGGTCTCCTAAGACAGTGATTAACATCATTACAAGTGTTACTTAAATCTGCTGGAGGGACATGGGAGAGAGGTGATGTAATTATGTACGAAGATGCAAGATAATGGAAAGCACATGATTAGTGGATGAAAACATGGTGCAATTTTGCCAATTATTTAAAATATTTTTTCGTATCTTTATTAGTCACCAAATGTGTACTAATTAGAAATAAATATGCAGCAAAGCTAACAGGAAACTGAGGAATATCTTAATCAAGCACACCTGAGTGAAGTTAATAGTTGATAGTTAATAATCACAACTACTCAACACAATGCAGGATGGGGGGGGCAATTAAAGAAAGAAAGGTCGGAGACGTTACAAGAGAGAGGCTGCTTGAAAACTGCCGAGGAATAATGGAGGAATCAATGGCAGGAAGAGGAGAGTGTCATCGGGATTAGAAGGCAATCTGGATTAGTCAGAGGATCTGGGGCTCACGCTGCTGCTCCTGCAGGCATCGGATGACACACGCACAAAAACGCCAAGTCAGGCTGAGAGCCCGACACCAGAAATGTGCATGCATATTCAGGCGCGTCCACGTTGTCATTTGCTTTTTCTCGACCCCCCCAGCTCACACAAGCCTTCTGCAATTTTACACAATCATCCATTGTGAAATTTTAATTTTATCAGGCAGAAATCCATTGAGAAGAGACGACTGCATACTGCCATACACTCTAATCACGCACTGTGTAATAGCGCCTCGCTTTAATATCTATAAAGTTAACAAAGCGCTGGCACAAAGTCAAATATGTATTCTATCAGTTTCAATACAATTGGCTCATATAACAAGCAGACTAATAATACTTGAGAAATAACTTAATTACCGCTCACTCTCTGCAGCGCTCTAATTATAGCCTTTACAAAAGAGCAGCAGTAATGCACTTTTAAGTGTAATGGGAGTTTACCTAATTAGGCCTATCACACACAGGCATAGGCACGCACGCACGCACTTACACACTTGGTGAGAAAACTGTCATTCAGTAATTAGTGGTGGTGATGAAACCCTCTATTACCATTTCATTTACACACCATCACAGGGCGCAGCCGGCTGACCTGTGTGCTCACGTACAGCCGAGCTCTGCTAACAGCTTTTAAAGCCGGAATATCTTTTATGACGTGATACATTAGCTGGTTTGCCTTTATATTTCCACGATCAGTTAAAAGCCAAGTTTTTTTTTTTTACCATTATCTACTCCAGTAATGACCGCCTTGTATCTCCATCGATGGTGTTAATGAGTGGGCACACACGGTCTAACTGCTGCAACTAATAGGGCTGGTCACACAGTCTAACTAGGTGTGAAGATATATATTAAGGGCCCCAGGATCATAATAGAGGTGTTTGCTCTTATTATCACAGAGCTAGTGGGGCTTCCCGGCGATGCCCCTGTGAGCGAAGCAGCCGTACAGTCAATCACCCGCCCAGCCAGCGGTCGCAGCGTTCAGCTCTTTGTTTAAAACCTCAGCAGATGTACAAATGCACCTCTTGGCCTGGACTCCGGTTGCGTGTTGGAACTCGTGTGAGATCAGAAAACTGGACTCCCCGCTGGGTTCATGGAGTTTATGAGATATGGAAATCCTTTATTTTATATTAAAAAAAAAGGGTTCCACATCTGGCGCGTCGGGAAAACCAGAGGCCTCGGGGTCAGAATGAAGTAATTTGAATATATCCTCAGGAGTTTTGCCAATGTTGGTTGTTTGCTTTCTCATTTTCACCCAGGTGAATGGCATGTGCTCGCTGGTGCCAAATCTCCGAACTGGATACACGAACTACCTCATTAAGTTTTCACATGGAAAAAGCAGCTTTGAACACGTTGCTGGTTTTCATGGATAAGTCGTGGAGACGGTTTGTTTTTAACATCCACAGTGCTCATCACCAAGATTCAGTCCCCGGTATGGTGGTGTTTTCACAGTGGTCAGCATTTCTGAGTGGGAAGCCAGTGAGGGATCATGTTCTTTGCACTGGTATCCTCGAGTAATGCCGAGCTGGTTGGGATCTGGGAAGAGCATGAACCTTGGGTAAAAATAATTGACTGGCTTGACTCCATGTGTGTAAAGACGCATGGCAGCCTCCCCAGGACAACGAGCTGGGATGGGGAAGAGAAGAGAACCAGTACAAAATAACCACAGGAGGGTTGAAAATGTTGTCATGGATAAACCAAAAGAAACAACCAAAACCAACAAAAAGAAAATAGCAACTCATAGCTGCAGTGTAACAATATTTTGCTCTTAACAATAACTGTGATGTGGGTATGTTGATTTGATTTACGCCTCTCAGCTGAACAAAATTTCCACCTACCAAACCGTGAGAGGGCGTCACAATACATTCAAGTGCCTTTTAAGCAAATATAGTATGTTGTGTTTATGAGTGAATACTAACCAAAACTTTTTCAAATGAAATATTTATTTCCTCACATTGTTTCATGTATAAAACATAATTGAATTTTATATTCAACACTGATTTATTTCTTACATCTTTTGGCTTAATGAAAACCAGAAAATAAAAAACAAATAAATACAATTTAAAAAGCATCTGTGTCGCAGCTTTTCATAGACACGTGAGTCAAAAGCAACAGAATATCATTTGTGTCGAAAATCTTCATGTCCCCTTTTGATCTAAGATAAGTGTTTTTAATATAAGACCAAAAAAAATACTTCAGAGGACACGTTGTCGTCACTGTTGTTATTTGTATGTATATTTATTTTATTTACAGTGTGCACATTCATTTGGGCACTCCTCCTCGACTAAATGAAACCACTTCTCTCAACAACATCTCACCACCAACGCTTCTCAGCAAAGTCGCAGCCATTTGTTTCCCATCATTACACCCTGTTAAATGTTGTACATGTTGAGCGTAAGGGTGCAGACGTGCAACTTTCCAGCACCCAACAGATATAGGACAGATTTAATAAAAGTTTTATATTACGTTTTATATCTTGTGGTTTCTATTTTAGATTTCATTTGTTTGGGATTATATAAAGTTGTATTTATTTATTTGCAATGAACCACAAAGGCAGGAGGGGGAGAAAAAAACGTATTGCTCTTTTGCTTTCTCAAGATCTTATGAGCCGAGAGCCAAGTTTCATCTAAACACTGGAAAATATTGATGCTGAGGGCTTGATTATAATTAATCAAACGACATTTCCGAGTGGAAACAGATTGTCCAAATGGAAATGTTTCAGTGCATGTGTCACCGCTAAACAGTGTAGCATCTGTCAGAGCAGACAGAACAGAGCTGAGGTCATCCTCCCATATGAACGCTCTCATCTCGACAGTGTCCTGAAAAATACAATTATTCTGTGGCACGACATTTCACACTCAGCGACAACACTATGGTAAGTCATTATCATTCAATAATGACTATATATCCTTGTCTGAGGTTGGATTTTCTAGAGAGGGTCGAGTGAGTTATGCAGAATTATAATCACGCAGACATAATTTTATGGGTGTAAGTGTGATATGTATATGGTGGCAGAGGACATAATGAGGAGCATGCAAACCATTCCCACATGCTAGAAAAATCAAAGTAAAATGGTATCAGCATCTGTCTCCAATTCTGAATCTGATCTACCCCCAATTTCCACACTTACTGGGGTTTGACTTGAGTTAGAAACCAGGCACCAAGCGGAGGAAACAAAACAAGGTTTTTGTCGGCAAATCAAAAGAAGAAGCAGTTTGATAGCATGACTAATAAGAAAATAAGTCTGCGTTTCTCAGTGCTCAAAAGCTCTCTGTCCATGTTTTTTGTTCTGTGGAAAAATGGCTCTCTTATGAACTGAACCTACTTTAGTGTTTAGCATACAAAACCTACACTGGCGGTAATGATTTCATTAATTTCTAACGACATATTGTATGTATTAAGCCCTAAAAATAACAAGCTACACATGTTTTCGCCTTGCCACAAACATTTGCAATGAGCATAAAAAATAATAAATAGCAGTCATGCAGAAATATGAGAACCATAAAGAACGGTAACGCCTGATATAAATAGCTCAGTTTTTCCACATTTTCCTCTGTGAGAGCTGCTCATCTAAAACAATAATCACACATAGTGGACTGTGGGCCCATTTATGTATACCCACTACCTAATAAGAGCCCCCTCAGTGATGCCGAATGGCCACAAAAAACAGGCCACATAATCTTTAAATTAGTAAAACATGCAAAGATTCCCTTTCAAGCAGTGACTGTCAAACTGCATATTATGTTTCTGTAACTCCACCACAAACAATCATCTATTGAACATGTTGAACATAACAGTTTTATGACTTTAAGAGCCACATGAGATTCAGTCCATAGCCAGAAATGAGAGCATATTTTCTGGCAACGTATAAAACTCTCATATAAAAATTCCACCCTGTGAAAACGAGGATGGACTACTGCTAATCCAGCACTTTTGGCAATTCTGCACAAGTCTTCCTTGACCTTTCCTTTGCTGCCAAGTCATCACAAACGGAGAGTGAACAGTTCCCAGCCTTGACAATGAGTCAGACACAAACCCCTGACAACACACAAGCCTCCGCACGGCTCAGGCGGAGCAGGCACACAGCAAACATCCACGGGGTGCACGATTCATTAAAAAATGAAAATGCAAGGGGCTGGAATTTTTTTAATCACGGCGAAGGATTTTCCAGATGGCCTCCTAAACAGGGTGTTTTCATGCTTATGTTCCCGTGCCAAATTGCTGGCCTACAAGTCAAGTTACACGTCCAACAAATTTTCATTACAGTAAATGCACAACAACAGCAGTAGTGGGTTTTTTTCCTGTAGTTTATGGCTTTGATGTATCCTAAAACATCTTGCATTATAATCAGACGAGAACAACGATGTGATTTCTGCCAACACGTACAGCGCATATTCAAAGCAAGCTCTATTACCTGTCAGCCAAAAAGCCAGATGCTGTTTATGTGCCGTTCGTGAGTGTGAGGGCTGAAGGTTAACTGGATAGGATGTTGAAGTCAGGCAGGACTGGAGTCATGACTGGTGACTCTGCTGAGTCCAATGAGCCCCTTAGGTCATCTGTGTCGAGGGGGGATTAGGAGCGGTCGGTGATCCCATCAAAGCAATGTGTCACCAGCGCCGTGTCTTACCACCGAGCCGCACACTCCAGCGAGCACTGATCCCTTTAACTGACTCTCAGCGGGGCCGGCAACTAAGGCGAGCTGACAGCAGGGCTATTTTCGGGCAGAAATCACCCCTGTTTGGACAGGGCCACAGATAGAGATGGCCGGGGCCCGTGCCATCGCTCTCCATTAGAGAGAATGAAAAACACAGTGAGGAGCCCACTTTGCCACTTTGCAACACAGAGCAACCTTTTGCTCGCGACAGCTCGCAGAAACAGATGAGGGATAAATGTGTTGTGACAGCAGCTAATAAGGTCCCTGTGATCTGCTGGTCGGTGTGTCGGCGTGCACGTCTGTCCGTGCACGCGCGAGTGCCCATTTGTCGTCTGTGTTTGTACTGAAAGTATGCTTTGAACAGAGGAGTAAAACGCGGTGATGAGAGATAAATGGAGCCACTAAAAGAGGTTGTGTCTTGATACATGACGACATGATACACGTTGGACACGCTTGATCATCCTCTCTACTTTTGTATGACAGATTAAAGAGACAATGGACTAAAATAGTCAGCAGGAACACAAATAAAGTCTCTACAAATAGCCAGACCCAGTCATGAAAAGCATTAAACAGCATACAAGTCACACTGATTAGCATTTCCTACCATCCATATTGTTGCTGTTACTAAATAATCTTTGGCTAAAAAAGAGCTATCTAAACAATTACCAGAGGACTCATCTGCATTTAAATGCATGACACTAACTCTGCAGGTCCACATGTGTCTGGCATCCATGATGATCACATAAAGAGCGAAAAAGATTTTTTTTAAAGAATCAATTTCTAATGCTCTTTCACCTTCTCACTAATGATCATCCGTCCCTAATACACGAGATCATGGACTAAGGCTTGACCTTGGTCACCACACCAGGAGCTAACCCAATTACTTCCTGCCCTGGACGCTGCAGAGACGATATATTTACCTCACCTCACCTGAGAGGAATGTGGTGCACTTACTTTTCAGTGTGAGAGAAGCACAAAATCAGGGGAAAAAAGCATCTAAAAAGAGGACAGGATATTTTTTTGGATAACAGTCTGTGATGCATTTGCTTTCAAGCGACACGTCTTTTGGCTTTATTTAGAGCTTATTAGTCATGTGTTATGGCTGCTAACTTTCTGAGCTCAGTCATGGTTGGCCAGTAACAGTCAGTTGTTTCCTCATGTGGGTGCTGATGTAAATGCTGCATCACTTCAACTCGTGGCTGGGTATTTTAGTGGCGTTCCTTGCGGTGCTTTATTTCAGTTGAGCAAAAATTAGCACCCTGCAGGGGTTTCATCAAGCTGTCTGCTGAAATGTGGTCGTACTTTGGACTTTCTATGGAGATTTGAAAATCTCCTGGTTGCTCTCGCTGTCTGTCTATCAAATGCAGTGAGTTTCTGATACCAGTGGAAGAAATCATCCGGACCCAATGATAGAGCATAACCACGTCGTCTGTAAAAAGGTACCTATTAAAGCTTGTTTTCAATAATCATTATTTCTTTGATTCAAAGTGTGCCAGTATCGGTTTTTGCTGAGCAACTCGGCCCAATTATATCTTTTAGCAAATCGATCCAGTTCAGTTGCTATCTGAATAATTCATATTTGATTTTTGCCACTTCAAATATTTTGACTTGTCACGGCAATAAAAACACAGGTGAAACTAATTTTGTCAACAACGGCTCAGTCCTGTTCAGTATCCCATGTTAGCACTTACACCTGCTATAACATGCCAAGTGAAAGATCTTTACACCGTGCTGGGACTGGAAACCCTAAATGCAGTGTCACCATTACTAACACTACTACTAGTTACACATGTGTTTGATAAGCCCTGATCAAGGTCTGCTGGGTAAAAATGCATTTGAGCTTTAGTATTTTTGTTTGTGTTGGGAACAAGTGAAAGCTCTTCCAAACCATCCTGACACATCATTTCCAGAGCAACAAACCTTTCTCCACACAGCACTCAAATCACATCTTGAAAACCGTTTTTTATTAAGGTTTACTGCTGTTTAGCTTTCATGCATATGCATCTAAGTTGGCCTGGTTTTATTTATTAAAAAGTTCTGTTCATGTTAAAAACTACAATTAAATATCAGGATTTTGTATCAGGCTGAAAACACTCAATCTGGGCAACTTGAGTATAATCAAAATGGAGCTGTTTCAAATATTACTCATATTGGGTTTTAAAAAAAACCAGCCTTCATTAATGCTCAGGACAGAATTACAGTAATGAGATTATCACATAAGCTACACGTACGCAGTTGTGCCGTATCTGCCTGCGGTTCTCTGCCGTCACACTTTAGTTACATCTCACCTCTCTGCAAAGCAGCCATCTGCAGGGGCATTTTCCTTGAAATAGTCTGGTGCGCGGCGGCGAATATTTGGGCTGTCAAAGGATTAAGACATCACAGCATATCTAAAACTATTAGAGCTACAATTTATATTACTTTCCTGACACAGCTGAGCAGAGAAGCCATTAATTTTCTCAACAGTAGTAAGGACTTTTTAAAAAGGTCCCTGCTATGGTGGAGGTTTCGAACTGCCATGCCTGACGCTCCCCACACACACACACAGAGGAAATCATTTGGTTACAGCAGGTTCAATTTGTCGCAGTAAATGTACAGTATTTGACAAGGTGCCAGTTACCTTGCAAAGAGTCCGCTTTCAAAGAGCACAATGCAATTTGCAGTTTAATGTGCGTATTACAGTAATTTGTGCATTGTGCTGTTTCCATGATCAGGCATACTGGAATATTGATTAACCTGTGCTTTAGGAAACCTGCAGAGGCTCGGGGTAGACTCCCGGGCAGCTCCCTCCGCAGCCCATCAGCCCACCTCCACTACCTATTCATATCCGGAGGAGGGGTGTGGGATCGATGGCATGCCGGGATGCTATTAGAGCTGAGGCAGCTAGGCAGGCAGGCAGCCTCGACTTCAAAAGCAAAGTGTGGGAGGAGAAATAACACAAGGTAATTATCTGGGCCCTGCTAGCTACCACTGAGGTAATCTGTGGAGTGGAGGACGAGGGGGGGGGGGCTGTGGAGGTGGTGTTCAGGATGTCTGTCCATATTTACCTCAACTCAGTGCACTCTGCTCGCTCCAGCACTGCTGACTGGGAAGACAAAAACTTTTCCTGGCACATGTTTTCGCACATTTCGTCCCATTACCCACCATTTTTACCTGACAAATCCAACGGATAAACTGCTGACTAGTCTCAGAGTTTCTAGAGCTAACGCTGGTTTAAAAAAAGAAAAGTAATCAGGGTGAATCACATGCCCAACCTGTCACACTGCCGCTGAAGCCAAATTGCCTCGCAAGGTGAGAAGCCATCTGCTTTTTCCGGTTATCTTAAAAAGTCATGATGAGCGAGGAGACATTAGGCAAATGCTCCGAGAGCATCTGGACAACAAGTCATCACAAAGTCAAGAAAGTTGCACTTATTTTGACTGCAGCTCGCACGAGTCGCTTTTATTGGTTAACAAACACCATATTCAATCTGACCAAGTAACATCCGCACCGATTTTAATTTCCTGATCGTTTGGAAGTGTACACAACATCTTCAGTCGGAGCAATTGAATATAATTTGCTTTCTCTGTTCCTGAATGTTTCTCATTTGTGTAATCAAATATAACAGCAATAATCACTGGTAGGACTATTCCACCCCACGCCTAAAAGCTCAATCCCCGGTGCTTCCTTCCTAATGGAAAGAAAACACAAATTAGCACAGATCGGTCTGTCTTACATACATATGAGAGATGAAAAAGTGGAAGGAGTGTGTACATAAACACACACACACACGTTCTTAAAATAGAGCACAATTATAAGAAACCACAGGATCAGCAATGTGCGGCCATAGGCTTTGAGCTTTGCCGACTTATTTCTGCTTCCAGTGCAGTTAATGATTTAAAGGTCAGTAGGTTGTTATGACACCAATTAGTGCAACACTTCAAATCAGCGCTGTAGCTCATCATCGGCGGTGGTCAGCTGATGCTTTGAGAACTCGACAAAGCTAATTGCGGAATAATGAGCACAAACCCATGCTATCGCGGCCAAGGGATGCTACCAGGAAGAGTCCCGTGGGGTGGTTTGGAGGTCATGTGCTGCACTTCAGATCAAATCAGGGGTCAGGGTGCAGCCGAGTGGCAGAGGTTACATTAAGGTTAAAGTGCAGTGTCAGCTGTTCGACCCTGGAAATTAAACCCTTACCTGATCTTGCTTGAGTATTCACATGGGTGCTGAGAGGATAAAACCGGAGATGTTTTCTTTCCAAATTTGCACTTAAGGATCGAGCCGAGTTGTAACCACGGTTGGCAGATGATATCAGAACCAGGAGCATTTGGTGATTAAGTGCTTACTGAAGGGTATTTCATCAGTACATTAGTGAGAGTTCTTAAACCACATGGTCGCTGAAGGGATCGAACCTGAGATGTTTGCTCTCCAAATTTGCACTTAAGGATCTAAACATTTTAAAGTTGAACTGACATTAAAATTATATTTGGCTAAGAAATCCGCACACGTCCTCAGTGTTTGTTTTGACTCGTTGGATCAAATTTTTCTGCCGTGACAGCGCCCCGTACGCTCGTGTTCTCCAGGGGGGTGTGAATTTTTTGTTCTGACTGACAGCGTCGGTGCTAGAAATGTAATTTTATTGGTGCAATATCTGTTCGGGTGAACACATAAAACAGTTGGTAATATAGCTTCACTTCAAACAGCCCCACAGGCAGTTAACCACCTGGATGGCTGTGGTTTGCTTAGCCCCGTTTGTGATCTGATAACTCCCAACAGTGGCTCTGTGTGTGTGTGTGTTGTGACTCGAAACACAATGTAATATACAGAGCGCTGAGGTTACAGGTGAACCAGCGGACAAATCTGACAGTCTGGTTGTTTACCACCACCACAAATGGGCCATTGGAAGAGAGACAGCGAGCTCTAACCAGCCAGTCTGCTTTTGTATAATTGTATTCCCTGACACAAAAAGTGACTTGAAATTTCATTTTTTCACACTTAATTTTCATTCTGAGTGTTGCTGCTTCAAGTGTCACTGAAGAGCAAAGACTGATAAGAGATACAAACGGTAATCATGCGGTGTCATGTATTGAATCAACTATGAGAAATTAAGCACACTTTAACTTCAATTACACATTTTGATTCTGATGCTGATTCAAAGCCCAATGTAATATACAGAGTTCTGAGGTTACAGGTGAACCAGCACCACCACATTCTGAATGTTGTTGCTTCAAGTGTCACGGAAGAGCAAAAACTGATAAGAGATAAGAATACAGTTTGTCAACCATGTGGCGTCATATATTGAATCCAAGATGCTCAATTGTGCAAAATTACGCAACCATCAACTTCAATAACACAGTTTCTGATTGGCCAACACCACACCAAACCATCAAACCGCACTTCATGTAACAACAGCATGCACCGATTCTGATGCTGGAAATAAATCATGCCATTCACCGCTGGCCTGTTTCACGAGACATGCACAAAGCCACAGTGAGCAGATAATATCACAACCAGGAACGCATTTGTGGATTCAGTGCTCGCTGAAGAGCACTTCATCAGTGCACTGCCGACAGTAAAGTTAATTTTGAACCTTTGAACCTCGTTTGCCCCTGGGTGTTCAGATTGTGGAGACAGTCCGGGGAATTCAAACTGGTAAATTTACTTTCACCAGCTGACTTCTTTAACCTTTAAGCAACAGCTGACTGCACCGTGGACGACCTCATATGGCACCACAGTTCAGGGGCCTCATTTATAAAACAATGCGTAGGATTCACACTAAAAGTTTGCGTACGCCCAAAAGCTGAAAATGGCGTGCGCCAAAGAAATATCCTGATTTATAAAACCGTGCGTCCGCACACTTGCACGCAATGTTCCCTTTATAAATCACAATCTGTCTGGAAGATTGCACAGCTGGATCCACCTCACATCCCGCCCTCGACACGCCCACATTTTACCATTAATGGTCAATGCAAAGCACCTCGTGAATGTTTTTGCATATAAATACACCTGCTGATCCATGGCATCTTACGCTACATCATGGCAGAGAAAACAAGAAAAAGAAGTTTTACTGAAACCGAGATGCTTGTGGGTGAGGTAGATGACAGAAGAGGTGTTTTGTTTGGTGGTCACAGTGGCGTCACTAATAAAAAGAAAGAAACTGAGTGGCAGCACGTCGTCACCGCAGTTCATAGTGTGCGTGACACAGACCGATCTGAGGCAGAAGTTAAAAAAAAAGTGGTTGGATCTAAAGGTGGAGGCCAGGAGGAGAGTGGCACGGCACCGTCTCAGCGTGTCTGCTGCCGCTGGGGGTGAGGACACACCCGAGCCCACACCACCGGACAGTAAAATCACCTCCATACTTGGGACGGCCAGCGTGTGTGGCATAGTGACTACACCGGCAGCTCCGTGTGTCAGCGAGCAAGCGATGAGAAGCTACACTAAGCCTCTCTCTCTCTCTCTCTGTCTGTCTCTGTCGCTGTCTCTCTTTACATCAGTACGCCGGTAAGCTAATAGCCTAGCTTATGATCGCTAACAGGCTCAAACGAGTATGTAGAATAGCGGCAGTGACAGAAAAAGCAAATTTTCATCCATGTCCCCCCCGGAATTTATTTTTTAATTTTACTGTTCATTGCCCCCCCCCCCCAAAAAAAAAAAATGCCTATACATCTGATATGTGATGACATTAAACGTATGAGATGAATCTGGCTTCAGTTGACCACCTCACCATCTGCACCGCCAGTTTCCCGTCTCCAACATGTGCTTACGGCAGCATCAGAGTTGGCGTACCGGTGCGCACATTCTCACGCCAAGTTTATTTTTATAAATCACAACCTTTGCGTAGGAAGAGGCGTGCCCCGTTTTGTGCGCACGCAAGCTTTATAAATGAGGCCCCAGATCCGGAGTCCACGAGTCAGACTGTGCCACCTCATTCTCTATGATG
This sequence comes from Centropyge bicolor, assembly GCA_037975185.1. Lineage (NCBI taxonomy): Eukaryota > Metazoa > Chordata > Actinopteri > Pomacanthidae > Centropyge > Centropyge bicolor. The sequence goes on along the minus strand of JBBMOC010000005.1, from coordinate 11,703,858 downwards.
TATCACTAATAAACAAGAGGGCAGGCCAGAGGCGAGCACCCTTTAACAAGGACAAGAACACTGGTCCACTTCTTCCGATGACACCTTGATGAACAAACTCTCCAGACTAATCAATGACACCGCGGCAGCAGCCTGCCAAGCGCTCGGTCAGGCGGTGTCTCAGGCGCACACACACACACACACACACTCCCAGGGCCACCTTCAGTAAATTGCAGTAGGTGTTGACTCAACTGCTAATTAACCAACAAAGAGCACAAAGAAACACACAGCGATCCTTCTTGCACACACACTTACACCCACATAGGTGTAATGACAGGGGCTGTGGCCTTGTTGCCCGTCGTCTGCCACTTGGAGGCACCCACTGTAAAATTAAAAAAAACAATGTCTGATGTTGCCACGGCGAGCTAGTTAGAAAACCGCCGCTCTCTTAAACCGGAGACGCTAACACCTTCACGCCTCATTGGCTCACAATGCGGCACCGACGACCAGAGACAGACAAATGCCGGCGTTCGACATAAACGCTGCGCGCTCGAGCTTCAGCGGCGGCAACAATCATGGTGACAGCTTTTATTGTCGGTTGCGCAGCATAAGGATGTAATGCACCGACGCATCAGTGGGCAACACAAGCAGACGTGTAGCCAATTGTTGGAGGCACTTGTGTGGAGGCAACCAAGAAGGCCTGCTCAAGTGTGTGTGTGTGTGTTTAAGTCCTGCTAGTTTCATTGAGCCAATTACATCTAAGAGAGGATCTTTTATTCAGCCTTGTGGAGAGTGTGTATTGAACTTCACTACAAAATGTCTGTGGTAGAGGATCTGCATGGTTGCAGCACATTTTATCACACAACACTGGGGACAATATCTGACTAAAGGCAGGCATGAAAGGCTTAAAATGTTGTGTATTTATCGAGTTATTACAGCAATTAGTGTCAGACAGTGTCAGGGTGGAAAAACTGTGCATTAAAATCAGACGTCGTCATTTTTTTTACAGCTCCTTCAGCAATAGTCCCCACAGGCTGAAAATGGATCTTAAACTTGAGAGTCAGCTGCAAAACGGCATCGCAACTACAACCTTTATGTACTGTAATTATGGAACTCCTGTAGTTCAATATGAACAAAGGCAGGATTTCATGAATGGAGTGACTTATAATCGTGGTGTCAGGGCTGACTTGGTTAGCAGAATTTTGCTTCGGGCCCCTGGGAGGCAAGGACCAGCTCTGCCACACCAAAAACAATGACATTATTATACATTTTCATTATGTTTTTAATGTTATCTAGACACTTCAGAAGCTCTTTTACCTCTCCAAGATGAAGACCCTAAAGCGCTACGTCAATTGCTATTTGCTCAAAGTCTGCTCAAAAGACTCAAAATTGATACAGCAAGCCATGACAAGCATCCCATTCGGAGCTGCCAGTAGCAGTCAGTCCAGTCATCTGGTGAATGTTTTCGTATATCTGTTCTGTTTATTCTGCCGCTATCTCCTCCCTGCTCCGAGGCCTATAGAGCCTCTCAGGCTGATTGACGGAAAGAGGTTCTGGCTCCTGCCAGAGAAGCATGATTGACGTCCTCGAGATGGAAGAGAGCCAGCGAGGATTTTACTGTCATCCTTGGACGTGCAGAGGGCTCCAAGATGGCAGAGGGTTGATATGTTTGAGAATCAGCACTCACACGTGGAGCCTGCACAAGCTACTTACTGTAGGTCTGTGTGTAATAAGAAGCAGCTCTAAATCTATGCATGTGGTTAGTAGTAGTATGAGCTGAACGGTTTTCATGGCAACGCATTACCTACTTCCTTTGAAACCGTTGAAGCCAAAGACCAAAGTAGCTACACTTTCACTTTTTCTTGCAACACTGGTGAGCAAACAGGTTCTTCCAACACTGGATCACTCACACTTCTCTGCACTTATCAATGCAAACCACACCACCAAACAAAATAAAACAGTGCAACTTGGCCTTTCAGCAGCGAGAGATAACATGAATGAGGAAGTCTCTCTGTGCAGAAGTACAGGACATACCACCCAGAATAGCTCAGCAGAAGCTCATCATTCATCACACACATGTACAGACACACACACACATGCAGCTCAGCAGCTGCAGATGTGCATCAGTGGGAGTCTGCGACTTACTTTTTTGTCGTCTTTCTGGCTTGCTGGCTGCGCATCCTTGCTGTGGTTGTCAGCTGAAGGCCTGCCGCTGGCATCCGCCTGTCTGTCGTCCACTTCGTTCTGCTGATTGGCCCCTGACCGAGGAGAGCCCAGAGGGCGGGGCTCCGGCTGCTGAACACCACTCTGGACCTCCATCTTCCTCTGCAGTGCCTTGAAAAGGAAGATGGTGGAGAATGAGGCAGGAAGACGGGATGAATCAGGCAGGCGGCGAATCAAAGAGTCGCTCTCACAACCATCTCTCCCAGATACACACTGATCTGCATGTACTTCCTTGACTGCTGGTTTCTGCTGAGGTGCTGATGAGCGCAGGAGGAGATAATAAGGAAATGCTGGCTGACCTTTCGCTAGATGAAATAAAGATGCAGCAACAGTTAGGAACACTTATGATATGAATCTTCATCAGAAACTTACAGGGAAAAGTGAATATTCTACTAAAGGTTACATCAAGCATTTTTGTGCAATAAGTTATTTTACTTTACTTTACTAAAGAGTATTTTTGTCAGCACCCACTATTTAAATATCTGCCTTATAAAAATGAAGATGTACAAAATTATATATATAAACATGGGTAAATTCAGTCAGCTAGACCAAAGTAAGGCTAGATAAAGTGAACAGGGCTATAATACGTATCTATTTAGATTTGCATTTATAAAAGTACATAAACTACATTTGCATATTTGTTGGGCTTTTATCAATTTTAGGGACTGTGCCTAAAGCTTCAGACACCTATAATAATGCTTCAGCTGCATGCAATTAAAAAGGTTTGGTAAATCAAGTAAAATGTTTACCACTAGCCAGAGGGCAATTTGCATTTTTACGAAAATTCCTATGCATGACAACACATAGGCCTAATGAAGAAATATGTGTTGGTCTAACATCATTATTATCGAGCCCAAATCTTTATAATAAAATTAACAAGACTGATAAAAATCAGCTGTTCGAGAACTCCTGCACAAGGAGTCATCTATCATAGGAACAAGGAACTGTGGGACAGCAATATTTATTTCTTTTAATAAAAGATGATATCCTGATATAGGAAAGTAAGATTTTTACCAACTATAGACCTCATTCACATTAAAGCAGGAAAGCAGTTTTTAATAGCATTAATGATGGTTGCTTTTGGTGATGCAGGGTCCTGGTCTTGTGCATGCTGGCTCATTGTCATGTCTCATTGGAGCTCTCAATGTAACAGCCATTGTTAACAAAATTTGTTTCACCTGTGCATTTCCTGCTGTGACAAGTCAAAATGTCTGCCGTAAAAAAAAAAAAGTCTGTTTAACCAGTCTGTGGTTGCCACTTACTCTTCACACATCCTGGTCAACTCACTCAGTCACAGTAGAAACTTTCCTCAACCCAAAAAACGGCACCAAGAGAATTCCTCCCAGCTCCAGAGTGCTGTGCTGCAGCTGACCCTGACCTTTGACCTCTGATAGTGACTTTATCTAAGTCTATTTTTGTTGAGCTACCTGAAGTCTGGCCGCAAAAATTTTTTTTTAAAGTGTTTGAAAAAAGGAAAACATTGAACATGGAGCAGGTTAAGATGAAAAAACTTCAGGTCGTTGTGTCTGTTTTTAGAGTTTCAGTGCAGTGTATCAGTAGCAAGTACACAGTGTTTTAAAATCCCCAAACAGTAAAACAAGCATAAACAAAGTAAAGACAAGTCACCTCCCCTGAAGGACACATCAAAGACTCTCCAGGTGAAATCAGCAGCCAGGTGATGTTTAACACTGAGATGCTTCATTTTGCATTCTGGCTCCATCAATAAGTTATGAGGTCAGTCGCTTGTTCTGAAGGAGCTTGAACTCAAGGCTTTAACTCTGCAGCAGAATTTGGCCTCTCAGGTGATCGCACCTGTTGGAGAACGTTAATGACTCCCCCCCCTCCTTCCCCCTCCTCCTGTGACGTAGGATGTGACGTGCGTGCCCCAGCATGCATGCTCACCTAATAACGTCAGAGAATAATGTTTGCAAACTCTACATATCGTGACACGTTATTATAGCTGTGTTACATAAACCTCTTGTGTTGCCGAGCAGGTGAGTTCAGGGTCACCGGTAAATTGTAATGACGACTGTTGCAAAAACAAACTTGGCTCCTTCCTGAGTTTGCAAACGTGCATCCGCCTCCTTTGCCTTCAAGCTTGAAAGCAAATGAAGGTGCAGCGAGCAATGCACATTTCACTTCATGCAAACACAAACAACTGCAACAAGATATAATATATATAGATGTTTGCAATTATAAACATCCTGACAAGGGGCTGACGGGACTTCCTGCGCTGTGTCTGTGTTATTAACATATGACATGAACAAGTCGCAAAACAGAGCAGAAATACCTCAGTGACTTCTGGGCTCCTCGTTCTGTCAGAAGCACATCAAAGAGGAAGATGCGCTCATGCAACTTGCTTTACATCTCTGTTGTCGCCCCGACGAGGAGACACGCGACAGTCGGAGGCACGAGCACATGCACCGGCTGCATTGACTTGTGTGAGAAGTTATTCCGTGAGAAAAAACAAACAACCCGGAGGAGAGACACCGGAGGAGGCAGTGCTCGGTGTCAGAGCTGCACAAGCCGCCGCCGCTGCCACCACCGCCGTTGCTGCTGTCACGGCGGGCGGGTCACCAGACGAACCCGCCTCCCGCCTCCTGCCTCCCGGCTGCACCGAGCGGCTGTCAGCGGTGGTGCCTTCAGGTGCTCCGAGAAAGATCCTGCACGCTATTTTTTTTTTTTTTTTTTTTTTGCATCAGCGTTGTGATACATGCAAAACGTAGTCATCATCAACATCAGTCTGATTCAGTGTATCTGTCGTCATACTTACATATTGCATACTGACATTGAGTTTATACATACTGCAAATGCAAGTCTGAATCTGTCATAAATGCACTAGTCAATGTAATGCAAGGTAATTGTATAAAAACATATGAGAGACAGCCAACCTGTCCCCAAACACATTTTAAAATCGGTCTAAAATTACAACATGTCATAATCTTAAAATCCAAAGTTAATTCAGATGCACTGGGAAATTAAAAGACTGACACCTTGTTAGATATATATTATTTAGCCTGGTTGTTACCTTTTGTAGAAATCAGGTGTCATCCTTGTGCTGCAGACTAGGAAGAAGCAAATATAAACAAGGCATGCATTTTTGTATTATTGATTTATATTTATAGATTATTTGACATTAGAGATATCATCTTCTATCTAACTGTCTGTGCAGTAAACTCCAGTAGTCTATAGGCTATTATATATTGCCAAATGAGGCAGAAATAAGTATTAAACAGCACAAAATAAAAACAAATAATTAGACAGTCAACAGTAAATGCAATAATCAATAAGTGCTCACATGGTGCAAGTGCAAAATGTGCACGACCAATTGCTAGTGAGCTACTCAACTTCCTGTAATTAATATTTCCTACAGTAATTGAAAGCAGCCAAATCTCCACTAGGAGGAGTCGACCCATCCTGATGGAGGTGAGGTGAAGCCAGGCCAGTAATGGGTGAGCAGGCAGCTCAGTCTGCTGAGTGCAAATAGATCAAGTGTGTAACCTGCACTGTGTCGGGTAGATATTGTACTATAATGATAATATTTGCCGTCATAGTATATTGATCTAGTCATTCAGCTGACTGTACTGTACTTTGAAAATGTATTTTATCCAGTGTCAGAATTGTAATTTGACCTCAGTGATACTTCTGCAGTTCATCCCACTGATGCCTCATACTTTAAAAACACAAGATTGTTTTATATGCAATAAAATTAGATTTAAAATTAAAACACTTTTTTTCTTTTATCCTCTGGTTCACATCCTGTTTAGCTTATGTCAAAGTGATTTCACAGGTTCTAACCTGTTGTGAGCAGTTAGACCCAAAAGTCAGTTTTCCTTTTCAGAATGTTTGATTTGTAGGATTTTTAAAAGCAGGGAGAATATTCAGTATTTCACATACAGAAATGCTTCCCTCTCCCTAAATGATCCCTTAAATTATCCTGTGACCCCTCTGATTTATCTCGGGACCCCTGAGTTGGATTACAACCCCAAAGGCTGGGACCCAATTGGCAGATAATAACTGTAGATAAATTATAAGTAAGCCTCAGTTATGGCCACAAGGTGGCAACATAAAACCAATAAAAACTGAGTAGAAGGTGGCATATTTCAACTCACTCACTTTGGATTCATACAGATGAAATAATTCCCAACACACCTCAGTCTTCAAATGGCAAAATGTAGTTTGAGTCATGCAACTGCTTTGTGAGTGTTGGGGTTGTCAGGAGGAGGGACTGATAAGATAAGAGGAGCTTTCATACAGTATGTAAATGGTTTGTTTATCCTACAGTGTGCAGGTATTTATAGTCTTTCTGTGCATCTCTCTATGAAGGTCTCTGAGCAGTGATGATGGGATCATATGGGCCTACTGTGGCATCTTCCTGACTGCTTCAACTTAGAGGCCATACTGCTGCCCCCCCGTCTCATCCAAGCAGAAGGGAATTCACCCAAACGAACAACTGCTCTGACAGGCGGGCCCTCGTCTGTCACGGCGGAGCTGCCATCGCCAGGCAGGCAGTCGGGGAGGCAGGTGGGTCGGCAGGCGGAGGGTGAGGCCTCGGCGAGGAGCGGGAGTTCTGGGCCCTCCACGCTCTGGCCTCTCGGCTCATCCAGGCAGGCATGTGTCCTCTGCGTAAGCCAGCAGGGACGCACAGTCAGGCATGTCAGTGGCCCCAGCCGGCGCAAGCAGATGTTTTCTGGGTATTGTTGTTCCGCTTCTCCGGTAATTGTTTTCCTCCAGGGCCAGCCAGTGGGACAAGGTGCCAGGTTGTGTTGTGGGAAGGAGTTATGGAGAGATGAAAAGACAGAGTGTATTATCAATCAATGGCTTCGGAGGCTGCTCTACACAGACGGCCCATCTTTCCTCTTTCTGCTCCATGTGGCTTGAATTACAGCAATGCAAGCTGGGATATCACAATCATAAGGCCATAGCTTGTTTTAGTAGTGATGGTGAAGTGTCATTTGAAAGCTTTAGACGAATTTAATGTCCAGCTGGGACTTGCCCTAAAAATGATTTACATCCAGGGATCAATAATTCACGATCAAAATAATGTGTCTGCTGATCTGATACCAATTATTATATCATCATTATTACATCTATTTCTAAGATTAACATTTGTGGATATTTCTTCTTTGCATATCGTTACTTCTGCCAGTGATTTTACAGGATCTCGCTATGGCAAACTCAGTTTACCCTTACAGACATTTAGCAGCTTGTTATGGTTCAGAAAACAGCTAATGCACTCCAACTGTGTCAGACACCGAGTGTTATCCTGTGATCCCATGTTGAAAATGCCCTCTTAATTAGCACAGTGAACTGCTGAGACGTTATTATAGGGTCAAATGATCTCCAGGCTGTGTTGAGAGCAGGCGCAGAAAAGAGCCACTAGGGGGCACTTTGAGACTTTGGATCAAAAGCATGAGCAGCAGAGCTCTGGTTTGAAAAGTAAACTGTTTGAGTTTGGAGTTTATGCACTGAAAACTTTAAGTGAAAAATAATATTTTTTTTGTGCATATTTACATGCTTCCAATCTTCCTTCTCCCTGGCAGTCGTCTGTTGTCTATCGTAATCAATGGCACTGTTGCTTTCAGAGGTTTGATGCTGGAGTTTCATGCATGATTTTATGAGACAGACTTCTCGGCTACTGCACGACTCAATCCATCATTTGAACTCAAACATTTTCATCCTGCTCAACATCCTCTCCAAAGAAGAAGCGCCGGCCCAATAGAGGGATTGAGATCTGTTGTGGTGGCATGCCACACTCCTGGGAAGCTGCAGCCTTCACTAAAAGCCAGTGTCATGATGTTAAGCTTTTTACAGACTGACGCAAGATGTAAGTAATTTGGTCCAATCGTGTTTTCATTTTTTTATATATAAATATATAATTGTAGGTGTTAAGAGCGCTGTTAAGAGCATGTGGGGAAGGCAGACAGAAAAAGCTTCAGCCATGGAATCTGCTGTTCACACGCAGAGCATTGGATGAAGACTGTATTTCATAATCTGCCTTCACTGCCAATAGACGCAAGTGAAAATAGAACCAATGTCACATCTGCCTTTTCACTATTTTTGACGCCGCGCAGCATTTGTCCCGTCGTGAACATCATCCATGTCATACAGAGTGTTTAGACCTTGTTGCTCCTCGTGTGCACGTCTGCGTTGCAGTTTGTTCGGTGTTCGTTTGAGCCTCTTCTCCAGTCTGACAAATGGAGAGGCGTCTGAGGCCCTGTGGCTACCGGGTCACACGGCAGCCTTGTGAAGTTGTGGCGGTTACCAGCACGCCTCGCTTTACGCTGACAGGACGAGGCGCAACAGTCCAGCCTGATTACAGAGTAGCACCTTTGGCCCCCATATTTCTCACACCCGGGATGAAGGAGTGACAGCATCTGTGGGATAGGCCTGCTTTGGATGAGATTGGATTTACACAAGAGAGAGTGGGCAGCATACCTGAACAGGAAGGAAGAGGCTTGCAGCAAGGGAAAGTTTGGTCAGTTTCTACTTTGGAAATTCAAAATTTAAATATTATATGAGCTGCATTTTTTTTCCTGATGAGATGAAGGACGACAACTAGTTTTCTTCTCTGACCCGCAAACATTATTTACCCTTATTACTTGGGAGTAGATTTAAAGATTGTTGAGTTTGTGCACGCTCCTCGCCACTGAATCATACCTGTCAAAATCATATCACCCATGACTCAAACCCCACCCACTGTCGGCATGATTGACGGCTCAGGCAAAGTTCAAACACCACACACCAGATCATCACCAAAATACAGCTGCTGCCGCATGAGAGAATAAACACCTCTGAGTCACAGAACAGGACCTTGAAAAATATTAGTCACACATTCCTTTTTGGCGTCATTGTTAACTGGTCAATGCAAAACTAAAGAGAAGATATAGGTCTGTATATTCTTCAAGTGTAGTAAATAATGAAAGATTGATCTTGAGTGTGAAAGTGACTAAAAATAGAGAAGAATAAAAAATGATGGAGGAACAAGGAAAAGTGTTTGCAATAGATTTCTCATGTTCACAAGAAGTCAATTTTGCTTATTTCAAATGATTTCCATTCTGTTTTTACATTTGCATCATACACACTCAGGACAAAAGCCCAATGTGTTCCAAGAGTAGTGGTGTTGCTAAAACTAGCAAGAGGACAAAAGAACTGCGCCTGCTGATATACCATGTGTCAACTGCCCTGTTTCGTGTGTGTGTGTGTGTGCGTTGGTGTGTGTGCATGCATCCATTGCAAGTGTGTGTGTGTGCGTGTCGGTGCCGATGAGCAAGCACATGCATACATTTGTGTCAGCCACAGTGTGCATAGAGGTGGCAAATTTTTTTTTTCCCTCTTTTCACGGGTGTGAGCTGTAAAAGAATTACAGTCCAATTAGTTTTATGATTAGTTTTTTTTAAAGAAGCAAACAGAAAAATGTAGAAGATGAAATGAGTTTAATTTATGAATTTAACTTGAAAACTCAAACGTTCCATAAAATATCAATTTTTTTTCTCTTAAATTTTAGTTTTTGGCCACATGGTTTTGCTTTGTGCTTCTAAAATACATCCCACCAACGACTGACCTCCAGAATTCAACCCTCATCTTAAATCGACTCCGATCTTAATCTAGTTTTGTAGCAACTGCACATCAGCGGATCCAGTCAACCGCAGCGGCTGCATGTGTGTGTAGGCTATGTTACTTCATGTAAAACTGCATGCCCAAGTGTTACTTTGTGTGTGTTGATGTTTCCAAGCTGGGTTGAATCATTAGGAAGTGATTCTCTCTAACAAGGGCTAAGGAGCTGTCAGGAGACATTCACAGGCAGGTTTCGCCATGGAGAGTGTGAGGAGTCTTATCAGGGTCTTAGCTGTTTTGCTGCGCCTGTTTATAAAGAGCCTGCTTTATTTGGAGTGAATGCATTCTAGCAAGGTCTCTACTGTTTCTGTGCGTTGATTAAAAGTGTTTTCACGATTACCCGTAGTGAGTGTATTCCAGCCTAACAGGGTTACTAGCAGTTTTAATGAAGGGGAATAATCATTACATGTGAAAGGGGTTTGCCGGGGTCTCGTGCTGTCTTTCTCTGTCTGCTTGTCGCGAGTGTGACGGGGAACTTTGCCTCCGTGGGGTTGGGACTGACTTCGTTCGCCGGTTTCTTCGGTTTTTTAATTTGGTCAAAAAAAAAATTAAAAAGAAGAAATATGTCAGACTATTCTACTTCATTACCGTTATGTCATTATCAACATTCATAATAACACTTCCCTCCTCTGTCTCTTCTCTTAAGTCTGCAGAGAATTTTGTAAAGCGTGATGGGAGTCGTATATCTTTTATTTTTGTCTCTCTCTGTGTGTTTGGGTGTTCTGCATCTCCCTTCCTCTTCTTCAGTTACAGTTGCCTGCTCGCGAATGTGGCTTTCTTGCTCTGCTCCTTTTGTTGGCTGTGGTCAGCTTTTGCATTTGCTGGTGTGAGTGAATTTCTCACAGCTTCTCGTGAATGTGTTTTTTGAAAGTCCTATTCAACATTTGGTGCAACTATAATCGGCACTAAGCCACTACGCTCATGCAGACGTGTCTGTGGATTCACACATTCAGGCCTTCAGAAGTGTTGTGCCATATCTTTTTAATTTTTTTTTTTCCAGTCCAAGTAGCTACTAAAGAAATGTTTTAAGTTGATTAAAGGAATTCTGAGTGGAGGCATGATCGTAGGATTTTCATGACTGATCAAGAAGCATTTAATTACAACAAAGCAACAAGATGGCCTCCCTCGTGTTTTTGTTCTCCTCAAAATATAGTGCGAGCAATAAAGTGTTCATCAAACAGCAAAACACTTAGTAAATATCGCTTTGATTGTCCTAAATAACATTCATAATTTTCCAGACATAATTAAATGCTTTTTAAAAAATCCTCAATCATGAAAATAGTTACATTTCTAAGCCACAGAGACAAATATTAAACTCATTGTAAATTAAACTATTTATTCCTTAGACAGATGAATTGTTAGATTAAAAGCGTCTAGTTCATGCCAAGCACATTTGGTAATAATTGTAGAAGTGTGTGTTTGCACCATTGAAGTTCCCCTTATCAACAATCCTACTCTCACTTCTCTTTTTTTTAATAAAGAACAGCCTGTTGTCTTAAATTTAAACATCAGCTCAGGCCGGAGCTTCGACTATTCGTGCATGTGGTTCTGGCCCCTGGGCACATTATCTATTCCTGTTATCAAATCAAACAATTACATCTCCTGCCCTGTAGCAGAAAATTACATTTTGACACAATGGCGCGTCTTTGATTAATATATTGTAACATCTGACTCGGTGCTCTATCGTTCTCTGATGGGGCCAATAGATAATAAATGGATGACTTGTGAAACTATAATGAAGTGGCTGTCTTGTTATCGACAGGGGAGCCTCCAATTCTTTAGTGCAAAGTAGAGCTTCCAACGGAGGCCCTCCGGTGCACAGATTATTACACTGGCCGTTAAAATGAGCTAATGTTCTGCTGCCAGTGCTCCTCTCCAAAGGGACAGAAGCTGAATTCCCCTCGCACAGCTGCAAAACAAAGGTGTAAATTAAAGCCAAACAAAGTACAAAAAAAAAATAAAAAATCTCAAATCCAAGGCCAGGCTACAGTATTTCTATGATTAAAATGTGGGATTTCCTCTGCTTCTGGTAGGAACTGATGTGGGTGTAAGGTTTCTCTTATTGTGCTATGTATGACAGATGATGCTCGTGCGGCTCTTTGTTGTTTCGAAAACACAACATTTCCACTTTAAAAAGTCCCTGAGTTGAATTTTTAATTGGCTTGTTTTAGTATTTCTTTTTTGTGATTGTGATTTCCTGTTGACGATTTTATTCTGAAATGATCCTTGTATCATAGGAGGCACGGTGCAAAGATGCATCGCAGGTGACCCGGCTGTGTTGTGCATGTACAGGTGAGCAGTGTCAACCAGCAAAAGGAGCCGTGCGATTTGCTGTTTATTTTTCCACTCCTTAAGGTGCCGCCACTATCCCCAGGTACTTATTAGCAATGACAGGGGATGTCTGATTTGACAGCAGCGTGACAGGTGTAAATTTCACACACACAATTCAACTCCACACATTAATCCAATTAATTTTGAACGTGTTCTCCTCTCTCGCTCTCTGCCAGCAGGACCGAATCGAGGAAGCCTCAAGACGTCGGTTTCGGTATTCGAGAGAGTGAATTATTGTCTCTTCCGGCCAAATATTTTCGTTTTTGAATTTAATTTGTGCCACAACACGAGTGCGCGTTCCAAAAATGTCAGCGTATTCCCGATATGGAATTTTACATGAAATGAAACATGCAATTTGCAACTGTAGAGAAAATGGATATAATGAAAGAAGAGGACACAATGTTGTTTGGTTCAAAAGAAAAAAAAAAAAAAAAGCACTTCTCAAACATCAAGGCATCTTCGAGGGTGGGGAGTCGGGGGTTAGGGGGATAACAGTGAAAAAATATTCCACTTTGAGAATGTGCAAGATCTCATGCAGTTGCCTCTCTCTCACTCCCTATCCCTCCTCTCTGTTGGCGCTAAATCACACGTTAGTACAGCCAGTGGATGTGTTGACAGTTTTACAAACAGAAATGTAAAACGCCATACTCAAGGGGGTCTAAGAGATAAGGGGGGAACTGAACAGGGCAGGAAACAGAACAAACACGGCCCAGCGAAGCGGAGAATGCCATGTTAAAACACCTCGGCTGGGTTATTTTAATTACATAGGGCGTGCAACACTATCAGCTATAGCCACGAGTGGTGTCGGCGTATGGAGAGGAAGCTCTGCTGCTCGGCGCCGCTGGGATTTCTTATGGCTGCCTGTGCAGAGCGGATGTAACATAAGACGTAAGAAGAAGCACGGTTAACATATTAATGGACGATCCATTTGCGTTGATGGTTCTCCCATTAAACTACACAACAACACAACTCATTTCCGTCACCTGCAAAATGAAACTTTTGCTATAATGATTCCCCGCTGTCTCAGGCTCACTTTGAATAACTACGGCCCACAAAAGCGAGAGACGTTCCCGGTGGATTGTGTTCGCCTGCTGAGCACGGAGCAGGGAGGTTTAGGGATGTATAGACACAGCCAGGGGTGCTCTGAGGGGAGGGGAGGGTGGGCCCGTGCCCCACACCTGCAACACAGCATGGATTACTGATATATATTGTGTCAGAGCTGTTGTCAGGAGCAAAATGTCAAGCAGCATTGTTGGACCTGCACAAGCATGTCTGAGTTGGTTTTCACTTTTTATGACAATCTGAAGGACAAATAGCCAGGACAGGATGCAACTTTAACAATCACTACAAAATTCACTCTAAGTTGGATTTGGTTTTCGGCAGCACTCTTGCATCTCTTCAATGCCGTACAGCTGTCGTCACAGTTGAACACAGCCTCCCTCTCATTTTGTCTTGACGTGATTTAAAAAGTAAAACAAAGCACGTGTGATCAATACAAGAACAATCTTGAGTCAATACAGTGTGATTTTCTAATGGAGGAGAGACGGGTGACATTGGGAAGATTCAGGTTCATTAAGAACACTGGTGACAAATCTGGTGGATGCATTTTCTGTGTGTGTGTGTGTTTATATGATGTGTGTATCCACATGTGAGGGAGTTTGCTTGTGCCTAAATGCAAAGCTTTTTTTTTTTTTTTTATCAGATGGAGTGAGGTTGGCGTGAAGACAGCGACCGGCCCCAACTGGTCCCGGTGCTGGTAGGACACAGGCCTTGCCTCTCTGAAAAGGCATCATTAGAAAGTGACAAAACTGCCAGGGGCAAAACTGGCCCCCGCACAATGATCAATTCGGCAGACAGGATTGAATTATAGGGGGAGGGCGGGCTTTAAAGAATTGGGAACTGGAGGGAGTTGGTATAGTACAAGACCCCCTACTGCTTTAATTACTGATGTGTGCGTCTCCCAATTAACAGCGCACCTATGGTCCAGTGGCCGCTCCGGGCCCGCACAAAGCTGGAGAGGAGAAAGAACATTCTGCGGAGAAGCAGGGAGAGAGAGACGCAGAGACACACAAACCGGGCTGCTCATTAGCGAATGGTAATCAGCGGTCGAGAGGTTGGGCACTCACCTCACAAAACGCCACATGTCAATTTGTCCCCTTCCATTCACGAGCCCACTCTCATTTTACCCCGCTCCCTCATGCTCCCTTGTTGAGGAGAATTGGATGGAGCGCCGTGGGGGGAAACACTCGAAGGGAAACGTAAACACGGGCCCGGAGTAGGGACTCCTGCTTCGTCAACAAGGGGGGGGCCACGCTCCTCAGCTGTGGCCCCCTTGGCGTCTTCTCACCAGTCTCACACGCTCATAAGACATCAGTTCTGTATTTTTCATCTTTGTACCTCGTGCATATCACATTTCCATATACAGCTGTGACATGTGATTTTTGAGGACAACGAAATGTACAGTATATAAATACAGCACTTTCACTGTCTGTGTCATTAGCAGCTGTTTCTGAGTCACAGTGTTTTTGTCACTGTGTTGTAACAGTAGTGAATAGACAGTGAATCCTTGTCCTGCTCAGTTTTTGATATGTGATGCTACGTAAGTGAAAATATCTAGATTTTTTTTTTTTTAAAGTGTGACTCCAGGCCGATCGGCCGCAGATAGAGATGTAATGTTATCTGGTTAGGGGTTCGCCGGGGGGCATCGTGTACGGGCATGCCCTCCAGCTGTGCAGGTGCGTGTAACACCAACCCTGTATTCCTTAGCCCTCGCAATGTGTCAAAACACTGCACCCAGCACGGTCCGCTGGGCAGCCACAGAATATCTCATACGCCGAACCCAATTTCATCTGAACTGAAATTGGGGAGGGCTAGCTCACGCTCTCACATTCAAAATTTAAATCAGATCTCCTCTCAGT
This sequence comes from Centropyge bicolor, assembly GCA_037975185.1. Classification (NCBI taxonomy): domain Eukaryota; kingdom Metazoa; phylum Chordata; class Actinopteri; family Pomacanthidae; genus Centropyge; species Centropyge bicolor. The sequence goes on along the minus strand of JBBMOC010000005.1, from coordinate 11,688,790 downwards.
CGAGTGGAATCGATGCGGCCCTCCATCTTACTTTGAAATGAGAGAGAAGTCGTCCTCGTGGATTATAGGTGGCTCATCACGGTATGACGGCGCCACTGGATATCTCTAGAGATGCATCTCCATCCGATCCTTCTGATCTCCATCTATCTACCACTCAATCTCCGTCACTCACTCTCTCCCTCTCTATTCGGATGAGATCTATCGCGGCAGAGTGAAGTAACATAATCCATGTTTTAATCAGAGGTATCATTTCAGATGAAACCTGGAAGCCTGTGCACACATTCATTTTGTTAAACAATAATGTGGTTTCTCTGCTTGTACAGTAACACACTTCCTGCTCTATAATGTGGCTGCCACTGTTCAAAACAGTCAGGTCATGCTTGGTAGATATGTTAAAAATGTGATGCCTCTCCTTAAAAAGATGTCATGTAAATAAGTCCACATCCTTTGCACCTCCATTTTCTCATCATGGCAGCTTTAACAAGGTTTAATTGGTATGGAAATAGAAGTGGTAAAGCATGACAGGAACTTCTCAAGCCCGGCTATTTAGACCCTTTATTACTGTATACTGTCCTTCAACCAATTATCGCCAATCTGCTGCTCTGCAAACCCCTACCAGCCTCCTCCCTCATGATTTCACCGAGCTTCATGCTGCTGCAGAGACGCAGCCCCGGGTCGATAAAGACAACCTGCAATTCACCGTGGTGCAAATTGAGTTTTTATTGAAGAATAATAGTTTGAAGAGCTGATTTGAGATTTCAGGCCCCCTACCTGCTCCAGCTACTATCAGACATACTGTAATAAACCAGCAGTGCTGCTCTTCAATTATAGTTTCGTGATACCTTCACCACTAAAGGCTGAACTACAGTCCTACAATATGTATCTGTAAGACTCTGCTTCTAAAAGGAAATTATGTCATCTCTCGCGCAGAGCCACCTCAGTCTTTGTCTGTGACAGCGTTTCTGTGTGTGCTTTATTTGCACATAGCCAGGAAATGTCACCTTGCAAAGAAAATTCACAGCTCAAGCTGTGTGTGTTTGCCACATAACGGAAAATGACTGGACCTCCAAAGCAGCAGATAAAAAGATGAGAAGTTACATCTGCATAAACAGATTACTCTTTCACATTTAAACAAATACATTCTCAGACGTTTGAAGCCTGCGCGAGCTAAGTTAGATACTATAGCATGGCAACCCTTCTCTGAGGTGAAGACAGGGTAACATTGCAGCTAAATCTTAAACACACAACTGCATTAGTGCAGTACTGTTACACTTCCTGCAAGAATCCATCCCTGGCACACTCGGCTGGCACGGCCTTCCCATGGACCAGCTTGTTGTCTGGGCCATTGTTAGCCCAGGAGGCTGGCCTGAGCCCTGAGGGCTTGGTCAGCGTTTAGGGTGTTTTGCAGGGTGGGGTGGAGAGGGAGGGATGGGTGAGAGGGGGAGGGGGGCTACAGAGATGGGTGCAGGCCAAGGCTGGGCAGGGCTCGATGCCAGGGTCTCAGTGGGACACCCTCCTTTCTGGGAGCCTGCTCAGCCCCCTCCTGGGGCCCCAGCAGGGTGCAGGGATACATGGTCAGTGCAAGACAGGTCCATCTGCCCCACTACCTCTGTCCCGCTCATGCCAGCACCCTCCTATCACCTGCTCCATCGGCACCTTATGGAAATGACCTACTGCTGCCTGACCTAGCTGACACGCATGGCTCACCTTCAGCATATGCCACCATGGCTTCTGTGTCTTCTGTGCTAGGGTTTGTGAATGATCGAGGCAAGTTTAGGTCTGTTTCTCTGTCTCTCCTGCAACGTGTCGACTATTTGCAACGGAAATTAAAATGGTCAAATGAGGTGAGAGCAAAATACTTCCAAAGCACGTCAGCCTTGAATAAAACATATACCTTAAATTGCCTGCCTTGCAGAGGAGTGAGACATTTCTTCTCACTTTAGCAAGGTTTTATTCTTCTGTACTTCAGTAGAGATAGCAGTAAGCGAGTTTATGGCACACGCACATATCAAGCGCCACGCGTCTCTGATGTGGTCGAGTGTCAGAGTGGGGGGGGGGGGGGGTTCCTTGTGCATCCTTAATTGCTCTTCTTTACAAGTGTTGCTTGTACATGCAGGGTCGAGCATCAGCCATCAAGGTGGCACGCAGCGCGGGGAAGAGCCGCGTGCGACTACTGCGCTACTTCGCTGCGAAGCCACTGAAAAATTACAGCACAGAAACACCAATCTCACGAGCAAGAGAAAACGTGGAGTCGAATTCTAAAAATAAGATGTCCTGTATTTGAAAAAGCTAACACCTTCTTCAAAAAAGCACTGGTGTGAAAAAGAGCGCGGTACGACTAAAAAAGTTCTGAGTTGTAAGACATCAGCAGCAGTGTTTTCGAGGAAGGAGACACAGCGCTCGTTTTTTTTTTTTTTTTTTTTTTTAATAAATGCTGCCTTTGAAAAATCAGGTAGAAACTGATGTTCGAAAAAAGATTAGAAATGGTACATTATTGTTCAGCTACAATAATGCTTCTAATTATAAGAGGAAGAAATGTTGGGGTACCATCTGTTTAAACCACTTGCGTTCGGAGCCAAATTTATCAAGTTAACATCTATGGGTATTTCCCTTTTTGGGCAGTTTAGTGAACAGCCATGGTTTTATGGCTTTGTGTAATAATAATTTCTGTCAGTCGAGGTGTTAAACAAAGCCGGGCTGAAAAGGAGAACTTCATTTAGAGGTACTTTTGCCACCTTGCAAATAAAGAAACGTTGGTGGTGTTTCCTTTTCGGGTGCCATTATGTAGTTACTGAAAATCATTTGCTTTATTGAAGCTTTGCAACATTTGATCTTGTCTATTTCTGTGTAAGTGTCTCTGGAACAAAAGTTTAACTATCGAACTTTCCTTTGACCTTTTGTTTTTCTTGCACTCATATACTTCAGTGGGAGAACCAGCCCTCGATACATGCATGTGACTGTGTATTATCTGAAATACATAAACACTTAACATAATATTACAGCAGCATAAACATCATCCAGACGATTGAGGATATTGATGCAACAAGCTCAGTTAATTTCTTAGTCATATCACAAAGAGGAAACTTGAACATACAGGCTTGAATGTGCAGCCTGGTTAACACTTTTATGTTTTATTCCGCATGTTATTAATGATGTGTCATGTTTCAGATCCTGTAAATGTCCTCAGAATCAGCCTTCAAGAACTTTTGAGGTTCACAGAGATTCAGTTTTAACAAAATAATAAAGACTAGATTGAAACATAAATCCCACACTCAGCATTGAAACCAGTGCTACCAAGTACTTGAAAGGAATCTGTTTTTAATTCTAAAAGGTCTAATGATATTTCTTTTTCGTTTCACTCTGTCCAGAAAGAAGGGAGAGGTGCATTCTCTATTCGACCTCAGATCTTTTTTTGCTCTGCCCTCGTCAGCTGTCATCATCAAATAAACCGATATTCACATATTTCTAATCATAAACCAAATTCTCTCACCCTCCTTCGGTCGAATGCAGAGATTCGATCTTTACAATCGTAGAACTCATTTAAAGCACAAACAAAACGAGGTGGCTCTCCTGCCTCTACAAACAGGCCAGGCGGCACAGGCTATTGTGCTGCCACCGCGCTGAATGCGCTGAATGGGGAGCAGTCGTGCCCTCTGTGTAGCCCCAGCTGTCTTTGACTGATAGGAGGGAGGAGGGGGGGGGCTGTGAGGTGTAAGGAAGTTCAGGAGGCCTGTAGATTTACATCAGAACTGAACAGACTGTCGTGTTAGTCATCCTAACTAACCAACCAACCAGCCAAGCAGTGGGCCGCTGCGTTAACACCCGGCTCCGCGGCTCCGAGAAAGCTAATTAATGCAACCAAATGAGATCAGCGGTAGAGGCCCAGGCCAGGGCCATATTGCTAAATAGCTTCCTTCAGTCCGGGCCTGTGTGGTGTAATTACCACCAGGCCACCCCACAATGCCGCCTTTATGTCCCACTGAAAGTGATTTCATGTCCCTCATTCCCCCATTAGCAGCATGTTTTTCAAATGTGATGAGAGAAGTCTGTCAATGGTTATTGTGCGTGTTTGTGTGAGAGAGTGCCAGTTTGCTTTGAATATAATGGACAGCTTTGTGAACGTATTGAAGCGGGCACATGTTCATTCGATGCACTCGATCCGAGGCTGCGGCCCACCAACATGTAATGACACACTGATGGACATTAAATGAGTAAAAACCTGTAGTGGTGATAATGCTGTGTTTTCGGTGTCATGTTGTAGAGACTCGCAGGTAAATAAAAGAATGAAGGAACATTGCTGCAGTAACACATGTAACACTTGTTCCTCATTGTAATTAAATTCATGAACGTGTTTGCTATATACACAACGCAGTCACATGACAACAAATCCCCAGATCTTTGCAGGTCTTTTTGTTTGACGACCGACTACAGTCGTTAGTGGTTTCAACTCTGTTTTCTGCAGGTTAATATGGGATATACATGTTTGAGCTGTGCATTGCGGAGGCTGACTTTGCAGAAGTCATTATCATAGCAAGATCAGTCCTTAAACCCAAAGTGTGATTACTGTGGTGCAAAAAGAGCTCAATAGCAGACACAAGACAGAGTTAACCTCCTGTTCTGCAACAGTCAGTCTAACACAACTGAGTCTAACCAGCAACACTAATGATAATGTGCAGCATTTTAGCAAAGCAAAGTTTAATATACACTAAACCTAAAAGAAGAGATAAAGGACGTAGGATTCATTTCTTACATGCACATGCTCTCTTTACCTCATTGAACCTAGTCAGTCTTTGGTTAATAGAGAAGAAAGCTGCCAGTCACACTCTCATCGTTATCTTCCTCACTCTTTTTTTTCCCCCTGATATCCTTTCTGATAGCAATTTTAAAATTAGAACTGTGTGAGTTGCATTATAAACCATCGAGTTAAGGTAAAGCTGTAGGATCTGCAGAATAAATAAATCGCCCGGCTTTTGTTGTGTCACCCTTTTTTTCCCCCCCTTCTCATCCATATGCTGTGGCTGTCCTCCGTCATAATCCCTCAATTCAAGTCAGCATGAATATAGACACCAACAACCGTTTGGTGTGTAATGTAGCAGAAGCATCTAGCTGGCCGCCGCTATAGTGCCACCGTGACACTGTCAAAGGTGCCACGTTTAGCCCCAGGCACTACTACTCAATCACTGCCTGGTTCACAGGGGCCAGCACACCAGCAGGGCCCACTAATGCTTTACTAACCCTCGCCGCCACCGCCGCTCCTCTGGACCCTCTGTACCCCCTCCTCTCCTTGTCGGGACAGGCGAAAACCAGCGTCTCCCTCGCACCGGGTCCGTGTGGATGGAGCTCATCCCCCCAACACGAAGGGAGAGAAGACTGGATAGAGGGTCCCAAGGCTGAGCCCCCCCTGACAGGACATGTGTGGTAATGGGCGGCTGTGTCCCAGACCTGTCTCCGTGGGTGCACTCGCATATGCCTGAACTCCATCTGCAAGAAAAATCTATATGATGTCATTTAATGAAGATGCAAGCAGCTTCTAAAAGTTGATATGGAAATAATATTTGTTTTGCATGTGTATGTCTTTCATTGTCACATGTAAATAAATCTGGAGCTAACACACTATATATACATTATAATAGTAAGGTGAACATGTAGGGCTTTTCATTTTCAGACAAAGAGAGGTTCAGAACAAATGGAAAAATCAAAAACCCATTTCATACAGATGGGATATTGCAGACAAATAACAATACAAAAGTACAAAAAGATAGTAGAGAGTGTAGGAGCATGGCCGAGCCATATAGATCAGATCCAGTATTCACAGGTCCAGCTGAGGTGAGAATCCAGGGTCAGGCTCCGACACGACTCCCTGACTCCTAATTTGGAGATTCTCATTTTCAGTTTCCCAACCGAGGGCAAGAAATCGTACCTGTGAGAAGCCTTCAGGCAGAACAGGGAGAGGTGTGGAAGAATCTGTTTCTGTCAGAGAGGAGGCTGCTCGACTGCTCGTCTCTCTTCCATCTGGATTTCAACACAAGTATAGATACTTGGGAAACTTGTGGCTGAAGTACTGCACAACTTTTTTTAATATCAGGCCTTTCTGTAATATCTGGCATGTAAGGTATTGGCAAATAAACTATTGTTAAGGTTAGTCAATCAAAACACTTGGTTAAAGGACGACAAGGATTAAGTAGTTTATCTGATCAATGCTTGATCCCACTAACATCGTTCTGCTGCTGTAAATACTCTCCAAATGTGTATTACTCCACAGCAGAAAATAGTCCCCAACACATGCATCATTTCCTCCTCCTTGAGTTTGATTAAAACCACAGAGCCCAAATATTTTAGGAAATGACTGAACTCATTTTAAATTAAACCATTCAGTATTTTGTTTTTAATGATTTCATTTGTCAGTAGCTCTGATGGTTTGAGTGTGATGGACAGAAGGTGTTGGGAGATTAATACACTGTTGGTTTTGGTCTTTGATTTTTTTTGACGACAACAAAGCATGAAATAGAATATATGTATCATTAAGATTAAGGTATGTTAGGTTCAGGCCACTAAAACACTTAAGGTTAAGAAAGATTTTTATTTATACTTTTATTTATAATATATACTGATTTTTAAAATAGTTTCTGCCCAGTTCATATTGCACATTTATTGCCAAACCCTCTTAGTACCGATCCTTTTTTAAACCATAAAATTATAACTGCTGCTTCAGTGAAATTAGTTTATTCTGTTTAATTTACATTCTTTTGCACCTGCGGCCTAAAGTGAAAGCACATAAAGCTTTCTCTTTCTGACAAACTCACATGCTCTCACAGCCCGACTCGGTGTCCGGAGCCTCTGACACTGTTGTCTTATGGCTTCACAGTGAGGTCAACTTGTTGAAGAGACGAGCGTGACCTTTCTCTGTCACGGCCACAGCGGCCCGGCTCAAAGATGATCTGAAGGCCCGTTTTCACTTTTCACTTCTGCATCATAGCATCACATCACACAGTCGCACGTTTGCAATTTAGCTTATTTACACTGGTTGGTTTGTTTGTGTCTCCAGCGCTTCCTCATTTAGTTATTTTATTTAGTTATTAGCATAGCCTGGAGGAGGAGCAGCAAAACAGCTATTGAAATTGATGGATAATAAATTGCAATCTTGAAGAAAAATAAAATGTCCAAAGTCACTCAAACATCTAAATCCAAGTCCTTCAGGGTGAGTCCAGGACAAGTTTTAAGTCTTAGCCAGCAACTGCTATGTGCAAATCTTTAGGCCTCTCAATGCTGCTCATCATTCTTTATAAAGCTATAGTGCTTTTTAACATACTTAATGAGACTTTAAATAAGGTCATGCAAGGCCTGCTTGGTGCTGTCATATTTGTTTGGTATTGTTGCTGGCCTCTAAATCACTGCACATATCTCTGATTCGTTCGTCCATTCAATAGGTCAGATGTTGCATCAGGGATTAAGAACAGGGACCAGCAACTTAACTACATTCATGAAACATGGCATGGATGTCATCTGCATAGTTGTTCAAGCTGTTGTCCAGATACAGAAGCAACAACTCTTAAATTGACTCGTTTCTCTGTTTAAATTGTTAATTAACTAAAACGTGTCGTCAGCAGGACGGATGTGTTACCTGTCGCTGTGGCGATTCAGTGTAATGCAATTGTATATCACTGCTGCAAAAGTTGTGGAGAAAGTACAGTGTTAATAGTTGGTACAAACAGGATTATTAGACCGGGTGCTGTTACTCTTTGAGTCTGACTTTGGTCCAAATGGTCAAGTCTGAATTTGATAGCTCTGGTAACTTGGTGCAATAATTTAAAGTTTTCTTTTAGTTTACTTCACTTCAGTGACTTCCTTGATATTTGAATAGATTTAAAGTGAGTCTTTCAACCTTTCTTTAAGTTCATTCATATTTTGTACATATGTAAAGCCAAGTCTAAGTGTGCATCCATCCTCAATGAGCATCATGGTATCTTCTCTTTTCTGTTTGTCCTGTTATGTTTGCCTCAGCTTAAACTGCATTTGTGCTCATCTTTTTTTCCCTATGTTGTTCTTACCACCCCACATCTTAAAGCTGGGACTTATTGTCTCAGCAGGTGTCAAGGGATTTGGTTTGTCTTATGCTTTGAGGAGACCCTCCTCCCTGTTAGCCCTTGGCTCTGCAGGGCTGCAGGGTTCACTGAAGCAAGGAGATGACATCCTCCCTTTCCACAGAGAGCACCATGTCTCTCTGCAGAACCTGGTAGAGGAGGCACAGTGCACACACACACACACACACACACACACCAGTCCCCAGCCACACACTCTGTGACCCCTCCACCCCGAGTCCTGCACCTTGTAGTCTACTCCCCGCTCCCCCCCACCTGCTCCCTCTGAGGAGAGGAGCTGTATTGAGCGGGAGCTTGAAACCGTGCTTGTATTGTCAGAGGACTTGCCGGCACTTACCTCCACTTGAACATTTAGTGCTGTCTTGCTGGGCCTGGACAGAGAATAGCACTATAGGGTCACTGATGAATTGCTATTTCTGGACAAGGGATAAACACACTGCTTTGTAGGGATTATCTCTCCAATCTGTGGCAGCAGAGCTGAGATTTTTATCTTCTGTTTGAAGTCATGATTATGTGTTTGGATTTGTAAAGTCCAGCATGCAAAGGTTTGAACATTTTGTCAACCAATGACTTGAATGAATTCAAGTCAGTCATTGTCACTCAAATTAATTGTTAAATTAAAGGAATGACCGAGTTCCATTTGCAGAATTGCAGAAACTGACAGTGACATCAAATGTTTGTGTTTTTATTATATATAATTACAATATCAATAAAACCCTTATATGTCATATTTTCTAAATCTGATCTGATGGCATTATTCTGAAATCTGTATTTTCCAAGATGTTATCTCTTTGTGTTGATTGAATTACCATCAACTAACCAGGTAACCTGCACCCACATATATTAAATCTAGCTACAATCTCCACAGATCCATCAAGCAAATATATTAAACAAATATAAAGCCAATATTTCTGTTTTACTGTTCAAACTGATTAATGTGAATGTAAATGTCTAAATGTGAATTCAAAATTACTAATTAAAAAAAAAATTAAAAGTTGACATTATTTTTTTTATCTAATATTTTTCTTATACTAAATTTGAGCTTTTTAAAATATGAAGCTAGAATTATATACATTGATGTTGTCCATTCTAAAAAATGTTTATTAATTGAGATCAGTTATTATTACAAAAGCAAAATGGACATGACAAAGTTTTGAACCACAACTTTTGTAGAAACCTTTGAAGTCAATAAAAAGAAGTTATCTCATGATATGTTGGTTTTAGTAAAAATACTTTCAATCAAATCAAATGGCTGCTCTTGTTAAATCATGTTTAATTAATTAGATATGAAAATATACATTCATATGTGAAATGTAAAAAATTGTAATATCTAGATCTACAGTATATATTTACATACATAGAAAATAATAATAACAAACCATTTCAGATTTGATGTTGGTATCAAAAGAGTTTCCAAAGCCTGCAGAAGTTGCTCTGCCAAAAATTTCAAAATTAAATTCATGTGTGGGCTAAAACTAGTAACCTATGAGAGTTTGGGAGTGTGTGAGACGCCCTAAACAGCTGTCACTGTGCGTGTGTGTGTGTGCACATGTGGGTGTCTGTGCATTTTAATAATAAGGTGTTGACTCTGCCCTCTAAGGCTCACCTGTGGGGATTCCCAATGGTGATTGTTCGGACCCGTGTTCACGTATGTGTGTGTGTGTGTGCACATACGTGTGTGTGTGTGTCACTTTGGGAAACACATATCTGTGCACCACAGCGCAACACCTGCCAGAGGCTGTGGCTGTTTATGACAGAGGCTGTGTGAGCTGGAGAGGACACGGTGGAGCATCGCCAGCTCCATGCACACACACACACACACACACACACACACACACACACACACACACACACACACACACACACACACACAGACAACACGCAAAAACAAGGCCCACAAAAAATGCTGTGATTTTTATTGCAATAATTCATATTGTGCAAATACAGAATTCACACAAGCAAACACTTCTAAATGGCCAGACATCACACCTACACTGTAAAAACTACGGAAAAAACACTCCCCTCACACACACACACACACACACACACACACACACACACACACACACACACACACACGGGTAAATGTAATAACCACAGGGCCGGTGTGATCTGTGTCTCTCTCCCTAGGTCTTGCTGGCTGTGCAGGTCCCCAGCAGCTCCTATATTACAGCAGTAGGCAGGGGAGCCTGGCAGAGGCACCGGCCTACAAAGTTCAATATAAACGAACAGTGGGATCTCCCAGGGACCTGGCAGGAAAAAGCTTAGCAAAGTTAAAGCCTCACCAGCCCTTCCCGGCTGCCCATGCCAATGGAACAACACACATGTACAGTACATATGGGCGTAAAAGCCTGCACACACTCACACGGCTCTCTGACCGCTCACCTGTTCCTCAGGGAAGCAGTTCTGAAGCAAAAGGCCACTGTTTTTCAGGTTATGTGCTTGGAGTTTATTTGTAAATTTTTGTGCAATTTAATTTTCAATTTGAGTAATTTGATATACTGTATACACAAAATATGAATGATGAGTTACAGGGCACAAGAAATTCTTTTTACTTGACTAAATAAATGTCCTTAAAGTGTTCCTAAAAATGGAAAGTTAAACATCTAAAGTTGCAAACTCCATTCTGATGATAAAGATCATGTGATATGATCGAAAGCTCCGGAACAGCTAAAAAAATCATCCCTGTGGTGAGATCGTTTTTCTTAAGATGTATTTTCTTTGCAGTGTTTTTTTTTTTCTATTTTTATCTTTTTGTTTGATTTTTAAAAAAAGTAAGTACAATAAAAGAACTGAACTGCTGCCAGGTACCATCACATCCACAAAATCATATAAAAACAAGAAGAGAAAATGTATAAGTTGTTCTACATAATCAGCTCATAAGGAGGAGGAAAAAAAGGAAAATTAATTTACAGTATTATCTATTTTGCCCATATTTGAGATGACAGCAGCAGTGTTTAACTTAGATCTTGCTTCTCTTTTCACAGTATAAATCATGACTTCACATAAAGGAAACAGCTCCTTTTGTTGAATGACTTTCTGCAAAAGGACAGTGGAACAAAAATCCCTCCCTGCCTCTATTTTATCCTCCTCCTCTCCCGCTCTCCATGCGCTCAGCCTCCTCTCTGTCGGCTTTGCAGGGTTGCTCCCCTCTTCAGATGGCTGCGGACGCAATAATGACCCAACAGATGGGTTTATTAGAGGGCGGTTAAGGCAGCCAGTGGGTGGTGCGTTCAGGGGGAACCGAGAGCCGGAGCGCCAGGAGCTCTGGGTGAAAAGGAGACTGACAGCAAGCGAGTGACTCTGCCTCTCCCTTCAGTTGTTGATCCAATAGGCAGAATCTCTTCCTCGTAATGATCTCGGCCTCTAGCACCGGAGTGTGGCTGTCCTTGTGTGTGTGTGTGTGTGTTTTTGTGTCACACCCACACATATGTGCACTGTTGCCTATGCAATGCATCCACGCTTTGCATTTGTGCATTTCGGTACATATGCTTCCGCCTGAAGCATGTGCACGCCTTTTGACATGCAAATGAGAGCGAGCTGGCTTTGTTAGCTACCTGCGTGTTAATGCTTGTTTAAGATGTCATCTGTCTCTATTTTCTGCCTCTCCATTCAGTGGGGCGGGTGGCGTGCTTTGTGTCTCCAGCCCCAGGTGTCGAAGGAGGTTCTTCAAACCCTCGTTAGTGTCCTAGTGTGTGTGTGTATGTGTGTCTGCATTTGTGTGTGTGTGTGTGCTCTGCTGGAGCATGCCACTCTTGATCACAGGACAATACGAACACCATCAGATCATACAGAGACCTTATTATTCTCTTTGCACTTCTTGGTCTCTCCAACACTCGTTAGCTCAATAGAGTTGATTTAGCAAATTAAGGCAAAAAGTGGGACAATAACTGAGACATATGGATGGGATTCAGCCAATCAATGGAAAGGAAGTGGGTAAATTAGTCTCTAATCAAAAGAAGATCAGACGTTTTTCTTCCATGAATTGCAGTTAATTATCAATTATAGAGAGTCAGAAGTTGTCATTTTGAATTCAAGATACAAAGACTGTCAATAAAATTCTTCTTACTGTCTTCTCTGACTGCCATGCATAGAAAAAATACTTTAAAAAATAAAGGTAGATTAAGAGAATGCAAACAGACATAAGTCAGAATGAGAAATAGGCAGGAAGGTTTTTTTTGTATATTTAAGTCAATTTGATAAAAGTATATTTGCAATTAGTAATGTAGAACCAGCAATAATAATGTGCATATTTAGATATTTTGATCAGCAACTTTAAAATAGTTATAATAATCTGCTGAATCTACCTTCTCTCATATTTACCTCAGTCTAAATTCTCCTAGTCTCTGATTGGTTCGTTGGGTCACATGTGAGTTAGAAAGCAGGAAGTTGTTAAGAAGCTCATGATGTGTGGAGAAAAGTAAAGAGCAGCTTCAGAAAGTTATCCATCTCCATCCTGCTGTTTCTTCACATCAAGAGTGATTCAAACACCACACACCAAACCTGTTACATAAGAATGAAAACCTGATGCACCGGAAATGTAAATTTGCACAGTTCAAAGCGTAACAATGGTAAAAGAAATCTGCAGCTCCCACCTGCAGCTGATATTAAGGGTGAGGCGGGCACACCTGGACACCAGTCAATCACAGGGCTGACACACAGATACAGACAATCATTCACGCTCCCATTCACACCTACAGGCAATTTAGAGTCAATTAAGCTAACCTGCATATCTTTGCACCGTGGAAGGAAAGTGGAGGAAACCCACGCAGACACAGGGAGAACATGCAAACTCATTAAACCTTTACTCATACGTTTATATTCAGCTTGGTCCAAAGAGTTCAGTCCCTTTGCAAGGGCGACTCGTGCACACAGGACAATAAATGGGTGACAACAAATCTATTCTTCAGTGATATTATATTTTATTGCCGCTATATGTCCTGTTCGTCACGAGCAACAGTTCTCATTTCTACCTGAACACATGTGGGATAAAGATTTGTTTCAGCTCCTTCCTGGATGATTTAAATGAGTTATCTTTGATTCTGAGAAGTTACTCATGCTTTAAATCTTTTGTTTACCCACAGTTTACACAGAAAACATTCAACCAGGCTCCTAATGAGTACAAATAAGAGTTAACATAACCACTGTTTTTGCCTCTTTGCATTTGCTTCCACTAGATTTTAGAACAGCGTTCAAAGAAACTGTGTCACTTTATAAAAGGAGAAATAATTATTTTTTTAAAATAAATGTTAGATTCATCAGGAATAAAATGTACTCTTACTGAATTCAGCACACTCTCAGACTAGCTGACTTTATAATTATTCTCTTCTAGAACTACTGTTAGACCACATTGCAGTGTTTGCGACCATGATGTAATTGCCACTTGTTGCCACAGAGGCCGCTGTTCAGCAAAAGTAACGCAGACTCACTTAAAGGTTTACTTTTAATGTGATCTGGCTCCAGTGTACATTTGGCTGTTTTGTGCCCATATATACCTTCATTCAACTTTAGATCTGCTAGCAATCCTCAAGCTTAGAATTAACTTAAACTATAAACTTGTATTTCTGCATGAAGTGGCCTGTCACTTTAAAATTCTTCATCGTAATGTCCCAAGAATTTTTTTAATCATATTTGAATGTTTTTATTTTAGTAGCACTTTTTAAACTTTGTTTGGAAAAGTATTACGCAAATTATTATAGGATTTATAGCATTTCATTGTCTGTCCACTCTATGAAAAAATTAGATCATCATCACACCATCAACTGTCTGAGGGGTTTTGCGATTGCACGTCAATCGCCTCAGAGGATATGATGCTGCTCCTGAGTCCACTCGTCTGAGGAGTGTAAGGCACACGACACCTGGAGGGAGAAATCAAATGCTTGTTAAGGCCCGGTGGAGGGCCCTTCACGGTCTCTCACCTCCGAAACCTCAGCCCAGGACCCCACCCCCACCTCCACCCGGATGCTGGTGACCCCCCTCTCCTGTATCCTCCTCCTCCTCTCTCCTCTTCAAAGGTCACCCAATCCTGGCCACCGCCCCACTCCACCCCCAAAACCATGGNACACACACGCATCCACAACAACACACCGTATGGGCACCCCTGCACAGACACAATTCACCCATGTCTGTAATCCTCCTAATCTGTCACCATGACCCAGGGTAATGCCACATCACCACAAGTGTTTTGCTTCGCTTTCAGCTCAGCCATGTTGACACCCCACGTCTCCTCAGAAAGTCTCCCTGACCCCGGCTGCAGCCCTCTGGCCTCCCCCCTCCATGACACCGCCGCTCCTTCTGCCCTGTCTCGAGCAGCTACCATCGTCTCGGCCTCAGCTTGGCCTGGAGCCGACACGGCGCTACGCAGCAACCCTGATTCAGGTGGCGTAAATATAGCCCAGCCTGACACTGAGTCGACGCTACGTGCACCTGAGATGTAAACAAACTTAAGCATCAAAAAAAAAAAAGGCCCCCAGCCTACAGCATCGCTCACAAAAGCTTACAATATCCACCCTTGATAAAAGACGATGCCAGACTCTCTTTCACTTGTGCCTCTACTCTTTTTTTTGCATGACATGGGCGTTTGCACCGAGCACCAATTGGCATGACAGTGTGACCCCCCAACCTTTTTTTCTGCTTGTCCCCACGTCCCATCCGTGCTCTCCTTCCTTTCCTTGTCCCCTCATCATCCATGTCACCCCCCCTCCTTATCTCTCACCCACACCCCTGCTCTTCCCTCAATGACAATATCCTGGTAATGGTGGCCTTTGTTTTTCTTGGCCCGGGCGCCTGGATTTGTCAGGACGCATTTCCTGCCCGCAGACTGAGGGGGCTGCTGCTGCGTGGCAATCTGGGCTCACTTCTCAGGCAGCTAAACCCTTTGACACTGTGCTTTTTAATTAAAATTACATTATGATTAATCAGGCAGAAGGAGGGGCCCTCCCCCTCACTTGCACTCCCTCCACCTCCTCCTCCTCCTCTCTCCTCTCTCCTCCTGCTCAGTTTCCAGGCAGGTTTGATTACAACCTGTGACGGACGTTCCTCACTGCCAAGCCGCTAAAGATGTGCTGGCAGATGCGGCGGCCTGGCCAGCTTGTCAAGCCCCGGGGTTGCAGGCAGCCAGGGAGAGAGGGACAGAGCGAAAGAGGAAGGGAGAGAGAGGAGGAGGAGGGGGGGGTGGAGAGAGAGAGAGAGAACAGAAGGAGCAGAGATAGAAAGAATATGGCAAGGAGAGTGTGTGCAAAGAAAGATATGTGACAAGAGAGGGAAATTAGGAGAAAAGAGAAGTCAGGAGAGTTAAAATCCTCCAGACACTCCAGAGACTGTGACAAGCCATCAGGCAGTGTGACAGGCAGGCCGAGCTCCTGGATGGCTGTATTGATCCAGAGAGCTCTGTTGTGGCACAGAGGAGGAGACAGGGAGGCATCATCTCTCCCTACAGTTGTACAAGGTGCCCGGATACAAGAGCCTATACTTAACTCCAGTGTCTGGGCTGCTTCTCTGGGTCCTTTCTATCACAGGTGCAGTGGTGGGATGTGAGTTGGAGTGTGTGTGTGCGCTCACGTGTTTGCTCACCCAGGCTGAAACGGTCGTGTTAGAAGTATGTACGGACATAAAAACAAAAGGCAGAGACAATGAGGGGCATGTCAATGAGAGACCACAACGGGCACCGAGACAGACACACTACACACCGAGCATCTGAGCGCTTCCATGAGCGAGGCTGCGGCGTTTTATTCATTCTCACCATTTTTTAAAATTGTTTGACAGTGAGAACATCTTTTCAAGATAGTAAGAAAAAAAAGCACATTTTTAGATGTTGTGAATTTTTGTTTTTCTGGCAGTGTTTTGTTCCCAGTTCTCTCCACGTCTACTGGATGCATATAGCAGCTCATGAGAGGAGCTGCTTTACACTCACTGTACATCAGGTCAAATGGCTGTTAGCACGTCACGTATACTGCCATGACCCTGCATGATCTACAGGAGCTGTGAATGAAATGTTTGCAGGTCTGTCTCAAGGATTGGACGCGTGTGACTCGTTTATGTGCGTGAGTGTTTGAGGTCATAATTTTGCGTGTGCGTCTGTTTATGCGTGCCTGTGTGTGTGCCGTGGTAGTGGGGTTGAGGGGGTTGCATTGCTCATAGAAGTGTAACAGTTTGTAAAACTCAGACAGGATGTGGAGAAGGATGCTCAGAGATGATGCACCCTGGCTTTAAACTACTTTAATTTTTTTGGGGCAACCTCATGGTCAAGTGGCCAAAATCAAATCTGTGATGCATCATTTGGCTTAGTCAAATAAATCCAATGCCAAACATGTATCTTTATAATCACATTTCATCCGTGAAATAAACATTGCACAAGACATTATAAATAATTTGAGATAAATTATAGGTTAGTTTAAATTAATTTTCTACCTAATTACATAATTCCTGCCTTGCATTAAAATGGATTTTTGTTTTCCTTCTCGATGCCTGTCTCTCTGTATAGCTCTCACCCATTCAGCCCCCCGAGCTGAAACAGGCCTATATTGAGTGTCCTGTGGCCACATTGACAGGCAGTATTAAAAGCCAGTAGGTGGTCTTTCACTGTCACTGGGCAGAAGCCCCTCGTCACAGCACATTAATTACACACTCTCACCAGCTCAAACAAGCCTTGCCTGTTCATGCATGGAGATGGATTAAGAATAGAGCGAAGTGCTAGTTGTTTAAAGTCCAGAATTTACTCCTGCTCTTGTCCTCGTGTTGCTGCGCTGAGATTTTGTTCAGGACGTACAGTGACAATGGTAACAAAGGGAAGTGAGCAGTCACTATTTTAAAAATGTGAAAATGAGTTGCATCAACTTCAGTGGACCTTGTGATGGTTCTCACTGAGTGGGCTGGAAAGAGTGTACAATCTGGTTGCATTTGCCATGTTTTATTAACTCTATAAATACCAGTGTTGTGGCTGCTACGAGTGGAATAAAATGTCACTGAGTCTTTCTGTCAATCCATCCGTGATGTCGCTCCGTACTCCATGTGCACACGTGTATGCACAAATGTTGGTGTGTGTACCTGTGCATGTGCAAACAAGTACAGTGTGTATACGTAGCCTATGTGTACATATTGAGCGCAGGTGTTTGCATGCAGGTGTACACATGTGTGTATGCATGGATTGTCGCAGGATCCGGGCCCGTCGCCTTCGTCGCTCTGACCTGACCTGGCCGTGAACTCTGCTGCCCTTGCGATCCATACGTATCATTTACCCAACGCCCTCCCTGTCGTCTCGCCTAATGCACGGAGGCGTGAAACACCTCGTAATGCTCAATCACAGCGGGGCACAGCATGCTAGGAGGCATCCAGAGTGACAGCACAGGGCCAGGGAGGGGGCCGGCTGAGGGAAGAAATACCACATCGCCCTCAGGGAAAGGAAGAGAGGGAGGTGGGGGGGGAGAAGGGTGAGGGGTTTGGAAGCAGGGGGAAAGGGGGAAGGGAGAAGGGGCACAAGTGGGGCTTAAGTTGATCCACATCAGTGAGATGCAGATACATTTGAAAAAACTGTTGGTCCATGTTTTCAGGTGACAAAGAAACAGGACAAAAAGCTAAATCTCTTCCTTCACATTTTTATTTTCAAACATCAATATTTTGCATGAATGCTACAATATCACCTATGACAGACGATGGAGTTGAGTGTGTAGATCTTTATGACAAATGAAGCAGCTTGGTCCCAGCTTTTCACTTACTTTGTTTCAACATAGCAGGAAATACAGGTGTTGACAGTGACATCTTTTTTTTATTGTTTGTTGTCTGACATCAGCTCAAGCATGAAATACTGATTTGATCGGGTGGTGCTTGATCATTCTGCTGCTTTATGGTCCTGACAGTATACATTTGAAAAATAAATCTCAGGGGCCTCACCTGTAAATCAACTGTATTGATACACAAAATGATAACACTGACAAAGTATGAAAACATCATCTTAAAGTTATCTGCTCAGCAATATCAGATGATCTTTTGTTGTCACTTTTGAAAACATCAGTTTCCCCTCATTTGCACTACAATACGAGATCAGCATTTTTTAATGCATCACGTCTGGATATCAGGTTTAAAATTCTCAGATTTCGTGGATCCTTAAAAAACAGCTTAAAAGACTGTGAGGCCAACAATTTTTCCAGTTTACCTGCGTTAACGTGAACCCGACCTGAATGCTGAAGAAGTCGTCTTAATGGTGAACAGGACACAATCTTCCTGCACAGCGAGCGCAGTGCTGGGATTTGCAAGTGAAAAAAAACATTAAAGGAAAGAGAAGAAGAGAAGGAGGAGGGAGGGAGAAAAAAAATGGAGAGAGAGAGAGACGCAACAGACGGAAGTCACACTTGTGAAGTTGGAGGTGTGAAGGAAAAAGGACTTGTTCATGTATAAAGGCAGCTTCTTGGACTGCTGTTTTAAAACCCATCAATGTGCTGCTTAACTCTTTATTTTCTGAAGCAGCAGATCTGTTTTTTACACTTTACCAACAAACTTTGGTGCAAATATTGAAAAATACAGGGCTGTGAATACATCGATTACACTGCTTCTCATGTTGGTTTGAGACTGATTTAATAGTATGAAAATTATTATTAAAACTCACCTTTAATGTAGCAAAGACATTAAACATTTAATGTTCATGACCCAGTTTTTATATTATTCTAGCAAATGTTAATAATGTGTATATAATAAACATGAGACACCTCAACCATCATTCGAGACACATTTTTCTGACTCACTGGCACCTTCTCTACTTGTAAAAACCTGACTAGCTAGCATCTGAAGAATTTTACACATACATACATAAGCCTCAGAAAGTGTGAGACACTGATGTTGGCAGAGGGATCCATCTGATGCAATTGAGAATATAACTGCTTTTCGCTCAAAGTCAGCACAAAATTTCGTGAAAAAAGGAAACGTAAACAAGAGGAGAGATCTGCTTCCACCCTGGCAGAGCCTCCCTTGTCCTTGCCCGTGCCCTGTGGACTCATGCCCAGGACCTGGGCCTCTCCCAGGCCAAGCTGCCCAATGGTCCAGTTAATCATATGCAGCGCCACGAGGAAGCTTATGTTGGCCTATGCCAGCTTATGCCTCCATAACTGCAGGGTGTCGAGGCCAGAACCACAGCGAGAGGGGGGCCTGACAGACTGGCTTGGCATCGGAGGCCTTGGCTTGGATTTGAAGATGAGTGGACCCCTCAGAACCTGAGCTCGTACCCCCTCTGCCCCCTCCCTGCGTTTCTCCCGGTGTCCAGGTCCTGCTGTGGGGCCGCTGACCTCGCTGACTGTGTGGACAGAGACCCTGCTGACCAACACAAACACTGACATTACAGCCTCTCAGCAGGGACACAAAAAAAGTCTGAAGGGCAGTGTGTGGGTTTATGAGTCCTGCATGTGTCGTGTGTCAGGAAGTGAAGGATGCATCAGGATGTCAATATGCTGTCTGACCCTGCTAATCTCTCTACTTTGACTGATTCGATAAATTATATATATGCCAAGCCTTAATTTTGATACAATTTAGGGACCACCATTTTTTCAACAATAACAATTCAAAACATTTGCAGCATTCCGACATGAGATTAAATTATCTATCCTCACACATACAGGATTCATAGGAAACAAGGCTGGTTAATGTCAGCATGTTAAAATGCTCACGACAATGCTAACATGATGATCTTTCATGAGGATCTTAAAAATCAGTTGGATTCATTGTTCAAAGAACATGAATGTTTGTACCAAATCCATCAAACAGTTTAATAGTCATTATAGTCTGAACCAAAGTGCTGGACTGATGGACCGATGGGCCGATATTTTATTGCCATCCCTGGAGGCACTATGTCTAGAAATGAACAAAAATCACAGTTTACATTAATCTATGCATGAAACTGTCATTAAAGGGGACCTTGATATCCTCAAAGATCAATTTTTGGGAGTGTGCCAACTCAAACCCACCATGCCCAACTACTACACATGCTTTCAGTCCATCTGCACTTCTGTGTTTCTAAACAGCTGAGTGACCTTGTGTGTCCAAGCCTTAACAAAGCACATCGAAGGTTTGAGCCTGTAGATGAGGAGACCTACCTGCTTATGACAAACCTAGATTTACAACAAAGAAGCAATGTGTGTATTTGTCCATGCATGATTAGTTTAATCACCAGTGTGATGTAAGTATGAGCTTACATGAATGCATGCATGATGTGGTGTATATAAAAAAAGTGTGGTGTGAATAGTTGGGTGTAAATAAAAGCATGAGTGCCTTTCATCCGTGTGTTCATGCGTCTTGCATCAATGAGCGCCACCACAAAAGAGCAGCGTGGACTGACAGCGTAGCGGGGCTGGCCTCTGGCCGACTGTGACCTTTGACAAGTCTCTGTCACTTCTCACCTCTGCAAGATGAGCTCTGTCATACCAACGCACAGCACATCACACGCTCCTTTCCCCCATCCGACCGTCTCCTCGATTAAAAGCCTAATGGATGTTTTAGTACTCTGCCACTTTGATGACAGCATGCTAATCTGCCACTGTTGGATCTCTGAGAAGCTGGAGGAAGGGGGGAGGAGGAGGGGGGGATATCTTACAGGTTAGGAGGGGGCACTGACAATATAATCATGGTGAGACACTGCAGCGCAAGGATTTTTTTTTTTTTCTGTTTTCACACGCGGCAGACCCAAAGGGGTGGTCCTGGTCAGGGCATCTAGCCGGAGAGCCTAGTCTCACCTCACTGACATGGAAGCCACCCTGGCTGTCACTTTGCATCTCTGACGCCTAGAGAGGGAGACCATGACCAGCCTGACAGGGGCAGCGGAAGGTGAGGACCCAAAATGCTTGAGACACACTTGGCTCAGAGCCAAACTCTGCTTCCCCTCCCCTCCCCTCCCTTCCTGACACTTCAGAGTGTCTATGTGAACTTTTATACTTTATGATCTTTCTAACCTTTACATTTTATGGAACAAAAATCTAAAAGGATCTGAAAGACCTATTCATTTCTCTCCTGAGAGCTAATCAGGCATTTTGACACTTTGACAGAAAGGTTCTCTGTATTTTGGATATGCCTAAAAAATGCTTTACAAAAATCCTCTACACAAACTTTTATTCAAAAGAACTCACATAGAAAGTGTGCACCTTTAACTACAGTATAAAATATAGTTAAAATGCAGCTTTCAATCATCTGGTTTTGTCATGAGTGCAGACTGACTTCAGATGTAGTTTGTAATGCATGCATTATGAAAGTGAAAGGTGAAACTAATGCATTGGTTTTATTGTCTAAATTACAATTACAATGCATAAATTGAGAAAATTGCATCATATAAAAAAAATGTGAATCTTGAATCAATTCCAAAAACTTCACCGAGTCCTTCCTGAATTCCACCCAGCAGTATATCAGAAATTAAATATATTAAATAAAATGTAAATGTCAAGGTTATTTCCATCATTTCTCATTTTCAATGATTAATTAACATCTTCAAAAAAGGGATCTTCCAAAGATATCAGATACCTGTTCAAAAAGTTACATCTGGCTACAGGACTGTGTAGGATCCAGTGTCAAACCCATAACTCAACACCTATCTTATTGGAAATAACGTGAAAAAAAACACAAGCCTACATATGCTACACAGCAGTCAGAGAAAAAAACACACAAAGAAAATACTTGTGACTTTGGAGCAACCCCTCAAGACTGACAGATGAGGCAGCGGTGACTCATGTTTTGATACCGTGTGGGCGTTGCAATGCGAACAAGGGATTCCACATGTCTTGCAAAACAATCAGAAAGCTTTAGGCGCATCAGAAAACAGTTTCGGTGGTCTTTTTGGTTTTTGATTTTTTTTTTTTTTTCAGTTAATCTGACAAGTAGTGAAGTCATCACGACTTGGGAACTAATATAGTTTTCCTTTTCTCTTATGGATGCATTTATTTTATAGAAATTAAATTGTTGCAAAAAAAAAATGGACACATCAAAAAAAAAAAAACATGTTTTCTCGTGAAAAGCATCTTCCTTTTACTGCATGTGACTCGCTCATCTGTGAACAAAATTAATGGCCTGAGAAAAAAGTGTGACTGTTGCTGTTGCCTCTCAGGTCCTCACACTAAGAGGCCTCTCGAGACCTCGAAACTTAAAATAAAAATCATCACTCTGATACTGTGACTGTACATATCATCTGATAGTGGTGCATTTCAGGTGAACAATATGAGGCCGTTTGATCTGATGTGCTGATTTTTTTTCCTGCCTTATTATCTGTCAAGCATTAATAAGCTGCCATTTCCCAGAATATTTGTTAATAACATCCAGCTCAAACTTGTTCATTTCAGTAGCGGTTTTATAAGTGAAGGCGGATAGACCAACGGTAGTTGCGGCAGCATAGTAAGAACAAGAAAACACCACTTGTTCCAGCCACTCAAAAAGCCCATTTTTTGCCCTTTACAGAAAAAAACAAGGTTGGCACGGCATTTTGGTCCAGTGAGGCAGAAATGACTATCTTTGCCTCCTCTGCGATGGATTTTTCCACATCAAACTGTGATTTCAAAATCAAGTGAGAGGAGCCTATTGAATCTGCTGCCATGTTCCTGATGTTATTTACTATCAATGCATCTGCATGGTATATTGTGAGGGTATTCACTTTTAAATAAAATTCATCTAATGAGGTGAATTGATATGAAAGAGAAGTGACAGTGATTTTCCTTCAGCAGGTCCTTGAAGTGATTAGATGCATTCTTTGTGTTGCATTTGTGGGTTACACATACCACCATGACGGGTCCAAAATGACTCATACGGGCGTTTACTACTGCGTCGCCTCTATGGTTGAGATCTAGTTCGGTTATGTAAGTGGCATCCGAAAACACTCGCAAGGTTAGGGGAAGGTTGAAAAGAATCATTGTTGAAAGAATCCAGATTTGTCTGTTGGTGGAAGAAGGAAGTGTAAAAGTATCACGCTGTACATTCAATCAAATACGTCCTCCAGAAGAACACAGACTTTCTGATCTGACACTGCTATGGTTAAGGTTTGGTTAGGCTTAGGTACAAAAACTGCTTTATTTATGATTTGGGTTACAGTTACAGAACAGTTGGTCAGAGACAAACACTGACCTCCTGTGTTAAAGTCTGACCTCTGACTACGTGGCTCTACAACGTCACCCAACTTCCTCCTTTGCTCCCACATGGCAAGAATAACGATCCTTTTGGCTGCTGGAGGTGAATAAGATTCTGACTTGAACATAAGTATCATGTCATTGGCTGATGCTGTTTTTGAGAAAACAGTCTTTAAGAAAGTTTTTGTTTTCAGCATTTGAACATATTGAATATAGCCCAAAACTGAGACAGATGCATCCCTTCCCTCTCCATCCATCCATCCATCCATCCAGCCATCCATCCATCCATCCATCCATCCATCCGCACTTTATCGCATTCATTCATACATCTGCACCCCTCTCCTCCTGATCCCATCCTCCTGTGTTGCACAGTTGAACTTGTGCCCCCTGCCTTCTTGTTGACCTCCTCGGTAGAGTGCTGTGAACCCACTGCTGCCCCCTCCCTCCCTCCCTCCATCCATTCCTCCTCCTCCTCCTCCTCCTCCTCCTCCTCTCCTTGTTCCAGCTCTTTCAGTGCGGCAGTCTGCCGATCCCGCCTGGCCGCCCCTTGCCGTCTCACAGAAGTGCGAAAATAAGATGGCATTGGATCTATTAACACATTGGGCTGAGTGTTAGTGAGGGGGCCCCAGCCGAGACCACTCTCCCAAGGTCCGCCGACCGCCATTCTGCCCCCGCTCTGGCCGGGGGCATGGTGGAAGGTTACGGAGGGTGGGTGGAGGGGGTGTGTAGGCAATTAGAGATAGCCATAGAGAGCCATAGGAGGGGGCAGTGGTGGAGCTTGAGGGACATGCTGGCACTTGTCCACTTGAAATTTCACCTGTTCACCGACAGCACTCATGTCAATTGATGGATTGATTGGAGCAGCAATTGATAGCTACATGTGAGGACTTGGTCTTGGACTTGAGGAAAAAACAGAAGCTGTGCACTTGTGATCCTGAAAAATGAAATCTGGTGTCAACATTTGTAAAAAAAATGGATTGTGATATTTGTATGAATTTTAAGCTGTTCTGGAGTGTGTTGTGCAGCGGGGTGTGTCTAGGTGCATTTGCATTTGCACGCGTTGCTCACTTGCACACGTGTGTCAATGTGTGTGCAGCCGCGCATGTGCAAAAATCCTCCCAATCAGTCAGCATATTTTCTATTCATGAAGGTAAAACATAAACTGCCACATAAACTGCCATTTCTCAGATAACCTTGTTCCAATGTTATGATGACTTTACATGTGCTCGCATCCGCAGGATTTCACTCCTGAACTTGTTGGCACGTCGAGATGTAATGTGTGTCTCTCTCGGAGTGTCTCTACCTCGGTGCGATTACACGCCCACAGATCTACCAGCTCCATCACAACAGCAACAAAAAAAATAAACCTCACAACTTTTTGTCACACTTCAATCACATAACATTAACCGACCGCATGTTAGGAATTAATAGACGGTGTTTGCTGCTATTTATTCGACTTTTCCTTTTTAGCAAATGATGAATGAATACGCTCAAATGCAAAACACAAATGCAAGACAAAGGAATGGCGACGCAGTTTTCATATATGTTCGTCTGAATTTCTTTTCTCTGTGTAACATTATTGTCTATTCTGTTTCTCATCCTGGCAGTGGAAGCAAATTCCACCATCGCCCCTCTGCTGTACAGCATGTGGCCCTCCCTCAGAAGGGGCTGGTTACCAAGCAGATTAGACAAGATATTTACAGGTGTGAAAAGATGCATTCTTCTAATACAGTGTGAAATTCTTCTGTTAAGTGCGCTCTTTCCAATAAGCCTGTTCACAATGGGACGAGAGAGGATGAGAGAGAGAGAGAGAGGGAGAGAGAGAGAGAATCCAAGAAGCGAGTTGTCTTGTTTTTTGGCTCTGTATTTTAAAAGGAGCTGAGGCGTAGCTGAGCGCAAGTCTTAAGAAAAAGTGATAAAATATACAGTGAGAAAAGCTTTCAAAGTGTCGGGAAATTAAAGCGGAGTGCAGCAGCAGGGCGGGGGACGCGGGTGGGGGGGTTGGTTGTCGGAGGGTGGTGGTAGAGCAGCGTTCAAGATGACTGCAATCTGCTTATGTGACTCCAGAGAGGACTTGTCCTCAGCGGCCTCAGACTTCTCCTGCCGTTTGTGACATCACATCGGCCGGACGATCATTTGCAGGTTGATAGTTGCTCCTGAGCAGACTTTATGAGGTGTATCTCACTCAATCTGCAACTTTTTTTTTGGAGCAATGCTGGGTGGCTACAAGAAATCTTCCCCCTTTTTTGTCAAGTGGTGTGACCCTGCAAGCACTTACCTTGTGAAGTAAAGAAAATAAAGAGGATGAGGAGGAGGAGTGGGCGCTCAGTCAGTCCAATATTGAACGGAAGGAAAGAGGATGGGAGGTTGAAGGAGCTGGATTTGGATTTGGGTGAAAGCAAAGGAGTGTGGGGGGGGAGAAGGGGGGTGGTGGGATGTGGGGCGTAGGAGTGTTGTGACCACACGCCCTCACCCGTAGAGCGTGGCTTGGAGCCCAGACAAGTCTGCGCTGGGCCTGCCCGCCTCGCTATGGAGAGAGGGTCATTCTGTACAGGAGTCAGGAACAGCAGCGCGGGGATCAAAATGCTGCAGTGCCAACTCTCCACCCTGTGAAAAACAAACAAATTATCCTAGCTGGTAAATTACAATGACTAGCATTTGCATTAATGAGTCTCAAGGTAGAGAATGCAATACGAGTGTAAAGTAGGTGAATTTTAGGTGGAAAGATATTATTCATGACAAACTAAAAAAGTGTGGGAAAAGAGCAAATCACGTAAGCCAGAATCTTATTTAGATTACAGATTTTTACATCAATGGCGTTAAATTAAATTGATATAATAATAATAGATATAAACAGTAACAAAATAAGTGTGATAAAAAAATGGTCGCCTTTAAAAAAAAAATCAGCACCTACTTAATGCTCTCCTATTTTTTAAATCAAAAAACACCTTGTCCTCGTCTCTATTCCTACCAACAACTGTGAGATTTTACCAAAGAGCATAGTGCACTAAAGCTTGTACAACCACGGTTTCTTTTGATGCCTCGCTAAATAAAACTCTGGCTCCTCTTTTATCCATTTCTGCCAGTTGTATTAGCAGTTTGTACGGCCGGCGGCCTCCCTTTCTGCAGCCCTCTCCCACCGTTTAAAGCGGTGACACACGGCTTGGCCGAGCAATGGGGCAGAGAGACCCCCTAATTAATGGAGGCAATCTTGCAGCTTTCAACCGGCTTTACATTTCTTTTAATGAAAGGATTAACGCAGTGCATTAAGATGTATTTAACCTCCAGCGCTAGCTCTGTTTCAATAAGTATTAAACAGGCCATTAAATGGAGTGGGGGGCTCAATTAAAGCAGACAAAGGCCAGTGTGCTGAATGTGGAGTGAGGGGTGGATCCAGGGAGCCGGGACGGGGTCTGCTGTTCGCATTTAGCATCTGCCCAAACAGCTCATGGTGAGCTGGAAGAGAAAGGGAGCTGACTCGATGCAGCCTGCAGATGTACAGACACAGAAGAATATAAGGCTTCAGAGAAATATACATTAAAAAAAAAAAATATATATATATATATATATAATCTTTAAACAAATGATTATCACTTTTATTTTTTCTGCTTAAAACATAATTTCTTTGCTGCGTTCAGCTTGCATGATAAGGTGACACTGTTTTTAAAAGATGCATGTAGTCAACCCACATTGGAAAGCGGAGCCAGAAATCTCAGAAATCTATTTTCTAAGTTGTTGATTTTACAAAACAATCAACCGCCACCATGGAAGCCGTGCCAGAGCCCCTGCTGAACAATGATGGTATTGTTCACTTGGAAAAGAAAACTGGCGTGGGCTGCTGCATTTATCAATTTTCCCTTTCTCTTTTCGCCCACTACTTGTTTGTCGTGGCATGGCGAAGGCCCATTTTGGGCCCAGCAGGTTGTCCTATGCGCATGGCATCACCTAAAATTAGTTCAAGTCAGCGGTGGCCTTTTTGCAGCTTTGCCACTGCGGATGTTTGCAGATCCAAAAAAACAGCTTTGTCTCACTTGATTTTCATGTTTGTGACAAGCCTTGTTTTCTCTGTTTTGTTTTTTTCATAGTGGAAAAAACATTAATTAAAAAGAAGTGAAAATTCCTAAATAAATAAACAGGAATTATAAAGTATGACAACTTATACACGCCTTTCAACTGTATATCAATCAAAAGTCAATCACCATATTCAGCACATACGTCAGAGAAAACATAAATGAGGAAATGGAGGAACTGAATTGTGAAACTCCTCAACATAACAGACATGACAGCCTTGTCATGCACTTAAGTGTTAATTAGTTTTTAGATTCTCTGCTCCCTCCCCATCTATCTCTCCATCATGAGTGTATTGAGAATGACGTGGCTCAGTAGTTAAATACATTCCCTATCGCATGTCATTAGCCCCCTCCTGCTGCAGGATGTGGCGGAACAGCTTTTCTCGGGTTGTCTTCCATTGAGATGATTAGCCCGAAACTACATTTCGAAAGTGTTTGTCAGGGCACGTAGCATGCTACAGTGAACCCGGGTAACAGATGGATTTGCTCATGGAGGAACAGGGTGAACATGGTGTGCCCTAAACGAGCATTATGAAACCGAGGCGCGAACCTTCAGTCCATATTACCGTACACTTTAAAAGCCCCGGTTTTGGTAGCCTGCAGGCACGCGCCATGGTGCCCTGTGTGCCGCTGGAGAAAATGAGACTGACAACTAGCAGTGAGAGTGAATTACAAGGCTTATGGCTGAGCAAACATCAAATGATCAGAGTAATTTTACATGTCCTATTTGAGAGCGTTCTTAAATACCGGTAGGTTGGTGCAGCTCAAATCAAGCTTGTTAGCATCAAATACAATGAGCACACCCTTTAAAACTTAAAGAATAAATTCAATACTTCTAAGAGGAAATAACATTTACAAGCAAAATGTTCTGTCAACTTAGACATTATAAAGCTTAATGAATGACACTGTTCTTTGACTGATCGTAACACAGTCACACTGTCATTTGCACTTTGTGAAGCAGATCATAGAACAGAAAACTCTAATAATAATCCCAGTTCCTTTTTCAAAAATCTCATTCTCTGAATGATGAGTTGATACATTGCCTGCTCGCAGACAACAGTGGAGGTGATGAGGTTCACTTTTTTATATCAACTGTAGCTTTAATGTTGGATTTATACCTGCTATGAGAGAATCAAGGGACACATGTGCAGCTTGTTAGACAATAAACTGAAAAGCCAAATAAGATTAGTTCGAAAATGTTTGAGCCAACTCTGTTACACATAACTATTTCTGTGACCACAGGTGTTCTTTACCTGCGTTTGAAACACCTGATTGCTTTCTCCTAATTGTGAACTAAAGATAGCTATGACCTGGGGGGAGATTATTGCCATACACAGGTTTATTGCGTCGTACCCATTTAAACTGATATCTGGATTTAAAAAAAATCACATTACTATTATTATTATAGAACATGTGTGATATGTGTTATGGTTGTCTTATATTATGTCACACACATCCTTCTAATAATATCATGGATCACACACACCCTTTCCCTGTGGTACTGCTTTCTTCCAAAGGTTGCAAGGTGAAATCAGTTTGCGACAGCAGGTAAGTACACACACAACACTCGTTAGTAGTTGTTAGCATCAGTGCCTTTTCCAAATGTGTGAAAATGAAATGCAATTAGTTATACATGCTTAATTGCATTTGAGAAATATAGGCATAGTTTGCTTTGCAACATAGCTGCTAGCACCAGCTAAAGTTAGCAGCCTTTCCTCGGTTTGGGTGTTCGGCCTTCTGTCTTCAAGCTAGTACAAGTATGTATATAAGTGTGTATCTGAATTCTTATTTTCTTTCTATTTTGTGTTTGGGACATTTCTGGGCTGCAGCCTTCGGGCGACAACAGTGCACAGGGTGTGATGTGTGGACTCGACCATGTTCCATCGACGTGTTTTCATATCCCTCAGTGTTTCCTCTGCTCCTCATCTCTCTCCTCTGCTGTGTGCTGCTCCTCTGCCGTTGGTGTGTCCGACACACACACGCACACACACATGCGGAGCAGACAGCGGACGGGACGAAGCTCTGAGTTCACACGAAATCCGGCAATGCGGCACCTTCCCGCAGGGTTGTGCCGAGGTCTGCAGAGGTGTGGGTGTGTTCATTTGCGCTTTAAGAACATAGCTGCCGTGAAACAATTAGACAATAACGATTTGCTTATCTGAATCACGGCTTTGTTCTCACCGTTTGCTCTCTTCATTCACTCTCTAGCTTGCTCAGCCACCGCTGCTCTCTCTCTCTCTAGCTCGCTCGCTCAGGGAGGAGGGGCCAACTTTGAGTGTGTTTACAAACATCAACTCAAGATTACTGAAGAGTGTAGCTTTAACTTCTGATATTAATTCTTATTAACTTGTTGACTGATTTTATTAATGACAACTATAGAACTTTACTCTTTGTGTTTGGATGGAGTAAATAAAAAGTTACTAAAAGCTTATTTCAACAGTGATCATTGAAAATGTGGCCTTTTGGAATGGGCCCGTTGCTTGAAGCTGTCTCAAGGTCGCAGAATTCTGTGGGCAGCCATTGCA
This sequence comes from Centropyge bicolor, assembly GCA_037975185.1. NCBI lineage: Eukaryota > Metazoa > Chordata > Actinopteri > Pomacanthidae > Centropyge > Centropyge bicolor. Next base: position 11,659,016 of record JBBMOC010000005.1, on the reverse strand, counting down.
TGCAATTTGATTTTATCTCCTTTCAATCATTATTTCACAACTTAATGCCTGACACACAGTGATTGAGGACCCCTAGACTTTACACAACACTGAACAAGTACAGTATAAAGGAACGGTCAATGGACTCCTCATTTACAGTGAGCCAAGATGGCAACTGATGACGATGACAATGATTGTTCTTACCCAAACAAGATGTTTCCTTTAACAAAGTACTTTTTAAAAATCCAAACTATGACCTTAAAACCCTGATTCCAAAAAACTTGTGATGCTGAATAAAAGAAAAATAAAACAGGATGTGATAATTTTCTAATCCTTTTTGACAACATGTTTGTTGGGACAGGAGCAACAAAAGACTGTGAAAGTTGTGGACTGATCCAAAAACACCTGTTTGGATCATTCCACAGGTAAACAGGTTCATTGGTAACAGGTGATAGGATCATGATTGGGTATGAAAGGTTCATCCTGGAAAGACTGAGTCGTTCAAAAGCGAGGATGGAGAGAGGTTCAACACTTTGACAAACACATGATTGTATAAAGGAGATTAATACATGTACACTGTTGTCAGTGAACATGGGTTGTTGCACATGGTTGCATTATAGAATTCTGGGATGAGGGTTGTAACCTAAACCTAACCAAGTTGGTTTTGTGCCTAAACTGAATCACACCTTAACATTATTGTATCATAAAACTTGAAGAGGTTTACAGAAGCACTTCAGACAGAGCACATCCAGGCTTTAATGGAGTTGACTGGGGAAGTGCCAAGACCGGCAAGTACCACTCCTGCTGTGTTCTTTGCACCCCGGTCGCAGCTCTCAGAGGTATTCCCAGCCTGTTGATCCTGTGAGGGAACGAGAGAGGATCAAACGAGAGGAGACGGGGGGAGAGAGAGAACATATGACAGAGAAACGAGAGTGGGTAAGAGAGAGAGAGAAAAGAGATATGGAAGTGTAAAACAAAGAGGTGAACGATGAGGTGAGACACACCCTGTGTAAGGGTGCCTGCCATCGAATCACAGCTTCAGTCCTAAGGTCTGATTTTTTAGCTCTTTCTCTCCTTCCTTGAGAACTGTCATTAAGTCATATGATCGTGCAAAGTGTAAAAAACCAAGTGACTCACCCAGCAGAGCGCCAACTCTGTGTGTGTGTGTGTGTGTAAGAGGGCTCTTCTGGTCACACATGCATAAATATATTCTGAAGGTGTTTTCGTCCTTGTATGTGAGCATGTTTGAGGTTGTTGCCACTTCCTTCACTTTGCAAGTTTTGGTTACGCCAGCCAACATAAAATGAAGCTGAATGGTTTGTTATTGTAGGAGTTGCAAGTGCAGCGACAAGGACGTGATCCCTCACCGGCTTCCCAACAGCGAACGATGCCAATTGTGCTCTTTGGCATGCACGACCGAGCCGAGTGGGAATGGAACCCCGCCTTTGCAGTGGTGGGTGAGAATTTTTGCGACCCCTGCGTCCTATTTAGAGCACATTTCCGTTAATATTTACATCCATATGGCATATCCATATCCATATTATTAGCTAACAGACACACTAGATACAAGCCAATTACATCATTTGAGAGTCTTTATTTAACCATGTGTGAAAGAGGCCGCGGCCTAGTAGTGATTTGAGTTATTGGCCAAACAAAATTTTATGCATCAGGCAAAAAGCAGATATCACATTAGTTGTCCCTACAATGTTTTTTCATGGAGGAAACAGGAAATTCAACAAGCAACATCATGTCTCATGTGTATGGTGCATTGTAGATTTTGTGTCCCGCTTAAAATCGCATGAAGCCGAGAATCAAGTAACTGAGTGTAAAAGTTCTGTGAACTCTGTCAAAGCTGCCTGGCTTCCCATTGTGTCACTGTGCTGAACTGTAACAAAGTTGAAATGGCCCAAGCCAAGACTGGAGGCCTCAGCTGTGGCTGAGTGGAGCCAACGCATGGTGAAGGCCTTTACTGGGGTGACGAGAGCAGGGAGCAGGGAGCCAGTGCATGTTAGCTAGCTAGAGCGTTTGGTAAAAGTGCAGACAGCTTGGGAGGTGCTAATGAATGCCGGGCATTGCTAACCGTACTGTACCCAGGCTCCGGGCGCAGCCTGGCAGCCTCCTGTCCCTCCTGCCCATGCGAAATGTGAAAGATCAACCGGTTGGAGGGAGCAGACGGGAGCAAACACACACACACTTGAGTGCGCACACACTTGTTCAAATGCACACACACAAGCGTGCACGTGTAGATAAGTACACACATCACTATGCGTACACACGTATGGACATACACAGACTCACACAGACAAAATCTGTGCACACACACACACACACTCACGGAAACGCAGGCACACAGACAAGCGCACCCACACTCCGGCACCAACACACTCAGGCCTGGCTCACTATGGTATCACATCATGAGGGCTCCAGCCAGGCCAAGCCATGAGGCCTCAGCTGAGATGATTCAAGGCTCCCCGCTGAGTCCTCACTCAATCAGCCAGGTGGAGCTCCACACCAGAACTCCAACACTCCACGCTACAGCCTCTAAATGTGGAAATGAATTTGTGCTAATCAAAGTAAGTGGTTGTTTGAAGACTGCATATTTTTAAGTAATTACAAGACAAATGTTTGCAGTAGCAGCCATGAAACACACATGATGTTTGATACTATCATCACTGCCATTTTTCACTTTGTTTTGCTTTTGGTCCTAAATACTAACAGAAATATTAATGTAAAATTTGTACTTTATTATTCTGTATTAAAAGTAAACCAGTTGAGTATTTTCAAGAGACCAAAAGAATCAACATATCTGCAACTATATGCAACATGAATTATAAAGGTTTTATAAACTGGTTGGATAAGAAGTTAAGTCCTGAAGACATTTCATGGCTTCAAAAATTCCATCTCTCTCATATCCTGGATGATCTTGAATCTCCACATTTGGTCCAGCAACTCTGTCTTTTTGAATAAGAAGTCCTGCTTTTCAATATTGTCAGAATATAAGATGAACAGTATATCTGCAGTGCATCATCAAAGATCATTTTTGTTCAGGTTTTAATATTTAAAAGAAGGAAATGAGGAAAATGAAAGTGACAGAACGCTTTCAGAAAGTACCCAATAAATGCAAATTATTACAAAGCAACATATTTTCACCCAGAAGTGTCTAAAGGCGACTCAGATGTGTTGATGAAACGATTTAACTTCAGATGTCAACAAATTTATTTCTGATGAAGCCGATAACTATTTTGAATCTCACATTTTTCACCTGGACCCAAACATAAATCTTTACGCTTAAAAACCTTTTTATATATTTTGTTGGCATAACATATGAAACCTAAGATGGATACGTACAAATAATACTTATTTGTGAAATGTGAAATGTCTGCACAGATCTGAATGCAGGATAAGTAGGATCAACGAAAAACAACTACCTGACATAATTTATAGTTTAATTTGAGCAGCAGTTTATTACAACATTTCATAGAACTGTATCATCATAGAATTTATTTTTATTCAAACGTCACATCTACTGCAGTGCAGACAAGACGTGTGTGTCAGCCGTGGGGTCGAGCGGCACACTTTCTGTAATTGGTTAGTGCAACTATCAAAAGACTTTACATTTGAGTACTGCTAAAAAGAAATGCAACATTTTAGAAAGAGGGTGAGGAACTAGTGCCGTTATGAATATACAACCAAACCAAATCTGATCCTGAGGAGTTGAAAATAAAAAGCCTGAAGAGCCGTGTGTTAAGTAGTAGAAAGTTACCTCCTGTGGTGACCCAGCTCTGAAGGGGATCTCTGTGAAAGCTGTGAACTCTCATCAGGAATACATCCTGATAATGGAGAGATCAGCAGCTCAAATACGTACAAGGTGATGTTTTTTTTTTTTTTCCTGTTTTGACAACCTGGCAGGAAGGATCTGCTCTATTCTACACATTGTCTCTGTGAATTATACCCAGCTGTATAAGATGAATCATATTTACCATTTTTTCCCTATGAATATTCATAATTGGAGGTTTTGCATATAGCTTATCTAAATAGAAATGAATTTCAGAATCACAGTTATAATACATGTCAAACCATCTGTAGTGTCCTGTCATATTATTACAAATGGATGGATTGATGTATAGGCAGAACTGAATAAGCCTCCATGCAGAATGTCACTGAATTTATTATGTCACAGTATTATTGCATTATCAAGTTTTAATATCTAACTCCCACCTGACTCTTAGGTACAAGATAAAATTCCTGATTTTCTTCCTCAACTTCCTCCTCACAGTAACAGCCATTCTTGACTAAGTTGAGTCTCATTAAATGCTCTTTGCGAGTTGTCTGGAGATGTATCTATTCATTAGCTTCAAAAGGGTGTCATGTGTATGAATTATGCTAACAGGATCTAATTAGCAGATGCAAATGAGGTTAGTCAAAATTGTACTGAAAAGACAGAAGAAAAGCTCCATGGGATAGTTGGAGCTCGACAGCTCACCAACCGCCCCCACGCTGGGCACCAAATGTGATGGTTCGCCCCTGCTGCTGCTCTATACAGGAGGCAGGACTGAACCATAAACACAGACGTGGGGAGGACAGCTGTTCAGAGGTGTTCTCGTCAAAATCAGCAGTGTGTTTTATTTCGAAAATGCACAAATGTAGCTGAGGCGTTGCTAAATTACTGATTCGCATTATTAATATCACGTCATTAATCTGGATAAAGGTCCGCTCACACTGCTCTGCTCGGAGCCAAAAGTTAGCCCCCAACTCATCACGCCTCCCCTCCTCCTGAACACACACACATGCGTCCACCCCCCCTTCCCTATCCCACAAGAAACAAGTTACACAACCAGCTGATGGAACTCCAGAATCCGGCGTAAAGAGGACTCACTAATAGCAGCCGCCTACAAGCTCCTGCCACTCTGACATCAGTGGCCCCAGACTGTGGAGAAGCTGGCAGGACTTGGGGAGCATGCCTTCTGGCCTCGGCAGGGTGGAAGGCCAGCAGGCTGCAGCATAACACGCATACAGTTCACACACATGCACACACACACACACACACTCCAGCCTGCAGTTGGAGTCATGGCTAAGGTAGCTCACATGCCGCAGGGTTCGAGAGGGGAGGCAGCAACTGGTGACCCTGTTTATGGTCGGAATCAGAGTGGCACAAAGAGCAGAGAGCAGAACGCTGTTAATTGGCATGAGTGGGCTGATGCCTGCCTACCCTGGTGCTGAACCCAGAGTCAGGTCGGCCCTGCCAAGACTGGCACAATGTCACGAGTGAGCAATGCAAACTGGGATGGGCTACAGCTCAGGTTTAGTAAAGTACAATATGACTTGAATTGTGTATCTGACCTCATCTTGTCTTGTGGTAACAGGATGGGAAAAAAACAAATGAGGGGTGACCTGGTTGCCAACCTTCAATCACAACCTTTGTTGAATCTCTCTCTCCACTAATTTACTGTCATCTCTCTACTGTCCGCTGAAGAAAAAACAATGTGCACTGATTGAATTTGACAGGTATTGTAGATTGCTTGAGGAGGCTTATGTATATTTTTGCTCCACATTCACTGTACTTCAGCAACATTTTGAGGTACTTGTACTATACCATACATTTTTACACTACTTTCTACTCAACTACATTTTGGAGGAAAACATTGCAGCTACTTTTTACTCGTTACATTGAATTTATTTGATAGCTTCAGACAATTAATACAAGGCGTGAAGTAGTAAATTATTTTTGTAACCATTTTTTATGCATTTTATTTCCTCCCCTTCTTTTGATGAATTCATAACTTAACATTTTAGTTGCAATGCGGCCATGTAAACATTGTTACTAAGACATGCAACTGCAACTTTGATCGCTCCTTAATCCTGCACCATGGGTCTGTCTCTAAATTCCACTATACAGGCAGAATATTTCAGTGCAATGTGAAATACATAAGGAAACAAAATAAAAGCAAAGAAGGAAAATATCTTGGTTCTAGCTTTGAGCACAACTTGGCCTGTTCCATTCATCGTAGCAGCAGCGAGTAGATAAAATCCATTTTATAGAATGAGCCAGTGATTAATAAAAGAGTATGTTGCCACTAATAAATCAGAATGTATTATTATAGATTAAGCAAAAACCATCATATTATGGAAAGCATTGTTGCCTTTTCTAACAGTATTAATGATAATAAACTGAAACTTGTGAAACTGAAAAAAATGTGTCAAAACTTTGGCAACCAAGATCGCATCAGATTGTTCTGGCTCTCCGTCATCAGAGAGGCCAATGAATGCAGGTTTCTACAAAACCAATTTTTCCATACTATGAAAGATCATGGCTCCATATCAAGTGACAGAAGGTGGAGCAAGTTTGCTCTCCATAGATGCTCGTCAGCACCATCATCTGACCTCTGGTGCTCCGGTAACAGATCAGTGGTCTTTTACTCATAACGTGTAAAATTTCCATGTATTTTTTTACACGTCTGAAAAACGCCTGCTACTTGAATACAAGTGATTTTTGAATTAGCTTCATGGGAATCCTGTTGAGAAAGTGAAAGAGAAAAAAAGCTTTATGGTGGTACAAGACCACCCACTCACATCCTCTGCAGCTCGGGGTGACTCACTGTCAACCACTGCCGACCACACAGGTGAAATGAACCCTAGTTTTGCACCCAACACCTACATAGATCGCTCCAAACAGAATTTAAAATGTCGTCGTTCTCATGGGTTCTACACTGATTTGTCCCCCTTTTCGTACGCAAAAATCTCTTTACATTGACGATCTTGTATTTAGACGTACCGATGTCTCTGCATGTGACTGCAGCTGTGATTGCTCTTTCCACGCAGAGCTCCTTGAAAATTGTGACATCTAACAATTAACAACTCTATAGGCAACGAGCAAAAACAAAAAGCCTAACAATGATCACAATTAATTGCAATTTCACAAGACGTGAAAACAAAGCAAAAGCAGTTTTCTTCTTTGTTCATTTTGACTACAGCAGATCCCCCGTCTTCACACCTCCCACATTGGTTTAACGTGTTGCATTGTCCCCCACACAGCTTTTCACGTACACACACACACAGGCACACAGTAGAAACACATAGAGACCCACAAGCACACACAGCACACAGCTATATGAAGACCACACCAGCCTGGGGCTCCCCTTTTGTCTGCCTCGGCACTAAAGGTGTGATCGCTCGTTGTGCTGGTGAGGAGGTGGGGGACGTTGCTCCAGAGGTGGAAGGTAGTAGGGTGGTGTGTCCTCCTCTGCCACATCATATTTTGAATTGAAAGTTGGCCATCAGTGGGGATCCCCTCAGTGCATTCATCAGAGCTGTGAAGGACAGTTGCTTTACTACGCAAACATGTCGTTCCCTGTTCGGTCATGGGTTCATATCTGTTTCCAATCTTTATGCTCAGTTAAGCTAAACGGCTGCCGACTCCAGCTACGTACTGACAGCACAGACATGAGAGTGGTATTAATGTTGTAATCTAACTTTCAGTATATCCCAAAAATGTCAAATTATTTCTTTAATATGAACAGTTTGTTACATGCTACGGTGAGACATGGGACATGAACCCATGGTGACACGGGTGTAACAAACGCTTTGAATGCCCAGACTCTTCCTCATGCAGCTTTATGTTTGACATAAAGCCACATATATGAAACATCCTGGTGCGGGGGTGGTGTAACATGACGTCCCCCAAAATGGTGGCGTGACCTTTAGCAAAAGTGAAGTAGATAATTTCGAAAAGTTTGACCATATTTCTTGAACAAATTCATATAAAACCAAAAATAAAAATATTATTAACAAAATATTATATAAAATATTAGTAAAAAATATTACAAATTACAATATACATAAATATTTTAAAAAGACATTAGAAATGTGTTCTACACGCTCCACTTTGTCTGTGGTATATCCCCCATAATTTTCCACAAGGTTAAGAAATGGATCTGGGTTCTTATGGGTTAACATTGTTAATTAGCACGAGTCATTGTGAGCATCTGTTTTCTGTTGCCTGTAAATCAAGGCATGCTCCCTGTCTCTGAGCGGGTCATGAGTTGCATCATCAAACTAAGTGAATAACACCTTGCTTTTCAACTTTTCAAGTTTACTGCAGGTTATTCAACTCCTTCAGACACTAAAAACATTCATTTCATACTCTGTGCCTACGCACATGAAAGAAAGACCAGCTCAAAGTCAGAATTTTCTAGTGGCCTCAACAGCTCTCATACACCAGATTTTTTAAAATGAAGTCTGGACCATTAACACTGGATATGAGTCCAGCCTGTCTCGGCTGGTCTGTTCTATCAAGGTCTACAACCATCAGATGAACCTCGAAACAAGCGCTCCCCCGTCAGACAGAATGTTTGGTCCATGCGTCTAGACCTCCACCATATCTGACCCGCCAGCACAGAAGGACACACAAACACTCGACAGACGATCATAAGGAACAAATACAGGCAGGCTCCTTCCCTCCACCATGTGACTTGGATATGCATGCTCACTGCTGTTCGTAATTTCTTATCATTGACACCCACCCCTCCACATCCACATATACACTTGTCAAATATGACACCTCTACCCACAAGGAAGAGACCAGGTTCTCAGCCCCCTTCGAGGAAGTCTGACTAAACTGTTCCACCTAGTATGATTGCAAGCCACACATGAGTGGGCCTCCCCTTAAACGTAAACTTCTGCGTTGGTTTCAGTCCTGAGACAGGAAGGCCTTTCGCTTCGTCCTTTACATGTCTCCCCTGCTCTGCAGTCAGAGAAGGAGACCAAACCATGGACCACTTCCATGATATGTGGGAGTCCCTGCTGTTTCAGTGGCTGCCAGGCAGGCAGCCTCTTCCCTCTCTCTTCGGAGCGTTTGGCTCCATAACCGCGGGAGCCCATCTGATGTGGTCCCCCCATCTGACTAGCAGCTCTCTTCCCCAGGCCCAGACGGCTGGAGGGACAGAGCAGACGAAAGGGGCCGCAGATTGTTGTAGACCATTTACATGTAAATACAGAGACCAGGCCTGGGTCTGGGTTCAATATTGAAGGTGTCCGCTGCACTGAGGTCCCTCTGTGTGTGCATATATGAGCGTGTGTGCATACACGCCGTGCGAGCGTATATGATTGTGTGTGAGCATGCGCGTGCACGCCTGTGTGTTTTCATGTATGTGCATGGCATGATCCAGTACATCTAAATTATACAGCTGCCAAATTGCTGCAAATGTTTTAATACAAAAGCATTCTGTGGTCTCTAATTATATCTAATGGCTGCTGGATGCATTTCTCCAGAGCAAAAATAGGAGCCTTTTCAGCGAATAATTTGGCATTTTATCAACTAGTTTAATATCTAATTGCACAAAGCAATGAAAAGAAAAAATAATATTGACTTAAATGTGTCCAGTATTGATCTAAATGAAGCCTTAAAGGGGGCTGTGATGATGTTTTTTGTTTGACAGAGAGGGGCATCTGAGGGCCTCCGGGCACTGTGAATGTAGTCCCTGCTCCCCAGAGGAGGCTGAAGATGCCGAGACAACATCCCCGCTTCACCGGGGGGTCAACCTTAAACCATTAATCATGTCTACATTACCTCCCTCCCACTAGCATATGCCTCTGGCTGGTAGACAGTAAGTCAGTTAGGGCTTTCCTCTGTGTCGCTCTAGAAGCTTTCATACCGGGAGAGAGAAGTGTTAAAACTCTACATTCTCACTTCTGACTCACTGATTTAACCACATTGAGGCAGGAGCAGCAGCAGAATACTCCTGTGGTGTAAATCTGTTAGTGTTCCCTGTCCAAAAAGAAAAAAAAAAGCAAGAGGAGAAAAAAAATAAAGGGTCCTCCTGAAATGCAGTTTCTGAGTCAGGGTTAGCGATGTGATAAAAGCCCAGCTTGTTTGGCAGTAATAGTGCTATGGGAAAGGACAGAGAACCAGGGGTGAGCTGGGTTGGGTTTCTGCGTCTTGGTGGCCGTGGCTGGTTGGTTGACGAGCTCGAGTGTGGGGACCGTCTCCCTCCCACCCCATCCCCTCCCCACCCCCGCTCACCCCAACTCTCCTCGGCCAAGAGAGTGCGCCTGTTAGAGAGGGCATGTTATCTGGGAGGCTTAATGTCGAGTCGATACAACTCTGCCACCCTCCCTTACACCTCACGTTCCAGGGAACACGTATATCCAGTCCATGCTGTCAAACTTTTAGCACCTGCTATTTTGCTTTGGTCCCTTATGTCAATTCCTCCAGTGTTCCAGGAGGATGGGCCGGGAGAAGTGGGTCAACAAAGGTTGATGCTAAAATGGGGATGAGGGTGAGACTCGGGCCATTGGACGAGCATCCAGCTTCGTGTTCTGCCCATGACGACACAGTGAGTGAAAGTAAAAAAGTGGATGTGCCAAAATCAGTTTAGTGATCTGCTTACATGGTTTAAAAAAATCTGTAGTTGACTCCCTCTTGTAATTACTTTAGTGGAATTTTTAAAAAGCTCCAGAGATTTAAGCATTTATTCCACGTTTTCTCAACATCTGGAAAACATTACTAGACTTGGCTCCAAAACTGCAAGAAGCATGACAGTAACCCAAGTATAAAAAGTCAGATAAGAAGAGCACAGATATTACCTGAAACTCACCCTGCGTCCACACTGTGTACCTGCTGCTGTCCCCACAGGGCCTCTGTGACACTTCCTATAATGCAGTAATCCAAAAATCATGTTATCCTGCCTTGGGGAATGAAATACAGTGAGTGCAGCTTCAATCCGATTTCCCTGAATGCAGTCAGTACACCTTATTTTTCTAAGATTTGTCTTAACACAGTGGATTATCATTGCCCCCTGAAAACCTGCGCATCACAGGAGCATCGGGCTCACATATCCCCGGATACATTTCTACAATAATCCACCGCTCCTTCCACGGGCCAGACACACTGAACTGGCAAACCAACACACACACACATGCATGCAGCAACATGCTGACATTGAGACTTATGTGTTGATATGACGCAAAGTCGATGGTTTTATGCAATCCGGCGTATTTTAATGTATTTGGAGGAATTCAAACGTATTGCATATATAGAGGGAATTCCCGCGGGTCTCACTCACTGACTGGTTGCAGATGGGGACGATTCCCATTTCATGATAATTTGCTCTGCTGGAACGACATCTGAAATACATGACATCAAACATGAATACACTTTACATATTCTAATGTTCTTTGAGTGTAAGTAAAAAAAAGAAATATATGGTGACAAAAATATGAGGCTCTTATTTTACACAAATACATGTTGTCCGGTCTGGAGGGAAAACCCTGTGCTGTTTAAATCATGAGGAAAATGGCGGCGACAAGGAAATAAGAAAAAGAGAAATTGATGAAAGCAATATGTACCCAAATGGAAATTCATGAAAGCTGTCACCTTCGTATCTTTGAAGACAGCAGCATGTCTGTAACATAAGCTTTCCTTGTGTAAAGACTACTGCTTTGATTAAATGTTTGCAATTCCCACACACTGGAAAATATACTGAGGGACATCTTTGATAAACTTGTGAAATAAATTCTTTCCAATAAAAACGTTCTTGAGGATGATGATTTGCGGAGGAGCGCAGCGCTGACACGGTGCACATTGCACTCGGTTCTTTTCCCAGCACCCCTCCCTCCAGGGGTCTCGGTGGCGAGGATCTCTAATGAGACTTGCGTTATTAATCCTTGCAATGGGGTACATGAATTCACTCCAGAGCAAAGGCTTCAGCAGCCACCTTGGCCCATAAAACCTGGAATGTATTCCTTTCATGTGCTCTGTTGATGATCTACTCTGACAACAATATGGTAAGACTTCCCTTCCCCTGTCGCGCGGGCCCTGGCCCGGGGCCAAAGAGGGTCATCTCAGACACACTTGGACTTTTATAGGTGGTCAAGAAACATGCTGACAGGTCACAACTGGGAGCTCCTTTATGAGTAGGACCTAAACATCCACCTCATTTGGAATTAGTTTATTTATAGGTGGCCTGTAAATCACATTTATTTTGTTTTCTAGCTTTCAAATGGCAACTGCAGTCTTTGGGGTCATTTTGGAAAACCAACATACTTTTAAACCACGGCCATTAAAACAACAGCATTTAAGTTTGTTTTACCAAGATTTTCTCTCAATGGGCTTGTAATCGTCTGTGAAACATAGCCGTAAAGTACAATGGTCAGCTGTGAAATCATGCAAAGGAAATTTGACTTGTATCTTAATGAGCTTGTAAAGGATCAGAGGTTGGGCCTGTGCAGGTGGAATGAAAGTCACATTTTTCTTTTAAAACAAAACTTCCCTTTGCATCTTTTTTACCAGTAACTTCCTGATCATGCAGTGCAAGGGTGCATTAAATAAGAAACGCTATGCGGCAGGATTGGACTAATGAGGTGTTGACAGCTCAGGTGTGAAATGCTCGACTTTGGTTCTAATACAAATGCAGCTTCCTTTGATCTATAGATTTACCCTCCAACTATAGAAGGACAGCTTGTAGCAACAAGAGACAGAGACAGAGAACGCATAAAGAGACAGACTGACAAAGAAGAATATTATGCTTAATCCTGGATCAAGCTCATCGGCCCATGATGATCCTCATAATGCATATTTTCAGTGGTTGTTAATTTTCCCTTTTGCATCCGAGCACAATCCCTCAACCCCATTGGGATTCATAGAAAATGGGCTTTCGCAACAGTAGTTCCTCCTGATTTTGCTAAAATGGAATTAATGACTCAGAGTAACCCTATTTCACAAAAACCCACCAAGCTGCTCTGGCGGCATCATTTTACAGGTTCCCCCCTGAGAAAATCTGCATTTGCTGCATAGAGCAGAAAGAAGGGGGCGATTGGTGAAAATCAGGATTTGGTTATGCTGCAGATAAGTGAGATTCTGTGTTGAGAGACAGGTCAAAATAAATAATAGAAATGGGTTTGAATCATTAAAAAAAAATGCCTGATCTCAATTGTCAAATGTTTGGTGTTTTCGTCTCGGCGCAGCAGTCTGGGAAGGGTCTCGCTCTTGATTGACAGACCGTGCGCTGTATGCATGTAGCTCCGGTCCCCTGATGGCCCAATAGCCAGCTTCACTGTCCCATTTATGACACGAGCCAATCTGCCTCCAGCCGAGATTCTCCCTCAGCTTTTCACAGATTTGTATCCCCATTTTCCCCAAATTCATCTCACCCCCTACTCCCCCTCCAGCTTCCTTTAAGACTCACACATGCACAAACTGTCCACACACACACACAGATGCAAACACACACACACACACACAGATGCAAACACACACACACATGCAAACACAGGCACAAGCTGAGTTCACTGCAGTTGAAGATGATGTAAAGTGAGATGCAAGTGGAAAAAGTGAGAGTTAACGTTCTGCTCTCTTACAGTGTTAAGTTACTTTAATAAAGGCTAACCAACGTTGGGGAAGTTACCCAGTTATCCTGATCGGTCGCTAGAGAGCGCTGTGCCGGTGTCAGTGCTGAGAAATTCCTTTATCATGAGGCCTGGCTGCAGGATGAACGACGTTTGTTGTGCGACATGTTTGATTATTTCTGGTTTTTGGAGCTTCTCGATTTCTCTCCTTCGCTCTGTGAGTGTGTGTGTGTGTGTGTGTGTGTGTGTGTGTGTGTGATTCAGACACACACAGGGGCAATTCTGAATTACTTTATATTCAATTAACATCCCTTTTTCATCTAGTTTTTGATTTATGATCCAGCACCTGTGATGATGTTCTTTTATTTTTATTTCTCATGTTTATTTCTCTGGTCTGGATTCAGACTTGTACATCATTTCTCTCCGTTTGTGCAGAAATGTACAGTCTTGTATTTCAATTTCACTGGATTTGCCACCATTTCAACACGGTGGTTGACCTCTTTTGCAAAATGCAAAATGCAAAATGCAAGATGATAAAAAGAAAAGAGCCTTTTTCTTCTGCTCTCTGAAACCTCCGTCCTTCTCAAGCAGCAAATTATTTTCAAAAGTGTTAATCCAATCTGCAAAGATTAATCAGTTTCATATTTTTATTATGAGGTCAATTAATTTGCTAATTCGATATTTTTTCATAATATCTAACAAGCTGCTTTTAAAGCTTCACATAGTCGTTGATCAATATGTTTTTTGTTGCGTTCCACAATTTAAAGTGTGTTAAAAATAAACAAGGTCCGAAAAATGGAGAAAAAGCATAAACATTTATATTTAATTTTTGTCAGGTTTTAGAGTTAAATCCTCAGCAACAATAATTGATTTGAGAAAAAGGAAAGAAAAACTCTGGAATAAAAGTCCACTGACTTTATTTGACTTTTTTTCTTAAGCAGATGCAAATAAAATAATAGAACAAAAAAGGTGACATTTATTTTCAATTATTCCCTTTCAAACCCGTTTTTCCAGTTGGTGGTTTTATTAGATCCAAGGCTGAAAACACGACGGAGGCCAATTATAGGAAACAAGGTGCACGTGTGTGTTTTTTTAAACGTGTTTGCCGGAGGGAGGAGGTCTGATCGTTTGCTCTTCACCGTGGATGCATCTTCATGTTTGAGTGAGTGGACGCAATCTGACAAAAGTCAATGTTTGAGTGTGTGTGTGTTTTGTTTTGGGGATTTTTGTTGTATTGTGATGAAGCCGCAGCTGAAAGTTTGGATGTGAATGTGCGTGCGTAAAGGCGCGTGGCGAGCTGGTGAAGTGCGACTATTTTGAGCCATTTTGTCTTAAATCCTCGAGTGAAAATGTGAAGAAATCCTCGTCGTTTTAACCTCTTAAATGCCTCTCTCATATTTTACAAAAATCTGATTAATTGCTCTTCATATTTATTTTCCAAAACCATATAAATGTTGGGTTTGTGTTGCGCCATAACCAGAACATACCCGCAATTATAAACTTGATGTCAGTCGTGACAAATTTCCTCTTGATATTATTTCAACCAGACACTTTTATAATTGAATTAGAGTGGTGCCATCATTGGCTATAGAGAGGGCATGCTTCTCCAAAAAGCTCCTCCCCTATCGCTTGCAACCACTTGGGCGTACGGAGAAGTGCATCTTATAAGAGCATCAGCATCTCATGTCCAGCCCATAATCTGATCTGAAAATCCGTAGGTGAGGAGAAGGTTTTCACCTCCTTCCATCATTCGTCAGGGAGGGAGGCGCACACACACACAGACACCCAGGGCGCCTCCTCGGCTGCACACTCACCCTCCTGGACTCTTAAAACTCTCCACTATTTATTGCAACATCTAAACAATGCAGCTAGAGAACATCCTTCCCAGCGCGAGCATCAACCTACCCAAGACCTTTTACAACCTCTCCTCGTCGGACAGCGCCAACAACAGCCCGAGGCCATCATCGCAGCTCGAGTACCAAGACGTGGAGCGGACGGAATCCGAGTCCAGCAGCGCCCCGAAGAAGTACCTGAGCGGGGTGGGGAGCGGGATGCTGGGGGAGGGAGAGGGGGACTCGTTCGCCAAGCCCGGGCCCGATGGGAGGAAGGGCTCCCCGGTGCTCGGGGAGGACGAGCTGACGGGCGGGCGGCGGTACAACATAGACGAGCTCGGCTCTGACAGATACTTCATCTCGTCGTCCCAGCCCAGTTCCGACATGGCGAGCCCCTGTTCCCTCTTTCCCTATGCAGGACAGACGGGGTCGGTGTACACCGGGTCCAGCAGCTCCAGGTACCCGGCGTCCCTCCATTACGGATCCGTCCTGCCGCCCACGGGCTTCTCCTCCTCCTCCGTGTGCACCGGCCGGAGCCAGTTCAGCAGCGGAGGCTACCAGTTCAGCCAGGGTCCGGGCTGTTTGTACCCCTCCTATCCCGGCACGGGCACGGGCATCGGCTCCATGTCTCTGCCGGGCTCTGCCGCCGGAGCCAGGGCGCAGGTCTACCTGTGCAACCGGCCCCTGTGGCTCAAGTTCCACCGGCACCAGACCGAGATGATCATCACCAAACAGGGCAGGTGAGCAGAGCTAAAGGCCCGGTTCAAACATTCATGTGCAGGATGTGAAATTAGTTTTTATATTTGCAGCAGAGCCCTTTTTATTTTTCAAGATAGAAACCGTTTTATCACCTTTTACGCACGAGAAAATTTTTACGCACAAACATTTTACGCACAAGATCCACACCTTCCTTTTCCGTATTTTTTATTCGTTCGACTCTTTTACGTTACAAGTTTTCGTTTCTGCTAAATTGTAAATGCACATTTGCACAACAGGCCAAACATAACACTCATCAAATTCAGATTTATTTCAGGTTTAATATCCGTAAAGTCTCGGGCCAAAATGCAACACATGAAGACAATCAGTGCTCAAGTTTTTCTGATAGTTTTTCCTCATTTATGAGCACAGCTGTTTAATTATTCCTGCTTTTCTTTCTGCAGACGGATGTTCCCATTCCTCAGTTTCAACATCACTGGACTCAACCTCACGGCCCATTACAACGTCTTTGTAGAAATAGTTTTGGCTGACCCGAATCACTGGCGCTTTCAGGGAGGAAAGTGGGTCACTTGTGGAAAAGCAGACAATAATATGCAAGGTGAGTTACAGAATTAATAAAAGCTATTTAGCCCTGGCAAATCTGTATTTTGTGTTTTTGTTAAATGCTGGAAAATTAAATGAATAAAAGGCGTCTAGAAATGCTGCAGCAGTGTTGAATTTAGTGAGGACAGCTTGAGGATTTTTAATTCTGGGTGTTAAGATTATGGTTGTTTTGGAAACAAAGAATTTTTATTTCAAATTTTAGCAAAATGTTTGGACAGGTTGCAGATTTTAATGCAATAATTTAAGTTCTTCAGTGCAATTTTTAATTTGAAGTCTTCTGGGGAACCAACAAAATAAAGTAGCTGCTGGTTAGATAGGCCTTTTAAATGACTAGTGCTTTGAACAATTATGACTTTAAATGCATTTAAAAATGATAAATTCTTTATTAGGTCATTAAATTAGAGAAAATAAATTTGGAAAAACAACAGTGCTTTATTTCATTTTAAAACAAAACTGTAGGATTTTCTTCCACTAATTTTCATCAGCCTCTCTCTGATCTACTCTCAAATACATATTGCTTTTATTTGAAAAATCTAAAATAAATGAATTAATGTTTAATTTGATTTAATTTTGATTTTCCAACAAATCATCTAGATTATTAAAATAAAATGATCAGATGCATCGTCAGCCTCTGACAAATGTCAGAAAAAGGATCTGATTTATTTCCTGCATGTTTAGACACCACAGTTTGCACAGCTCACTCCTTTCCTGTTTGTCAGATTACTCATTATGTTTGTTTCTGTTTCAGGTAACAAAATGTACGTTCACCCTGAATCTCCAAACACTGGTGCTCACTGGATGAGGCAAGAAATCTCTTTTGGCAAGTTGAAGCTGACCAACAACAAAGGGGCCAACAACAACAACACACAGGTTAGATATTGATTTGTGATGTTATGTGCCAAGTTGTCAATATTGTTTCTAATTTTATCTTCTGAAAATAATTTCTATATTTGCATGATTGCCACCTTTAAATATATTTGATAACAAGCAGACATTTTATTTTTCGATAAAGAACCTGAATGCATTTCCGCAGCCTGTTTTGAAATCTGCAGCGTTGCACTCATCACACACTTCTCCTTTTGCAGATGATAGTTTTGCAGTCGCTTCATAAATACCAACCGCGACTGCACATTGTGGAGGTGACAGAAGACGGCGTGGAGGACATGAGCAACGAGGCCAGAACTCAAACCTTCACCTTCCCAGAGAACCAGTTTATAGCCGTCACTGCTTACCAGAACACAGATGTGAGCATTCAGTAATATTTTTTGTTTGATTTAGAATTTATTTAGCTTTTTATATTACAATAAAATTTTCCTATCTTGAGTTGTATGGATTGAAAATATCATTCTTTATCTTTGCTCTTCAGTCACCCACTACTGTTGCTTGCCATAAGAGGCCCATTATTTATGCCGAATTTCTTTCTTTGTTTGTTTCAGATCACACAGCTGAAGATAGATCACAACCCATTTGCGAAAGGCTTCCGGGACAACTATGACTCGTAAGTGTCTTGCACTTCAATCATTATGGTTGATCTGTGTTTATTGTGGTCCACTACTTGATGCATGATGTCTTGGACCCTGACTTTTGTTCTTGCAACTAATTTTTTCTTCTACATGTGTTCATTTTGTTGAACAGGATGTACACAGCTCCAGAGAGTGACAGGTTGACCCCGTCCCCTACAGACTCCCCTCGCTCCACCCAAATCGTGCCCGGGGCCCGTTACGCCATGCAGCCTTTCTTTCAGGACCAGTTCGTCAACAACCTGCCTCAGAACCGCTTCTACGCCAGCGAGCGGGCCGTTCCCCAGACCAACAGCCTTCTCTCTCCACAAAGCGAGGACGCCACCGCCGCCGCCTCTGCCCAGCGCTGGTTCGTCCCCCCAGTTCAGCAGCCGGGCTCCAACAAGCTGGATCTGTCCTACGAGAATGACTATTCCACCAGTAGCCTGCTGTCCTACGGCATCAAGCCCCTGTCCCTGCAGACGTCCCACGCCCTCAGCTACTACCCAGACTCGGCCTTCGCCTCCATGGCTGCGGGCTGGGGCACCAGAAGCTCTTACCAACGCAAGATGACCACGGGCCTGCCCTGGTCCCCTCGTCCCAGCCCCCCAGCCTTCCCGGAGGACCAGCTGGGGGTTACTAAAGACAAGCTGCCCGAGGAGAGCGCACCGCCCGCCTCAACCTGGATCGAGACGTCCCACTCGCTGAAATCGGTGGACTCTACCGATTCTGGCGTGTACTCCGTGGTGTGCAAGAGGCGTAGAATGTCCCCTGGGGGCTCAAGCACAGAGAACTCCCCAACGATCAAGTGTGAGGACTTGACTACGGAGGAGTACAACAAGGACAACCCAAAAGGCATGGGTTATTATGCATTCTACACAAGCCCCTAAGACTGTATTTATTGAAACTAAATATAATTCTTTTGTTTATTATTGAGTGCTCTCCATTCCTTGTTAATGTCTTTTTTCTCTTTTCTCTAAAGGTGCCAAAGCTTAGTGTTCCCCCAAGCAAGCTGCACAAGGTTATTTTCCCAGGCCAGCCCCTCTCACATACAGTACCTGAGCAGAAACATGCATAGTGATTGTTGTTTTTGAAAAAAAAAAAATAAGCATGTCCCTTTTTATTCCTTTTTATTTTTACAACTTTTTTTTAATTTTTATTTTTTATTTTTTACAAATGTGATATTCTTTTTCTCCCTGCGTATTTAAGTCATTTCCGTTGTACAGTATTCGTGCACTTTAGAATGTGATGTATCTTGTACAAATTGTCTTCATGGAGGTGTTATTAAATGGATAATAAAACAGCTTTTCACAAAGCATTGTCCAAATGTCTTTCTCGGTATCTTTTTATTCTCATATGGCCATGTGGCATTGAGGCCGTTCTTAAGATACTCTGATCAGCTGTAATTAAAATGTAAATAAATTTACAGTTTACATGAATTTTAAAACGCACAAAAGCTGCTGCGGCATGAAGTGAAATAAAGATCTTGACACGTTTTCAGTTCACTTTGGATAAAAATGGTGAATGTGTACGAGTGAAAGGATCTGTAACACTAATGTACTTTATGACTTGTTCTAGAGGCCATGAAATAGAGACAGAGGCCCCCTCGAGTGGTTGCTGCCAACAAGTTGACATTGCAACAAGTATAGTAAAAAGCATGAAATCTATTTTACAGTGTGTGGGATGGCAAAAGGTATGGCCAAATTCATCATGTTCTCTATTTTAAAAAATACTTAATATGATGTGTTAAGTATTTTTCCCACTGTAAATGAGGAGAGAACATTACAATTCAATAAGCTTCTGCTGCTTTAAATCTATCGTCCTTCTCCACTAGTAAAACATTTTTTGTTGTATGCAAATACTTATAATCAGATAACATAAATACAAATAATCATAAGCATAGTAAGTGACAAATGATAAGGACATGGGTTGAGAGAGAGTGTGAAACCCCACCCCTGTATGAAGGCCACAGCTGCACTACAGTAGTTTTATCATATTGTA
This sequence comes from Centropyge bicolor, assembly GCA_037975185.1. Classification (NCBI taxonomy): domain Eukaryota; kingdom Metazoa; phylum Chordata; class Actinopteri; family Pomacanthidae; genus Centropyge; species Centropyge bicolor. Next base: position 11,639,044 of record JBBMOC010000005.1, on the reverse strand, counting down.
GAAGTTTTAATCCTGAAGAATAAAAGATGGGGACTTATATATGACACATGTATATGTTCATTTATATTTCACATTAAAGTGACCAGATGTGACAATAGTGAGGTTGAGCTTGTTTGTTTCTGGGTTTAGTGTGTGTTGTCGTATGTTTTCCTATGGTGTAGATGATATATAGTGGGAAATCTAAATTTGAAAAAAGATATTTTTGTCGCGTTTGCTCGCTCCTCAAATAGAAAGCAGAAATTCTCAGAAGCCGTGCCGTTCATGCACAAAAGTGCTGAGCAATATTTTCCGAGCTACAAATAAGTGTTACAATATAACACCACCGCTCACAATTCAAGTGAGCAAAGTGCGATTTAAATATGAGATTTATATGTCTTACATGACGTGATTCAAAACATGGACCCAATTAGGCGAAAAGCACACAAAAGCACATAGTCCTACTATTCCTTCTGTTGTTACCATGGTGTTTTCACACATTTTATCATTTACCTAACTAATGCAACTGCATGTGACGCTTGTGTACTTTGAAATGATAAAAACAGGCTAAATGAAAAATGGTCCATCAGCCATCCAACTAAGGCCAATGTACAGCTCAACACCTCTATTTATGCTGTATATCTCTGGCCTCTCCAAAAGTGGATTAGAGGAGATAAAATCCATGAAAAGAGAAGTCATAATATTCACACACGTACTTGGCTCATGTTCTCAGCACCTGTTTTTCCTCAGTGAAAATACTTCAAATCCTCCCCCATAAGGGCCCCAATTTGAATTGATTTACATACTCGAATTCTAATTAATTCTGTTGTCAGACTCCTTGACAAAGTGAGGAGTCTGACTAACTCCAATTAACACCTCCTAACAAGGTAGAGTGCTTGATTGCCCTGGCCTCTCAGGAAAGCTGTAAGAAAAAGGCTCTTGGGTGGGGGGGGGGTTCGAGTCTGGAGAATAAAAATGTTTGCACTCGTGCGTGTCAGCAAATTGTATTTCAGAGCATCTGATGATGTTTTTCTTCTCCTTTTCATGTTGTTTTGACCTTTGCTCATCAGTGGTTATGAGGTGGAGAATAGCTGTCAAGATTATGACTGGACAAGTGCAGCAACTACAGGAACTAGACAAGAGAGTTGCAGAGACGTAATGGTAACTGATACACTGACATTCAGTATAACTAACGTCATTTTTTCCTCTCCTCTTATGTCAACAAACTTCTGGTGCTTCTGAATGACCTTTACAGGGGTGACTGTAATATCTTCATATTAATCATAGGAAACATTGCAGTTTAACTTCCAATTATAATATGATGGCTGGAATTTGCCTTTCCACACAAAACTCCCGCACGCACACACAAACAAACCCAACCACATATACCTGCTTCCAAGGTGCATCCACTGTCACCAACGCTGTATCATCCTGTTTAAATGCCTTGTCAGAAGCATGTTGGCATTCATATTGGGCACTGCAGATGTAATCTCTGCCATCCTCCCACTGGAATAAAATCTCCTGCAATGAAGTAGCATAAACAGCAACAGCGTGACTTACATACACTGTAACAGGAACATTTATCTTCTACTTAAACTAGAAACATCACGTCCAGTTCTCCAGCTCTGTAAACATCCTCTCATCATGCATTTGATGGATACATACAACTTAACAGGTGTTTTTGGCAAGCTCCAAAAACCGACCAACGAGTCGATAGATTGTGTCTTTCTCAACCATTCATGCAAGAAGTACAGTAATCAATAGACACCTCGACAGCATGCTTCCACAAATTCAGACAATGTCGACTTCAAGGAGATATGCGCATTGGGATAAGACCTGAAGAATTGACTGTGTGCTCTACTGCTGCTGTTAACATTGCCAGCTACAATCTCAATAATTGACTGAGTTTTGTTGTAGTGTTGGCAAAACAAGGTCGAAATGTGGTTTGTAGAATTTACGGTGTATTAGTCAAACTTAAGTTCTTGTTTCATGTCTGTGCCCTTCCCTCAGGCCGTCCATTGGCGACCATGTTGAGAGTTCATGTAAGAAAGGCCAAAGGAGGCTACGGCGACATTGTACCCAAGGAGGGCTGACATCTAAACCCAGATGAAGGCCTGAGGCTGTTTCCTCACCTTCAGTCACACACTATTACTGCTCTCACTGACTAAATGCAGCCACGGGCAGACATGTGTGTCTGGGTCAGGATTTTGTAGACGGCCGTTTTAAAAAGTAACCCACAGACGAGCAAGACTGAGACGGTGGCGATTATGTTTCCTCTTCACACTATATTTCCCCTTTTGATGTGTTGATAAATGTCACCTCTGTTAAAGGATTATCAAGCCAGTTAGAATTACTGCAGAATGGTTCCTCAGGGACGGTTTAAGTCTCATGTGGTCACTCGGTGGTTTTGTGATGCATTCACTCGTCATCTATTTAATCGCTTTTACAGAGAATTTCGATATTTATATCTTGAGCTTAATGTCATTAGTCGAGACAAGTCAGATCCAGTTTTTATAATTGTATCTGAAGTGATGGACTCTCTCTGGGGCCAGACCAACACCACAGCCAGTAACCAGGTTTGCTGTGCTATATTATATTTCACCATCCTTGGAGATATCATACAATAATACATTTACTTTCTGGCGGCTGTACATGTCAATGAGCATATGTTCTTTGTATTAATAAGTGGAGGTCATGGATGCTGACAGTCCTAATGACGCTGGGCTCTCCTTTTTGCTCACCCCAGGTGTCTATGTACACAACACAATGCTTTATTTAGTCTCACTGCCTCCTTTGGACCTGGTTAATCAGCGGTTAAAAGCGGGGTGGGCTGACTATAGTACTGGTGTAATGCTCACAGGTCTGTTGGAGTGAGACCCTGGTGTGAGATGAGTCTCAAGTTAGCAGGGCCACAACTGTTTGGAGAAGGGCGTTGAGTGTTGGCAGACAGCACGGAGGTGAGAGGAACTGGAGGCGCGGAAGGGCCTTGTGTCGGTGCCCTCAGACGGCATGTGCAGCGTGCAGGCCCTGACTCACTGGTGCATGGATAATGTTGGAGAGAGTATCCCGCGGCTAAGCTGCACTTAACAGCACATTGATTTCAAACCCCTGTGTTCCCTCTGGAGGGCAGTGGGATGCACCTCAACAGGCCGGACCCCCCCTCCTGCTCTTTCCCCCTTCCCACCTTCCCCTTCTGACCACCGCCACCATTTACCATCTCCACAACCTACCCTACCCCTCCCATCATCTACCCATCCCTGAGTCGATTTGGGTACACCATGCTGGTCACTGGCCTCTACTCACCCCCTCCCCTGAGTGTCCCGGAGGAGCTGAACAGGATTCAGGGGCACTAAGGCTCCCGCAAGACTCAGGTCTTGAGAGCTGTGTTTTGGGTAGGGCATGCAGAGGCAGCCGTATGGAAAAGATCTGTGGTCAAAATCAATGCATTGGCACTTTGATGGAGCGCTCCAGCAGATTTGGGAATTTCACATACTCTTCTTTCTCTCCTGGCACCATCAGAAGGCCGCACCACTGGAGAAAAATCAACATCCACTAAACCTTCTGGGGAAAGAGGGACCCTCAGTTTCTACAGCTTCTGGGACAAAACATGACGCAGTCAATATTCATTCATTTGGTGTCTTGTATCTAACACGGTCCACTCTCAAATCTGTGGCCTCTCATAGGAGGGGTCGTCACACTACTCAGAGCTGAATCACAGATGCTGTAAGTTTGTGTAGCCAGGACTTTACTATTGGACACAGTTACATTTGGTAAAAAGAGACAAGGGTTTTAATTGTTCCATTACAGTAAGTTCAGTACAACTCTCATTTCCACTTTTTTCCTCTCTGAAGCTGTCAAAGAGAAAACTTTCTTTCCCATCATCACCACACCTTGTTGTTTGCATCTTTTTACGTGTGTCCCAGCACAGGTGTATGCCAGTGTGGTGCTTCTTCCACTTGTATAACTTCTGACTCATCTCCCAGCTGCATTATGCGGATGCATGTTTCAGGAGCCGTACACAGCACTCTTCTTTGTGCGCTAATGGGCTCTCAGCATCTTTAAGACTCAGGGTACAATTAAGAGGTGATAGTTTGATCTCCCACCTCGCAGTTCTATTTCTGAGCTGCCGCGTGATTATGCCGGAGGTTGATGGGCGGGTGAGGAACAGGCTCTATTTAAAGGAAGACCCAGATGAACTCTTCTGAAAGAACAGACTACTTTTGCTGTTTGCACCTGACTGATTTCTGTGCTAACTGTATTGTATTCCACTGCAGTCTGAAGTTTCTAACACAATCACAAAGTAGTTTTGCAATATTGCACATGACTAGAGGTGTTTGCTGTAATTATGGCAGAAATCAGCTCTTTTATTTTTCATAGTCTGTGCTAAACCCCAGGGATGTGGAAGAAAGGTTGTCCTGCTTCCTGGGCTAGGTCATCAAAAGTAATTGTAAAGGCTGTCATGTACACCAACCTGACCTAATATATTTTATACCATGGATCAAAATGCATTTTTCCATCTAAGGCATTTTTTTGTGATCTCTCATGCTTTTTTTTTTTTTTTAGGTTTTAAAGTATCTAAACTATCACAGGAGATTTCACTTCACCAGTTATGTAGCCTAAATTACCTTAAGTAGAGGAGAACTGAATGCGTTACCTCTAAAGAGTGAATTCAATATGTTCATATCTTGCAGCCAACAGCTGCCCTGCATGACTAGAGAGAAATGGTTGATACAGCATTGCCATCTGCTGGTGAAAATTAATTACTACATTGTTATTACATAGTTTTTAATACAAGATGAGCAAAGGTGGTTTTGTGCTGCAGGATGATGTGAAGAATTTGATTTCAAAAATCTACAGTTGCTTTGCATTGCATTATATTTAGAAGTGATTAGCGTAGGGTAACTTAACATCTTAAAACTACATCCTATTGTTTAAGCAGTTTTTTTTTAACGTAACTTAATGAAGACTACATTTACTTTACATTTACCTTAAAGGCCCAAACAGTCAATTTTGATCACAGATATTACAGGTTATATTGTCGTACATAACATTATGTATGTTTTTCAACTTTTTGTGATTGTCACAAATGAGCATAAAGCTATTTTACTCCAGTGCTATACTGCTAGACAGCATCAAAAGTTTGATGTGCAAAGGTCAGCATTTTGTTATCTTCTTTGTCCTGTTCGTTAAGGAACAGATTCCTCTCGATTGTTCTTCAATTATAGTGGCAACTTGGGTTCATATTTCCACCAGACTTTGCCTCAAAGGAGGTTTAAAGTCAAAAGAAAAACGTGTGGAGAAAAAAAAAGCAGAGATATGTCCTGTATCTGGTTGTTCATTCATGCTATATTGTGCCCAAGATATCTTATTACAGCTTCAAGAATCATGTTCATACCCAGTTAGCTTATCATGATATATATATTATTCTGAATAAAGTTATATGCGTTTAGCTGCTCTCGTCTGTCCAACTTACATTTGCAACGATGGAAGCAAAGTCGTGCCAGCAGGGTTAAAAAGGTTAGAATAAAGAAACATAACAACAAAAAAAGCCCGCTTGGGACTTTGAGGCGACAAGAAAATAGCTTCCGCCCTCATCCTGACGTTCTTGAATATGATTGGCTGAGCGAACGGAGCATCGACCCCGAATTGGCAATCAATCACTGTCAATCACGAAGTAGGCGTGGCCTTTGCGGTGTCGTCGGGGAAGCGCAGCCGGCAGTTTCACACAAGTGTCACCGCGCCCGGTCTCCTCCGCTCGGTAACCGGCAAGAAAGCGAGCTAAGCGGCGGTGCAGGTGAGATGGACGAACCCTCGGAACAAATGAGACCCCTCTTGAGAACAGTGAGTACACGGTAACACAGCTAACCGCCCGCCCACCATTATGTTTGTGTGTCTCTTTGTCCCCCTGTTTGCTAAAGCAGCCGTGGAAGTACGAGGGATGCTTGGGAGTCAGACTCATCCGGCGGCTGCTATTGTTAGCCGGCTTCCACTTCTGACACGTGGCGTGGGCACAACTTATGTCCAGGTCTCTTATTAAAGCTTTCATTCAAGTGTATATTTTATGAAAACACGTTCCCTTGCCCTGTTTTTAGTAGTTTGCTTCTTCTTCTTTTGTTTTCAGATGGTACATGCTAATGAAGTAGCATGTTTACCTTATTAAGGTTATTAACCGTTAGCTTCCAAGTCAGGACGTTATGATACATCCCAACAGAAATACACACATAACTAGCTTCAGATGTGATAAATGTCGCCTTAATAAGTCTCACACTACTTTATGATGCCTGTAATTAATTAACGTTTAATAGCTTTGTATCAGCTTTGTGGCTTTATGATCAACAGGTTCACCTTTGTCCATGACTTGATGATGTGTCCCAGCTTGTCAGTTGATAAGATCTGCTGGTACATTTGCAGAAATAAAAGGTTTATTTGCATATCAAATGCTCCCAAAATAGATCAGCTTTCTTGCGTGACATTTCCAAGTCAGTAGTAGCTGCTAATTTTGCAGTGAAAGTCTCTTCAAGCTAAAGGGAAAAACAGACATGGAGCTGGAAGACAGATCATTTTGCACAATGTAAAGCTTGAGTTGAGCAGGTTGCATCTGCCAAACTGTCTTCAATGTGATGTTTTAACAGAGTTGTGGGTGAGAGTCAAGACCCACATCCTCTCTTTTGGGTGTAACTTTACAGTCAGAAATGGGGATGACGAGCATCAAACACAGGTGTTAACAAACCCAAAAAGGAAACTGGTTGCAGTGCTAAGTTTAAAATGCATGCTGACTGTCTGACATTAATGCTGGTGTAGGGTTGTCCATTACTATGTCTGTGTGTGAGTGTGACTTGGTATATATGTGCGAACATGTGCATGCTTCTGGGGAAACTCGACCCCTGGCTGCCCAATAAAAAGGAGTTGCTGGATAGCTGTGCCTGGAAGTCAATACATTCACTGTGACACATGAGCCGTGAGGCAGTAATTCAACTGCTTGATGCCTACTAATGGGCAAATTAACTGTTTAGCCCTTAAAATGCACATCTCAAACAGCACACTGTTGTTAATCTTTGAGACATTCAGCAAGTGTATGCATGTTTATAAAGTGTGCTTCTAACAAGAAACTCTTGTTATTTTCACGCTTACTGTTTGACCAATGCTATTGTTAGGGGTCTGACACATTGCTGTCCTTGAGATAATGGTTCGACCACTGAGAATCTTATCTAGAACAGGTTTGAGTCATGCCGAGAATTGATATGCCTTCATGCCATCAATTATTGTCTCAGGCTGTGTTTGTTGCATTTATAGAGGGCTACTTAATGGCCTTGGCTTTGCCCTATTAGTGTTGCCAGTGTTTGAGATGAGTTTATTACACTTCTATAACAGTATAATTTTAATGGCTCATTTTTTTCTTTCTTTTGTGGCTATGTTTTATGTGTTTAACCTCTACTGTGAGTGCTCATTGGCCGGAGATTAGGCTAATTGATATCAAAGTCAAATGGATCATCTTGTTTCAAACTGTTACCAGACAGATGGGTTAAATTGTTTTGTCTAACTCGGTCTTCATACCAAAAGTGCTAAACCAGCAAAAATCTTAGGGTTGTGTATTCTATTTGAAAACTGCAACAAATAGTCCTCAACTGATGAGGACATTTAAAACGCTGACAGAGTTAGGACTGACTTAAATGTGGACTACCAGGTTTCCCTTTCTTTCTGTTTGGTCCGTGTGGCATATTACGACAATAAATACACACTTTCTGTCGCTGACACCCTGAACTCTGTTTATTGGTTCTTCAGTGTAAGCTTTGATTGAACCTCAGGAGTTTGCTGTCTTACTAGGAGAAGAGGGATTTGCACGTCCTGCTGTTCTTCTGCTGAAAGAGGGTTGTAGTCTAGCCAGTGTAGGCTCTTTGACCTGGACTATTATTGGCTCAGCACTTACTGCCAGGGTTAGTGAGTGTTTTATAAAGCTTACTTACTGTATGGCATTGCTTTGAATGGGTAATTACACAGAGTGAGCCTCTTTGCCACTCTGATGGTGCTCTGTTCTGTTCAGCTATACTATTATGATAATACGATAAAAATAATGAATTCCTACAGTACCCAGCTATAAGCTAATTTGCGTACACAACAGACAGCCTGTTACTTTATATTACACCCAATCTGCTTTGTTTAAGACTGAAATGTACTTTCAGAAAGTTGAATGCGATTAAACAGTACAGCAGGCCACACATTTTTAAGGGCTTTCAGAGGCAATGATACAATCCACATAAATTAGAAATTGGCACAGTTAGGTGTACCATTGCACCGTTGTTTGTTTTTGGCTCAAACAAGTTGTTTTTCATTTTAAGAATTGCTTTCCTCGTCAACAGGAAGGCAATATAGTTGGCAGTGTTTTCTAACTTCTCTACGCCTCACATCCACACATTTGCATTTATACTTTGGAGCTTCTCTGTAGAGTCACAACCTTCCACTGAAAGTATGCCCATCAACAGTAGCTGTGTGGGAAAGACCGATTGTCCTTCATTTACTTTAGCCACCCTCATTTTTAGTCAGAGGATTCAAACAGTCATGCAAATGTGTCACCTTTCGACTACTTAGTATTAGGGTTGATCTTTAATAATTATTTGAGTGTTCTCTTTTATTGATCAATATTACATATGGGGTAATGATACTGACCCGAGATGCAACTTTGTCTTGAGTTATTCAAGTGCATTCTTATGAATTATACTGCAGGGAAGAACAGAGTATGACAAATACTTTTTACATTTAAGACAAGTGTTAATTTATCTGGTTTATGTTTTATATTTTAGGATGTAAGCCTAACTTGTATTTTTCCTGCATCATCTGCTGCAAGAAACGGATGATTGTGACTTAAAATCTTCAGAAATTTGCATTTAGTTTAGCTTATTTAAAAAAAAAAATCTCAGGGGGGAACATACCCCTGGACCCCCTTAGCAGATTTGTGGTTTTCTCTGCTTTCACATCCTTTCACCTTTTCCATCCCTAAGCACTTTGCATGCCTGTTCAAACCAGTAATATTTGATCACAAGTCTACTCTTCTAGCCTCTATATTACTGCTTCGATTAGAGCCTTACTGTCTGTGACTGACTGACATTTTGTAGATTGTGTGTGTGCAGAACAATGTCCCAAAGGTCAGTTTATCAATGTGAAAAACAGAAAAGCAGATCAAAGAGCCCAAGATTGCACGAATCTAAATAGTATTATGCTGGTGTCTGCCATGTGTACAGACAGGATTTGAAAGCTCATCCAATTACAGGAAAACTTAGACTCATCAGCCTCATTATGCTGCTGAGTGTGGTCTGAGTCTGTGATTGTTGTTTATAATGGAACCTTGGTTTTCTGTTGGGTAGTGATATAAACTGGCACTGATAATGGATCAAAGACATTGAGGAGTTAATCTTTGTTCCCTAAGCCTCTTTCTAGTGTGTAAACAGTGGGAGGTGCAAACACATCCCAGTGCCAGGAAAATCTTTCTGCCTTACCTCAGAGTGGAAGTCATGGGATGGATGACTGTATATATGGATGGGTATGTTTAGAGCTGCAGCATATACTCAATAACTTGATGAGTTGAATGACAGGATGACAAATATGAATGTGACTATTTTGATAATTAATTAACGGTGTTAGTCATTTTTCAAGAAAAAATGTCATGAGATAAGGGACTGTGATGGGCATTTTGGATGATTTTTGTTAACCAAACAACAACCAGGAAATACTTTGACAGCTTAATAGATGATGAAATTAATAATTTGTTGCAGCCCTCGATGTTGATATTGATGCATAATGGGCTTAACGTGACAAAATGAGTATTTTCAGTAAGTAAGGCCCCGGTACGCTTTATCAGAACTGCTTGTTGACTGGTTGAAAAGCTTTGGACTACTTCCTATATTTGAATATTTCCCTTTCCATGACGACCAGCTATTAACCTCACCTTTGAGTGATGAGTGCACACCATAGGGACAAGATGTTTCCTAGCATAAAAGGGCCCTTGAACACTATCATGTGGTTTTCATTACAAGTTATGTAAATCAAGTAATTCGAATTGGGAATGCATTTTTGCTGTGGAGCAATCATATTTTTCTTTTTTTCATTTTATTGAATAAAGTGGTCCCGTCTTATGTTAAATGTGCTTATGGCTGGGATTAGGATTGCTCTTGCAAACTGCACATAATTAAAGTATTTTGTTCATGGTGCAGATGAAGAGAGGAGGTCAAAATCCCGTCCTCAGTCTTCCATCTGACCCATAACTTACATACTATACAGATGACACAATACCACAAGTTCTAAAATGTGTTAAAGGAAAAATGTAATCAACAACAAATACATTTGTAGCTGACCACAAAGATGAAATGTTTGTTATGTTGAGTTTTCCAGTAACAATAACACAAACAAGGCTCTGCTTTTCTCTTGTCCTCTAGGCACATGATATGGCAGCTGTCGTCATCTTTGGCATGCCATTGAACTGGATGTAATGTACAGTAGAGCCTCGTATCTCAGGCATGCTAATATTACACATCATTACAGTACTGGCTCTTATAGCGGCTGTTATTGAGATTTAGTTAACTTGGGCAGCTCTAGCAAAGCTTTTTAGGAAACGTCAGTAGTTCACAGTTGTTGTACTTGTCAGCCTTGGGTCTGAACGTGTTAATGCTAGGAACATGAGCTATTAGTTATTCATATTATTTGTTGTTAGACTGTCTTATGACTGAATTATGCAGTGTGCCAGTTTACAATACTGGAAACAGTTGTAGAAAAAAGAACTGAAAAGGAAAAGGCTGACAGAGGAGTTAAGTCATTTTTTAAGAAGAAATTTGTTTGAAATATTTTCTGCTTTTCCTTGTCTTACTTTACAATAAACATTACAAAAAAAATACTTAAAGTCCGTTTTCTAAAACATTTGTTACTTGCTGCAACATATTAGTGCACATGAGCTTTTCAGTCAGGTCATTCAGTCAATTTCCCTGTTGCGTCCCCTCAGCCTTTAGATGTCACTCTTTCTATTCCATTTCATGCAAACTTTACATGCCTCACGACCGGGGGAATCTTTATTTTAGGTTTGGTTTCACCTTTGCCTTCATGGTTTTGTGGTTAGTCTACTTGGATCCGACTGGTGGTGTTATGAATGCCATGTCTGGAGGGTATCTCTGGACTAGACTGGGGTCTACAGCGTCTCCTTGAATTAAAAATTATTTGCTGCTTAGGTTTCAGCAATATGTTATTTTTGCCCTACTCATGTAACGGTCCTTGTTAAGGACAGGAAACAAACGAGCCACAGTTCTTTGTAAAATTATAGGTTGTTGAATGACATGTCCAACCTTCAGGCTGTGATCAGGATTGTGAATGTCAAAGTCAAAGGCACAGAGGCATTTGGAATCTTAATGAATACACAACTATCCGTGCTTTTTCAATTTACTGCACCCTCTGAGGAATGCCGAGCCCACACGTGTGCTTGTTTCTATTTATCTGTGTTGGGGGTGGTTCTTCATTTGTGACCTGAATACCTCAGCGGGTGAGCATTTGAATGTCCTCCAAATGTGTGTGTGTGTGTGTACTCCGTGCGGCCGTGTGTATGTGAGTGTTTTTAGGCTCTTGGCTGGGCGAATGAAATATTCATGGTGGCATGGTGGGATTGGCTGCTGAGCAAAGAGCGGGCTGACAGGGTAGAGCAGAGCACGGTGCGTTCTGAAGCAGTTCGCTCCCTCTCTCTCTTCCTCTCTCTGTATAAAGAGATGAGCAGAGGAAGAGGGAACAGACAAGTGCGACAGTGTGTCTGTTAGCGCTTAGCTCACGCGCACCTTCTACAACCGAGATTAACCGTCAGAAGGAAGGAACTGGCTAACGTCACCGCCGCCTTTGCTTTGATGTTTTAGTCTAAATGGACGAACAGAGCGAAGGGGAGCATGTGCTTACGGTACGTCTGGTCCTGTGTGTGGTTGTGTGTGTGCCTGACTGTCATGGTGCACTTGAACAGGATCCAGTGGCTCGGTGTGTGCAGCTTTATTGGTGTATGTTTATATTGGTTTGCCCTGTTGTGTTCTTCAATGGTAGAGCAGAGTAGTGGTCTGTGCTAATGTATGGGGCAGGCGGTCTTTACATTTGACAGACAGAGGAAAGGCAGGAGTGTGAGCACGAGTGGGATTCAGTGAAAGAGGGGGTGAGAAGCTGTTGCCTTATCGGACATGCCTCTTGAAATGGAAACATTTCCCCTCTACTCTTTTAATCGCCTCAAGGAGCAGGACTGAGAGGAAACCGACACAGACAGTTATGGCTGCTTGAAGGAGCGGGACAAGGAGAACAGGAAGGAGGAGAGGAGAGAGACGAGGAGTGTCAGGGAGAGGAGGATGAAAAATTTGTCGGCCAAGGTAGCCGAATCAAAACAAGGTGCATGCTGTCAACAGAGGTGATGTTTATTGACTAAAGTGAAATGAAATGAAATGCTTGTTTCCATTCAGTCCAGCTAAAAGCACATAATTACTATGCTAAGAGCGGGAGCAATGGGGAAGAAGGGACTGTTAAAATCAGGTGCACATATAAGGAGGAAAATATTTATGAGGCAAGGAGAGGGAATGGTTTCCATCTTTGTGTTTATGTGTGTATGTCTGTAAAGTGTGTGCATGTTTGAAAGTATTGATTACATTCAGTGGAAACTATGATTAGTATCTGTTTGGTTTTCAACGTTTCTGCCAAGTGAAATATCCCAAACTAAAAGAATAAACTACATCTTCACTCATTAGCTCAAGGATTCAAGCCTTCTTAGTTGTGCCCTGTTCAAATGTGTCGAGGCTCCAGGGAGGTAAATATTGGAATGTCTATTCAACAGAAGTCAACAAAGCTGCCTCATCGAATTATATAATTATTATTTTTGTGTTTACGTTCATTACCCAGCACCTGCTCTGTACCATGGATATTTGTGCCTTCCTGAGGAGAGTTTGACCAATTTATATAATATGCATCATACATGCACATTTAATGCTATATACATTACTTGGCCAGCAGCCATTTGTAATCTCCCAATTTTCTGTCTCTATTGTCTTCCTGTTTTCAGACATCATTTAATTTGTTACATAATTTAACCTCAATTGGCAGTAAATATATGTCAGTCTTCTCATCCGTAATATGCAATTGTGCATTTGGCAGTGTGAGACCGAGAGATATTCAGTAATCTCAAGGGACAGGTCTCTCACTATGTAACACATCTCTTACGTCAGTCTCCATCGATTGGAATAAGTCCCAGTAAAGCAAGGCTGGCAAGGAACTGAGATTAGAGGGAATCAAGCCTGTTGGCTAGTTGGGTGGCTGGTTGTTGTATTCACTGTCTGGTTGGCTTGAAGAGGTGTTTGGCTGCTGTGTGGTTAAATCACTCCCACACAAACATGCATCTGATAGAAGTGAGGTCAACCTGCGTGTTGTTGATAGTTAAAAAAAAAAAACTTTTAAAATGTCAAAATGCACAGCTGAAATGATCGATGATTAGTCAATAGAAAATGTATCTCTAACTACGTCTTATTAATCAGTTAATCATTTGAGTCATTTGTCAAACAAAAATGCCAAATATTTGCTGGTTCCAGCTTATTAAATGGGATGACTTGCTGTTTGTCTCCTGATATTAAAATTAATATCTGAGATAGGAGCTGTTGGTCAGACAAAAGAAGTAATTTAAATGTGCCATTTTCCACTGTGAAAACTGGACTGTTTTTCAAGGTGTGGGTTCCCGTTTTGTTTGTCTTGTGCACATGCACGAGGACGTGGGCCAGGTGAAACACATTCCTGCCAAAATGGTGTCACACTGTTCCACTGATCTACAGGTGAAAGTAGTTTGCCAGGAAATCCTGGAGAGAAGTCTGCTTTCTCATAAACATGATGTAATCAGGATGTAAACAGTGCTGGATTCAAAGTTTTAAGAAACATTTGATTTAATGTTTTATGAGGAAAAAAATAATCGTTTGTTAGACCCCAAGGATACACACAATGTATTTTGGTCAGTAACAGTGAATGCAAATATAACATTCATATAAAGTTCAATGGTGAGGTCAAACTTGTTTTCCTTGCTATTAGGTGAACACATGTTAAGCCTTATGTTTGCTCTTAAAGGTTCATGTGAAGTGTAAATCCCACCCCTGCATAAAACCCAACAAATTGCTGATTTTACCACCTAAGCTGCTGTAAAAGCCAGAGAAAGTCCTCGTATGCAGACACATTCAGCCCATTAGTGTTTGCTCCAGCCCTTTATCCTCCATGGATACAGCATGGGAATCATAGGAGCTAGTGGAACATTTTGTATTCATATTTTTTAATTTATGTGTCCATGATGTGTTCCCTTTCATGCTATCTGAAGAGCACACAATAGTCTGTCAGTCTTTAGTAGCAGCTTTATTAATTATTGAGTGAGTCTTTCTCTCTGATGAGCACTCATTGAAACACTTCCTCACCAGTATTAGTAATCTGAATTCAACATTTCATGCGGCTGGCTGACTGTTTTTTCTTTTTTTTACTGCAGCAGATCAGCGTAATGTTATTTTGGTTTTTAGGCTGCTATCACTTTAATGGCTTCTGCTTAAGTATTCTCTCAGTGTCTGCTCCAAAACAACTCAATTGAACAAATAAAACCAGCATTGCTATCACGTGGTCTTCGCAGTTCATTTCTTCAATTTGTCAGTGTGAGTTTTGTTATTGAAGAACGTAGGGGTTAATATGTACATGACAATGGGATCATAATGCAGAAGTAGTGTGTGAATTGTCTTTGGATGTCTTGATACATTTATCCAGTGTGTTAAACTGGTCAGTATTGTAACCACCATAAATCCAAGCAGACTACAGCTTCTGCTCTCTGAAAATGTAAACTATAAACTTTTACAGCAACATTTCAAGTCTGTAGGTGGTGAGTGTTCTCAAAAGACTGACTTTGTGGTGTATAACTATCACACAGACAGCTCGGGTCATTTCAGCCCACTCGGTATCATTAGCCTTTTCAAAATCACAATGGACTTGATATTGTTGTTTGCTGGCTGATCTGGTTGGGAGATAGGATGATTGTGAAGATCCGATAATGAGATAGATACAAATAAATTTAAGGTAGCGTTTGATATTACAGATTTTCACACTTTTTATTATTGTTGTCATGGAGCAGCATTCCCACAAGGCACCCATGTGAGAAAGAATAGACAATGAGGGGGCAGGAGTGGAGACAGAAAGACAAAAAACGATGAAGAGTGCCACTTTTTATGGTTTGATTGTGTTGACACTTGGCAGGTTGCCTGCTGGTGTTGCCTACCTCCCTTTGATTGCTATGTGGAACTAGCTCTCTACTCCACATTTGTCCCCTTTAAAGTGTACTAAGCAAAGCCGGGCAGGGCTGATTGTGCCTCAGACTCCATGCGTGCTTTCAGTTCTTCTGAACTCAGACTAGAGGTGACGTTATCCTCCCTGGTGACATGCAGGGGCTTCTGATCAGAATTCCCCACTGTGCTAGACATCTGTTTTGTCAGCGGTAGGGGGAGCAGAATGTGGTGCATGTGGACACTGTAGGCTAGGAAACACTGTGATTGCATTCTGGTCCAAGCCAAGAGTTTTCTGAATAAAGCTCATGCCATGGGTATGTTTGAATATAGTGTTTCCGTCTTTATATCTTGATCAGTAGTAGACATTTGTTGTATAGTCTAATTACTGTTCTATTAATGCAGATTGACTCAGATGATTTGACCTGCAGGTTTGGATATCATTCATTAGTTTCAGACAGGTTTGGTGGCGTATTTAAAACACGCATAGAATCATAATGCTCACCACGAGACAATGATGTCCCTGCACCCACATAGAAAGACACAGTGAAAGGTGCACACACTCTGGCTTTCTCTACTGTGTCAATGCAGCCAGACACACATCTGCCTTCTGTCATCAGTCCTCTATTTGATGTCACTATATGGTTGCTTTTCTTACTCAGCTGGCAGTTCTTCCAGTCCTCCCCACTGGCACTGCTCCTGCAGCCCAACCACAGCTGTGCTTTGTGGGCATAATGGCCCTCCCTAGCCTGGAGACTGCGGGTGATAGACTAGTGGTTTATTTTAGACGAGGCTATGTGACAGGTTGCATCATGTGTTCTTAAATTGTACCGAGCAGCGCGGGGTCGAGGGCACAACAGACTTCAACACGTGCATATACTTCACAAAACAGGCATGACGACAGCACGCACAGAATACATGATAAATAGATGTTTGTACGTAAACAGGTGTTCATACAGTAAAATTCACAGATTTGTGGAAGTGGTATTTTAAGAAGCTTAAGAATAAGACGATACTCATGAAGCAGGAATAGTTAAACACTAGCTTTGTGTGCCCTGCTTGTAAACATTGGTTCATGTGATCCCTGCAGAATGGAAAATTAGAACTGGACAGTAGCCAAACTGTGCTCAAAAACTTGTTCTCCTAATTGATTTGTTTCAGAGTTCTTGTTCCAAAATAAAGTGGCATTTTCATATCACAAGACATTTAATCTTGCTCAGATCATGAAAAAATACCTTTGTTTTTACATTTACAGTTAAAAGGTTGTTCAAAATACAAGTAACCACACTGCAATCCAGCAATCAAGGACAGATGTTTAGACTTTGTTATACAGTGGCTGAACATGTGTCACATCTGGAACTAGATGGGATCCAGTGCCCCCCAATCCCATATGACAATGAGAGTCCTGTCACCCTGGGTCAGTTTAACCCCTATTGGTTTGTACTGTGGTTGGATGAGCTCCGGTAAGTTACGAGAGATAGATTAATTTCTTGCTGCTCTTTTGCCTCCTTGCAGCTGAATTATTACCGCTCCTCATCAAGGCACTGTCAGAGCACCACTGCTCATTATCATGCAAATCCACCAGCAACTGAGAAACACACACACACACACGCAGGCCTACAAGTGCACACACAAACCTAATCACAGATGGCATCATACATCGTAGGTGGGGTTCCAACAGGAGAATTATTATGGTAATATATGTGGAAATCTGAATGTCATTAAAGACGTATTCATAGTAGTAAGCCAGTAATGAAACAAGGGGAGCAGGAGATGGACACAGAGTGCTTGCTTTCCATTAGAATAAAACTCAAGTGTGGTCAGTGGAGGTGACTGACATGTTTGGGCTAAGACACACAAGGCCCTGATATCATGCACATATCACATATCCTTTCAGCGTGTGGCAAACATCGTCACCTTTTGTTTCCACTCTCTCCTGCTTGGCAGCAGTGCTTCTCAGTGATTGGTCGAAGGCATTGAAAGGATCCTCCAATTGGAGATTGTGTTGCCTCAAAGTGTTTGTACATGAGGCAGGAGAACAGCACATATGTAGTTGTTGAAAGGCGGCGCCTGATCGTATTATATGGCCTATGTGAAAGAGTGAATGTTAGATATTTAGAGATTCATAGAAGTGCATGTCTGATCATTTTGGGCTCAGTTGAAATACACAGAAATTCATTTTTAGTTTCATGCACTGTATTCTGCAACCTGTCCCACACTATTTAGAATCATAAGCTGTCAAAAAATGGGACCATAAGAAACTGTAAGTTAGGATCTAACTTACTACTATGCAGTATACCGCTTGTTCAGCTCATTCTTGTCAGCTTGACAGAGCCAGCATTAGGTCGCTGCCCACCTGTGGTATTATACACCCTATATGAATGTGTGTCTAAAATAAGCCTTTCCTTCCCAGTCACAATACATCACGCTTACTTGAAACACACACTGACCCATGGAGCCAAGCTGGCCTTACTCTTGTTGATTCTCTCTGTGTGCTGTTAGAGAACAGATGGAAGTATTACTGTTGTTAGAGGTGCGAAATTCAAAATTACTCATCGATATGGGCCTGTAGTGTGTTACAGGTGTATTGGTAGAAATTGATTGACACACTGGCTTAATTAATGTAATTGCATGTATTTGTTTGTTTGTTGACTTGGGGGCTGTTTGTGGTGGGGGTTAGGTGGTGTGATGTAATGATATGAGAGGAAGCCAAGGGATTCTGGTTTTCTCATTATCTATGTAGTTGTGGCCTGGAGTAACATCGGTATCAGTTGCTGTATTCTGGTGGTAGACTCAGTGACTTCTCCCAACACACTTATATCTGTTTTGGCCTCACATGCAGCAGTAATTGGAGACACCGTCTCTGCGGCTGCCTTAAATGTTCTGGCACTTAAGGGCAGAGAGTCAGAGGACCGCTAATAACAAGGTCAGTAATTGGACAACACCAGTTTTAGGTTAAGGGGACATTTGTGGTATTTGTCTGCATGTGTTGTGTTATACTTATACTGTTACCCAGATTTGAGTTTGAAACTGAATAAAATTTTTCATTGGTTAAATGTTGAGGTTAAGCATGTACTGTTGATGGATAAGACTCTGGTTTGGGGCTGGCTGTGAGTGTCCTCACAAATATAGCAATTGCATGTGTGTGCGATTGGGAACTGTAATAATTGTTTCATGGCAGTATGATTTGATAAAGAATATTAATAATATGTACCTTTGCTGCTATGTATCCTGGCGGCTTTATGTCTCCTCTAACTAGATCCTTCTGTCTTTTGATGTTTCCATGACATTGATATCATGCTAATCACTGTCACCAAGGTCATAACCTCTTTTTTTAATGAGTGTCGCCTGCCTCTTGATGTTGCTACGAAACTCGAACTTTATCACATGGACCATAACAATGAATGTATTTAACAATGATATAATAGAACGTATTCAGTTCCAGTGTTCCTTTGCTACATTATACAGTACTTCAGTTAGTAAAGCAAACCAATTTAATTAATTTGCAAGATAAGCTATGCTGCTATCATTAAAATCTTATGCCACATTTAACATGTTTGTCAGAGTATGTCATTTGGTTCTGGACTGTATTTCAAAGCAGATGAATTATCACAGCCTACTTTTCATCAAGTACCCTTAACTATCTTTTCATCCAGATCATGGGCTGAATTGGTTCTCTTTACTGCCATGTTTAAGTGGTGCAGAATTGGTACGGAACACTGTTGATGTTGGTCATGTGCAAAACCAAAGTACTTTGTTTCATTTACTCCCATGTTTAAACCAAGAGCTGTGGAGTGATCTGGTGTCGGTTAAAATGCAAATAAAAAGAAACACACAGGACTCCCTGCGTACTATACCTGTTCACCAGAACTACAGGTGATTAACATGTTCGGAGTGGAGGAGGAAATTGAAGGATCTCCATGTCGTGTCTAATCACAGCCAAGTCAGCCTTCGCCAAGCTGCTCTGCTTAGTGCCAACACTATTAGAGAAGCTGCAGCCTGATAGAATTGGTTCCCCATGTTCTACTGCTGCGTACAGACTCAACACACATGTACATATATGTTATTCTGATGAATCAAATCAGTAAAATAATCTAGTTTCAAACGTGAAAATTAAAAAATTTCCTTTGTACATGATATTTTATATACATATATATATTCAGTTTCTCTCTCTTTTCCTCTCTCCCCTCCTGTTTTCAGGGTCTAGATGAGGAGGCAATAGTCGACCACGGGAAGACCAGCTTCACCACTCACACAAACTATGAAAAGGAAGATTTGGAAAGTAAGTTAAAGGCATCCGGATTTTAAAGACCCTTCTTGTCATTGTGTGCTTTTTAAGGGATGTTACATTGAATTATATTGAATAATAATAATGATTGATAAGACCAGATAGTGTAATATCTAATGTAAGTGTGTGTTCACATGTAGGTGTTCACATGTAGAGAAAGTAGCAGCACCACAAACATTATTACCACCACTATATCTCCCTCAGGTGCTACTTGTCCCTCTGTCTGCCCCCTCCAGCTCACTGCTCTGCCTTTATGTGGGTCCACCACACTTCATATCCTCTATCCTCCATTCAATAACATCTCATTCTCTCCCTTTGTGACAGCCCAGGAGCCCTCTGCTTTTTGTTCGGCTAAGCTGTCAGGTTTCTTTTCTCTCCATCCGCTTTCATCTCCTGTGCCTTTTCTCTCTCTTCCTCTTTCTTTCCCTCTGTCTCCATCACCACTTCTCTCCATCTGCTCATGTGTATGTCGCTTGTGCCTTCCTCTGGGTGCTGCATGTTGGTTTCATTCCTCCTGGGTTCCCTCTCAAATCAAAGAGCGATGACTCATCTGTGAAAAATGGGTATTGGCAGAGAATGTAGGGCGAAAATAGGGCGTTTACATCTCAGAACACGGTTCCTGTGTGGCAGTAACAATAACGAAGGGAAGTGGATAAAACACTGGAGGGGAAACGGAGGGGTGAAAAAGTTAAATGTTGCACTCTGGTTTTCTTCACGTAGGTTATCTGGAGCACTCACATGAAATGGAAAGAAGGTCTTTGTCTTCTGTCTCAAATGTTCGTTTGTCTTCCTTTTACGTCAGTTGCAAATGACTGTGGTACTGTTCTTGTTGGCTGACAACGTGGCCTATATTTTGATTCAGTTTCTTGGGTATGGATTTATTGAATTTAATTGAATCAAATATAATCATATCATTACATTGGGAATTCCATTCTTATTATTGTTGTCCTTCCAGGAACAATCCCTCTAGGAACAATAGCATATAACAGTTTATGTCATGAAACTGAAGATGCTTATTATCTTTACAAGATACTGCTTTTCTGTTTTTTTCCAATTTGTGTTTTCCAGGGGGTATATGGGAAGGGTGCCTAAATTGTAATCACACTTTTCTTTTCCCCCAGGCCACAGAGCAGTGTATGTAGGCGTCCATGTTCCTCTTGGGAGGGAGAGCAAACGGAGGCATCGCCACCGAGGGCACAGACACCACCGAAAGAAGAAAGAGAGAGATTCTGAGGAGGGGAAGGAAGATGGCAGGGAATCTCCCACTTATGGTTGGAACACTCATCACACTCCCACAAAATGTCTTAATGCTCCAATTTAGTACCAAACCCCACAGCACTGTTTTTATAGCTCTTTCTCAAAATCGTTATCTACCTTGCAGTTAATGTCTACATTTGAAAGCCTTCAATTGTGTTTATTCATACTTTCAGGACTTCACTCAATAAACAGAAACCCTTCAAATACACAATAGATAGACCCAGCTTAGACTTCGTGTACCTTGCAGTTTCTTTTTTTATAGTGGAATTTTTCGGAGTGTATTTCACATTACTTTAAACTGACATTTGCAAATAGCTATAAAGCTCGTTTTACAACTTGCCAGTCTCTTGTGCCTTGTGTCATGAACTTTGAACGCAATTAGAGGACCTCAACACATCTTCAGTTAAAATACATAAAAAGCAGAGTCAAAGAGTGATGACAAAGAGTCTGCACAGTAATGAGTAAATGTCATTTTTCATGTTCAGCCTTGGTTGGCAAAGCAGTTACAGGAAAGTATAGGGAGGCAAGTGTGACATTATGGTCTGATTTGGAATCACACCCCCCTTTAACAATGTGCATATTTCCAGGTGAAAGCACCACTCTGCTTAAGCCCTCTGAGTATCTCTACCTTTCAAACAGTTCTGAATAAAACATTCGGTTCTTAAAGGCAGTAAAGGCCACCGAGAACCAGCCGCTGACACTGATGGACGGCTGTGACATTTTAAGCGACGTGCGAGTGTGTTTGTGTGTGAAATTGCTGCATCACCTCTGCTGCAAGACCCATAAGCACCAAAACAATGCTTTGAACTCTATGAGATCCTTTATGACAACAACACCAAACAAAAGACGACCAGTCTTGTTGTCCTCCAATCATGTTAAGCACTGGCTGAGGGCACAGAGCGTCCAGATTTATAAGACAGATAATCTGCAACAGCACTTTGTTCATCTTCACAGTAGGACCGACTGCTGGCGCCTAAAAATGTCACCACATATCACACTTTAGCAGAGTCACACTCACATCCTTTCTAGCTGCTGAGTTAGAAATCAGTATTATTGAGGCTTGTGCTGCTTTATACTCTATTCCTACCAATTCATTATCAATTTGAGGATGGCAGATGATGATTGAAGATTAATTAAAAAATCATCGCTTTGGTGATTAATGAATGATGAAGAGCAGTTAGTATGCCGGATTTTCCAACTAGCTTTCATCATCTACCCTTTTCATGCATTCGATACGTGCAGTATTTGTTAAAGAAAACCATGCAATCTGTCATCTTATATACAGGAGTTAGATAAGGGCTCAGCTGGATTTCCACTGGTTATACTGATGCAAAAAACAAATTGTTAAAACTCATCAGCATATTCCAA
This sequence comes from Centropyge bicolor, assembly GCA_037975185.1. Taxonomy (NCBI): domain Eukaryota; kingdom Metazoa; phylum Chordata; class Actinopteri; family Pomacanthidae; genus Centropyge; species Centropyge bicolor. The sequence goes on along the minus strand of JBBMOC010000005.1, from coordinate 11,616,871 downwards.
AGCACCACTGATATGAATCATGATTCTTGCCATCTAGTCCAGATATGACTCACAAATATCCTATAAGATTTTAGGTGTTAGTAACATGAATTATTGACCCAAAAAAGATGTTTGTCAATCATACACAACTTTGTGCTGAGGTATAGGGTTGGAATAACAGTAAGCAGCATGTGCTTCCTACCACACAGTGTACCCATGTGTTAACAGAAAATAACCTTTAATCTCCCTTTTTTGCTTCCAGTCATTCCATTTCTGCCTCCCTGTGGCGTTCAGTCTTGTAATCTGCCATATCTATTTCCGTTTTCTCTCTGGTTCCAGATGTCCTGATACTGCCCTCTAATTCAATCAGACATGAAAAGAAAATTGCTGGAAATCATTTACGTTTTCATTATTCTTTCTTGCACACTTCAAGCCTTCAGATGTGTTCTTCATCATGTAGCAGAATGAGAAGCAGTTACAGTGCTGTACTGGTCTTACTGTACCTTATCTGAAAAGTACTCTCCCTAGCTTCAGAAGACATTAGTGCAGTTGTTCCAGCCAGCCACACACACGTTTACACACTAATCCCAAAGATTTCTGCTTCATCCTACAACCATCTCCTGTTATGATCAGATTTAATCTCTGCTTCTAAGAGACATTTTCCGCTGTCATCCGCGATAGATGAACTCACAGAGCAGTATCGTACTACAGAGGAAACTCAGGGGAAAATGTCTGAGATTAAGACATCCACTTAAACATACCCTGTGGAGTTTTCTTGTAAATGAATAAAAGTTTTGTTTCCATTCAGCCATTCTACTCTGTATCTTGTCATCTGTGTGCGAACAAAGAAAACCATAGCACAGCTAGAAGTAAAAAAACTCCACAGGGTACCTTAAATAAAAAATAATGCCTCGAGAATTGTATTGTTGCTATCGTCAGAAACATTTTAACTTTGGCCTTTGCCCGCTCTTTGTGCAGACACGCCATCCCAGCGGGTCCAGTTCATCCTGGGTACAGAGGACGATGACCTCGAGCATGTGCCCCATGACCTCTTCACAGAGCTGGATGAGCTCTCCTTCAGAGATGGCAGCGCCACTGAATGGAAAGAGACTGCCAGGTCAGAAATCAGGGCAAATATGATATTTCAGCTTCATGACAACCACATCAAGTGAAAGCAATTCAGCACTCTGTAGATCTGTTGCCTGTTTGTACAAATATTCTTTTTCTGCATCTTTAATGCATCTGTGTGACAGCTTTTCAGCTTTTCTGCCATATGAGATTTTTTAATTAAAATTCCTTGCTTTATCTTCCATTAAAGTGCTTTATTTAATTACTGTTATGGGAGAGAATTGTCTAAATCATTGTGAAGTTTGGTGTGTATGTGTGTGTTTAATGTAGCCCTCAGAATCTGCAGCAATCCAGAAACAGTTTAACTTGCCTTTTTGAAAAGCCGATCTCCATTAAAGATCTGAGGAGACCCAGACTAGGCTCATACTCAGCCTCAGGTCACAAAGCTTTAACAAGGTTATTTTTCTAAGGACTTGCAGTTTGACATAGTAATTGTGACTTAACTTGGCATGCATTTCAGAGGTTGTTCTCCTATTGATAAAACTTGTGTTGGGTAAAAGGACAGATTTGGGGTATGAGTCACTCAGTTTGCAGTGCTTCAGTATGCACTCTGAAAAGTGAGGCTTGAATTTGCCTAAGGAGAAATGTAGCTGGGCGATACGAGCTGGAACATGTCCCTGGACGATAATGCAACTCCTGTTTATTTTTTTGTTAATTATAATTTGTGGATTCAAGTAAAACATTTGGCTGTGTGTGCTCTTGATGTTTTCCTACAGGTGGCTGAAGTTTGAAGAGGATGTGGAAGATGGTGGGGAGAGGTGGAGTAAGCCCTATGTGGCTACGCTGTCACTGCACAGTTTATTTGAACTACGTAGCTGCATACTCAACGGCACAGTCATGCTGGATATGAGGGCCAACAGTATCGAGGAAATTGCGGGTAAATTTATCTGCACTCATTGAAATTCATGACATGTTCATAATTTTATTGTATTTCTTCTTAAATTGAAGTGAAAAAAGAGATAAATTACGTCTATACGTAATAAGTTTTTTTTTTTTTTTTTTTAAATCTATGTCCCTGCTGCTGCCTTGGTACGACTCAGACATGGTGATAGACAGCATGGTGGCATCCGGCCAGCTGAAGGAGGACTTACGCGCCAAGGTGCGGGAAGCCATGCTGAAGAAACACCACCACCAGAACGAGAGAAAGCTCAGCAATCGCATCCCTCTGGTGCGGTCCATTGCTGACATAGGCAAGAAACATTCTGACCCACTCTTGCTTGAAAGAAACGGTGAGATCTTGCGCACTCGCATTTCTTTTTCCTCCACATTTTCCACCATTGGGGAGCTGTTCCTAAAAATCCACTGTTCAAATCCCTCAATGCCAGCGTAGAAGGTGGATGGTAAAAGTGAGTAAAATCTAGAGAATGATCTGTATTGAAGCAGCCGGTCCCCTTAGTGAAAGAGAAATCTGGGTGCTAATGACTGTGCTAACCTGTATGGCTGGCCTGGCTTGGGGTTTGAATTAATGATTGTTTTTACTCCATAGGGTGACACTTAGGAAATATTGCTTTCCCTGCAACTGGAGTCAGGATTGTGTGTGTGTTTTTGACTGGGCATGCCCACAGTGGTGTTAATGTATGGTGTGCATTTTAAGATCTTGGAGTTTTAAGAATGACAGAAATATCACATTCTCTTCTTCTGTGCTTGTGGTTCTTGTTGGGCTTGCATATTCATATCATTAAACCTCCAATGCAAATGTGAAAGGTCAAAAGTATATGCAGTATATATGTCTTACTGATGGTTGCTGATGGTAATAGTTGCAGTTTGAAAGATGTATGTCCTGTGCCAAATGAGTCTGTACTGTGTAGGATTTATGACTGGTCTGTTGTGGTAGAGCACATGTTTGCTTACAGTGCACATAACTCATCCTCTCCTGCATGCAAGCCTCTCTGAACTCAGAGTTTTGCCTTACTTCAGTCATGCTGTGTGATTGGTTTGTTTGGTGTTGAATGAGACAAGTTCTTTGGCCCTTGCGGACCCTCCTACATGCCTCACTGAATCATTCTCAGTGTCTTCTGCACACAGCCATGCTTCTCGCTCACATTAATGCAAGCACGAATCTCTCTAATGACACCTCTGCCACGCTCTTGCTGCCTACCCCTTCTGGCTGCTTCTCCTCCAGATACCATCTCTGTGATGTACTCCTACTTCATATGTTTTTCCTCTCTGCTCCATCCCTTATTCCTTTTCCTCCTCCGTCTCCTTTCCCTCTTTTTCTCTCTCCCTTCTCCTCCCCCCTCTTTACCTTTGTCTCCTCTGTTAGGAGAGGGCCTGTCCTCTTCACGTCTCTCTCTCCACAAGCCAGGGTCAGCCTCCTCTGTCTCCAACCTCTCCCAGAGACGAGAGTCCAGAGTCTCCGTCCTGCTCAACCATCTCCTGCCCTCTTCTTCCTCCAACACTGGGGCCTCCTCAGGCCCCTCAACCCTCACCACCCCTCAAAATAGCCCTGCTTCATTCCGGGGCTTCTTCCAAAGCTCGCCACGCACCCATGGCGCAGGCCTTGGCCCTCAAGGCATCCCTGAGGTGGTGGTATCGCCTCCCGAGGATGATGATACGCCCACCTCTGCAGAAGAAGAGGCAGCATCACCACAGCTCAGCCGGCGAGCATCCTCGGCATCCCAGGGCCTCGAGCTGCTGCCCTTAGAAGGCAAATATCTGTGTAGCCTGCCAGTGTGAGTCACGGCTTGAACAGAGAACACTAGCACTAGCATGAAAGCTCTGCTTCCTGTTAACGTCCAACCCTCCAACCCTGCGGCCATCTCATCAATAACCCACAGCAAGGCTCACTCGCTAAGACGCTTTTTCCACTGTATTTATCCACAAAGTTTTTGACACTATGCTCTTCTCCGCCTCATGATTCTTATTTCTCTCTCTTCTCTGTTTCTATCTATCCCACTGACCCATTCTTTTCTACTAATTTCTTTGGTTCTTGCTGCACTCTCGACTTTCTTTACTTCTTTTTGCTTCTTGACTTCTTCTCCGTCTCCTTACACATTTACAAGTCATTCCTCAGCGTCTATGCCTTGCTTGGCCCTTTCTCCCTTCACACCTTCTTCATTATGTTTGCATGGCTGCCTTCTAAAATGTTTTGGTCTGTCTTTCTGTCACTCTGCATCATGTGTCCTGTGACATTTTAATGCCACATTCTAGCCCTATCTTATTCTTCTCAGTGGAGGCATTCCATGTAAGTCCTGTTAGAAGAGATGTCCCGATCATGTTTATTTTACTTATCACCCTGGTAACAGTCTGGGCCATTTAATCTTGGGTATCTGCTTCTGCTATTACATGTATAAGACAGCTACAATATACAGTTGCACAATACAGGCCTTGAGTTAAGTCAATCCAGTTTTATATCTTCACCAAGAAAATGTAGAAAATGTAACCTACATCTTGGCTTTCCTGTTATGGCTTTCTGAAAATTTTTTAAAAGGTGCAATATGATGCACCTGTAAAATGTCACATTGTTTTTAGGCTTTTTTTTTATTCCAAAACTGCTTTGCTTTTACTTGTACACACTCTCTCTTAGTTTAGCTGGCTTCTGTTTATTTTTCATGCCCCTCTGCTGTTCACTCACTCAAAAAAAGTGCATTAGGAAAAGGTTCCTTCTGTTCCAGCAGAGTGCATTGGGACCTTTGTGATAGGTTACATATTCAGAGCGCAATTTATTATAACAAAGGATTGAAAATGGATTGGGCTTTTAATCACAGATGCTGTCAGTGTGAAAAAAGCCTTGCAGAGGTTCGGGACATCCCTAGCTGTTGAGTTCTTATATTTTGTTATGGTGTATGACATGGAAACTGACATAATGCGTCCTTTTACATATAATGTGTTTTATACCCGGGTGACCGCCTTATTTTGAGTACTTGCAGATTTAAATGTCATGCTACTTGTGCTTTTCCCATTGCATCATATGGCACCCATGCTCTTCCTCCTCATCAATTCCTAAGTATAAACATTCTTTTACCCGATAAAGCGAGGGCTCATGTACCAGCGGCCTGGCTAAATATAAGCCTGAGACCGTAGTGGGTGGTTTGGTACTGTATGTACTATCATATTGGCACTTACAGTGACTTTTTGTTCTTCCCAAACCAAGTCTTGTCAGTTTATTATTAGACTGTGTGTGCGTGAGTGCGTCTGTGTTTGTCTCACTCTGGGAATGGCTCCATTTCAAAGTACGGGTCATTAGAACCAGCGATCGCTTGATGGGAGCTGAATCTGAAAGGTTGGCTTGGTCTTATTATAGCTGACAAGCTTCTGTAATTGTACCCCCTTCTAGGAAAATATACAGTGTTTCTCCAGAAGCCAGCATCTTGACATCAGTGTGTGGGTTATTATTAAGAAGGGGGTTTCAGGCCTTCATCATTACAGTTTAATAACACTGCAGGTTGTAAAAACTGCACTGCTGTACAGCGGTGACTTAAAATAGCTAATCATCAAATTGTGTATAGAGCAGAAAGATGGTGTTGCCCTGAATGTGTCACTTGCAATAATTTGTGTGGATCCCAGTAATAGCCTGGCTTACTGAAGAGTATTTCCAGTATTCTTAAACCTGGGCCCTGTTCCTACATATTTTGGTGTCTGAATGACTAATAGGTACAAAAAGTTTTTGCATTGGTCCAGTAGATTGCCTCAGCTGGCAACCACACAATTAGCTGCAGTGGCAGTAGTCCTTAAGGGCATTGCGCCCGTCAGTGTTCATCTACTAAAAGTTCTTGTTTATGTCTGACAGGCTCAGATTGTTAGTCTAAGTGTCTTACAGCATCATGGAAAGGAACCCTACAGAGACAGACACACACAGAGACATTTTTTTAAAGAGAAGAATCTTTTTTGTTTAACCAGAAACAGCCACATATATACACGCACACGCACGCATATATAGATGTTCTTGCACTTCTTTTTCTTTTGTTCTGTAATGGTATTGAGGCTATTTATGGACCCATTGAGCATGAAGTCATGGGTATACAGAGCATGTAGGGAATCACTGGTACACTCGCTCCGTGTTCTTGCAGGCCGTCCATTAGAACTTTTCAAATCTTAGGCATTTCTCCTTGTCATAGCATCAACTGGGCTACCATCAGTCAGTTTTATGAAATGGGCCTTTTAAAATAGAAAATCATCTAGACTCATGGTATCATACTTTCATTATGTATGTAAACAGCTCCTTGTAGTCTATGAGTGTTTGTTCAATATAATGAAGCTGTGGCCAGAACTGTAGGTCACCAGCACTAGACCAAGCTCAGTACATACATCTGTACAGAAAATATAAGTTAATATCATCATCTTTTCGCCTTCCATCTGTTAAGTCTCAGTACTAACAACCCCAGAACATTTGTGTAATTTCAGTTATTTATGTTAGTATTTAGCATATGAATGAGGTAGCGCTGTGACGCCACTGTTTAAAAGGCTAGTATGGTGGAGCATTCCAGGGCTTAGCCTTCCTGAATGAAGTGTGTTGGCGGACGCAACCTAAGCTAATCCCTCTCTTATTCCAAGAGGCTTTGTCGGGTATGTGAGCAATCATGCTCCTGTTCAGCAGTCACAGCTACCCAGCATCCACTGGGGTTACTCCAGGGTACAGTTCAAGGGTATGGATCACTGGTCAAATCACGTGCTGATGGAAATGGCACATTTTAATTTTCAGTGGGGATTAATTGTTGATGAGAACGTAGTACATTGCTTAAGCTTTTATAAATGTATTTCGATTGACGTTTGGTTTGATGATGGTGATGTCAGACATGTGTTAACGTGAATGAGAGATGATGGAAAACCTGGTAAAAGAAGTGTTGCCTCATAATTTCAGAGGATAGTATGCATAATGCTATCCTTTGATTCAAATACATCACTCCCTCATTTCATCTCCCACTCTCATGCCACCTCAAGTGCTAGCGTTTCCTGTATCTGGTATGGCTCAAATCACATGCAGTAAGCAATGTTGAAGTGTGCAGCCAATTATACAAAGAAATACTTGAAGGTGCTGAAGTCTGAGGAAGGTGAACTGTCAGGCATATCAAGCACATCCACTCACCTTTACCTCAGAGCTGACATGAATTCAAGCTAAGCAGCACTGACTTAAGCGCCAGGGTAATGAGCTCAACAGACGGGGAGCAACCAGCAACAGTGCATTGTGAAATATATCCTCTCCCGGTGGAGAGACATCACAGCGTAGCAGCTCTGTACCAAATCAACACATCTAGAAAGTAATGTCTGTGGTGGAAGAAATCCTTTCACTAGCGGCCCAAATTTGAAATATTAAACAGCAAATCCGACTGTTGGACATTTTAGCTACTCTGTCTATTCTCAGCTTGATCGCCTGTCTGTTTTATTTGAGTCATTTTAGACCTGTGTGGGCAGTAGTGTGACAACAGGATTTTGTGTCAGGTTTGTTTGCCAAGAGCTCACCTGTGATCAAAAATGAGTTAAGCACCTGTGAAATTGCCTCTCGTTTGATGAGCCCATGCCATAAACTAGCGGTCTGTCACCAATTAAAATACCTTGAACATATTTTTTCCCAGTTCTTCAAAATTAGAATTTGAGTAGAGATAAAAAAGACAGATGCCATTAAATAATGACATGCAAATGGATTTTCATGATGAAACCACTCAGCTATTCTCGACCAGTCTTTGTTTCCCAAGTACTTACGATGTGTCCATCACTACTTCGTCTCTCCTGCCCTTCCTCTCCCCCTGTTCCTCCCAGGACCACTGGCGTCTCCGAACTCTGTCCCAAACAACCTGGATGGCAACAAGGCAGTGGAGAGGAGGCCGTCGAAAGCAGGGGTCAGTAGAGAAAGCAGCAGTGTCGACTTCAGCAAGGTAAACTAACCACAGTACTGAGCACAGAAACAGTCCATCATGGTGGAAGGGCCCATGAGTTCATCAGTGTCTTTCCTCAGTCTCTGGACTTCCACAGACATTTCAGTGGTCTGTGTTGAACACCGCCTATGTGAGAGCCACCATCACATACCCATCAGTCCTTTTCTCCTGGGCTCAGTAAGAAGCATTTTGGGACTAAAAATTGATCACAAAAGTACAAGTCTCATGCAGTTATGTAACTGTGTTTAGTTTTGAGAATTCCTCCCTCGCACAGCCTCCATTCATCCTGCCATTTTGTAGTTCTTCATCCATTAAATGAAATGGCAGGCAGCCATAAGTAGTTATCATTATAAAACCATCCATTACCACTGCCAAAAACTAAGGTGCAGTGTTTATATGAGTCATAGGATACAAAAGAGGGATGAAGGCACAGTCTTTTCTACTAAAAAAAAACTGTTGCCATGCTCAGAGCTGTATTTATCATTGCACATTAGATATATTTATTCACAACATGAAGAAATGCTTCACAGCAACGGACAATCTTTGCTCAGTACCTTGTAGTTGTTTATTTAGCTACTAACTTGCCTTTTGCTGACGTAGCATCCAAACAACCATCCATCTCTTACATACACTCCACTTCTTCATCTCTCGTTTGCATGTGCATCCATGTAAACTAGTCCTTCATTCATCCTCTTCTTTCTCTCTGTTTTCCATCTGTTTAGTATTAGTATTTGTCTTTATATCTGATTCTTGAATTTTATTGGCTCCATTGGTTTCAGGTGGACATGAATTTCATGAAGAAGATTCCTCCAGGTGCCGAGGCTTCCAACGTGCTGGTGGGAGAAGTGGACTTCCTGGAGAAGCCCATAATTGCCTTTGTACGACTGTCCCCTGCAGTTCTTATCACAGGCCTCACAGAGGTGCCTGTGCCCACAAGGTACAATAAGAAGGAATTAAATAATGTCATGATACTCAATAAAAGTTGCCAAATCTGACATGTTATTATACTCTGGTAGCAATATAAGCAAACTGACAAAGTCATTTGTAAAAGCCCTTTTCACATGGGCCTAATACAACCTGAGGATTTAATGTGGTTTTGAGTGTGGTCGTGTGTCAGTGGCCCTGCTTCCTGTGTCTGTAATCTATTAAGTAGCAACACACTAAGAGTCTGTAGCCACGCAAATAGTCCTGTGAAGCACTAATGCTTATTACACACCAGAAGACAAACTAGTTGGAAATGGATAAACAGCTTTGGTTTTCTATTGTAACTACAAATATATTTTTTTTGTGTGTAGTTGGCCAATTTTATTTTAATATGGCTTCAGCATTCTGTACACATTCTGATTCACTCTATTCCACTAATCAACGATGACAGTAAGATGCCAAGAATTGTGTCAGCGAAGGCAGGGAAGAGGACTGCTAGCTTGTGAATGTGGATGTAGACAATGTCAGTATCCAAATATTTTAAAAATTGACCTTTATAAAAATGAGATTTATAAGCAGACTTTGATTTCACTGTTTCCAGAAAACTCCACAGCGTGCCTTTAGGTGAATCACTGTTCAATATTAAGTCAGTGTTATTCATGGTATATTTCATCAGTATTTGTCTTGTTCAAAGGTTTCTTTTCCTGCTTTTGGGGCCTCATGGCAAAGGGCCCCAGTACCATGAGATTGGCAGATCCATGGCCACACTAATGACTGATGAGGTGAGGGAAAGAAATATAGATCCTTTTAGTAACTTATTTAGTCTTGACATGTCCTTAATCTGTATCAAACATTTATCTGATTCAATACGGATTTTTTTTTTATGTTATGCTGTGAATGGTTGAACGTCGTATTGCAAAGACATTTAGTAATCCCTATTAATATTTGCTATGTAGATTTTCCACGATGTGGCATACAAGGCCAAAGACCGAACAGATCTCCTCTCGGGGATAGATGAGTTCCTCGATCAAGTGACTGTCCTGCCTCCTGGAGAATGGGACCCGACAATCCGGATTGAGCCCCCGAAGAATGTCCCATCTCAGGTTAGTGATCGTTTAGGTCAAAGGGTATTTAATGTGTACTTGGTGAATGTACATGTGTGAATGTATACAAAGGTGTGTTTTTGTTATAACCTAACCCATATTGTGTTTTGACATATGAAAATTACTTATATTGTACAACATTTGCCCGGAAGGTGTTGATGCATACTAATGCAGTACACACTTACTAGACCTCAAATACGCGTTGGATCTCACAAACTGTAAACTAGATGTTTTTATCGATTTCAGTGGCTCTTCTGTATGTGTATTTATATATGCCACTATAATCACACTCAGAGTGCCCCCTTATGGACATAAAGCATCATGACAGCAAAGGAATTGAAATGCGTGTAACTATATTATATTTAAATGTCCTTTGACCTGCAGCTGAAGAGGAAGAGACCGTCCCAGCCCAATGGCACTGCATCTCCAGCAGAGCTAGAAAAGGAGGATGACCATCACACAGGGCCTGAGCTGCAGAGGACTGGGAGGTGAGTTTGGATTCTTTCTTAGACCTTATTGGACCTTACGTTTTTTAGCAATCTATATTATTTTCACTTTTGATGATAAATATGTTGACAAATGAACATGTGATAATGAAAGGATGTCCTATTTGAATTAGCAACTTCATTAGCACAAGTAGGCGTGTTGAATATTTGTCATTGTGATTATGTTTGAGACAAGTGCATCTTGTTAACAAAGAGCGACAGGAGAAGGAGAAAACTCATCTGAGAAACTAAGGTCCTCATTTTATCCTCTTTCCTTTGTGGTCATGATAGTGAGAATTTCCTTGCTGCAAAGGCTCTAAAATTTCAGATTTTGATTTTGGAAATTGTGAAATATGCTCAACAATAATATATGTTTCAGCAGCAGACACATCTCTACTGTACTCTGTGAAGCTCAGATGCTGACATTTATAGATAACTCATGCTGGGTCTCTAGAGCCCAGGCCACACAGTGAGGAGAATGTGTTTATTTGAAACCTCAGACAGACAGACACACACGTACACAAACACACTCTGCACACACACACACGTCAGTTGGGAGGCTCTGTATTATTTACAGATTCACTCTCCTTTTGAGGGAGCGGCTGTGAGATAGAGGAGTGTACAGAAGCTAATGTAAAGAAAGCTATTAGAAACAGGCACTATATAGGGGTTGTTGAGGCAGGCAATAGAGGTTATTCCAAAGGTGTGGGGGAAAAGAAAATGAAAGAAGACCACACAGCAGAGCAATTGGGCAGGTGTCAGAGAAAGGAAGATAAGATATACAAGGTGAGAAATGGAATCTCTCAAAGGCAAAGGAAAGAGAGGCAGAAGCAGAGAGGAGGCTGGTTGGGCAGGGAGTAATTCTGTACAATGTGCATATGAAGACAAATCCCGCACTAATAATAATATTAACTCAACATCTAGTAAATGCCCATTGTTGAATAATTACAGTTTAATCACCTTACAACCACTCTCTATTTACATGATTCCAACTATGAAAAGAACAGCAGGATGATTCTGTAAAATGAACACATAATAAGAAAGGCAATTTACAGGGTGATAGTGTTAAGAGGCTTCAATGATTGTGAAGTGAACAATGAATTATAAATGTTTGCAGCCATATACTCCCAGTTATTTATACCGCTGTTGCCTATGCACATTTTTTTTCAAATTCACTTCCTGGAATCGTCTCAGTGGAATAGGAACGATAACTACTTCCTATCAATAGAGTTTATGTGACACTAAATTAAATGTGTTCACTCGACTCTTCTCATTTCCCTTACTTAACTCACTCATGCATTTTTAATCATTTTAAAGCAACCATTTCACTGTTGTAATATAATATAATAATGCACTCCTACTTGAAAGTTCAAACATAAACTACTTCTCACCTCTTGCAGGATATTTGGAGGTCTGATCCTGGACGTCAAGCGGAAGTTACCGTTCTACTTGAGCGACATCAGGGACTCCCTCAGCCTGCAGTGTCTAGCCTCTATCTTGTTCCTCTACTGCGCCTGCATGTCCCCTGTCATCACATTTGGAGGTCTGCTTGGGGAGGCAACAAAAGGCAACATAGTGAGTCCGAAAGCCTGGCACTTAAAAGTCAGCACTTGTGCTTTACCAGTGGGAATCAGATCCTTAACCCCTGGTTGTGTAAGTGCCACATTGTACAAAATCAGATACTCAGAACTTTGAACCATTTGGTGTGAGTCATATGTGAGTATATACATTATTTTTGAGCTTTGTGCTGGCACTTTAAATTGATGTTGTCATGGCATTGTGACTGATTGACAGTGAAACCTAAAGTTCCCCAGAATAGTGTGTCAAGAAAAGTCAGCATAATCTCTCACCCAATTCACTGTGCTATTACATACTCATTTGTGTGGATATCTTTCACCGTTAGGTCTTTATTAACTGTCCAAAGTAAGATATGGTGATTATTCAGCCTCCCATGCACTAATGAGCTATCACACTGCAAGCTGTTATATATATTGTCTCTCTCTTTTTATTGCTCCCTCTCACTCTCTCTGTTTGCCTCGCTCTCTTTTTTACCCAGATGTCCTTACTAGGACAGGGGACTGTTGGCATAGGCACAGTCTGTGTGCTGGTGTGTGTGATGCGTCTGAATAAACTCAGCAGGCCGGGGCTAAACAGAGATATGACTTCGGACAAGTCAGCAGGGTGGAAACATCGGAGCAGTTTATCTAGCCTCTCAGATGCAGCCCAGAATGTCTGTTTAATCAAAACTGTGTTCTGTGTTCTGGTCATGGGTTTCTTCTTCACCTCGCTCTTTTCTCCTTCAGCCTTTCCCTGTCTATCCTCCTTTGTGTGGCCTCACCTCCTCCATCCACCCTTACTCCTCCCTTCTCCTCTGTGTCTACAGAGTGCCATAGAGTCTCTATTTGGGGCCTCACTGACAGGAGTGGCATACTCCCTCTTCGCAGGCCAGCCCCTTACTATTCTTGGCAGCACAGGCCCTGTTTTAGTGTTTGAGAAGATCCTCTTTAAGTTCTGCAAGTAAGTTCAAAGTTCAAATATTGATCATAGACTACATATTCTGCATAGGATACAGCATTTTGATTTGAAGTTGATTGATTTCCTGTTATGTGGACCTGTATCAATCCTCTTCCATGACCCCTCATCTTTCCCAGTGACTACAGCCTGTCCTACCTGTCACTGCGGACCAGCATTGGTCTGTGGACAGCCTTCCTGTGTCTGGTCCTGGTGGCCACAGATGCCAGCTCCCTGGTCTGCTACATCACTCGATTCACAGAGGAGGCCTTTGCTGCACTCATCTGTATCATCTTTATCTACGAGGCTCTTGAGAAGCTCTTTCACCTGGGAGAACACTACCCTGTCAACATGCGCAACAACTTGGACAACCTTACCCTGTATTCGTGAGTACTGACATTTTACTGAGATATTACTTTTATGTTTAAGTTTGGCATTGGTAGTGGCATTCTTGCTTGTTCAAATTACTGCCTGTACAAAAGTGTATGTGTTGTCCTGTAGGAGGAAGTGGGAGCTCTTACTGTGGGAAAATAAGAAACTCTGTTGGCTGGTCATTTAGTAATGCATTAAATCTCTTAAATAAGGCTTCAGTGAAAAAAATAGCTATTTTATTTTTAATATTTTTTTTTCTAAGAATTGGAAGTCAATGTGTTCCTTTTCAGTACACTCTTCAGGTCAGGATGCCATGTTAATTGCAAAAGGGTTACATAAGTAGTGTGTTATGCACATAAATAGTATCCCATTAAGAGAACACTGCTCTTGTTGCTGAAAACTGATTGTAGTGGGATGAGCTGTTCCCCGTACCCCAGAGCTGACATGAAAATTGCCCCCTTGCGAAATAACACATTTGGAAACAACTGATGGTAGCAGATTTGCTGCAGTCTATAGATTTAATTAACTTTAAAATGAACCCAACTCTTTTTCACCTTAAAATAAATGTATACCCGAATTTCCCCTCTGGGGGATCAATAAAGAATTATCTTATGTATGTATTTAGGTTAGCATTTATTCTCTTGTTCCCCAGCTGTCAGTGCTCTCCACCAGTCAACGCCTCGACTGAGCTAATACAGAAGTGGAACCTTACAGGATACAGCCCAGACTCCATCCCGTGGAGCAGCCTCAATGTTTCGGTGAGACCGGCACACAGTAATCTCCAGTGTGATGTGTAGGACGTGTTGAAAAATCAGCCAGCTTTGCACATATATTCTTGCCCTCACACCAACACACTAATTCATACAGATGAGGACATTAACGCTACTCCAACAGCAACAACTTCTACCACTTCTATAACCACAGATACGCTGCCAACAAACCTGTCAATACTGGAACACAATATCACAGTACTCACTAATACTCGTTTTTTCTCAAGATGTGTAAGTTACTCCAGGGGGAGTTTCTGGGTCCTGCCTGCAGTCATCATGGGCCCTACATCCCAGATGTTCTCTTCTGGTCCATCATCCTGTTCTTCACCACCTTCTTCCTGTCCTCCTTTCTAAAGCAGTTCAAGACAGAGAGATATTTTCCCACCAAGGTGAGATGTTTGCTAGGTTTATTATGTGCATTCTTGTTATACTACTGTTTACACCACTAGCCCTGACCCTTTTAACAACATAAAGTATGTTACAGGTTAAAATATATATATCAATAACTTCACATCTGTATATGGTATTTTTTCTATATCTCTGTGCATGCAATAGTGTGCACATCCTGCTGAAAGCTTCTCACACTGTGTAAATGTTTACATTGTGTCAGTCATTAGTATGCAAGAGTAGACTCATGTACAGAAAGAGAAGATCTTCTAGCAGCCACCCACACAGCACCCGCTGTTATCACTTGTTGTTCTGTGTAGGCAGGTGCTGGTATTGTCTGAGTTGTTATGCTTTTACTGTTCACACAAATATAATTATTACATGGGTGGATCTCCAACAGTGACCTGAAGAAAAGGATTGCATTGAAGCAGCTTCTATTTCGTGTAAAGACAAAGCTGTGTGTATGAGTGACAGAAGAAAAAGGCATGTACGCTCAGCTGCAGTTTCTGAACACGTAAATATAACTGTTGTTTGCTTGTGTGTATGGTTTGTAGGTGCGATCCACTATCAGCGATTTTGCTGTGTTCATAACCATCATGATCATGGTGCTGGTAGACTATCTAATGGGGATCCCCTCTCCTAAACTGAATGTCCCTGACCGCTTTGAGGTAGGTATCTATTCCAGCATGTCCTTTCTTTATGCAATAATGTTCAAATGACAAGGTGACATCACGCATAATCACATCCTCTAAAAGATCGGGCAAAGGTCTAAATGTAAAGCAAATTATTTTTCACATCATCAAATAGTCTCAAATAATTCTATGCCTAATATACTAAATGTAGACTGTCTCTGCCTTTTCCCTGCAGCCGACTTCAAAGCACCGAGGCTGGCTCATCGACCCGTTAGGAGAAAATCCCTGGTGGACGCTGCTGGTGGCAGCACTCCCTGCCCTGCTATGCACCATCCTCATCTTTATGGACCAGCAGATCACTGCAGTCATCATCAACCGCAAGGAGCACAAGCTCAAGGTCAGACATGTCTATGTGCCTCATGCTGCTGTTATAGTATCCTTCATGTCTTTTCTATTTCTGTCTGTGGTGTCTGCCCCTACTTTAATATGCCAGAGTGCAAACTGCAGCTGTGCAACATCTAAGACTACTCCAGTAAAGACCAGAAAGGTCATAAGAATTCCAAACCGTTTGAAACATTTAAAGTGCTATTTTGAAATGATTGAATTGGTTTTTAAACTAATGAACCAAATGTATGATGTAATTTAAATTGTTTGAGAAAGTGGTTCTGCAAAATCAGATTGAGCCTCCAGGAAATTGTTTTTATCCAAATTGCGGGATTGCATTTCTTTACTTCCAAAGAAAAAACATTGGGTAAATAACAAATATGCCACAGTGATAGCTAAACTGTATTGTAGTTCTTGCACAAAACTCAAGGTCTGGTTGCATTGTTAATATAATGAATGAATCAGCTGAGTTTGATTGCAGCCCTGGTGTTTGACCTGCAAACAAAGCTGTGTCTGTGTCACCAATCTGTTTTTATTGTTACTGTTTCCTCTTGTTGCTCATGTGTGCCGCCTCCAGCTTGCTCTCTTTCTATCCCAACACTCACTTCTTAGCACTCTAAAACTCCTCTGTAGCTCATTCATCTCATCAGTCCTCCTTAATTAGAAGCTTGTCTCCGCTGTGTTCATGTCACAGAAATGCTTCAACTATAATCTGTTTTAGCTTCTTTATGTATTTTTATGCCTCTGGCTTCTGCAGTGCTACTATTTTAAAAATAAATTTAGTCCACTGTGAAAATTCATGAGGCAACGATTGGCAACTCAGGATTCTAAGTATGGACTGGCAAATTAAATTTTCTAAGAACTATGCCCCTGAATCTTAATTCCTCAATACTGGTTGGCTGGCTGTCAAACTTACTTGCTGTATCTTTTCTCCCTGTAACTCTACAGAAAGGCTGTGGCTATCACCTGGACTTGCTGATAGTGGCAGTCATGCTGGGTGTGTGCTCCATCATGGGCCTGCCGTGGTTCGTGGCTGCAACCGTCCTCTCCATCTCCCATGTCAACAGCCTGAAGGTGGAGTCTGGCTGCTCTGCTCCAGGAGAGCAGCCCAAGTTCCTGGGCATCCGGGAGCAGCGAGTCACCGGGTTCATGATCTTTGTCCTCATGGGTTGTTCTGTTTTCATGACCTCAGCGCTCAAGGTGAGATACACTGGAATTACACTTGGAAGAAGAAATGGCAAAGGCATATGTTTTCACTATTCTCAATGTGTCCTAGTGAAGCAAATGCCATGTTAACCTTTTCTTTTCCTGAACTCTAAGTTGACTCATTTATACTGTTGTTATATTCTGTCGCTTCACTTCTTCTGTACAGTTTATTCCTATGCCAGTCCTGTATGGGGTCTTTCTCTACATGGGTGTCTCTTCCCTCAAAGGCATTCAAGTAAGACTCTACTCTTCTGGCCTTTGAAGATAATATGCCTCTTTTTTTCTGAGCAGAAGCACAGTCGTGATCTGTTAAGTAAAGATAAGTTTGCCCCTTGTAGTTCCAAACCTTTGATCGTGATTCAGAATCCTTAAAAGCATTTGTTAAATGTGATCCCTCCTCTGAATAATGTATTGAATTTCCCCCTTTTACTGGCCACCCCTCGCCTTTCCAGACATTTTTATTTGCATTTCTTATCTCTCTCTCTCACTGAGCCACTTTTCATTTTCTCTGCAGTTCTTTGACAGGATCAAGCTCTTCGGCATGCCCTCCAAGCACCAACCCGATCTGATCTATCTGCGCTATGTGCCGCTGTGGAAGGTCCACATCTTCACCCTGGTGCAGCTCACCTGTTTGGTGCTGCTCTGGGTCATCAAGGCCTCAGCAGCAGCTGTTGTGTTTCCCATGATGGTAATGATGTCAGACCTCAAAGACTGTTGCACATTTTGTCACTTTACATCAATATGATTTTCCAAAGACAAACAAGCAGATTCAGAAAAGACGTAATACATGTAATTAAAATGTCTCTAAAGGTTCTGTTTTATGATGTTAAATCTGCCATAATCTGTGTCTTTCCAGGTTCTGGCGCTGGTCTTTGTCCGAAAGCTTCTCGACTTTTTCTTCACCAAGAGAGAGCTGAGCTGGCTGGATGACTTGATGCCAGAGAGCAAGAAGAAGAAAGAGGACGACAAGAAAAAGAAAGCACGTGAAAAGCTGGTAAATATAATTAGAGCAAATTAAATTAGAGCAGCCTTTACTTGTTCAAGTGTTTTTGTACTTCAAAAGAAAGACAGACACTTCATCTTGCAAATTGGAGAAAGTCACCACTCAATGAAGCCAGACTTTGTCTTTAGTTGTAGAACCAGGCAGACAGTTAGACGCCAGTTTACTTAATGCTCACACTTACAATATAATCATATTGCTCTGATTTGTTTGTGTGCATATTTGAGCTAAATCAGTTAATGTTATAAAAAAAATAATGAAGTGCCTTTTGTACTTGCGGTCCCACACTGAACTAAAACACACACACAAACTGTAATATTACTAAAAGCATCAAAATCCTCCACTTGTCTCCATCTGAATTACAGTAAACAAAGATGTTAGAGCTTCACAAATCACATCATTCTCAGTCTGGTGACTCAGTTTTCAGGTCAGTGTGATAGTGCTGCAAAACAAGTGGTAGGACTGAGTGTAAAGTAAACAGTGGATGTTCATCACATTGCTACTGGACTGTTAAAAACAGATGGCCAGACTCGCAATACCTCTGAGATATTTTTAATCTGGTCACTATACAGGTACAATGGCCATTCAAGCATTTCTGTGTAAAGGAGAAGGGAGCAACCACAAGAGACTATTTGTGAACATAAAGCAATGTGATCTCATAAAACCCAACCTGAAGAGTCAACTATTAAAAAATTATGTGAATAAGGAGAAATGATAACATAGCAGTGTTTTACCAGTGTCGTGCCTCATTGCAGTCATGTTCCAATACTGTTTTCATTCAGGAAGCAGAATCCAGACTGCAGGACGAAGAGGAGATGGGAATGAAGGTCAGCTTTGAAGGCTCAAACAAGCTCAGCATCCCAGTGAAAACACTCTCAGGGAGGTGAGTGGTGCACCCCGGAAAGCCCAGTTTAATTCGCTGTCCAATTCTGTAATGAAAAGCAGCTTTTCATTGCAAATGTATATTAGTAAGACATCAAGTGTATTTTATTTTTAATGATACAGTCATGTATCATAACAAAAATCTCATCGTTTTATAATTTTATTTTATGGTCTTTATGAGGCAGCAAAATTTTTATGATGGTTTTAAATGCTTTATTGACTAGTTCCCCAAAGATTTGACTTCCTTGCCTTTATGACAAACCAGTGGAAAAACCTGAACAAAAGAATGCAGATGTAGTTCATGGTAAA
The DNA here is from genome assembly GCA_037975185.1 of Centropyge bicolor. Lineage (NCBI taxonomy): Eukaryota > Metazoa > Chordata > Actinopteri > Pomacanthidae > Centropyge > Centropyge bicolor. The sequence continues at coordinate 11,597,987 of JBBMOC010000005.1, read as the reverse complement.
TAATGAACTTTTATTATTATGTTTTCTGATGCATCATGTACAACTTGGTACTGTGGAATCCTGTCCCTGGTAGTCAGCTGTGTGTTATTATGTCCATCTTGAACAGATCATACAGAATAGGACTAGTGACCCACAGCCTCCCAATGGAAAACGAGGTAGCAGGGCTGTGTGTCTGATGCAAATCATCTGACCCACGTGGCTGCATTCTAACCCTGCTCACTCAGACAGTTAGCGCATGGCCACAACTGTCAGTGCTCAGCTATTTTAAGAATAAAACACTGGCTTTAAAACACACTGCTTTTGTGTGTTGCTGTGTTCTTTCATTTTAAGGGTAAATGGTCTGTGTATCCTTGTCTAACTAACTTAAAAACGTGTACACAATCAGCTCATGACCACTTTTGCCTCTAATGCAAAAGGCCCACATTTCTCGATACATGTTAACATAGAACATATTGTATGTGGCCTGTCTGGTCATCACGTGCTGTTAATTTGTTTTAATCTCTGATTTATATGCATGTTTGTGTCTGCCTGTTTGAACTGTCCTGCACTGAACCTCTCCTGCTGATTTGATGTCCACATGCCTGTCTTCTCTTTGTGTTTCTGTTCATGTTTGTGTGTGTGTGTGGGTGTGTATGTGTGTGTGTGGGTGTTTGCATTTTGGCATGTAGTTCTGATTCTGACCCCTTGGTTGTAAATATCTCTGATGAAATGGCCAAAACCTCAGCGTGGAAAGCAGTGAACTCGAGTGCAGAGTCATGTGCCCAACCTGTGAAGCGTAGTGGAAGGTAGCTATGCCATCTCCTGGAGTTTACCAGAACTCCTGCTCCCAACTGCATTACTTTAATATGATAATATAATGTTAACAATAAAAGATGAGCTAAATGTTCTCTGAGAGGGACTAATGTACAACTGTGCTTCCAAAAAAGTTGGGATGCTGTGTTTAACAAAGGAAACAATGTGATAATTTGCTAAACCTTTCTGACATATACTCAACAATATATTTAATGTTTCATCAGCTTCATTGATTTTTGTAAATATCTGCTTATTCTAAATTTGAGCAACATGTTTCAAACAAGTTGGGACAGGAGCAACAAAAGACTGTGAAAGTTGTGGTCTGATCCAAAAACACCTGTTTGGATCAATCCACAGGTAATCAGATTCATTGTTAACAGGTGATCACGATTGGGCTTTCACTGTGCACTTTGTAAAACCAGTGTCTATAAATGTAGTTTGTTTGCAAGTGATTGCATTTTGATTTCATTTAAATTTTACAAGGAGTCCCAACTTTTTTGGAATCAGGGTTGTATCTCAAGCAAATTTGAAGCAAGATTATTTTCATAGTGTAGTGACATCAAACTTAGTGTTGCTGCCTGGAAGGAAGGAGATCAGTTTAATGTTTAAAGCAGGACTTTTATAATGAGAATTAAATAAGTACTTTTAAGTGTAAGTTCAAAAATGCAGTCTTCAGTTTTGGTTATTGTCGTCAAAAATCTGTACATGCAAAGATTAGACTTTGTTCTTGTCTCCTTTGGCACCTTAAGCTGTTAATTTGAGAACGTTGACGGGAACACTTTTTGTTGCAAAATGTAATTAATCACACTCATTTGACTTCCTAAGCAAATTCATAAAAAAGTTTTACATAAATTGACAACTCCAATGTGGATTCTCACAGTTAAGAGCAGCATATTTTAACACAGTCCTCATGCGAACCCAGTTGTCAGCAAAGTGTGCTGTAGGTGGTAAAATCTTGTTCTAAGTTGAGCACTATCGCTCCTCTACATGACAAGCTCTCACATTTGCTGTTGCTCGCCACCCTTAGCGCCACCATAAGTTTGCACAGGCGCTCACCACGTCTCTTCTTCATCTCTGTGCAGCCAGGAGAAGGTGGCCTGCGTTAGAGTCGACGTCAGCCCAGATTCACCAGGCGGGGGTTCAACTGCCGAGACCTTCCTGTGATAAAGGGAGACCCCCCCCTTTGTACCCTCCTGATACCTTCTCCCAAGCAACACCTTTCCCCCGCTGACGGGCACCATCTCAGTGGCACAGGGGGGCGTAGAACTGGAGTAGCACAACCTGCCTGCAGTGGTCCCTTCTCCAGGGCAGCAGGCGAGCTCCCTCCAGGGCTGAGTCCTACTCCACTCGAGCATGGAAGTGTGCAGCACATGTACGAACAGCTGCCGCCACGTACTGCAGAGCATTCTCCGTGGAACGAAGGAATTCTACTCTTACTGCCCACCGACGCTCACTGTTTAGGAACTCTCTCCATCTAGCAATTTGTCAACCATTACAACCACAGATGCCAAAGGAACGGGCCTCGCTGGTGGGGATCTTGGACTGAATTGAATTTTCCTTTTAACCCACTGTATATTTTTAATTTTCAATTTTACTCTCCTTGTTTTAGCTGGTCACAGTACTGTACGTTTTGGGTTCTTCGTAGCTCGTCCTGCACTGTTTCCATCGATTTTTAGGTTGGATTAAGACCTTTCACCCAACTACACCAGCTTCAGAAGCTCAATTGATTAAAAGCCATTCAGGTACTGTCGGTGTCAGCTGATGACACGTCATATTTAGCCTGGCACAGTAAATGAGACAAACCAAAACAGAGGTACATTCAGACACTACTCCACTACAATACTACTGCATACATCTTTGTAGAATTCACCAATCATCTCTGCTGTGTGCAGGGGAACACTCAGTATTGATAATGCTGCTCATCAGTTCGTCGGTTGTTTTCACTGTAAACCTCACTGTTCATATCTGTTTGTGATGTAATAGAAATATCATTGTAACATTATAGAAAACCTTCTTCAGAGGCCATATGAAGTCTGTACTGTACAGTAAGCACTTTGCCAGTATAGTTTCTTACTTAAAATCGACTATAGTGTATTAAAACTATTACTTCTCCTCCCACCGTTTCCATGGAGCTGTCGTTCAAATGTCAGTCAAACGACTCAGGAATCTTGAATGATTTCTGGCTGATCACTTGATATTTTTGTCATGAGGCAGTGATAATTAACTATCCACTGTTTTCCTTTCATCGCTGGTATCACAACTATTTTAATAAATGCTGTAAATCATAAAATATAGGAAGGTGCAAAATAAGAGAATATTCGTGACCCCAGTTAGCTGCACCTGTTTTTATACTGTCTGTATTATTGTTGGTAATAGTGTGTGTGTGTGTGTGGTGTAAAGATAATTTGGTATGTTAAGCGTTGCAAATCATTTTATGCAAAATATTTCTACAGTAAATGTAAAAAACTATTATATTCTATGAAGTTGTTCTTATTTTGCTAAGTGCAGTCCTGTTTTAGCAATAAGTATCCCATACTGTGCAATGTATGGACTCATGAACCTAGCTAACGTTCAGGCAAAGAATAATTTGTGAAATGATTTCTGGGTCTGTTTCATCGGCTCATGTCTGTGTGTAGCTACAGTGACTCTACGGACAATAGCTTACGTGCCTTGTCAAAGCTCTTTATGTGCAAGTCTTGTACCGATTATGTAAGTGTTCAGAACAGATGTACAGGTACACACACACATATACACACATGGTGGCACACGAATGCCAAAGACAGACCATCATTACTTTACGAGAGTGAACAGTACACAGCTCATTTGCAGAGGCTTATGTCTGTCGTAGTGTTATTTCACGTCTGTGTCAAAGTCGTAGCCTGAGCCACCGACTCGAAGCGATGTAACTCAGTTTATCTTCCATTTGCAAGTGTATCTCTGAAAACTGTTTCTGTATGTGTGTTCTACTGTCACAGCTCTAGTATTTGCTCACGACAAAAAAGCTCTGTAATCTATATTAAGGTACTGTTTCTTTGAATGATCAGTGAATGTCAAATGATTGTAACGTCAACGATGAAGTCAGTGACATTTTGCCAAACATCTATTTTCTAAAAACTAAATCTTGATTCAGTCACAAATATTTCACAAGTTACTTCCCTGCACATATATTTGATATAAAACTGTGAGTTGTCTGATCGGTGGAATCATCACTATGAAGTGAACATCTACCAACCAAGTACTTCTAATTTCATAATGATATTGTTTATTTTGATGCAAAATACCCTATTTTCACATGACATCAGTTTCAGTATGAATATATATTGGTGTGTTTTACAGGTGGATAACCTGTCAAGTAAAAGGTGGAGAGTTCAGCCTCCATCATCACTCCAACATCACTACGTAAAAATGCATTTGTTCTGATGTACAGACACAACATCAGTGAAGCACATAGCATCCTGTTGTTAGCTTGAATGATGACTTCTCTGTCATTGCCGATTGGTGCAAAGCAATAAAAGTGAATACATGGTGATTTTCTTCTGTCTTCATTTTCTTTGTTAGACTTTTAGTTCTTTCTCCGCCTTCATCCCAGATAGACCGAGAACTCCCATCCAGTGCTGGAAATTGAGATTACGAATTGAGATATTTACATTTACATTTTTACAGCTACAACATGAAAAGCCTGCTTTTACATTAATGCCTGACTGATAATATAATAAAGTCACAATAGTCATTTTCTGCATTGAGGACTTTTTATACTTAAAGTACATTTTCCTGATTATACTTAAGTAAAGTATCTATATACCTTCTCCACCACTGTCCTAAGCCAGGCTGAGATCTCCTACTGTATAAGCCAATAAGTGACAAGACGATGGGATACAGAAATGCCAAAAATCAGTCTTTTAGAAACTGTTTTTGTCTTGATAATCAATCTAAAGGAGTCCTTATCAAAATGTTCATGAGATTTATGTAAAAGGGAAAACAAATGTATTGGCTTGCATTTCATCACTGGATCTTTTAAACTCTTTGTATTGTATTGCTATCATCCTCAAAAATCCAGTGTTGGTATATAAGAGGAAAATGTTACTTGATGAGTGTTCAGACATGTGGAGGTTCTGTCCCATTCCTTCCAAGCCTGTGGGTGTTGTTCATGATAAAGACAGAAGGTGGCAGCAGAGATCTGCTTTATGCACCACAGTTGAGCAGACATAATGGTTGGCACACACACAGGTGTTTTCACTTAATGACCCATTAGACCTGCTCAGAAATGTTTGGCCATGTGCACATAGTGTTTGACTCTTCTTTAGTTTTTTAGGGACTTAATAGGAAGAGAAACCTGCAACTAACCTTGAACTGTGAGGTAAGTGATGAGCAGAGTCTCTCAACTTTAGACATTAAATTAGCACAAATAATTAGCATCATTTAGCAGCGTTTATCTTTGGTGTGCTCCAAAAAGGAATAATATTCACTTCTTCCCTTAGTCCTGTATGGGTGTAATACAGATTACATGTCCTATATTGGGAACTGCAGAGGTGGAGTCAAATTAACAAGATTAAATATCGGACTATCCCGCCCCCACATCCATGTTGTGTCTGCTCTTTGTTTAACTGAGAATCAGGAGGGAAAAGATGGTATTACCTGTCTAAAACCACATGACTACAAGACCATGAACGAAGGTTTAATAAACATGGACATTATTATTGGTACACAACATGTTAAAGGTAACAGCAGCAGCCATTTTCACAAGTTTTGCCCCACATGAACTTTGAACTGTGGCAGTGCTTTATTTAACAGTAGGAACTATTAAAGTGTCTCTTTTCTGCTCAATGCCACATGACTGGAACAACACCCATCCTCTTTCATAGTCCATTACTGGTGGAAGATCAGTTCTTCTCACTCAGCTCTTTCAGGCTGTCACAGAGTTAGTGGTTCATTGTTTCACTCTTCTGTCAGCCAACGTTGCTCTGACATACACTTCAACACAGTACACAATGTGTTCACACACATTTGATCAACTCTCAGGTAAAATCACTCATGGAACTTACTTCAGACTCTACGTGACTTGGGATTATTAACTGACGTTCAGCTTTTGCACTGAAGTGGCCCTTTTAAAATTTTTTGGATACAACCACCATTACAAAAACATTACGATTCAAACAAAACTATTTCAACAAATATTGCAGCTTCTTACAAAGAAAAAAAGAGGTTGTTAAACACAAGTAGTGCTGTGATTATTTTTCTCTATAAATGTGCCTGCTGTCCCTATTTTATAAATTACATAAACAATGCATTGGCAGACACTATTATTATTTTGACTATGTTTACAAGGCATCACTAGCAGTCCTCCTATATAGCAGTTAAACTAAGTCCCTGTCATCCCTGACAGTCAAATTCTTGTCTTTGTGCAGACAACAAACAAAAAAAAAAAAAATCCATATGAAAACACTATCTTTCTCTTTTCAACTTAAATCAGTCCTTCGTGTTTTGGCTCAAAGTCTCAGATATGTAGTAAAGTAGACTAGTGGGAAACACGCACTGCATTGCAACAGAAACAGTTTCCCAAAGCAGGTCGGATACTCGTCCTCCTCTTGAAGAAGGAAATGTGCTCCTGTGGTTCGGCTCGTGGTTCAGTTAGCAGCGTTTGGCGGTCCCTCTGGGATGAGAGACATGAAGAAGGTTATGATGAACGACCACGTGGACGACAGGAAGCCTGTGTGGGGGGCGCTGTTTGGATCTTCTACTCCTTCCTCTCCACTTTCCCCGTCATCGTCCGAACCGTCATCCATCGCTCCTTCCTGTACAGGATCGAGTCAAATCATAAGAGGACAATACTATGTGTAGCATATTTGACTGTGAAATGAGATATAAAGTATTTCAACATGAGCCATATCTCCCTAATGCAAAGTCAGTCTCAATGGATGAATGAGAGGCAGCTACCATTTCCTGCAAATCGTGGTTTTGTAGCTCTCCCTCCATGTCGTCCTGATTGGCTCTGTCTCCAGGAAGCTGGAGCTCATTCTCCAGGTTGAAGGGGAACCAGCCAGCCTGATGCCTGCAAACACAAACAGCAGTGACATTTTAAACTTTTTACCTCCTGCTAATAACAAATATTACCAATCCATTATCAATTAGATGAAAAGCAATGGCTTCAAAATACCTGTTTTCATTTCAGTTTCATTTCAATGTGAATGAGATTGTGGATCAACTATAATGGGTTTTTGATAAGCATCTCCACTCACAGGTAAAGAACCAGCATGGCCATCATCACCATGACGAACCGGCTGAAGGAGGAGTAGAAGTAGACAACGCTGAGTAAGATGGCGGCACGTGAGAACGTGTACACCCAGTCCAGCCAATCCCGATTCAGCTCCTCCTCGTTCAGGATCTCCCCTCCCTGGGCGTTCATCTGGACTTCTGGGTTGCCACGGCGATCCACCTGAGGCCGCTGGCTCAGAGGGTCGGGTTGGTTAGACTGGGTTGAGGACTGGTCTGGCCTGAGGTGCTGAGAGGATGCTGCCAGTAAGTGACTGGAGGGAGAGAGAGGCACGCAGAGAGGTTAGTAACACTGTTTGAACAGTTCTCTGTAAACATCTACCAGAACTGAAGAGACAGAGACACGAAGAGACTTACTAATGCATGTAGTACTGTCGGGCGTAGAGCTGCTGCCACCACATTAGAGTCATGGGGTTATAATAAGCAGGCATCATGTTTGTGGGAGGTGTTGACTGCAGGGAGTACTGGTTCCAGCTGGAAGCAGATATTCGGTCACTAAACAGGTACATTAGATTTGTTGATGATTTCTTTATGGCATCAAGAAACAGCTGAGGTAATTTTACAACCCTGATTCCAATAAAGTTTGGACGCTGTGTAAAACGTAAATAAAAACAGGATGCAATAATTTGTAAACAAACTAGATAGTGTTCCTGAGCCCATGTATTTATCTCCTTTATACAATCATGTGCTTTTCAAAGTGGTGAACCTCTCTCCATCCTCACTTGTGAACGAGTCTTTCCAGGATGAACCTTTCATACCCAATCATGATACTATCACCTGCTACCAATGAACCTGTTTACCTGTGGAATGATCCACTCAGACATGACAGGACCTTTCTAGGAGAGAGCGGCCAAGCTTGTGTGTGAGTGGTGAATTGAAAAACTCAAAAAATTAAATGTGGGAGGAAAAAAATAGTTTTCATGCTGCATCACTGATGGATTTTTAAACTGATTTTCCCTGTTAAGGCTTTAATTAATGTCCACTGAGAGAGAGCAGGGGATGCTCTGTGAATATATTTTCTCATCAATTTCCACATTTATTAGACAGAGAATCCTGCCGCATATTTAATAATGTCGCACAGTGAACAAGCATTACAAGACATTTATGTGGGACTTCCATTTAATTACATTTTGCTCACATGCTGTATAAAAGCTTTTTGCTGGATGTTAACAATTTTTGAAATCTTTTGCCCCACAAGGCAAGAAAAATCATTTTCATAGACTGACATGACCTGAGACGAACTGCTGTCCCATTTACATATGAGGTACAACTCTTAAAGGGGCGTAAGGCAGAAGTGTATTTGGTAAATGATCTATAGGTCTTTCCAAAAAGTTTACCTGTGCATAAATTGTTGATACGTGTGGTGGTCAGGGAAGGGTCCAGTTCGCTGTCTGAGTCCATCACTGCTGTCTCCTGGAGATGTCTGGCTATGTTGACTAGTGGAAGGACTATTAGAGTGCTGGAGGGGCTGTAACCAGAAAAAGAAGTTCTGAATATCAGTAATGGTTTCTGATTCATCTTGAAAGAGAGGTGAGCAACATTTTTTTTACATCCTCAAGGAGGTGTAGATTACAGCAGTGAGCTGAATGATGAAAGAAAATGTGCTTGCTGATGAAATGAATGGAAAGGTGTGTGTGAGTGCGCGGCTGACCCACCGTGGGACCGGATGAGTTCTCCTGAGGCTTGTTACTGTGGCTGCGGGGGGGCTTCGGGGAGCTGGGAGGAGTTCGCGAGGCGCACACCAGATGGAGCATATGGTACTCATCCTGCTGTAGAGGTCAATACAGCTCATTATCAAACAGAGTCCAGAAAAGACAAGACAAACTTCTGAACTTTATGGGTGCTCAGTTTATCACTGAAGTAATACAGAACATTTCAAAACACGTCTTTCTTTACTTTTAGGACATTTGCTTTTAGAAAATAAAACGTGTTATAGTCATAATGAAAGGTAATATTGGTTAATGCTACACTGATAAATAGATAACAATATGTCCAATTGATTTGCTTAATGAAAAAAGCCTCCCCTAATTACAGGAAAACCTAAGATCCCATTTTAAAGTGCATTACTTGGATAATCTCTTGTGGCCCTGAGGTACAAAACAAGTAGCAAATTGAGGAATAAAACACATTTTAAAACGTCTAATCAATTCAAAGAACAAAATGAAAGAAATAAAGAACAAGACAAACTCAGACTTCTCATTATGCTGGCAATGCCCTTGTTCATTGTTTTCTTAAGCGGAGCTGTAAAACCACCTGTCACACTTGATTATAACATAAGTGGATACCATGTCTATCTGCTTAACAGTTAAATATGAAGCCAAGTTACAGGAGCCTGTCCTGGTCTGTACAGTTTTAATCTGTGTTCCAAATTTAATTCATGTGATCAATGAAAACACTTCAAAGCGAGGAAATTATTCAAAAGTCAGGCCTAACGCCCAAAAGCTCAAGTTCAAAAGCTGATGTAACTGAACACCTCACTCCAAAACCCTGGCTGCTCGTGTGCTGCTGTAACAACCGTCACTCTTCTGGGAAGGCTTTCCACAAGGTTTTGGAACGTGGCTGCAGGGATTTGTTCCCATTCAGAGAGCATTAGTGAGGTCAGCCGGTGATGCTGGGCGATAAGGCCTGGCTCACAGTCCACACTGCAGTTCCAAAGGTGTTGGACGGAGTTGAGGTCAGGGCTCTGTGCCGGCCACTCAAGTTACTCCTGACCAAACTGGGAAAACCACTTCTTCATAGCAAGGCTGCAACTAACCATTACTTTATGGATTCATCTGCAGATTATTTTCAGTATGAATCAATTTATCTATAAAAAGCAAAAAATGTGAAAAATGCTCATCACAATTTCCCAGATTTCCCAGAATTGGCCAAAAGCTATGTCTTTATATTGCTTCTTTTGCTCAACCAACAATACAAAACCTTCATTTACTATCGTAAAAGAGAAAGAAAATCAACAAATCCTTACAGCAACTGATTGACATATTTGTTTTAAAAATGGCTAAAACGATTAACTGATTATCAAATTGGTGGAGATTAATTCTATTTTGATTGACTGATCATTGCCGCCCTACTTCACAGACCTCACTTTGTGCACAGGAGTATTGTCATGTTCAAACAGAAAAGGGCCTCCCCCAAACTGCTACAAAGTTGGAAGCACGCTGGAGTCTAAAATATGAGAAATATTCACATAAGTATGTCCACATACTCTATGCAGTTTGTCAAAGCTTGTGTGCTTATGTTAGCTTTAGAATAATTAAACAAGAATCACTCTAATAAATATTATCTGCAGCAGAGGGAACCTACCTTTCTGAGCACATCTTTTAAGGTAAAGTGATCCAAAAGCAGTTTCCCAGAATATACCAGCCTCTGGTCTTTGGAGCTCTAAAATTAAAATGATAATGGGGTCACACGAGAGAATTTTATATCAGGAAAATGTAAAGGAAAGAGTTTGCCCTTCTTAAATGCTTCTAGTTATTACTGACAAGAATGTGACGAACAGCGATACAACAATAAGCAGGAGAACTGCTGAAAAATGTAGATCATGACACCAAAAGGCAGAGATTTTGTGTGAGTGAGTAATGAGGATGAGATCATAGTAACCTCAATCAGGATAAGTGGGTCTTAACGGTGGATTAAACTGGTACAACAAGGTTAGAGTGTGTCCTCTTACAGCCTACATTCACTGTAGGACCATTCAGGAATTTCAATTACCTATTTTAAATCCTGGTCACCTGCAACTGAAAACCTTTTATTCTGGATTCTGGGCACCCAATTGTTTTATATGTCACAGTTAATATCTGCTAAATTCCACTAACAAAAGTGCAGCTCTTACAAGGCTTGCTCTGTAGGTTTACAAAGGAGTAATTTGTCCCTGTGTGTATTTACAATGGTTGCATCAGAACAAATCCTGAGTAAAGAGGAAAGGGAGCAAAGTCAGATTAACAGAACAATACAGCAGGAATTTAAACGCCTTCCTTTTACTGTGATGTCAGATCTACAGACACTGAGGCTCTTTCAGCTACTGTGACGCTGAAGACCCAACTTGTTTCACTTCAGAGGTGAGATCAGAGTTAATGGTCTGTGCCACTTTTTCGACAATTCAACAGAAATGGCTGTGTCCTGGACTAAAGTACAACTAAAGTCTAAAGTACCTGCAGATCCATTGCTTCAATACTAACATTCGATCTTATCTTACAAACTCAATTTAAAGTCAAACAAACACAGCATCCTGGTGACCCAGCTGACTATATGTACCATATTCCTCTCTCTCACCACATGCTTCCTGTCAAACTATGTGTCCAAACTACTCAGTACAGGTAAAACACACACACACAATATATATGATGTAACAGCTTCCCTCTGCTTTAACAAAGGCGATCAGCTGGCATGGATGACAGAGGGATGGGCCAGAGAGGCAGGAAAAAAAAGGCAGAGACAGCTGTTAAGTGGACTTGAGCTAAATTACTCACAGGTTTGCTTGGGTATACATCTGACAGATGTGCTTTGAGCTTCTCCACAGTCCAGTTCTGGTAACAGTTGATGGTCTGGTCATCGTACTTCTGGTTGGGCGCCCTGATGACAAGGGTAACAGGACTGTCCACAATACCTTGATCCATGACTCAAAACCATTTGTCTCCAGTGGAAAACAGAAAAGACCTGGGCTACCCTGTCAGGGCACCATCTACAGTTCTCCTGATTGCTTTGTAGAAGGTTTCTGGCACCAAATCTTGGATCTTATGTGAAGCTTGATGTTGCTAATCTGCAGCTGCAAGGTGTTTCCTGTAATTTTGTACAGAGCCTAAGGAGAGAAAGGACAGCATGACGTTAGCATGGACCCAATAACATAACATCTGCTTATATTACAGGCATGTAATGTGTGCTACAGTCAAGAAACAGGAGTTTAGCATTGCCCAGTACATTACAATTACATCTGAAGAATTAAGTGCTAACAGATATTAGCTTCAATACGCTATGTTCTCTGACACACATTTAACCAGACAAACCTATAATGACAACTGCTATTACACTGTCATAGCGTTATAACAAGCTCGTACACATTGATAGAGACATAACAGCATGTAATGGATAAAATAACATTTGTAAACAACTAACCCTGTTAAGGGGTATTTAAAAACCGGCTAAGCTAACGTTAGCCTCAGTAGGTTTTCTGCTACTAATGTCAGCCGAACCAAGCAGGGAAAAGTTGTTAGCTAGCATCCTGAGCTAGTCAAATCAAAACGATCTGGGTTTACCAAGATGTTCGTCTCAAACTGAAGCGTGATATTTCTTGTTTACCCACCTAGTTTCACCCCCCGTGACGGAAACACACAGCCGACTTTTAACTCCAATCCCCGACTGAAGCTGGGTGTTGGTCTTCTTCGTTGGATTCACGATGTGGTCGACAGTCAATGTTTATGGTTCGTCACCGCCACCTAGTGGTATTAGTGCAAGTTACAGACACGATAATAAAATCCACTGTGGGCCATAACAAATATATTTTTACATACAGTTCATGATCTTGAGTAAATATAAGAAATGCGTTTTAAATGAATAAATGGAAATATTCTGAATTCTAAAAAAAATGCTGGACAAAAGAGTACAAACATTTTCTCAGCCACAAACAATAAAATAAGCCTAAAGCTGAATCAACACCTCTCTGTTAGAAAAGCACAACCTCATACTCCTAATGAAAGTAAGATTTATTGCAACCTTGTTGTATTAAACCTTGTACTCACTTTTAAATAAACTGGCAGGTGAGTGTATTTTTATTTCCAAATCTATTCATATGATTCAGGAAATCAGGAAGAATATAGAGAGCAGTAAAAACACATACATGTTAATCAACGACCTCAAGATTGACCATTGACTGAGTGAGTGATTGATTAGTACTGAGGTGTCCTGTGTGTTTCATCTGGCAGTGGAACAGAGTGACACCCCTGCCTCACTGTTGTTTTCCTTTCCTGTATCTATACAGCTCTCTTAATGACAACACACAGAGGATGTTTTCACCTAAAAACATGTTTGATACATCACATTGCACCTATACTGTCAACAATAGAAAAAAAACAAGCAAGTTCTAGGGAGAAAGTTTTGCAAGTTCATTACCGTTGGCCTGTTCTGACCTTCCGTAAAATAACTGCATTGAGTGTGCTGAAAATAGGTCAGCCTATTCCTGCTTGATTCATCAAAGACCTTGCAGGACCTTGTGCAGAATAAAGGTTCCAGGCTACTATGTCCTGAGTAGACATGAGGATGACATCATTCATCCGGTTTTAATGCCTTTGCCATGCTGCTGCTTGAGTGTGTCACATCGCGGCCGATTTGTGTATTAAGGGGACCAGAGAGTGTAATTGTTTTCAAATTAATCATGCCTATACTAATCCACAGCAAAGTGCACCAATAAATCCACAGTGTGAAGGCCCTTTGCTTTTATCAAGTGTCTTCTAGTGTGCATTCTCTTAAAGCTCGCTTTCTAAAATCAGGTTTCTTCTGCAGATAAACACTATGAATCATGTCCTGTTGGATGGTTGCTTTCTCATTCTTCATGAGCTCCACGGCCATACAAGGACTTCCTGTAATAAAAAACACCTCTCATCAGGAGAGTGAAGCACTTTCCTTGTGACGTCCATCATGTTTGCTTCACAATGTTAACACCTTTGCCAAATCGCTCAGAGGATGCAACACGCCGACAAGGTGATGTGCACTACAGCAGCAGTGCGCATGTCTCCTGTAATGGCACTGCATTAGAGACGTTCCAATTGCTTTCATTTCCTTCACCCTGTCTGTTCATCCGTCTATTACCCGGCTTCACAAAGGATAGTTTTTCACACCCTGCATCAATTTAGCAGTGTTTGTGAGATTTTAAATGTGGAAGGGGTTGAAACGAGGTCAGCATTAATCCAAATTCTGATGTAATTCACCATCACCATAGAAAATGATGTTTTCAAATATCTAATTAGTTGCATCATTGGATTCACTGCTGCGCTATCAGGAGGGTTTTTTGGGGGTGTTTTTGAACATGTTTCCTATGTCCCTCATTAGTCCCTGTTGCTGCTGTTGTCATTGTGTTTATACTTGGTCTGTTCAAAGGGCTCTTGCTGCCCTTATTGGATTTTAATGCAATTAAATACTGCATTGATCTGAGTTGGGTTTCATGCAAAGTGCGTGAGTAAAGATTTGTTTGTGTGCTTGCATTAGACGGAGATGTGAAAGAACACTGCATATCAGGGATTCTCAGTGATTGTTCCTGATTTTATTCATGTCACTTTCAGATAGGTAAAGTGGCCTAGTGATAATTGTGCCACCTTCTTTAAATAGATCTTATTTATTTGTCTATTTACTCAGAGCAAGTACCAATAACACTTTATTTTCATGCCTCTATTTAAGACTCTTAAGCAGTATATATATATAAAAAAAACAGTATAATACACTACAATATAGATGTAAGCTCACACAGGTATATATTTTAAGTGTATTTATTATAATTGCCGGCAACCATGAAACATCCCCAGCTGGTAAATAAACAGTCAATGAATGAATCACAATATTATAAAACACATTTGTAAATAGGATAGAACATTGTTGTAAGCATCTATATTTCATGTGAATGTGTGTTTATGTGTAGTATGATTATAGCAACCCCCCCCCCCCCCCCCAAACACCTGCAAGGACTGTAATCGTTTATATTTATTCCATTACATATTAATGATGAAGTACTTATCACATTTCTATTCATTGTATTAATTAGTATGTAGTCAGTTATTCAGAAATACTTTTTCTTCACGCTCCACGTCAGCTGAGCAAATCAATACACTGACAAAGGCAATAAAACTCATGTCATTAAATCATGCATCATTAAATATGACTACAGCTGTCCTACTGTGTTTCTGACAGCACTGCACTTTATTATGCACATTACAAGGAAAGCAAAAGGACAGAGGAGACATGTCTCTTTCAACATAAATCTGCACTTTGCTCTGGTGTTTTTCCATTTTTTCCAGTGCTACACAAGCAGACTGGGCAAAACTGAATGATAGTGCAGCCAGTAAAGGCAAAACATGTGCATGGTGAATCTTTTACAGCAGGTGAGGCAGCTTTCCTTCATTCTTATATGCTTACAGTGAATCTGCCCCCTAGTGGCCATTAGAAGACATGACAATGTTTATAGGTGACAGACTGAGCTGGGAACATTTCTTCTTCCTGCAATGCAATAAATTAGTCACATAAATGATGTTGTTGTGTGAAAGGTTACGGATTTTACATTGATTGATTTTCAAAATTATATTAATGCTGAAAACGTGCATCATCCCAAATCTGGACAATTCAAGATTGCATCCTTATCGCTTTTGAAACTTTGCCCTTTGAGAAATCCGGAGTTAAAGCAAATTTTAAGAAGCTATAATTTTCTCAACAATGCTGCGAGTTTTGTCTTTTCTGTTGAAGTGAGCAGACTCTGAGGCCCTCGTGCACCCTCTGTTCATAATGAGGGCCTACATTAGTGACTCACTGGTGTGAAAAGGTCTCTGCCTGAAGGAGGTTTTAATTAAGCAGCAACAACTAGGGGTGTAACTCAGTTTGTTTTTGAGGTCAGGGTACAATTTGGTTTCCTTTGTGTCTTAAACTGCGTTCAAACTACAGACCTCTTTCTATATATTTATCGATTTGAAAAAATAATCAGCATCCCATTTCTCCATTCACACATCCTTTGTTAATCATTGTAGAAACATTACTATTGTTGGTTGTATGCACAGCAGTTATAATGCAAACAAAGCAAAATATCTAATTGGTTGATTTTATTATTTTTCTCAGTGTGTCTAAAGGCTCCACACCCACTCTCCTGTTAGCATTGCTGCACAGTCTAGGGCGGGGCATTTTGATTGGTACGTTGATGCGAACGACCTCACGTAATTCACATAAAATTTAGCAAGGACAGTTTTAAACACCTCTGTGGTTGTGCACAGCCTTTAAATTACATTTAAGCCAATAGATAAATAAAAAATATTGCTTTTAAGTGAGGAGCTCTGACGCAGCATTTACGCCTTCGTGCTGGGAAAAAACCTAATCCTATCCTAATAATTGACTTTAGTTTTGGGGTTTGGTAACAAATGTCTGAGGGGGAGGGGATTTCACTTTTAAATAAAGTCCTACAGCCTTGCTGAAGCAATATATACAGAAGTTAGACTGCAATAAGGAAGTGATTACATTACTCTTAAACACACAATATAATACACATTATGGCAACATTTATATTTAATATTTTCCATAACATCTTACAAAAAAAGCTGAAAAATGAGTAACATGTAAAATATGCTTGGTAAAACCAGGTTCCTCTTGTTCCTCAGCCTTCCTGCTTTCACCACCTCAGGTATTCTGCCTGAATCCGTGATCTCAGCGCAGTCAGCTCACACCATAAAATATTTAAAAAGCAAGCTTTACTTACGCAGGAGCTCAGGTTACATTATCTACCTGCAGTGGCCGTTTTAATGTCAAACATCTCAGCCATCCTCTGCCAGATGATGTACTGTATGACATCTGTATGGGCCGAGTCGTAAATGATACGCTCAGGGCAACTTGCCTGTACGTCACTTTTATTAGAGAGACTCGATGTCAAGGTCTGCAGGGCTTTCCGTGCACAGCTCACCTCAGGCGTATGTATTAAAAGAACACAGCGTAAACAGAGGCTTCCACACTCTGGCAAGGTTTATTTCGTGTGAGTGTGTTTACAGGATGCATAGCTTATCTAAATGATTTAGATGTTTAACCTCTGCGGAGTAAAAATGTCATCCAGTGTTTCCAGTGACTCGTGACCTTGCAGGAAACGAAGTGACTGCTCAGGATTTCAAATCAAAATGAAATTAATAAAACATTGACAAATCCTTTTGAGGGGGGTGGGGGGGTGGGGGGTGTTTATGCTGCTGCTCCATTATGTTCTTGACACTTGCCCTTTGAAATGCCATTAGTCACGTCAGATAAAAAGAGGCAGCGATCTGTTGGTCAATGCTGTCAGTTTGTTCTCCCATTTGTATGGTGTGAATGGATTGCGAAGCCCTTGTGCCCCCTCAGTGTAATTCATGTTGGGTACCTACAATTAGTGACTCACTGGTGTGGAAACAGTCATAGGCTGAGGAAGGAGGAGGCTTTAACTCCGGTTTTGACTGCGTTAAGGACCATGTCAAGTTCATTTAACCCTTAATTATGCCATAATGATAAGCTGAGCTCCCTCACCGTTTGGGGCCATTAACAGAATATCCTGCTCCCTTGCATGACTCACTTCATCATTGAACGTTGTCTTTGCATAATGCAGTTCTTTGCATGCTATACATTCAGAATGGCTTAAACATACAGCACAGGACTGCAATTAACTGCACACTCGAAATGATGGAAAAGTATCATTCGACAAGCACAGATACTGATGAGTCATACGCTCACACCTTTCCACAAACCTGTTGCATACACTGGGTGGCAGTGTGCATTCATTTTTACACCATAGTCAGGAGCTTAATTAAACAGTGACAGACAGGATTTCGACATTTCCTGCACCCAAAACTCCAACGTTATCACAATAGCATTTAAACCAATTTTTTTAAATGCTTACAAAGTTTGAAAAATGCTAATGCATCCTGTGCATGATATCCTCGTCCGGCAACAGCATGAAACGGCCGCGACTTTCTGCAAGTTCTGCAAAGTTCATCTGCACATGCACGCACACACCCAAACATCAGTGAGTGTGCAGAATGGATTCATCCACTCTTAGTTAGAAAGGACATGTTGCACAGTCTCGAATGGATGTTCCTGTAACACTGACGCTTCAATGTATCTTTGATCCACTCTGCAGGCCCCGTGCAATCAGTTCTACAGTTTCGACTCTCAATTGATGCCATTACGCCGCAATGGGCCATTGATTAATTGGAGTTAAAAACTGAACATTATCTTCAACTATTCATCTTGCGTCAATGCTAAGTATGTCAAACTGAAAACTTTTCTTTTTTCGAGCCGCATGACTGTCTTACGCACACACATCTAGCCAGCCTGAAAGACAGCAGTCCCCATGGAAACAGGTTTCCTATCGGCGGGAGCTCCATAAACAGATTTCCTGATAAAGAGGGAGGGGACGGAGGGAGAGAGAGGGAGAGAGGACAATAATCAAAATCTGAGGTCTGTAACATCAATGCGTTAACTCTACACAGTAAAGACAGTGTGTGCACGTATATTGAGAGCTCTGCATGCCATTTGTTCTGAATTCACCCGGCTGTGTATTATCAAGTGCTTATGACTCACCTGCTAACTTGACGCAAGGTAGGTATTTTCTAGTTGTGCTCACACTGTTTGCACTTAAGTTTTTCCTAGTACACCAGCATGAACTAAGAGAGGGCGAATGAAAGCGGCCATCAGACAATGAGAGTGACTCAAACCTATATGTGCTCCGTGCTCACAGGAAGGGAAAATGTACAAATTAGGAAAGGTCAATTGCATCCTATTGGGCTGAAGAAATCACTCCCACCAGTGCTGGAAACGGATGTGAAGACGGGCCTGTGAGCTTTCATTCGCAGAAATAGTATTTGCCTGCCCTCTCATCTCGTGGTGGCCCATTAGGTTGCATCACAGGCACGATGACCCCGTGCCATGTCTCCACAAAGGGCCTACCACTGATCCATGTGTCACCTGTGAGTCTGTGCAACGCTGCCTTGTGTTAGCGTTATTTCTGGCGACCTCCTAATGGTCCCATCCAATCCATGAATAGCGCGCTTAACAGACACTGAGCATGCACTGTTCAGGCACAAACATCTTGGCAGAAGCATTGTGATCAACAATGGTTCCCCACGTGGGTAAATTATTAGTTCCACCAACTAAAAATAGTTCCTTGAATTCACTCCCTGGCATTAAAGATAATTACTGGTGGTGTTCAACCAGTGGCTCATTTTCAAGACACGTATTTATAGGAAACCATGATCTAAAACAGCCTGCGGGAGCTGGAAATAGGACTTTTGGAAATCAGCGGTTAAAAAAAGAATTACTTGCATCACAAGATGTTTTGTCAAGAAAAAAAAGAACATACAGTAAGTCTCTTATTTAAATTAAGCAAGTAGGAAGGAAACAGAGATGACTATCTTTTTGTAGCAAAGAGAGGCCAGACAGAAAGTCTTCCAGCTCCAGCTCACAAAAATGAAGTCATTTATTCAAGCTGCAAGTTTTTATTTTTCAAATAATTTATCCAATGTTTTGTCTGCTCGTGTTTAAGCCAAGAAGCTGTATCATGTTTACAATTAGTTCCTTTGTACAAATTGTTGCCAACAAATTGTTGTGTGTCGCAGATTCCAGAAGGTTCAGTGGACTTTTGAGTTCATCAAGAACAAAGTTTTCTGTTTATGCAAGACGCGTGATGACCGAGTTTCTGCCGTCGTGACTCCCAGGTTATGGAACAGTCTCTCGCTAGGGTCGGCTGAGCAAACAATGCTAAGTTTAATAAATCTCATCTCATACCTATTCACTCTCAGAGGCATTTCACTGATGCGTCCTTGCTGGATTTGTTATTCTTCTTCTTGTCTTTATATTCAAATAGTGGAATACATTGTTTTCAAATGCTGATCATCCTTTGTTTTTCAACATATTGGCTTTAACTGTGACGCATGTTGTTTTGAAAAATCCCACACAAACTAACTTGGAAATGGACTTAGAATACACGCCTTATTTATTGAGTTCAGTAGAATAATAAGTGATGGTTTGACACACTTTCAAGGATCGATTTGAGAAACTTTTGACAGCTCAGCCCACCAAATTGCAAAAGAGGCTCTGTTTTCCCTGATAAGTGGCAACTTTTGTTTAACCGCCCACTTTAGAACAAAACCACCAGCAAATAACACAAAAGCAAAGGCTCAACTTTTTTTTTGACAAACTTATTGGTGGCATCTAACTTATTCAAGATTAACTTTGAAAGTCATAAAGTAACTTAAAAACACAGTCTAATTTTTTTCAGCCAGTTGCTATGTTATCACTCTATAAGGTGCATCCAGTGTGGATGTTCATTTTCAGTAGGTGCGTGATAAGGTTAGTTTTTCTTTTCCTTTGGCAAAGGAGCGTCGCAGGTTATTTTGGGGTTGCCTTCACCTGATCACTTGATTTGCATACATGCTTTTCTGAACAATTTGTCCCTGGGTTGAGCGGCAAATGTATCACAAGTAGTTGCTCTTTTGGTGCAATCTTGGCAAATCAGGGCCTCCGACTGCAATCACAGCCGCTCAAACAGCCAGTGTAAAAGGCCTTTCCTTTCCAGTCCTCATTAGTCCTCAGCAGGAGGCGCATATCAACACTCAAACATCACAACAGCTCCTGCGACTCCAGACAGCTTGGACAGCAAAAGGGGGGACACTGAGCAACAATTTAAATGTAGTTCGACTTTTGTTTTCACCTTTCACTTCAAAAATGCATATAAGTGAATCAGTGGGCAACCGGTGATAGAATATGTAAAGTTACACGCTTTAAAAAAAAGGTCAAGATTGTTTATGCACTGTCATGAGCTGCTGTTCTTGTATAACCGCGTTCTTTGTCAACTCATATCCCATTCATGTTATCCCCCCCTCCTACAGTTTGATTTGATGAATAATATTATACTAATAAACGTGTTTACTGTCATCCCACTAAAAAGGCAAAAATAGAAGTAATAAGTGCGTTGGCAGTGCGAGGCAAGACGAGCAGCAAAAATCGTCTTAGTCCGCCTCCTTTCTACAAGCCAAGAAACAAAAAAAAACATGAATGGAGGAACAGACTCAGGCATGTCAGCACTGGGGTTGACTACTCATTCAGAAAAAAAAGAAAAGAAGAAGAAGCGTATACAAACTTGAAAACGGACTGTGTCTATCATTTTACTGTCTATCAACATTGGGATAATGGGTGCGAGGGCTCTGCAATAAGCGAGTCAAGCGGAAAGCTGCACTTAAGTGAAAGTGCTGTGCAATGCTCAAAGTGTGTTGTATTGAATAAGTTGGCTCTCGAGGACGAGTTTCCATAGCTACAGGTTCATCAGAATGCAGGACACATATCGTCGAACTCCACTTGAGATGTGAGAGAGGGGACAAGCAGGTTGAATTGATGCACTCTGCACAGTCACAAATGGTACCATTAAGTTCAATTAGCAGGTGTCCATCCGATAACTTCAGGTTGTTGTCTGGATAGTTATCACTGAAGGCCTTTTATTCCACCGAGGGCCACTGTGCGGCTTGTGTCTGTCTGAAAGTTAACTAGGTGCTGTATGACTGACAGACCTGCAGCCAGCGGTGGAGGGAGTATTCACATCCTTTACATTGGCTTTACCACACCCTCAAAATCTGATACAGGTGGATGATACAGAATAAATGTCTTATCTTAAAACTGCGACTAAAGGTCATGCATTTAACACTTTTAAGCTAAAGTATGTACATTTTTATCAATAAAAAGTCTTAAAATTAAAAGTCATCATTGTGCAGTAAAATGCTCCCTGTTAGTGTTTTGCTTTTATATATCATGTTTCATCCATACATCCATGTCTTCAGGTGTGTTTCAGGTACTTCATGTCTTTGTGTGTGTTTCCCACCGGTTTGATTGCCTGCCACGTCCTGATTGTTTTCACCTGTGAGGCCCTCCCCTCGTGTATTTAGTGTGTGTTCCCTTCATCGTGTGCCAGTTTGTCTTTGTGTGTCAAGCCTTCCAGCCAGTTCCTAGTGTTCAGTCCTCATGTTCTGTTCATGCTGAGATTTTTCACCTGCACCTTGCTTGTTTACTGGGCTTTGGCTTCCTGTCTGCCATGTTTAAGGTTGAGGTAGTTTTAACTGCTTTATATCCTAGTGGGTAGTTTAATCTACAGCAATGCATCTTAGTCCATAAGATCATTGTATGTTTGTCATGTGAGAACCACATATCTCTAAAAGTCAACTTTTCATAAGCTCAGAAATAGTAATTTTAGTCAATGCCTTTACTTACCACTAATGGCCAAAAATTGCAGTTCTGACTGTGACTTCCTGGAACTGGATCTGACGTTTTGCGTGAGTCACGTAACAGAAGTTCAATATGCCTGATCATTTTGAACTTCCGTTGATCTCTCTGCTCTACGGCCTGCAGCTAAACACCACGCACATACACCATCTCACCTGGAAATACATCACACCACTGAAGCTAAACAGACACCATCTCTGTTCTATGGCAATACAAGTTTGACTCACAAACTCATCTGTCCACCATTGTTATCTCCACCCTTCTTTTTGTGTTGCAACTTCCTTGAAATATGGAAATGTCCACTATTTGTAATTACTAGTTTGGCTTGTTACATAAAGCAGTAGTTGTTTACCTCTGGGGTGGCTAAAGTGCTCCTAGTTGCACGCTGCTTGTCTCAGTTTGCAAATGAAGAACTTATTTCCACTCTCATTTCTTGTTGTTAGATTACGGATTCTGAATGCAAAAGCAGGGTCAGAACCTGCTGGAAAGACATTTCAACAGAGGTGGGGACGTTCATAAGTGGCTTTTCTCTCGGTTGTCACAGGGATAACCTGTAATGATGGTGCAGCGCTTCACCTTGACTTGCCCCTTTAACCTCCCCCTCCTCGCAGCCATGTCGGCCAGCGCAGCCTTCAGCTGTGCCCTGCTGTTCCAGCCTTCCCCTCAGGTCTGGGCAGAGAGCATGAGCCACCTGACAGCAGCCACTAGAGCTTGTCAGTATCAGAGTGATGTATTCAGCTCCATTCTCTCGTCTCTCCTCAAGCGCAGCCAACTTCCTGTTGCTGGGTTACACTAATTGCAGCATTAGTATTCTGTATTGAGCCGCTGCCGGAAGCTGAGGCTTCACCAGACACCGATGGCCAGTGCAAGTCATTGTAATTACAACACCACAGAGACCCTCAGTACTTTTTGTCTGACTTTCTCAAGCTTCCGCTTTGACTATGTTCGTTTTGCTTTATCGTATTCTTTTCCTGACCTTTCAGTTAAAGGGGTACATGGGTCCCATTTCCTATTTCCGTCTTTAGACCACATCTTTACTGGAGTTACGCCTTTTGATGCAGGACCTCCTGTGGATTTTGCAAGTCATAAAAGTTGTCTTTTAACTGGCATGGTGTGTGCAGCAGGACACAGCTGCTACATCTGCACTGTGCAATAAGATGCACTTACAGATATTCAGTATAATTTTCAAAATGATCAGTTCTGCACCATTATCCTTTGTGTTACAATGACTTGCAAGTTTGCTTATCATTTTATACCATTGTTAGCTTGCTTGCAGCGACATTCTGTGACTGAGCATAAATATTGAAGAAGTTATTTGATTAAATGTTCATTTTAATGCCCTGCTGTCTTCACAGTTTACACTCTTCTCATCAAATTTAATTTATTCTAAGGTTCTAAGGAAAGACATCACCACAGCAACACGGCTATCGCAAGCTCAGGGTTCCTCCATATGTCGGGCTCAGTTACCCTGACAACATGTTTCACGGTGAAGTTCCAGCACAGAGGAGCTCCCTGCATCTTGTTCAAGTACACGCCTAATGCAATCTCAATAAGAAAAGAGGAATTACCTTTTGTGCAAAAAGCATTATTCTAAAGTGGCTGTTTGCATGCATGCACGTGCGTGTGCAGAGTGTGCTTGTATGCATGCACACGCTTGTGAGAGGGTATAGCATGCAGAGGTGTGGGCGGTCATTTAAAATACCAGAGCTGTTGGTGCTCGCTCAGTGACGCAGGCGATCTTTTGCAGCCTGCGTTTATCCCTGACCTGGCCAAAGGCAGATGGAGGATTTGTGTCATTCTGAGAGTGCGCTGTTTATCGGACATAAACAACAACAGCCTTGTTTTGTCTTTTGCAGTTTTTCCTTTCTTGATGTTAAACGCATTGACAGTGTGCGCAGATATCTGTCGCAGCACAGACTTGAGAATTATTGCACTTGCATAATTTTGCATGCAAACCACGATTCTGTCCTCCTGCCTGGATGGAAAGTGAGGAAAGCTTCACTGATCCGGCAAAGCATGGATTTCACGTTCCTGCTGTTCACCTGCCTTTCTGCCTCACCAAGCATACTTTTTTTTTTCAACTTCATGTGCGTCATTAGACCTGTGTGAGACTAATCTCTCTGCAGTAACATCTTTGCCTCTATCAGGTGGAGTCACCAGGTTCTTATGACTAAGTCGGATGCTTCTGCACTTCAGTGTCAATGAAAAGACGCAGATTGACATAAAACCTTTATAGGTGAAGAGCACAGAGGAGGCAACAGAGGCAATTAATAAACAGAGAAAAGGAGATAAAAATCATTTCATATTAAACACAGAAGCTTTTCTGACGTGAAGCACTTTTCAAGCCTGGCAATTCCATTCAGAGCAACCTCTTCAAACCAACTCTTAGAGCATTAACATCTCTAGATTTTGCAAAGCACAATTGGTAACTCAGCCTCAAAGGAAAGAAAGTTGGAGGATGAATGAATTTTTGCTGTATCAATTCATTTAGTGCTTTGCAACTTATTCAGTTAGATTGGATAAATGCCTTTTACCAACACTGCAATCTACACTGAAACTTCATTTAAAGTTGATCAGTATTTTTATTTGAACAATGGATCAAATGTGTGATTTGAAGGGCGTTCCATTCTGTGGTTTACTCAAACTCTACTTTTTCAACTTAGTTTAAGCATCTTTCATTATTTCGCTTTGACAGGCCATAACTCTACTGTTTTGGTTCACTCTCAATAATCTCATCAATGCAGCCCCAAAAGGCAGCTGTTTTAAGCAAAAAAGCTCTGATAAAACCAATGTGATCTACCTGCCCACAACCAAACAGCCGACAGACGGGGTTAGAGACTAGCTGGTGAACATAATGGATCATTTAGCGACTAAAGAGCTAGATATTTCCCTCAGGAGTTGGTGCAAAGCAAAACAGAGGTAAAAGGAGTGTGAATATTGGACTTTGGTTTGCCGGGTCACTGCAAATGAACGCTGATGTTGCTTCATGCCTGCTGGATGTGTATGCATATAGGCAACTGTTTGGAAGCAGATTAGCTGTAGCAACTTTATATAGACAAATAAATAAATGCATTAATGTTTGCTTTCTTGTTTTCGTTCGCTTTGTTTGCTTGCTGACATAACTCAGTCAATACAGCAGGGCTTTCAAAATGTCGAAAAGAGGGAAAACAAAGTCCCTTTGCTTTTCTGAAAGTTAAATCAAGTCAAGTTTATTTGTGCAGCCCATTCCCACAAAATGTCTCACAGGGGTTGAAATGTCTATAACAGCTTCTCGTAACAGGCCGAGCTCTCTGAAAAGGAAAAAAACTTTCAGTGCATAACGAACAAAAGAGAAAAGAAAATGCAATGCAAAGAGTGATCCTATCCTTTTAAGGTTCGAGGTAGCTTTACTGTCAATTCTGCAATATGTGTAACACACACAGAGGATCAAGAAGTCCAGAATGCAGAGGGCATAAAGTGGCTCATCTCAGTTTGCGGAGGAAGTAGAGACGCGGGTGAGCTTTATGGCCAGTGATGAGGTGTTGTTGGTCCAGGAGAGGTCCTCGGTGACATGCACCACACAGCTGCTCACCTCGCTCCTGTAGTCCGGCTCATCTCTGTTACTGATGAGATCCACCACAGTCGTGTCGTCTGCAGACTTGATGAAGAGGTTGGTGCTGTGCAGTCATGGGTCAGCCAAGTGAAGAAGAGGGGGCTGAACACACATCCTTGGGGTACCCCCGTGTTCAGGGTTAGGGTTACCCGTACTGCCTGTGGTCTCCCCGTCAGGAAGTCCCGCAGCCAATTCCACAGCGAGGTGTTGAGCCCCAGCTGGTCCAGTTTGTTGATGAGCTGTTAGGGGAATGATGGTGTTGAATGCTGAGCTGAAGTCTATGAACAGCATTCTGACGTAGGAGTCCTTGGTGTCTAGGTGTGTGAGTGCTGAGTGGAGGATAGTCCCTGGCTCTGAAGGCAGCGTACCAAGCCTTCAGAAGCCTGTGGACCTCCCCCGTCAGCCATGGCTTCTGATGGATTTGGTGGTGGTGACATCGTCCATACACTTGCTGACGTAGGCGGTCATAGTCTCTGTGTACTCCTGGAGGTCTGTGATGGAGTAGTAGGTGGCAGCCTGTTTGAACGTATTCCAGTCTGTGGTGGTGAAACAGTTTTGAAGTGCCTCTAAGGACCCTTCCGGCCACACTCAAATGTGTTCCTGAACTAGCAAATTTTAGTACCTGCAGGGAGAAAAAGGACAGTTGTCAGTTATTGCAGTTAACAGAAACACAAGAGGGCCTATACTATAGTACATCTAATATCAAGTCGAGTGAATTTAATCCAAAGCTTGAAGTGCAATTAAGCATTCTTGTTTCTTCTTTTGTCTTCCCGTAATTAAGTAAGGCCCATTTCAGTTATTATTAAAACTGAACTTTGCAGCTTTTGGTCACCATTATCTGTTTTATTGCAAAACGTACTTGAGTCAGTTCAAAGCTTCCACACGTATTTGTGCCTGTTTTTTTTTTTTTTCCTGTGTAAAAAGGATCATAAACCGAAGCAGCTGCTCTAAGCCCCCAGTCAGGAGCAGTGATGACAATGATTTGACAGAAAGGATAAAGTTCCTTGATCCTCACATGTCAGTTGTTGCCCTCTGTCAAAGGTACCATACCATTAACTGAAAAGTGAAAATCCATCTGTTGCCTCAAGCATCTGATCATTACACAACCTGGCAGAGCACCAGGCACACATACACGTCCTTGCCCTCCGGAGACTTTTCCCATCATTTGGACAGATACACTCGCTGTGTAAACACCATTTTCTCTGCCTGTTTTCCCACATCTCTGAAAGTTGGTGCAACTCCATCAGAAGTTTTCTGCAAAGATGAGAAAAGTACTCGGTGCAATTGCATATTGGGGGTGTTTTCAGGTGAAACAGCAGCACTTAGTCTTCTTCAGAGAGCGAATGTCTTTGCAAAAAAAAAAAAACATAAGTATGAAAAATGTAATTTATTGGACCCTTTGACTAAAGCTTCAGTCAATGTTTCAGGCCTTTATTGTGAAGGAAGACATTCACCGAGATAGTAAAAGGTACGCCTATTGTAAGAATGACACCTTATTCTTCTGCACACATTAAAGTCACATTGCACACAATTTTAAAATTGGCTCTTTCATTGTTCTCTTTCACTTCAGTTAAATTCAATCTCTTTTTTTCCCGAAGACTGACGTTGGTGTGTAGACAGGTGTTGGAGATAAAGCCAGTCAAATCAAAGGCAGGACTACAGAGGGTGTTCATAAATAGTCTTTGCTCTTGATCCAAACTTCCTGCAGATTAATGAGGTCCGTTTTATCGGCATAATTTACTGATTTCATTGATCACTTTGCAATCAGTCACACGTGTGTTTGAGAATTCATTAAACCTGAATTTAACAGATGTTCATTTATGTGTAAAAGTCCGGCCCTGCAGCTTTAAATCTCTCACTTCCACCTTGCTTCACTAGCTTTATCTTCCACCCTCTGTCTCTTTTCACCATCGATGTTCAATGACGTCTGTTTCAGCTCGGGCTGTTGAAGTGCTGTCATTCATATTGTCATTGTGTTCAATAATTGCAATCAGCCCACTCGCCTTGCTTTCTCTCTCTCTCTCTCTCTCTCTCTCTGCTGTACATGTGTGCGATCATGCATGTGTGCACAGTTAATTTGTGTCTGACTAGGAAGAAAAAGGATCTGAGAGAATTTTTTGAGGTTAGCTGTTCTTTCTTTTTTTTTTTTATCCTCCAGTGACGTCAATGGTGTTTTAATGGAGGCTACGACTACAGAAAATTTACACTCACAGCAATCACTTACTTGGAAGTACCAGCTCACTGAGGCAATTAGAATGAAGTGTTGAGTGATTAGACCAAACCGCTGAAAATAAAAAAATAAAAAAAAGTTTTCAGTCACTGTAATTGTCAGAAGGCTTTTCCAGACATCAACACCTTCAGCGCGTTTCCCTCAGTTAAAGGATTTCCTGTCTGCAAGGTAGCACACTAACACTTAGTCACTCAGCTTAGTCTGAACAACTCCCAGACCGATGGATGATTTGAACTGCATACATTCACCTGTATCATGTACATCCAATGCACCTTTTGCAAGAAGGTGACACTCGTTGCAAACACACAGCAAACACACTTCAGAAGCTGCTGCAGCCAAACAAACACACAGTCATGGTTTTTGGTTTTAGTCTTGTTTCCTTTTAATGTTAGAAGAGTCTCTATGTGTTTGTTGTATTAACTAACTGCCTTTGTGTTTTTTGAAGCCTGTGTTTCATGAATCATTAGTTCCTTGTGTATTTAATCCGTCGGTTTTTGCTCTTTCAATTCAGGTCTGCATTTGCTGTTTGTGTCCCTCGAGCCATTTGTTCTTAGTTGAGTTTTTGCACTTCTCCTTGTTTTCGAATTGGCCTCAGCACGCACCCTCACTTTGAGTCGCTTGCCTGTTTTGTTGTCCGGTGTCAGCTTCCTGTTACAAAGGCTCACTTTTTGTTTCATCAATTTGCCTGCCTGCTGTCCTGCATTTGGGTTCTCCTCTTTTGAACCTAGAAATCATAACACACACACAGGAGAAGTCGGTCTGATTTCATGCTGCACGCGGCGCAAGTAGTTTTCCACAAACAGCAGGGCGCAGTAAAGTTTGTTATTTTGCTGGACTTGGAGGTTTTCAGCGTGTCGCCTGCAACTCTTCATCTAACTCCTCGCTGTGGCTGCTCCATTATTCACTTGCAAATTAGAAATGAGCCCCTTGCAAAAAAATGACTGGCAAGTTTTGTAGGTGCGTTTTTGGATTTTGCAAAAATCGCCGTTAGTTGTTTTGCCCCATGTTTTGAATGGAAAGCAGCAATAGTAGTTACTTAATACAGCTCTGAGCTCTGTGGGAGAGTGAACAGGAGACCATTTGGCTGATGTTGACGAGAGAGAAATTAAAAGCAGTAACGCTGGATTACATGCATGTCTCGTCTCCTATGAATTCCTTGTGCATGCGAAGGTAATTTGAATCCAGAGTGGGAGAGGCGGACTCCGCCACAAGCAATGGAAACTAATCTATAGAAAGGTAATCATTGAATGTAAATACAATCTACAATCTACAATTTCATTTAGCAGACGCTTTTGTCCAAAGCGACGTACATCTGAGAGTAAATACAACACAAGCAAGAATCTAGTCAGGAGAAAACAACCTGGATAAGTGCCAAAAAAGTAAGGTTCAAGTTAGATAGGGCCTGCCTACAGGCAGTGAGGGGGGAGGGGGGCATACATTGCAACATACAATTAAACTTTTTTTTTTTAAGTTTGTGTGTGTGTGTGTGTGTGTGTGTGTGTGTGTGTGTGTGTGTGTTCATTTTATAGGAGTTTATCAAGTGCCAAGGTGTTCAGTAAATAATGCCAGTCATAAGTTATATAAATCTATATCCCAGGTTTTGACAGGATGAGCATCCGCTTTTGTACATTTCCCCGTAATGGGTCAAATAAAGGAATATCCTATCTTGTCTATAACTTAGTAAGAATAAGTAAGATGCCCTGCTGTCTTTTTGCTCTTCCTCTGCTGCTGCTCATTTCATTAGTGAGCCCACCTGCCCACAGCTCTTGACACTTTAGGAGGGCTCCCTTTATTAAAAAAAAGAAAAAGAAAATCACATAAAAGAAAGTATCAATTTACAAGATCAAAAGGAAAAGTAGTCAATTGAGTGTGAACATGATGCACAGGGGGAGGGCAGGAATCTTTATGTGAAAAGCACAAACAGTACACGGAGATCCTCCTAACTAATGTGTTGTATGTGGAGGTAAATGTACATTGTGTAAGTACAAACTTTACTGAATAAAATGTGTATGTGCTAGACATCAGCAGACCTTTTCTCTGAGTTGAGTCTATCACCTAAAAGATGTGTCATCCTTCAACGTTTCCGGTTTGGGAACTATTCGAACACGGCACGCAATTGCTGAAAAGCAAGAACCTTGAGCTTCAAGGGAAATAAAAGCTGTATAGAAGCTCATTGATTTCTTCTGTATGTCACTGAACATCAGCAACTCTGTGCAAACACAAAAACCCGACTGAGATTTTTCTATTACCTCAGCGTCTGATAATCTCGAGGCCTCAACATATAATGGTAGAAATGCAAGGTCAAAAGATGTGAGGCACAGTTGGCAGAGGAATTCTCTCGGGTGAGAGGACGGAGACGTGCACATCGCCGCGCCAAGGCTCGCTTCTCCACGGCGGAAGTGACCATTAGAGGCTCAAAAGCTCAGTCATAGGAGCTCTTTGACAACACAGCATCAGCTGCTTCCTGCCTGTTACACAAACAGGCAGGTGAAGGGAGATCAAGGCAGTCTGTTCACAGAATTGTAAGCAACCATAATGGGCCGCTGAATCCCTCCAACCACAAGCTGCAGACATCAACCTGCCGGCTTGTGTAGACAGTGTAGCCCTGAGCAATTTCACCCGCTGCGTAGATTTAATATTTAACCCATCTGAAATTGAATGCTTTCATTTGTGTCCTCTTGGTGGGGATGTCTGGTTCTTTGAAGCCTTTCTGTGCCTCACAGAGACATTGTTGTCATCTTTTTATCCGGTCCTGCTATAAGTAAATGACACCAGCTCAGACGTCAGTTGTACTTTGGCAAATACTTATTGCTGATTATTTCATCAGAAAATTCAATCCAGCAAAAATGTTTCATGCTTCATTAAACAGTTAGCTTGCATCATCTTAATGGACAACAAAACACAATCGTGACATTTTTGCACTTTAGTAGCTACAACAAGATTAAGAGGTTGTAGCCATGCGATCAGTTTTGTGGGACCAGTCCACATTATCAATATATACATATATACAGTAGATAAACAGAAACAGCAACATTTCATCAGTCTCACAATTTGACAAAACATTGTTTCAAAGTATGAGGTTTGATGTTCTGGAGGTTGACATTGAATTGCAAATGTTTTGTTTACTGCTGTTTCCAAGCTCAAGCTCAAGTAATCAACATAGTAAAACAGCAAGTTTACAGGTTCAAAATATGCAGATTATGAAACAACCAGTTTCAGGATGCAACCAAAATTAGACATAGTTTTCATAATCAGCACTTTTTATGGCAAACAATAGTTGCAGAAGTCCACATCCTGCACACATCTATCATTTCTAAAACTCTACTCCCAAACCACTGAAATACAAAATCAACAGGACAGTTGGTTTAAACTTTCCAGTAAATGTTGCAGTGTGGTCTAATGTCTCATAGCTCTGCAGAAAGAAAACAAGAAAAAAGAAAAAAAAAAACTAAGTGAGAAAATACAAGCCTTAATGCCACCAGGTAATTTCATTAGACGTAACATCTGCGAAAGACAAATGACTCACAATGCAATAAAGCTGGGTTGTTCTTTCACTTGAGCTTTACAACAAGTTCAAACAGCAATATTTCCTGTAAAATGCCAACACTTTCCCTAAAAACCTGTTAACCCAAGAATGTAAATTGACAGCTTTTTTCTGAGGGCATCTCCTGACTAATTTTTCAGCGTGGCTCATTCATGTTCTCTTCCCAGTAAGTCAGTGTCAGAGTCTCAGCCCGAAGCTTGTCATTACCACGACAGATCTTACACGGCTACACAGAGATACTCCGTCGGTTTATTTTACAACAACCTGGCTGATTCAATCAACGTGTGCCTTCTGAACCTGGACACTGACGTCAGCACGCTTATTGGATTTCTATTTGGGCTTTAGTGGACTGATATCTGTCACTGCCAGCCGTCACCTCCTCTGTCGGCCCTCACTTCCTGTGAGATAGAAACAAGTACACGGGAGCCCTGGAAAAAAACAACAAAAAAAAACGACGGTAGGAAGAAATTAAACCCACAGAGATTTTGATATTATGTGTGCACACAATTTTTATAGCCATACCTGGCTTGAATAATAAACAGCATACAACGCAATCAGAAGAAACTTAATTGAAAAAGATATTGAAGAGGAATTTAATTGATTTGACATCATGCATGCTGAGAAAGTTGAGGAAATATGAGAAGAGTCTTAATGGTGACGTCATTATTTTAAGGGGGCAGTGACACAGAGGTGTCCCCCTGATGGAGTCTAGACGCTGGCGGTGGTGAAGAGGTGAAGAGTGACGGCTGAAGATGTGGATGGACGTGAAGCAGTAACGCGACATCTGATGACCCCATGAGTTCTGACTGTGATGAAAACTGGAAGAGGGTCGCATCAATCTGACATGGCAGCTGAAAGGAGCACAGGTTTGACGGCGACTTTATGATTGGGTCAGAGAGGACGTGGCGAAATCTGATTGGCTGAAATGAAGGAGTGTGCGCCCTCAGTCAGCTGACTGAGTCGGAAGCGAGAGAGAGAGTAAATAAATGAGTAGCATGCAGACGGTGCAGAAGCCTGGTTGCAGGTGGAGGAAGATTTGATTCGATTTTAATTTTATTTGCTTGTTTATTCTTTGGAACAAGCAGCTAAACATTAAACCAACAGCACTAAGATGTCACTTGACAATTCCTGTTATTGTAGAAATTCTCAGGGGAACCGGAAACACATTTTAATATTCTGCCCGATTTCCTTTTATTAGCACATTCATATGAATCTCCCCATGTCTTTGCATGAGCCAATTAGAACCTTAATTAGCCTATGCATCACCAGATCTCGTAATGAATATGAAGGAGGTGGTGCTGGGGAAGGCCTGTGCGTCATCACGCTGTTTGGGCTAGATTGAGGGACTGGCGAGGTTGCAACCGCTTGCTGCGTACAGTTGGGATCAATGTCACAAGCGCCCACCTGACGGCTCTACAATAGCTCCCTCCACACACATTCACACACATGCAAATGCACACACGCATGCACACATCGACATTAGGTAATACTGACTCATTTTTAAGTGTAAAAGCATGACTGTACAATTATATCACCGGTGGTTGTTGCAGTCTGAAAAAAACAAATTAGTGGATCTATTGTCCATGTGCTGGGACACGGCACTCTCATTTTTTGGATCTCAATCTCTGCTTCAATTTTCTTCGAATCAAGTTTCATAATAAAACAGGCCCGAGAGCGCAACAGACCTAGTGTTGCTGAATCATCACAGTAATGTTGATTTCTTTTAGATGTTTTAAAGATCCAGGTGGGGCCTCACGACGTTCGCCCGCAGTGTGCCAAATTACACAACAGATGCTGTAACAAAGAGTGGGAACAACCAGTGAACGTTTGACTGGGAGAGGATGAGTGGATAGACGGTTAGAGAATACTGAAATTGGATACTTGTATCAATGAGAAAGAAATTTTTTTTATCACTCCACATGGGTGTGTTTTTTTTTTTGCATTCCTGGAGTTTATGGAAATTTAATGTGAGTCATGGTTGAAGCATCCATCGCTCTCGAGGCAGCTTTGGCCAGTAGGTCAACGATGCCTGTGGCAGTTCAAGAAGGGCAGCTTCTGTGGTCCCATAAGCAAAACCATACTGCCCCAAGTCATCTGGATTATGGATAATTCTTTGTCATCAGTTATGCTTGCATTGATGGACAGAAATGATAGTGAAAAAATCATGAAGTGATAAACAGATTGCAATGAGCCTGAACAGAGAGCTCTCACCTACATTCTGCTCATTGAGTTCTGGATGATGAGGATGAGTTATAAGTGGATGAAATGTGCTGTCTTTAAATAAATAAATACAGTCAAAGCAGTTCATGCAGCTGGTATGGACGCCTCCGTGCTGAGATAAACTGGGCACAGACAACTCGAGGGAAACCCTGGGCGGACTCCGAACACAGTGGAGGGAATACAAACTCCATCTGGCCTGGGAAAACTTTGGGATACGACTGCCAGGACATTGTCTCGCCAACGTCCTGATCACGCAATCGTCAGTAGCTTGGACTGCATCCTGGACGCTCTCTGTCGACACCAGTGGGAGGGCTGCCCTCCAGCATGTTTCCTTTTATTTTCTTATTGGTTAGTTATTGTAGTGCATATTGTATCTGCTCAACACTTCTGGGTCCTTGATTATGTAATTGAATATGAGTCTGTGTTCCGAGTAACTGGCTTCAGAATCAGGGTTATTCTGCTTACATAATGATTCACCTTAGCTGATGAACACTCAACACGTCCTCGAACACAAGAAATGTCAGGGGAATCCCTGCGATGAAGCTGCTGTCAGTTAGTAATTGAGGTCAACTTGAATCGAGGTCCAGCGCCTGCTCGACATATTTGATGTCAGGTAATACAGAATTTCCATTGTACACACAGTATTGCGGACACAAGTTCAACCCCCTCAGTCTTATAGAATTGGTCATTAAATAGAATGAGTGTAAAACAAAAAGAGGCTTTATGAACACATTAATGGAAGCAACACAGAAGAGTGCATTGATGACTTCTTTATTTATTAACATGAGACTGAATAAATGATACACAGTCACACTCAGTTTACTGGCTCTTTTCCAAGCATGTTCACAATAAGAGAAGGCTGTAATTATTCAGTGAAGACTCATGACACAAGAAAAAAAACACATTTCTCCACAATGGTCAATGACGCAAAGTTCCACTGCTTCCTCTGCAATCGATTATTTTTTAAAAGTATTGGCTGTCATGCAAGATCACTTAGCGCGACATGGTTGTACGACTCAGAATTAATTTTGAATTTTTTTTTTTTAACCATGCTGGACAGTCAGTCTGACAGGCTTTCTGTCAATTTCCGCACAAGAGTAAAAAAGTCTCTAACTCTTGGACGATGCTGTGTAATTCAGCACAGGCAGGTTTCCATCCAACTGTGGTGAATATTTTCATAGATTTCGACAAAACAACAAATGAAAATGCTAATTTATTCATGTTTTCATCAACTGTTATGCAAGTATTCGAAGTTAAGGCTTCAAGAGTTGGTGGTGTAAACTCTCCAGTTACATGGAGAAGAAGACGTAATGGAAATAAGGCATTGATGTTTACTTGTTATTAGAGATGTTACAGTCCGTCTCCGTCCACTCAGATCTGGTGTTCGCCTGCTGCTATTTTTAGTCTCTTCTGCAAATTTTTAGGTCATATACTTCATTTACGTGACTTTCGCTCATGGTGGAGTCGGTCAAGAATCGACCCACCTCCCACACTTCGTGCAGAGTTCAGTCCGACTGAACTTTAACTCCAGCTTGTTTTCTTCTGGTGTTATAACTGCATGGTGAAATTATTCAAGACAAGTAAGTTATACAAGTAGGTGGATTTTGGTCTGACTCATTCTTTTTACAATTTAATTTAATTTTTCCAAATATGACAGTACAATATATCAAACCACGTAAAACGCATCATTTTAACTACCACATCATTTTGCTTTTACTGATGTACAAACTTTCAGCCACATGTGAAACTTTTTTTTTTTTTTTTTTTTAGCACAAAGGGGTTTTTTATGATTGAAAATGTGTGTATTTTAACACGTGGATGGAAACATACCAAGACACACTGAATCATAAAGACATGCATCATCACAGGCTGAAGTCAGGATTGCACAACTCCACAAAAACAACAATTTTATCATATTCACTATATCTGTACACACAGATCATGCATTTCTGTAAAAGTTATTTCTGTGTGGAATCAGATGTTAATTGTTAGCTGCAGTTCTGTTGCAGTGCAGCCGTACCTAAAGCAATCACAGTCCACTTAGCGCACAGAAGTTATCTCAGGGCACTTTCATCTAGAGCAGGTCTACACTGTAGCCTTTATAATACTATATTATTATATTTCAAACTTCAAAGTAAGCTGGTGAATGACGCAAAGGCCCAGCAGGTTTTAAGCCTCTGTTTACTGCGGTTCACACTTTAAACCTGTAACGTGTGCCTTTAGTGAAGGACTGAAAACGGGCACTTATCATTGCTGGAGACGCTGTCCGACCATGATAATCACCTCCACACAACGCTACTCAGAAATGTTGATCCAACGATTAACAATGACGTCCTGTTTCATTACTTCAGTAACTAATATGTTAATGTTTTTGTTCCCTCATCAACCGATGGCGAATTCATTGCAACTAAGAAAATAGCTTGAATTCTCATTACAATAATTATGTTGAATCATGTGAAGCATCAAAATATTATAAAATTTAATCCATTAGTTTGCACAAAAGTTTTCATTTCTAACAAACACATTTTTAATATTGTCAGACAGAAAAGTTGGAATATATGTTCACTACTTTTGAATAATGAGGATTTGGATTTTTCAAGCCTAACAAAAACAGCATTATTAAACTTTTAAGGACATGAAGTGGATCCAAGATCATAAGCAGTGATGGTGACGGTGTGTGTATGCGAAAGTGAGACGGAAAGAGGACTTCAGCGTATGTCTTTGCTTTCTTTTTCGTGTTCTTCTCTCTCCTGGAATATTGTTATTGTGGTCGCAGATTCTTTTATTATTAACAATAATTCACCCAGCGAACTCACGTGGAACATTTTATTATGTGACTGCAGAGAATGTCTTATTATTTATTGTCTGGGCTCCGACCTTACGTCCCGGCAACATAAACTTTAAGGCATCCGGCAGAGTTTTCATTCCAAGCAAATTCATTTTGTTAT
The DNA here is from genome assembly GCA_037975185.1 of Centropyge bicolor. NCBI lineage: Eukaryota > Metazoa > Chordata > Actinopteri > Pomacanthidae > Centropyge > Centropyge bicolor. The sequence continues at coordinate 11,561,427 of JBBMOC010000005.1, read as the reverse complement.
ATTCAACAATTCTCATGTAAACACCTCCACGAAGCCAGACAAATGATGAGTATATTTCCTCACTTTTGTTGGCTTGTTGTTGAGCAGCAGAACATTTTCAAGCCATTCAGGACAGGAATGAACGACAAGGTCGGAGGTGCTTGGTGTGGAGGACGGGGTGAAAACCTGTCTGTGATTTTAATTACTTCCTGGCAATACAGACTTTATAATCTTGGAATTTCTCAACATAAATGAAGTTTGATTTTATAGGAATTGCTCAGCATCCGGTTTATGCTATAAAGTAGATGAGAATAGATCTGTGGCTCAATGTAATGACATTTATTTGAAACATAATTTTTAGTTGAACAAAAAAAATCCTTCAGAATTTGATCTTCTTCTTTTGCAGCAAATTATTTTTTACCAGTTTTACCTCTGATTGGTAACATCTGAACAGCTTCATGCAGAGGTTTACTCTGTGTAGTGACCTCTCAAATGCCACACTACAATCGAACCTATAACACTAACCTCATTCAGGATGGAAGTCAAACCATTTGATAAACCATCTGCATGTGTTTACATCTCCTGCACTTTGCATCTTCCACTTTAACCAATGAATGTTTTTACCACGCGGCTGAGCTGCAAACTACCATAATAGCATTAGATATAAGTGGAAGAAGCAGCTGAAAAAAAATTTGATTCAGTCATATTTCTATAGCTGCAATTTAAGTAGATATGTTATTCCTCAGTATGTGACAATGCACCCAGACACACTTACACAGTCAGGCTGATAATCCCAGGATTTAGTCTTCTTGCCAACACAACCAGATCTTTTTCATCAGCTTATGGGTTTTACATAAATTTCACTAACAAAATATAGTTAGATGTTTTTATTATGTATGTGTTTTAGTAGCCTTTTAGTCCAGTGTATAGCAGTGTTTCAGTTGTTACAGTCTACCTACAAAGTTCACACTGCCAAGTACAATTTTGATGAGGTAATGTTTTCAACACTATTTATAAAAATGTTTTTGTGAGTATTTTTCAGGATCAATGCCATCAGAGTGGAATCTGCTTTTAAATTTGAAGCAGTGGAAAAAAGAGCCTTTTTCTAATATATCAAAGACACTTGAATGCAGTATTACAGTATCTAAAAATATCCGTTCATTTAATTTGAAAACTGTGCCACAATCTGCGGCCGGGTATGAAAAACTAGAGCAAAACTACATTTAACATAAGCTGGTACATTTTGTCTAATGACTTAGCAAGGATCATACTGATTAAATACACGCGTGGAGAGTGTTATTATTCGCTATAGAGCAACTTCACATCTGCATGAATAGAAATAGTGAGCTAATGGAGGTTCGGTCTTCACCCACATTCTTTAATTAGGGGGTGTATTTATGTCTCCCAGACACACATTTTTCCAGTCTCTGGCTTGTGTGACCACTATGACATCATTTTAAAAGAGGTGGCGTGGGAAAAGCGGTTAAAAAAAGACTAACTGAGCAACCATACCCGTCATTGCTCTGTACAGTATATGTCTCGTATCCACTGAGTCGCTGGGAGTAGAACAATTGAGCTGCATAAAACCGCTTGTTTTTTCCCCCACTCCCCTTGTGATTGCTGAGAGATAAAAAGCAATCATCCACTTCCCCTCCGCCTTTGGAAACCCGAGCCGGTAATGGTAAAGCACGAGGAAGGTAGTGATTCACCGTCACCCCTGACCTCCTCCTTCGACAGGGGAGCGCTCCTCTTCTGGTGGCCTGCAGTGAAACAGTGAAGCAATACGTCACACGCTGCGAAAGTCATCCCTGCAGCACAACTGCCTGTCCATGCTGGCGTAGGCTGGAAACTGTGTTCACGTCTGTGCGTAGATGTCTCTGCGTGTGCCCATCTGTCTTTGTGAGTAGGTGTTAATGCACTGTTGATCAATCGGTGTGTGTGTGAGGGTTGGAAGGAATACTCTTTTTTTTGTGCCTCAGAGCCTGTTTGTCCTCCATGTACGTGCGTGGGTGGGTGCTCCATGTGGCACATGACTCAGTTACAGTTTAGTATAGTTTTAACTCTACTGTATGCATTTGCATCATTGTGCACGTAGGAGCAGGCGGTGCCAAGCCAAGTGCACTGAATGACTCCTCCCACATAATCTAAATCCTGCAGCATTTATAGTTATGTCTATTCCTGAATGTATTGCCATACATCTCTGCTGTCATCATTTATTCTTTTCATGTGGTTAACAAGATTTTCATCACTGAGATTTTCTCTGCCTGCCCCAAAGGCTCTTCTGTCTGTACAAGGTGTCTCTCATATTCTGAAACAAGAAGCAAACGTGGTACATCAGCCTATATATATATTATAGAGTTAACATCTTCCAGCACATTTTTCTTCCTTTCAGTGGTGAGCTGATTTCAAATCCTCCTGGTTCTGGGTCAACTGAAAAAGTCACCCTAACCCAACCTGGGTTGCACATTTGCATTTTCTGTCTTTGGAAATTAGATGAGAAAATTGATGCCACTCATGTCAGTGCATTAAGTGTGGAGCAAGAGCCAGGAAGCAATTAGTTGAAAAAGAATAATGGCTGAAAACAAGCTACCTTGGCTCTGTCCAAAGTTCAAGAATCCACCCACGAGCACCTCTGAAGCTCCCTAATTAACATGTTGTATCTTGTTTGTTTAATCCTTAAACAAACGGAAATGTAAAAACCTCAACTGGGGGATTTTAGAGGGCGATAAGAGCCGGAACTATTTCACAAGCTGCTTTTTATCCATCCAGCACTTCTGTGCAGGGTTACAGAGAAAAGCCACCATTTGTTTTCGCTCAGCTCAGGGATGGTAATGTCAGGCAGCCAGCTGGTCGCTCCAGACTGAAACATCTCGACAACTATTGGATGGTTTGGCAAAGAAATTGACACAGATATGCAGACAATGAATCCTACTGAGTTTTCTCATTTTTCTGTTTATGAGAGAAATCTCTTAACACCCACAAGATGTACTGCAATTTCATACAGACATTCATGTTCCCTCTCAGGATGAATGAATGACTCTGGTGATCCCATGAAGAATATATAACGACTTCAAAACTGTAACATTTGCTAGGCTTGGCTGGGACAAACAACTTTTTTGGCCCTTGTAATGTCAGGATTGAAACATTTACAAAGCCTTGTGTTTCTTTTCTTATTGTCTTTTATGACTTATATAAGCGCTGCCTTGTTAAAAGGCGGCATACAAATAAACTTGCCTTGCCTTAAATGCCTTGTATATGCAGAATTGAAATGTCAGCACAAGGATTTACCGTGTTTAATGCCCAGAAATTACATTTACAGTGAAGTGAACAGAAAGGCAAACTCTGTGCTGGCAGTCACATTTTGCATTGAATTGCTGTTCTGTTTTTTTTTATTACTTTACTTTTAGAAAGCCTGAACTTTAGTTTGTTGCAAAGTGACACTACATGAAATTGTGGAAGACCAGACAACAGCATTGCATACAACACAGAGCATTTGTTGTAAAAGCAATAAAAATAAATGGTACAAAAGCTTACGGGGATAATTGTGCAAAAGGAAATCAAACAAAATCATTGCTTCCTCACTAATAGAGTCTCACAGACGTAAAGGCAACGGCTGGTTTGGATGAGGAACACATATAAAATGAATGCTGGTTCAGCGACAAAGCAGCTGAGGTTATAAAGGAATCTGTGGGGGAGTGTTAAGGTCATTTGATGTGTCACTTCCTGTAAGAGATGAATTCACAGTGAAAAAGAGCGATGATCGAGGGGTGATACCGAGCTCGCTTCTCAAGATGCATCATTAGCTGATGAAACTTAATGGAGCGGGAAGTTTGATGCAATTTCTGCTCTAAACAAGCAGTGAAATTAATGCATGATTCACACTAAATGAAGATTGAAATGTGAAGTTTGAGAGTCGTACAGTGTTAATTAGTGACGATAAAACAGTGGCACAAAGATGGGAAACGTCTGTAGGAAAATGAAGAAGAGATCATTGTGTAATTGAGCATTTTCTGGGTAACAATTGAGCTTTCCATGTAATGGCTTGGTTACGCGATAAAAAAACATGTGAGAGGTCCACAGGAAATGACACAATACCATAGATTTTTTTCTTCCAAAATAAATGTTTGCAAAAAACGAATGGTCCAAGTTGTTTGTGCGACGAGTTGGAGCAAGATGTTTTTGCCATCTTCCAATCCGTCCTTCTTAACTCCTCCCCTCCTCCAGCTGGTGCTCTCATTGGTTGTAGCTCATCGCTGACCCGCCCCTGACATGACCAGATATTTAGCCTTCTTGATATCATCCAGGTGTCTTCAAGGTGAGCGCCCATTAGCCTCTGATTTGGGGCCTTTTGTCTGCGATCTCCAAAAACTGTTGACTAGTGGAAAAAAAAAAACAGTGGTACCTTGTGAAGATCATTGCTCTCAATGCCATCTGAAAGCACAGGAAATTGATCCACCTCATAATTGGTGCGCCGCGTTCAGCTGGAGGCCACTTACCTTCAGGATAGTAAGTGTCTGACTTTAAAATCAATCCGTATAAATCGAATAAGAGTCTGTCAAGCTCAACACAAAGGATGGGTCTTACAATGGGAAAGTGATTTATCTGAAACAAATTATGTTAAGGGCGGCGACGTGATTGCAGTATAATGTCAAAAGCTCTTGATCTAACAGCACAAACAGGTCCACATCTCAAGACTCGTGGCACATTAATTTCACATTAAAAAAGCAGATTCTTTGTTTATTCCTAGAAGGCAGTTACAAGAGCAGCACAACATTTTAAAAAACACACATTGAGGGAGGGGCAGTAACTGCTCTTGGCTCAGTCTGTACAAATTATCCAGAATCCTTGACGCTAATAAGCAGGTATATAAATTATCTGCCACAAAGACTGAATGCATGAATAAATTAATATGTGGGCGAGTTTGGGTTATAATTGCAAGATGGGCATTTGAAAACATGAAAATATAATTGGAAATTTAAAGAAGCCAAATATGCTTCAACAACATTGTATATAATTTTTCACAGTGGCAAATCCGACGAGAGACATGTGCACCATTATCCATTATCTTTAAAGTCAGGTCTCGCCTCCTTCTGTGACAGCTGACTTTTCGTCTTTAAGCTATTCAGAGCAGCTACACTTTTGCATTCAGACGTGGTCAGAAAACATTGCATCAAGCCCAAGGAGTGAAATCAAAGTTCATCTGGTTTGAACATCATTTGGTCTCAAAATAACAACACAACCATTCGTGTATTACGAGATTCAGTTGCAATAATTGAACAGGATACAGACGATGTTCTTGACAGTCATTCTAAAATATAATGATTGCAGAATTAGGATACATGCATCTTTATTTTGCTCAGTCTGCTCATTTGTCCTGGCCTCATACCTGGGGAACTTCCCTGACCTGCCATTCTCCACCTGTCCACCAGATGCCCTCGGACTTTCCCCTCACTTGACTTCCACATTCACCTGCTTGCCTGTTCCCATTACCAAAATCATCCCCACCTGCTGACACACCTGCCTCTTGTTAGCTCATCAGCCCTTCAATATATACAACCAGCTCACCGGCCTTCTCCTTTTGCTAGTTTGTGTCTGTACCTGCTTTCCTGCTTTTGTAATCTCCAACTTTTCTGTTCTGATATCTGCTTGCCCCTCTGGATTTGTTTGCTTGTTTGGACCACTTTCTCATGCCTGACTCTAAGCATGTTAACTTGAAAAATGGTTTAGTCCTTTTTCTTCAACCAGTTCTGCCTCTGTCTCTGTATCCTATTTCATAGATCCTGTAGGGCATTTGAACATTTCTTACCTCAGTGCCAGTGGTATAGTCTCAGAGCAGATGCTGTATCCGAAAGCAACACTTACACTGACTGAATCTGATTTCACTGAGGCTCTTATTTTTCTACAGAAAATCTCTAAGGGCGTTATAATTATATGACATAAACTTGTGTAATATGTGTAAAACAAGATCCTTAAAGATCTGCAACAAAATGCTTCTGGCTCCTGACTCTCTTCTCAGATGAGTGTTGAAACTAATTTGCCTGCTGAAGTAGGTCAATGTATTGCTACACGCTGGGTGCTCTTACCATATCATACGCCCTAAAAATGCATGAATAGCAGACTTAAGCACATAGCAACACACTGCAGTGTACTTCAAATAAGATATAAATATGCAGCATTAGAGCTCCTGCTGTGCATTTTTGTGTTCGTTAAGTTCGGACAAACCAAGAAACTTTTGAAGTCTGAGAACTTGAAGCAAAGTCCTTCTTACTTTTTTATGAATCACTATGTGTGTCTTATTGTGCCCATACTATATTTATATAATATATCTATTAGAAAGATATTTCTCCTGCCCACAGAAAAGCTACAAGAAGAGCTGTCCATCCTCCACAGTCTTTAAATAGCCTCTTTGTGAATCGTGACACTCAATAAAGGACGGTGTCGCAGTTTCTGTGACTGACATGGTGACAGCAGAAAACACGAAGGTGACAAATTTGGGCGCGTGGGCGGTGACGGAATATTAATGTCTGCATTTCGCTCTAAGATGATTATACTTGATGTGTCAAAATAAACTGAGAAAACAACAAGTGAGCCATAAAATTTCAATGTAAATCTCAGGCGTTAGATAATATAAAATGAAACATAGACGAGGCTAATACATTTCTTTTAAAATCATTCAGTGTCTTGCTATATTTAAGTAACTACAATGAGCTACTAAAAGCGGTGTATAACAGTGTATAATGTGGTGGTGACATCAGTGATTTTTAGGTAAGAATTATTAGAATGGATGGCACATTTACAATAGTGCAGCAAACAAACAAGAATAACTAGGCTGAGCATCTACTTTTTCTCTCATGATAATAACATCATTGCAACACAGAAGTGAAATGTGGGTGAAATATAGTGTATTGTAGTGACCCAACCACTGACCACTGACCTGCAACCCATTTCACTGCACAGGTAAATGTGACTAAAACATCATATCCTAGAAACAAACGGAACCTTTTCTCCTTATGATGTGCACCTTGCCATGACAAAAATAAATTATTAACCCAAAAAGCAATATCAGAGAGCAACATCCAAACTAATGAAGCCAAAGCTTCTTTGATCAGATGATTTTCTTTCATTATTTCTTGATTTGCTGTGTTTGTCCTCCAATAAAAAACACTGCATGTCGACAGTGCTTTTGTGTAATTGTTTTCTCTCTCTCTCTCTGACAAAGCAGACGTGACTGTGAAAAGCCAAATGCTCCTCTGAGCTTCATTAACTTTTATGGCCGTCACTTCAGTTCATTGTCCCAGGAGAGGCAGAGGATGACGCGCCCCTGCTTTTCAGGATCAGAGAGGACGTCACAGACAGTCGTACTCCCCTGCTTATTAAATTAAATGTGCAGAATCAATGACAAACTCACAAGCAATAACTTTGTAGCTCAGGACACGTAACTCCATTACAACCACCTAATGAGAGAAGTGAAAGTTCTGCTACTTAATAAAAAGACACAGTTTTGGAAGTGAAAGTTTAAGTGGAAAATACTGTGATGCAAGAAAACATCATGAATCAGAAATGATCTTTAACTGTCAGATCACATTTGCACTGTTGGGGATGTTTTTCCACGGTGCATCCTGTCAAAATGTCTGTGAGAAAGATCCTGAAACCTCATCTGTTCCCTCATCTGAGGCATCACAAATAAAGAGTTTGAGCCGCATCTGCAGCCGTATCATTTTGAACACAGTAATTGTATACAGACAATCACTGTAACCGAATGCAAATGAACACGGGTGAAAAAAAAAAATCAGCACTGATTACAGTAGTATTTACGAGAATCTTAATGTAACAACCTGCTTTGATTGTGGTTTTGAATGAAATCAAACTTACAGCTCTCAGTAGCTCCCAACTTTGGGATTCATGCTGAGTAAGTGCAGCAATAAAAATGCCTCCATTTTAATAAAGTCTCTGCTTGTATTGGAAAAAGTTGCAGTAGTAACTCTTGTAGTAGTAAAAACACTAATAGTAAGATTAATCTTAGGATAGTTATATACCAGTGCTTTTCCTCCCCCTGTTTTGGAAATGGGCAAAAAATGAGTAGGGCAGCCCTTATTAGTGCAGGAAATGGAGTTTCGGCTGTACCTCTTGACTCTAATTACATTTTCAGCACAGGAACAGCAAAGTATCCTCTCTGCTGCAGCGTAAGAACTCGTTGAATGCCGGGCCAGTCTGGAGTGACACTTCCGGCTTGTTTGGTAATACGGCTATTTATTTCGCGTGCACAACGTACACACGGATGAACCCGATATCCGTGTTGTCCATGAAGTGTTGACTCTCTCCTCCTACTGCTGTCTCTGTGATTGAGGTGGTGACGTCCTCGTGAAGCAGAGCGAGAGGAGTCTGGGAAAGGACTGAAATTACGCCAAGGTTTGATTGTCACTGTCACCATGCTGTCCTTTACAAGCTGCTACACCCAGCTCTGTGCTCTAAACTGGGCGTTATTTTTCTATAACCGCACAGCTCTGTTCTATAACACCTGTTTCCACCTGACCTCCGCTGTCACTTCTGTGCACTTGTGACCATGAATGCATTATTTTCTTTTTACGATTGCACAGAAGTGGACACGGAAGCGCAGTGGAGTGGACCTTGAGGCTGGTTTCATAACATCTACTGTAGCTCTTTAATGTGTTGGTAACTTGAACACATTTGTGCTTTTGCATGAATGCAGTTGAATAACGGCACTGAATTTCCCAAGATTGTCATGGGTCACTTGCTTGTAATATGACTGAAAGTTGCATAACAGCTACTAAAATTGACCTTGAGCTGAGAATATTTTGCTTCATTAAATGTCAAAAAAAAAAAAAAATCTTAATCACAGTCATGGTCCTGAGTACACAGCACACAACGTCTGTACTTAATTCCTCCATTCAGCTTGCGGGCAGAGTACCTTTACTACTCCACATGTCAGCCTTTAAAAATTTTTACTTATGTTGTGGATTCACTTGCAATGTGATGTTGGACAATACTAAGTAAGGGATGGGAATTTAAATCATTTAAAAAGCCTTTAATTCTACATACTGATTAGAGCAACAGCTGAATCCTGCTCGTGTTGCCTGCAGCTGTGAGAGTTCAGGAAGACTGCATGTTGGACCCTGAGGGGAAACCGGGTGAACTATCATGCTGCTGAGTTACTGTATAGCACGGCTGTTGTTACAGGAGGAACCAGCTGGACTTGTTGATAACAGCCACAATGCACCCTGTTAAAAAGACAATTCAGAGTAAAGCCTTTCTGAATTTGCACTGTTGAATTCCTATAAACATTAAATCAACTCAAAGGACCCTTGAGGACAAACTGATTTCTCATGCTCATCCGTTGTGAAGAAGGTCCCTTATGCTCCGAGAAATTCTCCACTCAAGCCTGTCTGCAAGTGACCAGGCATCTGATGGCTGAGTTCAAGGCGACGGCCCTCTCAGACGAAGCAACCTTTGTCCTTGCTTCAAGTGCAGGCAGCTTTGCTCCTTGACCCACAAGTCTCTTCTTTGCGAAGCAGCATTTGGATCTGGAGCCTGAAGTAACTGGCGGAGTGAACATTTGGTGCACATCAAACACACTGCATGGCATTATTTATTCGCACTTGTGATGGATTTGTTTGGTCCGTGAGAGGGGATGATCAGCGGCAGCAGAAAACATGAAGAACTGCAATTTTAATCCTTGTAGAGACACAAGGGTTTACTTGAATCTCAGCTTTGCAAAACAGCATACAAACAAGCAATTTAGTGGCCTTTTGGGGCAAACAATACTGAGCATCTTGATAGGCAGTCGAACACTTAATTATGAGGTAGCTATTTCTTTGGACTTTTTGATTCTTTTGTTCAGTTGCAAAAACTGAATTCAAGCCAACCACAGTCACTCTTCTGTGTGTTGGAGGATACTGTTACCTTACGCAGCCACTTTTCAAATCTGCAGGGGGTAGCCTTTAAGAATGACTAAAACACTTGAGTTGAGTATGTATTTAATTTTTTTTTCTGATGATGGATGCAAAAAAATACACATAAATAAATGAAAAGACAAACAAAAAAGCACATCATCACTGTGTAACTACCAGCTATTCAGCCGTCGAACAGCTGCCCTTCTCGACATTTCTGCACGTGATGAAACCGAACACTGTGCAAATATGATAATTTTCTATTAATTAAACAGGCAATTAGTGAGAATTTTACCACCTCAAAACCCTGCACCTCTTTGTTGAGAGGTTTCACAAATTGCCGGTGGCACTGGAGGAAAAGTCAAAAGATCGAGAAAGTCAGTAGGAGTCGTCCTCTGGAGAGCCGGGGCGGACTGGCAACACAAACCCCCTAATGCATTGTTTCTCTTTCTAGTGGGCGTTCTCGCAGATTAAGACAAGGACAGCAGATGTACAGCAGAGTGGACCCCGAGGCAGGTTTCATTACATCTACTGTAGCTCGTTAATATGTCGGTTATTAGCATGAAGGTTGCTCAAACAAACAAATTCATCTCATGTATACTGCTGGTAAAAAGGTGTAAGACTGCGTTGTATTTTAGAGCATTTCGACGCATTGAATTTATGGAATCGCTTTGAAGTGGGACTGTGTAACGGTCATTGTGGCCTAGTGGCACTTATTTCTCTTGCGTCAGCTGCTTTAAAGACATCATCATTAAGCGACCTGCCTGAGAGCGAGTGGAATGAGAGCACAAGCGAGGAACATTTATGATAAAACACTGAAATGTTTATGATGACAACTTGCAATCTCTAGATAAAGATCATGTAATATGATCGAAAGTCCCATAACATCTATCTAACACTGACCTTGAGGTGAGATTGATTTGCTTTTTGAAATGTCAAAAAAAAAAAAAAAAATCTGGCTCGAGTCTTAATCACAGCTTTGAGTACACAACAGAAATGTCTGCACTTAATTCCTCCATTCAGTAGCTTGCAGGCAGCGAACCTTTACCACTCCACATGTCAGCTTTAATAAAATGTCGATTTATTGTGGATTCATTTACTGACTGCACTGGACATTACTGAGTAACGGATGGGAATTTAAATCATTAAAAAGCCTTAAATTCTACATACTGATTAGTGCAACAGCTGAATCCTGCTCGTGTTGCCTGCAGCTGTGAGAGTTCGGGAAGGCTGAGTGTTAAACCCTGAGGGGAAAACAGGTGAACTATCATAGCTGCTATGTTCTGTTCAGTTTATGGCAGAGCATTACAGAGGGAACCCGCTGGACTTGATTTGCCCCCATGCTGATAATAGCCAGCATTACAGTACAATACACGAGACAATTCAGAGTAAAGCCTTTCTGAATTTGCACTGCTGAATTCCTACAAACATTAAATGAACTCAGAGGTCCCTTGAGGACAAACTGATTTCTCATGCTTGTCAGTGAACAAGGTCCCTTATGCTCAAATACTTCACTCAAGCCTTTCTGCAAGTGACCAGTAAAAAGTCTATCTTTAAAGAGGGCTGCAAAGTTTTTAAGCTCTGATTCTGATTCTGCCAATGTAGAAATGCACTATCCCTCAGAGAAAGGGCACACATGTAGTTTGCATGGAGTAAAATTTCCCTTGAAGAGTCTACTGTGACCTGAACCCCTATGTAAGTGAAGTAACCCTGAGTAACCTTGTAGGGAACTGTTTGAAGACAACAAACCTGACTTCATCAAGTCATCAAGGTTGGAGAAGAACCAGAGCTTAGAGCTGTCAATTATGGATTCAATATATTTAGTGTTATATCATCTACATAAAGTGATACCTGTTGTTTCGACCCCTCCCTGAACTCACCCTTCAATCTAATATCTCCTCTAATTGCATCCAGTCCGTCTTGTCTGGTGCCACGGAAAATGACAAAAAATTGCATCTGTATAGAATGTACAAGAAACTAGTGGTGTGGAATGTAATGATCTGATCCGACCATCTTTATTACTTTCACTCTCTTTCACTTTCTCTGTCTCTCTGTCTTGTTATTTCATTTTATTTTCCTCTTCAGCAAATTGCAACACCATCCACCCACTACTGTCACCTTTCTGGTACCCTGTCCACAAATCAGATATTAGATTTATTTATTGAAGGCTGTATCAGCGAGAAGAGGAGGAGGAGGGATACCATGATCCCATAGATGGTTCCAACATGTGCTGCTCAGACCACGTGCAGCTCGCCTTCAGCAAGACTGAGAAGTTGATTGTGGATTCCCAAAACAGCAAGACGCCACCGACACCTGTCACGGGCTGAGGAGGTGGAGATGATGCAAGAGCTGCCAGCTCTGCACCTGGGGATGCACATGTAAGCAGCGAGAGTCGACCAGAGACATCGTACAAGTGACTGCAGAAAAAAAACTTTTCTTCTTATTTATTCAACACGAGCTGTGGTGCTTGACATCATGTCTGTTTTGTTTGCAGAGGTCCTCTTAGGATGCAGCATGAGAGTGAGGCAGGCGGGAGGCTGCTCTGACACCGAGCTGAATCTGGAAACATCCAAAACACAGAGGGGAGGATGAGGACGAAAGTTAACTCCACCTTATAAAAAAAAACAAAAAAACTCTCGCCCACTGTGCCTGCCCTAATGCCGGTATGGATCGTCATCAGACTTTATTCCCCTCAAGGTGCAACATAGAGCGCATTAAGAATTCTTTTGTGCCGTCATATTGTGCAACACTTCCTGTGCAGATAGTCTCAGCTGAGTGAGAAGCTGCAGAGAGTCTGCAGAATACGTATGAACAAGCAAGTTTTTCTATGACACTGCCAATAAATTTTGCATCTCATACACTTTATATTCTGTGATTATTAAAGTTTAATTTATTTCAATATGCATTTGCAGGTTTCTATGAATAATCATTGCACATCTACATGCATGTACCCTACATTTACTATACATTAACATGGTAAACAGTAAACCTTTCACACAGTGTCTTAATGTCCATTTCATTGTTATATGTTTCATCCACATTAATATTAGATACAGAATAATAATGCATGTACTGTTTACATACTGATAATGTGACTGCAGCTCATCTCATTACTTTCACTCATTTAGTGAGGTGTCAGCTGAACTAAGCTCATTCCTGCTCTTTTTTGACCTGTTCAATTTCTATCTGATCTTTCACTTGCAGTTTCCTAAGGAGGAATAATGAGATGTTACTTGATGTAATCCCTTTGCCCCCCTTTCATTCTGCTATGGCAGCAGCTCTTTAGCCACAGGCATATTGCAAAAGCTCTCAAATGCATTCACATGTGCATCCACAAGTTTATGACTTAACTGATCTGGTAAGATAAATGAAATGTTTCCCTCCTCCTTAACTCTGCAGTGCCTTACATCTACACACAATATAACAGGCAATGTAAGTATCTATATGCCTGTGTGTGCAGATGTCTCTTCAATAAAAAGCTGGAGAATGAGGGAGGGAGGAGGACTGCACCACAGGAGGAATACAAAAGATGCGGACAACCGGAAGTGCTGCTACTCCCAGCTCAGCCTGAGAGGGGCAGAAGAGAGCTAGAGATGCCTTCTGTGAGCAGGTTTCATGCACGCTGCCTGAGGAAAGTACAGGCCCTGAGGTTACTAAGGGACATATCAGCTGTTTAGTCATACAACTGCAGTTCAGGCACAGATTCTACTACTTTCCTCAGGCTTCTCTAAAAGCTCACACAAAGGTAACAGAGGTGACTGTCGGACTGTAATTAAGCGACACGTAATGCTAAAGGGCATATGCCCAAAATACAATGCAGTCACTTTGAGAACAACTTTTTCATCCAGTTCATATTTTCTCCTCACCCTGCACATGTACTGTATATAGATCTGAAGACACGTGCCAGTAAAAGCCCTCATGCCATGACGCACATCGTCCATACTGAGCATGACATCAACACTTCCAACAACTCGCACACTGTCCTGACAGTGATTCATCACCTCAAGGTCTTTTCAATAATCAGGAGAGAAACAAGTGAAAGCTAGATTGATGTCCATTCAGCCCACTGCTTTAATTTAAATGAGTGTGGTATTGCTGTTATAATAAATACAACTGACAGATTTCATTGATCTGAATTGATCTTCATTGTATTGTTGCGCCGATACTTCCTGCTTAACCTTTAATGTTTGCCAGTTAAAGTCAAATTAAATGAATGATCACGTTCTTTTGGTGAGCATAAGTCTGTTCCCTTGCATGTTCACACATTGATTTTAACTTCAAGAGGGAGGAAACAATGAGGGGGAGTGAGTGTGTGATGGTGGTGCTTGCAAGGCTGCTCCATATTCATGTGTGGGTGTGTGACCGTGTGTGTTGGCTGGGCAGCAGGGGGGGAATCGTTTTTAGCCCAGGAGCCTCGTGCTTCAGACCTGCCCATTGCACAGCCCACACCCGGAGCTGGGGTGGGAGTGGATGGTGTGTCAGCAGTTACTCATACTACGACATGTAGTGTTGGAGCACAGAATCAAATAGAAACATGACTTCTGGTTGTCTTTAGTCCTGTTTCGCAAAACCGTGATCTGCTTTTTCCTCCGCGTTTCAGCTCCTACTATCAAGCAGTGGTATCGCAGTGGGCTGGTGGCACGGCTAATGTTTGTATTAATAAGGGAAGTGTAGGAATTAATCTGTCTGGTGCTTTGGCACATTGTTACAATAGGTAGGGAGTATTACTTATCAGTGCCACTCAGAAGAACACCGCAAAAGCAGACACCGAGGTAATGAACCATTCTGCTGTGAGCATTACAGCCTCATAACAGGATGGAGAGCGAGGGAACACTGTATTCTCCCAAACTGTGTAGCAGGTTGAGAAGAAGAAAAAGTGCTCAGCTTTAAACACTTTCAGGCATATTTGACTTTTTGTCTAATTGTCATACAACAGGAAGCAATAACTTTTCAAAAAGATAAATACAAATCTCGTATTAAAATCAGAAAATCGAAGTGCTGGAAATATGACAAGACAGTCTGAGCTGGAAGTTTCAATCACACAAAGTCCTCCTCACCAGATGTCCTAAATCTGTCAAAGTATAAATGTCCATTTTTCTCCGCACTTTAAGGACCTCTTGCTTGTGTTAATAGTTAAGATTAAAAGGTAATTTTCGACTTGGGCAAAGCCTGTTGACAAAATAATCTTACCACGAGGTTCATTTAATAGCTGTTCTGAGCTTTTGAGATTTTAACATAAAAGCATATAATCATAAACTCCACAGCTCCCACAGCTACTAAATGGACCTGGCAGTGAGGTTGTTTTGCCAAATGCTCAGTACTGTGGAGAGCAAGGAGGTTGTCAGTCTCAAGCAATGCATATGTGTAAAAAGAGTTTGCATGCAATTTTCAAAAAGCCCTTAAAAATAAACCTTTAACACCATTATTTTGTTTTGCATGAATTCAACCAATTGCACAATTGACTCTGTCACATATTTAAAACTCAAGTTGCATCACGTTTTGTGGCAGCGAATTGGCAGAAAGCGTGAAGGAACGCACATTTACAAAGCAAAGCACGTATAAGCAGCTTAGATTTGATACAAGTTCTTTGTCGTGACATAATGGGAAATTTGCCTAAAGATCTATTTTCCTTTCCGAGCACATTTTGACAAGTTGCACAGCGAGCGTGTTTTCACTGGGAACGTTCTGCCAACTGAAGGGATTAGGAACAATGCAGCCTGCAGTCCTCCCCTGTTTGCGTCTGCGTCTTCAGTATACTGTGTCAGGACATGGGGTACATCAGAGGGAGTCAGAGTGTGCCAGGAGGCATGCTCGATATGGGGACAGATGGCTTACAACTCCTCCAAGACATCTGTTTGCTGTGAGTTACACCATCCATGCCAGATGCTAAGCAAAATGGGGTGATGGACAACCTCTCACATTCATCACTCCCATTCTGAAGGGCAGTCGCCATTCGTTCAGCCTCACAGTGGTCTTTAATGCTTTTTCTAATAACATGTGTTGAACATAGCTGAAAACTCTGTTTGCTATAAATCTTAGGAATTTTATGTATGACAGAACATCCTGATGTGCTAAAACCATGTGTTTCCATAACATATGGGAATCATGTTTCAGCTTGAATTGACAAATGAGTTTCAGTTCACATGTTCAGTGCTGACAGCAACGACTGTCAACTCACTCATTAACACTAATACTTATGTTCATGTTTCTTGCAACTGGAACAGATTTGTCAACAGATGTTTGTTTCAGTACTGTGGGGGGAAAAATACATATTTGTTTGCACCATCAGAAACATTGCAAGAATTTCTTTAGCACCCAAAATCTGTTAATTATTCTTCATAAGCAGCTGATTCGACTGTAATTCCTTTCTCTCTGGCAACAGTAGAAAAAATTCCTCTCCTATCTCCAGCTCATCTGAAACTCTGCCAGGGTTTCGACTCAGGCTAGGAAGCATGATCACATTTCAATGGTTCTTACACTGGCCACCTGTTGCATACAGACTTGATTTCAAGCTGTTATAGATCATTCATAAATCTTTACAAGACCTCGCCCTGCGTTATTTAACAGATCTCTTACTGCTGTTACGTCCCTGCTCGCTCCTTGAGATCCTCTGATGCGTCATTCTTTGTTGTTCCAAGGTCCAGATTAATACACACAGGTGAGGGAGGCTTTGCTGTCAATTCTCCTAGAATTTGAGATGACCTGTCTGAGAAGATCGAGGCTGCAAACTCGGTCTCGTCTTTCAAATTGCTTCAAAAAACTGGCTCTTTAGAAATGGCATTTCAGTTAAGGCATTTGTGGTCATTGTAGTTTGTTTTAAAGCATTTTGTAACTGAAAGGTGTTGTACTGTTATTTTTTATTATTATGCAATACTTTTTCATATTAACAATGAATCAATGCAAGTGAAGTAAAAGACACATAATGATGAACCAACAGAGAATTATTCAAGCCGTCTTTCAGTTTATTGAATTAATTTTACAGGGCATTACTTTACTTTTCAGTCTGGCTGCTCTCATCAAACCTGTTTCCAGCTGCAGCAGACTCAAGTAAACTTGCAACTTTAGTTCAAAGTTTAGTTAATTTGATGTCAATCTTTGGTTTAGAGCTTGTTTTGCTGTTTACAGGTGGCCAAAAAAAGGGCATTAGAAGAAGAAGAAAACAAGTAATTCATTTTTTTTTTAAATTAGTATGAGTATATTTTCCTCAACTTGACAGTAGACCTAACTGGAGTCTTTGTTTTTACTGTAAAGCATATTGGGGTTGAATAACAATCATCATATGAGCGAAATGAAAAACAAAACACTCTCGTACAAATATGTTAACTCTTAAATATTACATAAAGAAACAAGCAATTTGAGTTCACAACATGCTATTTAATGTCTATTTACTGCAACTGTAAACTGTTACAAACACTCCCCGTCTCTTTGTTTTTCTAGTTTTCATGTTGAAATGGCCGGTCGAGCAAAAAATAGCTCTAAAATTGTGGGCACCACTTTGTAATTCAATTTTCAGAGCACAATCAATTATGTTACATCTATCTTGGCTGAGATTGTTTGATGCTAAATGAAAACAAATACAGATGTCAGTCAGCCTACTGCTTCTATAAGTGGCTCAATCAATCTTGTTTTTCAAAGTCAAATTGTGGCGATATATACAGACTATTTTCTTCAAATAAGAGGTCCCTTTGATGAGAGGTAATTGTCTGTCATGAACTTGAAAATCCTCTCCATTAAAACCTGGTCTGGTAAATGAGCTCTATTTTTTGCTATGTTGCAGCTATGGCTGCATTTGAACTGAAAGTTTATGAGCATCCTCATCAAGCAAGATCCATCTACCTCATCCAAGAATAGACATTTAATGATAGTTAGTTTATTCTTGGATACAAAAGCATATGAAGATTTACTGCGCCAGCATGCTTTGGTTCCCATTTGCAAAAAGCTGCAAAAGGCTAACAACAATCTTTTTTTTCCCGCCCAGGAATCTGATCAAAGGCGCTGGATTTGGACAAAATCCAGCACAAATTGCATAAATTTGGTCGACAATTCTTCTATCTTTGGGCATAATGTCAACATCAAAGTGTACATAGCAGTAAAAGAATGAGTCACAGAAACGTCTGCTGCATCATTGGTCCACTCTAAATGGGTCAAGCCAATATGAATTTAGGGAAACAATATCCAGATGTGTCCAGCTTCCTTTTTCAAGAGGAATCCAAATTCTTGTGTAATGACAACTCCACAAGAAAAACTTCCCAATCTTTGACCTCCTCTGTGATGGAGGAAGCATGAGATGCCGGAGGAGACATGGAGGGCTGGTGTGGGATTCTGCAGAGCTGTCATGCAGCGTGCTCTTCAGTGCATCCTTTTATTGGAATTTGCATAAGTGTTCCTTGGATCTCTGCAGTCATTTACTTCAAAGCAGCGTTCTTTATCAATGGGGCCCCGAAAGCTTTCGAGACCGCGCTCTTAAAAAAAAAAAAAAAAACAGCAGGTGAAAATATTTCAGCTGTGCGTTTCTCTGCTTTCTTTAGATTATGCTGTAGCACCTTCCACATCCTCTTCCATCCTTGAAATCTGACAAAGTATGCTACATCACCATTATCATGATGCAGGGGCACTTTCAATACTTTCAACCCCGAGAGCAATTTGATGTTTGCAATTGAATTCACAGACAAATGTCAAATGCGCTGATCACGTGACACTGCTTCAGCGAGGAGGTGGTTTGGTTTTTGAGAATTCAGATATTATAGGAGGCAGACATTTACAGCACCACTGGAGCATTCTAACAGCACTTATTACCCTTTTACATGAATACGTACTGTAGGCTACGCATTGTCTGTTGAACCACAGAGATACAAAAAGCTGGATAGCTTGCCAGTAAAGGTCAATACTTTCTCACAGTAGGTATTGGATTTGTTGTATTGAACACCAACATTCTTCTTTGCAGACTTGAAAAAAAAGAGAAAAAAAAACGCTCGCAGAAAGGACAGCGCTCCAGCTTTGGTTCAATTTACTTTTGGTTCTCTTCCAGGTTTTTTTTTATGACCCTAACTGCCTTGCTCGATTCCCATCAGAGACCTAATTTCTTTTTCTACATCTCGATTTGGCCTGTGTCTTACTGTAATTTTATTGACTCAAGATTTTTTATTTGGTAACTGTGTTTTTGTTTTGTTTCACACAAGGAATCACATAATGCATTGGTGCATGACAGTTAACATAGTATGAGAAAACATAAGATAAAAATAAAAGTACTGCAGGACAAAAAGCACAAATAGAAAAGAGGCAATATAACAATATTTTAAAAACAATATGTGCAATATGTCATTATTTAAATGACAGATCTGTACAGTTGGGTGCAAAAATGTTGACCAGGGAATGTGCAAAAGTTCCCAGTATTAAGTTTTAAAGACTATGTGCAATGTGCAAGATAAATGGGGAAGATAAGATAAAGTAGAGTCAAACAAAAGGAATATAAAACATGAACTATATCCTTATTTGGTGTAATAACGTTTCTGTAGTTTGTCACCATCATTCAAAGTACAGGCCTGATTTGTGGCAGAGAAAAGATTCATCATTTCAATACTCTTCTTTATATAGGGTTTTTTAATAAGTTCAGAAGAGAACTCAATTATTTAAAGAAAAAAGGTTGGAGTTACTTTCATTATTATGGTTAATGTATGGCATTGGGGTCTGTGGGACTCCACAGGACGAGGAAGTAAAGTCAGCTGCAATAAAACGCACAAAAGTTACACATAAAACCTGCATAAAAGTACCTCACAGATGAACAAAGCACACACAGCAGTGCACATTTACTTGAGTTATTTACATTAAAACAAGCGATGACGTATAGCCGTCGCGTTTCCATTGAGAACTACCCTTGAATTTCTTTCCCCCACTTTTGTCTCTGTTGTTTCCGGCGAGACCCGATTAACCTGTCGGAAGTGGAAAATCCACCGCTAATACAGGTCCTTGAGAATCCACCACCTGCCTATGATTCTCCGTCCCCATGGAAACCTAATCAGCTGAGAGCGAGCGTGATGGGAACAGGCAGAAAGCCGTGTGTGAGACAGAGAGGATGAGAGAGAGACAGACTGCTGACTGTGTTTTTTGGGTGGGAGAAGAACACAGTCATGGGTCTCTCCCCACATGCTTGGAATTCATTTGTCATTTGTTCAGACTGTAACGTCCGCTTCAGACTATACGATATCCTTTCTTATACGATGGTCACTGCGTCAGATTAGGTCATCATAGAGTCACAAATAGGCCGAGGCCAAGAGACATGACTACAAGTTGATTCCCAACCAATCGTAGTTCACCATTTTACATGATGTGTGTGAGGTCACCGGGAAGGAGGCGATAGGGACCAACTTCCTGGAACAACAATATAAACAAACAATGCTGGTGTGTATGTTCTCTCGTGTTCAGAAAGGTCGAAAAGAGACGGTGACCTTTCCTCTGTTTCACAACAACATCAGTCCTCTTTCATTTCGTCATGTTGTGCACAGAAGAGCGTTCTGTGCTGCTATTGGTCAATGCTTGAGATAGATATACGTGATCACACATAGTCATTTAATTAATTGTTCATATCTAAATATGTGTTAGTGCAGCTTTAAGTTTCAGTGCAGTTTGTAGATATTAAGGTCTTTAGCATAAATAATACAAACCAGCCTCAACAGATTAATACACTGTCAATAGATCTACGTTTGATTGCTTCGATAACGCAAGTGTTGTCTCTGCAGAGGGTCACTATTACAAATATTCCCTTAAACCACATATTATGTAATTTACTAACATCAAATTGTATTGTAGCTTTTTCATAAGATGGTTTCGAGAGTTTCATGCCTGCCAGACATTGCTTTCCCTCCTCATCTCTCCTTCATTCGATTGATGTCTGCGCATAATGCATGTGTTCAGAGGATGACCTCTCCACCAGTGTGCTGCTCTCTCGCCCTTGATGAGCTCTTTGTTTCGATCCCCCGACGCCGCATTTGCATCAGCTCTCACTACATAGTTTCCCTCTCCGTCTGCATGTCTCTCCCTCCTCCTCTACAGCAGCTTTCTCTTATCGCCGCTTCTCTATCAGTCTTGCACAAACTCAACATATTGTCTACCCCTGCCTCGCCCACCACTTCCGCTCGCTCCCGCTTCCTCTCCCTCCCTCCCTGCTTCTGTCTCTTTTTGCTTCGGCTCTTGTCTCACAGCCAGGTTCACGTCAGCATAATGCGAGCCTGTTATGTTTCTGCCCACAGCTGAAAGCTCTTTCTTTCTGATGCACCATTTCTCTTTTATATTGGCCCGTCTGTCACTCCTGCCTGTCTGTGGCTTTCGTCTCTCAGTCTCTTTGACATCTGGATTTTTTTTTTTTTTTTTTTGCCTGAGGAAACCTTCTATCCTCAGGCCTCACGAGTGACTATCAATCTGCACTCACATCATCCACACTGATTACCAGATGGACACAGACAAACACGCAGATCATTATAGGGTGAAAATGTGTCATGAAATGTGCAATTTTTTTTGGCTAATCAAATTGACCTTTAATTTGATCTTAATGGAACATTTTGGTGAGGAGTAAACACTGGGCTTATCTGTCAAACTCAATAATATATTACATTATACTATATTATTTTCAAAAGCAAAGCAGCTGTCTCTTTGCAGCCTCAATTTTCCAACATCTTTGCAGCCACAAAATCCAAATTTGGCCAAACAGGATGAAGCCTGGGAGGAGGTGACGTGGGACATGTAAATACCAGCTACAATGGCAGATTTGGTTTGGTTAAGATGTGTTAATCAAGCAACTACTACTACTACTAGAGTAGTACAAGCAGGCTAACTAGAAAGAAGTTCTTTATACTCATTAGAAGCTCATGATTAACACTTGAGAACACAGCAGATCACAGTGATAAAGGACTGGGATTGATCATGTTTGAAGAGGCTTCTTCTGGCATGCATGTCCTTAACTAACTTTTAACCTACTTGGATTCTGAAAAAGAATAAAACAGGGGATGAACATAGTGTTATAAACAACACATTCCGCCTTTGCAAAGTTAAAATGTGTTTTTTGTTGAGACTTTGTCACAGTTTAATATTGCGTTGCATAATCCTGCAAAGTGTACCTTCTGCCTTCGCGTCCCCACTTAATTCTCTGCTAATTGCAGGCAGTGGCACAAATATGATGGGTGCAGCTTTCAATAGAGTGGAGCATAGCGAAAAATATCATAAAGCAGAGTTCAATCAACAGCGTTTTATAACTGTAACATTTACATTCGAACATTAGAAGCACCAAAGGGAATCACTGCATCTGTAAGGCCACTGAGATGGATTGCATTAGACTGTGTGGGTGTTTGTGGTAGCGTATTGATTTTGGGGGGTTTTGAAAATGTCATCTTGACTCAGCAGTCGGCACTTTCTCATGTACTGACACGCTCGTTTTATACCACACCAGCAACGGTATGTTCGCTGTCAGCGTTCGTGCTTCTACTGGATGAACTTCACCCCCGTGCATCATCATCATCATCATAATCATCATCATCATCATCATCATCATCATCATGGGAATGCTGCAAAGTGAAAAGGAACCGGAATATTTTGTAAAGATAATTTAAGAATGATAGAGCAAATATTTCCATTTCCACTTGCTCATTCAGGCTAAACAAGATGTCTAGCAGGAATTTAAAATAAATAAATAAACAGGATTGATTGGTGTTGAGACTGTTATATAACACTGTTATAGCTACTATAGAAAATGATCACATTAGCATACATTAATATTAAAATAAGTGTTCAATCAATACTCAGATCTCAAGTAACTTACTGACACAGTGTATAAATATTCTGCCACAAGTAAAGTCTTATTTTATATGAACATTTTCATTTTGATTATATTTTGCATCATGTTCCTGGATCTGAAAAATAACAAATAACTCAATGTATTGAATAAATGAGGTTGATTAAAAAGTGCGATATTTTTTTCTGAATTGTAGTAGAGTGGACGTATAACGTAGTAGACAATATAAATACTCATGTAAAGTACCTCAAAATAGTATTTAAGTAAATGTACCTCCACCACTGATGGCCACTCCCATGCATCTCCTCTGCACTGTTTTTAGAAGTGGCATATTTTGATGTCCTAATGGATCTCAACAAGGTGTGTATTTACACAGTTGCACTTCCCAAACCACTTTCACCAGCTGCCAAATGGGGGAAAGGAAGATGAGAAAAGTTCACCTGAGCTGAATAGATATAATGGAGCTACTTGTTGGCCTGTTTCAGTTATGAATAGCTGCAGTGTGAGCAGAATGAACTGTGAGAGAAGAGGCTAATGAATGAATGAATGACACCTTTTTTTTTTTATTTGTAGTTTTGTGCTTTACATTCTCTCTGACTAAAAGAGGAAGGGGAGGGGGGGTAAATACCTATTTTGAGAAAGCATCTGAAGATGAGTCAGGTCCCTCTGATTGTTGTGTGTACTGTACATGTCTTCCTCTGCCGCTCCCCACTTTCTGTTCAAGAACAAAACCCACATTCTGTCTCTGTGAGTGTTCACGAGTGGAAAACTGAGCGGAGCTGACGTCAGTAAGATTTACACCTCTATTTCTGTACAACTGGCCACACACCTAATAATTGTACTACACTGATAAAATAATGTGCTTTTTTTATTTTTCGCGTAGCTATTGTGGACTCATCGGTCTGTAAACAAAGTGTGATGCAAAACACACGGCAGCGCTGGTGGGTAGAAATATACAGTACAGGTGTGAGACTGTGAGATGACCTGCGAGTGTGGCTGACATTTTCATGACTGTGCCACAGTTCCCCTGCTGTTATCCACTCACAGTGGTGGGTGTGTGTAGATTTGTTCTTGCCAGGGGTGAGGGGTGACGGAGAGGGGTTTTTTATAGACAGAAGGCTCAACCTACAGATTACTATCACCATAAGCATAGATACAGAATAACCTGCCTCTCATCTCCTGAAAGGCAGATCAATACCCAAATCATCAATACTAAAGTAAGTCTTGTTTTAATCAGTCAATAGTGTAATTAAAAAAACAATTAATCTCTCTCTCCCCTCAGTTATTCACCTGTTCATCACCTCATTAGTTCAGAGAGGATGCGCATAAGTAGCCATATAAATTGTCTGTAGCACAGTGTAATTTGCTGTCTACAGACATCAACTTTAATTAGTCAAGCCAAGTGGATGTGGGTGAATAAACAGATAATATAGTAACACAGTTGCCATATGAAATACATGCATCCATGTCTTCATAGGAGATTATTTTTGACAGTTACTATAAACTCTTATAATAAGATAAGATACTCCTTTAATCGTCACTCAGTGTGGAAATTCACATTGTCCAGCCGCAAAGACAATAGGGCAGTTAAACAATATAAACAGAGAGGTATTAGTATTAACAAATTTACTGTGCAAATTTTCATAAAATATGTGAAAATGTGACTAAGTATATACACTATGAACCGGAATACACCATGGACAGGAGAATTAAATATGACAAATAATATATCTATATATAATCGTACGACTACATTTTAGTGTGCTATAAAGCATTCATTAAATGTTTTAAATGTCTATGAATGCTTTATATTATTTAATATTTATTGATTAACCATTACAAACTGTCTCGTGTTTTAACAAAGACGTGTTTTCGTAGTTAAGAGACAACAGTGAAAAGTTTGTTTGGCGAATAATTTAGTGGAAATGAAAGTGAGTTCAGAAACAGCCTGACACATTGCTCTCCTTGAAGGATAGTACTTTAACTGCTTTTATTAATAAAGGCACCTGTGTCACTATCAGTATTGATGTTTCTGACTCGTGTGTTATTCAGTATCAGACTGAGATTGACTGAAACTTTCTGCTATCACCTATTCCCAGATGAAAAGGCAAACACAGTGGGCGGCTATGAAAGGTGCCAATTTCATACATTGAAACAGGAACATATAGATTTCTATTACCACCGACCACCTGATGAGCTAATCTCTACTTATACACCATGTGTTTTTCCCATGTGTGCCGACTTTTCCACATCCACATTCTTGGTCCCACCACAACAAGTTTACACCCTCTCCGCAGAACAGAACCTGTTCCTGTTGTCACTGTTACGCCCTGAGATGAAAATAAACCGCCAACACTGGAAGAGTTATAACTGTACTGTGAAGGAAACACAAAGGCCTGGAACACAATTCAACACCCACCGTATTTCACTCGTCTGATATTTTACACCATTGGCTGTAATTGCTCTCGGTCCAAATAGGGCTGTAATTTTTTAATAACTTGTCAAACTAATAATAAATTGATTCTAAAAACGCGTCTTCATTTTAAGGGGTGTGTTGCAGTTTCATTTACAGTTATTTATAACCTACAGGAAGCGCTTATTGTGGACTTTAAATAGTAAAACAGAGTAGCTCATGAATAAAAGTGGAGCGTTCAGCTTGTGACCATTGTTCTATAGGAAGCAAGTTACAATTACTACAAAGTCTTTGCACATTTAGATGCACCTGATTAAAAACTGTGAGTCTACATGAAGCAAAAATGCTGTTAATAAAGTGATCAATATAGTATGTTATAATATATAATGCACTTTTTATTGCATAATTACTACATCATATCTTGATATTAATACAGACAACTGTGAGTATATAATTATATAATGATACTTAATATCCTGGTATCAACCTTACTAAACTGTCCTACATTTCTGCTTCTACTCTCCACTATGTCACTTTGCTTTAAGCAGTATTGCACTATCAGTCTGAAGTACATCACTAGTGGTGGATACTGTGTGGGTACTGCTATTGTGTTCTAACCAATGACTGTCGGACCCAGAAGCAGAACACAGACGCAGGTTGAACAGGAAATGTTCTGAAAGCCGAGACGTCTGAAGGATGAATGTGAGGCGGGGAGGCGATGAGTAACCGAGCGGAGAAGCCAGCAGCAGGTGAAGCAAGGTTGAGCGTCAGACTTTTAGGCAAAGTGAGGTAATGACCCGGAGAACAGGAGACGTAGGGTTAGTCAGAATACTATGGGTTTAAATACTGTATGCTGGTGAGACGCAATCAGGAGGAGGAGTGGAGTGGGGCGCCTCACAACCAGGTGCAGACAGAGAGAGATGGTCAAAAACACAGGAAACACGAGGAAAGAGAACATTTCACAGCTGTTTCTTTTTTCATAGCACTCACTACTATTCTTACTTTAGCAGACAAAGAAAAGAAGTTGCAATAAGTGGATTCAAAAAGCAGCAAAAGTTGCCGACTTACTGTGAATCAAAAACGCCGCTGAGCTAATTGATCAATCCCAAAGATGCCTTTTTTGAAATATTTTGTCCTAGTGCTTTTTATATTTAGAGCAAAGCACTGCCTGTTCCACTGTAATAAACATTTTCTAGTGATGTACCAATGATTATATACACCGTTAGTAATAAATAAAAGTACTGCTAAAAGTCTCAATTCAGTTTGAATGTATTCAAAAAATGGTCAGTAAGTAAGTAAGTAAGTCATTTTTTTTGGCACATTGCCTGGATCACAGGTGTTTGTGTATCTAGTGTAATCTGTAGTGTTATACTGCCAGAAGTGAATGGATGTTTGGAACAATCGGCTCATTGTAGAACAGTTGACTTTTTGAAAGTGCACCAGATTCGAGGTGACATTTCGAGTCACAATTTCCAACTCTGTTTTTGTTTTTCCTCCAAAAGCCACTTTGCAGAATGGAGCCCAATTTAGTACAAGATGCATCTCTTGTTGTCACTGGAAAAGACGCGACGAGCACGTCCATCTGCGAGTAAGGTCAGGCGGATTGTGTAAACAGTGTCACAAACAACGCGCCGCTGAAATGATACTGGGTGTTAACGGTTCAGCCGCGACTGATGCTTTGCTTATTGAAATGTCGAAGATCTTTTTGTCGCTCTCAGACACCCACATGTAGAGTTGGCTGGCAGTCTGACTAAATCCACCTCTGACAAGATGAGGCTGTTGCCGAGGATGACTAATCAGCTGATAAATAAGCTGATGTTTTGACCTCAGCAATGCATTGTGAAGTGAAGGCTCTCTTGTTCTGTGTAACAGAAGTTGGAGGAAACCACAGTGTACTGTACATTTTTTTCTGTGCAGGAATGTTTCTTCGTCCTCTGGAGGATTTGAAATTGGCGTTTAAAATGTGATCTTGTCATCTTGCACTAATATGCATAATTTATGTGGTAAATAGAACCACAGCTATTTACCATAGAACAGAAGGCATAGTGAGCAGTCAAGACTTTTTGCATATGATCCATCTGAACTCCTGCAGATGGAGAGGTTAAGTCCCTCAGTGGGAGCAGACTGTGTTGGAGGGTATTGTGTGTTTGTGCTTGTGTCTGCACACATACATGTTCACAGACGAGAGGCTTTTTTTTTTAAATCACACGGTGGCCATAATCGTACATGTACACTCATACTGTCACACGTTGAAACTGTCAATGTTCAGGCAATAAATTATACCTTCCCACACTTCATCATGCACCACCTATAGCAGTGTACGTGAGAGCAACCTGCAACATGTGTGAACGAATTACATGTTTGTCATATTATCGTCATCATACCGTCGATATATTTTATACTGTAAAGTCGTCATATGTTGCATGTGCAAAATCTTCATTTGTAAAGTAAACTTGTGCTGAAGATAAAAGCAGTGAATTAAAAAAAAAAATTCCCTCTGAGACCTAGTGGAGTATAAGCAGAACATGGCATGAGAAGAAAATACTCAAGTACCACAAATTTGTACTTAAGTACTGCATACTTGAGTAAATTAACTTTACTGTGAACATTACCTTTTTAAACTGGAGCAATTGTTTAAATGCATGCTGTGAAGTTTTTGAACACAGTTGGGATGAAATTCAGCTTCTCCTCATGGGGCCAATGATGCTACATTTAACATTTAAGCAGTACAATGCAGACAGCTAACAAATAGGTTACAGTGCAAGAGAAGACAAAACAGTGCAAAGACGACACATTGGAAACACATGGAGACATAACTTTTTTGTTCGTTTTTCTTCATGGACGTCTTAGAAGCAAAATTGTTCCATAGCCTGTTGGCAGCATTTTGGCTCTGAGGAACATTTAACTCAGGCTACAGGGGCTTTAAGGATCACTTCAAGTTTCCACAGTGTTGCCGTGATTTTCTGATCATTTAAGAATTTAAGCCTACGAGGAGCTAAAACTCTTCATTTAAATGAATTAAACATTATCTCTCTTATAATCTCTCCCGAAATGCTGTTTCCTCACATGCTATATACAGGATAAAATGGTGTTTTTTTAAATAGTGTTGTGTGTGTGTGTGTTTAATTAGGAGAGTGATTGTGCGTCAGAATGTAGGATTATGCAAGTGGTGTCAGCCTGTATGGTCGTGTGTGTGTGGGAGATTGTAGTAGCGTATGTGTGAAATGATCATGACGAGTGTGAGTGCAAGTATGACATATGATCGAGACAAGTGCTCGTGTTCACCACACAACAACACAAACCATAAACACCAATACCGTAAAACACAGCTACCGTAAAATGTGAATTGGATATGGAGCCACTAGGATATGCACAAACTTGCTGTAAAGCTGATCACTGGATTACTTATTTATATGTGGTGGCACCTTGATACCCACCAATACAAAGCATCATGCATTGTCATACGTCATTCTTTTAAAGACGCACTCATCATCATGGAAGATAAAAGTGGAAGCACCGGAGGCCTTGGCTGCAGATATGCACTAAAGGCTTACATTATATGCGTCAATTCTTCTGGCTTTTTATTGTAACAAGTATAATATTTGGTCGGAAGTATGCATACAAAAGTTTACCTTGATGACTGAATGAGCTCTAAAGGGCTGCATATCTCGAACCATCATCTTCAAAAGTGCAGCCTCACAGACCCAGACGGCTTTAAGAGACCTAATCTCCCCATCGACTCCTCGAGTGTACTGACAAACATGGCAAAGAGACAACACCGACTGAGCATGTCTGAATATGCAGCCAATTCTCTGTTGACACAAGTGGCTTTAACCTCAGCAGAACACTCAATCCTGCACGACGGCCCAAAACTGTGCACCGGCAGTCTGCAGCTTTGTTTCTGTTGTTTTTTTGCTCTTTTGCTCACTCAGAAAGAAAAACACGTGGAGAGAACACAGAACATGATTTTACCCAAGAATTACTTCTGACTCACCATTTAACAAGTTGAGATGTAAGTTATGATAACATGACTGTTTTGAGAAGGTGACATTTTAGGAGGCTGCTCTGCTGACATTTCACAGTGTCAGCTACATCCAGTTCCTTCCTATGTTATTTTAGAAGCCATGACAATGGGAGAATCGACCATATCCCACTCACTACGTGATTCATGCATATTTATGCATATTTATGAGGGAGTAATCCCATTAAACGTGGCGGCATCGCTTCGCTGAGGACTGTTTGGAATATATCACAACCCAAAAAAAAAGCTGCTTTTCTCCGAAATATGCAACCTTTATTTGTAATGAGAGCAAATACAGCCAAAGGTATCAGGCTGAAAATGACACTTGGCAGACCAGGCAGGCATTATGTTAATGGTAGTAGATTACAAAACAAACAGCATGGCACTGTTGGATGATGATTTAGTTCTCAACTCAATTACAACTCCAGAGTGATGAACTGTGAGCGAGTGTCAGTCTCCACAGCAAGCTTTTTTATTTTATCCTCATATATTATTTTATTTTCTCCATGGTGTCCCTGAAGAAAGTGAGGGCTGGGTGTCAGTGGCAGTCAGCAAAGTGGTCTTAAGCCACAATAACTGGAAAGAAACAGATACATAAATTTAATTCAGAAAAGACTTCCTTCAAGAACGAGTCGATATTGTCTCATTTGTGGTTTCCATTCCCATTGGACCTACTGCCCGCATCCATGTCAGCACTCGTCTTGACGCATGTAACGTTCATAGAGCAGTGGGGGGTGGGGGGCGCTGATGATTCCCAGGCTGTAAGTGGTATCCTGATCTTTTAAATTTGACACAAGCTATTTCCAGTCACCAACCCAGACAACGTGCGTATGTGTGAGGATTTAAGGGAGATGATGTAAAAATGTGGGCTACCACATTATGTGCTGTTCTTAGCTAAAGCCAATATCCTCTTGGCTGCTAGTTGAAAGAAAAGATACTAAATAGTAAATAGGATGGTTTGTGAGGGAGGCGGATGAGACATCTATCCATTTTACACATTTCTTAAATGGAACTGTATCCCATGGTTTTCCATCAGTTTGAACCCTGTTGGGCTCAGAGGCATTCAGTGACAGCTGAACAGAATAGGCTCTGTTAATTTTACACAGCAGATTTTAAGCATTTAGGTTAATCGTCCCCAGTGACGTAAAATGTGTAAAACAATAAAATATTCTTGAATACCTAAATCAAGGAAACGAAAGAGATGGATGTGTCACGGTTTGAGTCCCCTCCCGATGCTTTTGCAAACAGACATTGAAACTATATCGGTCACATCATCAATACTAAAAGGGTCTTACTTAATACTGACCTTTGTGAAAATGTCCAGGGAGCAGTATGAGGTCAGAGTCAAACCATCAGCTGCTCATGAACGGTGACCAAGAAAAAAAATCTGAAAATATCACATCCACAAATCAGCTTTTCAAAATTTCAAAACAAACATAAAAGCCATCCTTAAAATGAAACCAGTTCCAACTGGATTGCTTCCTCGAGTGCACGATAAAAACCCATGAATTAGGAAAATCATCAAATGTGAACATATCCTGTCAAAACAACCCCATACCAGTTCACTGATTCCCAGAGTGCACAGAAACATGATTTGCCAAAATAAATCAAAAAATGAAGATATCTGGTTTTTGCAAATGAATTCTTTAATTCAACCCTCAAGAGGCAATTTGAGGCAAACCAAACACAAATTCACACAAACAATTCATTCACAGCTGGAAACAGTCTAGAAGTGCGAAATATGATAAAGCAGACAAAGAAAAATCAACTTCTTCCATTCAAACCAGATTTACTCTCGCCTGCACCAGGCTTCATTTTGAAGAACTCACTGTTCTGACCCACTAATCAGGAATAGAGAATAGCTCATCAGACAGTGATCAGCAAGGGAACTTTCATGATCTCCCCTTTTATTAAGCACAATCTTCTCCCGTCTGTGTATTATGTTCAAAAAGAAATCAACCGCATTTAAAAATCTCAGTCCATGAATCTATCCATTAGATGACAAAGGCAGTTTAAATTTAGATTTTATGCATCCTTTAGATAAACCTGTAATTACATCACTATAACTATGAGATCTTCTCCCCTTACTGTGCATGTAGGTGAACAGCTGTGCAGACAGGAGTTTGCCTTTGAAACCTTTACTGCAAACATTTCTGAAACTGTAAAAAAAAAAAAAAAAAAAAAGAAGTACTGGACAACAAAAGAAAGTTGAGATGTCATAAAGAAGAGTTAGACTACAGGTGGTATAAAAAAAATGATAGTAAGGAAACTGCTTGGAAAGTTGTTCACCTCAGCCTCAGACAGTTGGTATAATGGGCAGTTTGGTTAGCAGCAAACTGGTTGTACAAAAACTGAACTAGCGAATCACAAAATCCACAAAACTAACACAGCTGTAATTTCTACAGATAATGCTCTATCATAGTCATGCCAGCGCCTTGCATGGCAGCTCTGTCGCCAACTGTGCGTGTGAATGGGTAAACTGTGGGGCCCTTTGTAAGTCAAGATAGAAAAGCATTGTATAAGTGCAGTCCATTTACTGTCCATTTACTTGCAGGGGCATTTGTAGACTGTCTGTATTGTTATTTCAAAGCATATGCACCCAGAGCACAACAATGTTCCCTCAGGACCACGGTGCTACATAGAACAACACAAGAGTCTACATAACAAAAGGCAACAGAAATCTGCACAGTTTGGTTGGTTCGTTGGTCTGTTTGGTTGAAGTTGTACCTGTAATAGACTGAAAGCCAAAAAGTTTCCAAGGACGACTTTTCTGATGGCACATGTGGTGCATCAGGTTACCATGGACCATTTGTTAACACATGACGTTATGCATTTGAATATAATAAAATAACAGCTGCACAAACAGCACATGAGTCACTATCCATGGTGACGGATGCTTCCTGTGGCAGGATGACGAGTACATCCCAGAGTTTACCTGTTTATTTATACCCTTCATCTTCATGAGTGTCCTGCACAGCTGCAAGTGTGACTTCACACAGAGAGACAATCTGCAGTGGTAAATGCCAATTAAAGGAGTCAGGTTTTAAAAGAGACCAAACTCAAACAACAGACATGAAGGCAACAGACTGTTCATTGGGATTAACAATCAAGATCTCTGCTAGTTGATTTTCCTAGCAAACTGTAAGTTCTGTAAACATGCAGTATTTTTTTGAATAATCATAGTAATGTGAAGTATGTTGATTTGAAATTACAGAATTAAAATATGCAGTCATTAATATAATCCTTCAAGGGCCAGGTAGCTTTTAATTATTTTATGATTCAGAGATTTCAAACACATCTCACAGTCTTCATTCTCAAAGGTCAACAACAACATCTATGCACAGGCCTTGGGCCAACACGGCCAAGAGGTCCTTAATGAATTTGCTGAATGAAGAGTGTGATGAATTACAACAGTCCACAGATATCAGAAGCCTGGTTATTAGTGTCTTTTCATCAAAGGAGTAGTTGGGCATTTTGGGAGATAGGCTTATTTCCTCACTTGTTGAGAGTTAGATGAGAAAATGCCACTCTAAAGGTCCTTACACACCGGGAGCATTTTTTTCGTGCGATTAATTTGGACGTCAATTTTTTTTTCAAACTTGTATCCTGTCAATACAAGCGTTCACATCAGCGACGTTTTCTCGTCCGGCGATATTGCAGCATTTATTTTTTGGCATCAAGGTCGAATTTTCCGAAGTTTTGCATCCTGTGTGTCCACTTCTGACCAATCAGATTGCATGTTGTTGAGCCGTCACATTCACTGGTGTATCCAACATGGCCGACTGGCTGATTGTTTACATGTAATTATTATGTTACGTGTTTTAACATAAAAATTACAAGGACAACGGCCTGAAGGACAACTTGTGGAGAATAGCGTCGGATCTCATATATGCTAAGTATGCTAAGTTACTTAGTGTGCTACGTAACTTTAGCTCGTAAGCTAACCTGTTCAAATAAAACATACTATTTGTATTTTCACTGTCTCAAACTCAATCGCGTTGCTGTCACATTCGCCATCACTTGAGGTTGAAGTAGACTCCATTTTCGTCCTCTCTTTTCCTCCCGGGACGCGTCTTTTTTCCCCCTCGGAAAGTCGCAAAATCGCATCACGCTTGATATGTATAGTCAGGCGCGTCAAAATTCGCCTCCAAATATTTCGCACTTTCGTGTCGTATATTCGAGTCGTTCCCGGTGTGTAAGGACCTTAATACTGTATCTGTCCACCAAATATTAATCCATACATAAATATCAAAATATACCAAGTATATTTACAGACAGGAGGTAGAGGACATATTGTTTGTTCTATGGATTTTATATGAGACACAAGCCTTCAGACACAGTTCAAAGGAGCAGTCCAAGACACATTGTAGACGCAGCTATGATGTGCTTTGAGTATTATTCCTCCTCTGTTCTCCACGCATGTCCTAATGCTAATGGTGAGGAAATGGTAACTGACCTTTTTGATCAACCATTCACACTCTTCTGCTTTGATCTCCCGCCGACCCTCCCTCTCCTCCCTGTGGTTGATCTTGCGGCCTGCCTTGTTCCTCCCCTTCCTCCCTCCGCTCTGTGTACTTCACCCACATTGAGGGCACTGTGCTTCCCCCCCTCTTCTCCCCCTGCTTCTGACTCACCACATGGCCCGGCGTGTGAGTGCGTACGAGCAGAGAGTGTGCATATGAAGTGTCGGTCGAGAGAAAGATCGTCAAAATCCACATGGCTGCCCACTCTTTGTTATTAGGTTTGGTTGTTGACCCCGTGACAGCCACACAACCGACGTGTCCCACTGAGAGAGGCTCGGGTACGACAAGGGTGATAACGACAAAAAGTAGGGGGAGAGAGAAATTCAATCAGATCAAGAGAGAGAGATGTCACATCAGAACTGAGGGGACAGGAGAGAACGAGATGGATGGTGAGACAAAGTATTAGTCACTCTGTGCCCCCTCTGCCACGATCACAATTAGGCAGGAAAGATGGCATAATGAATATGAATTACAGTGGAATACATTAAGGCAGCCCATCAATCCCACACACTGCATTTGCTGACCAGACACACGCACAATAATGACAACAAGACAAAGGTAGCGGTCTAGTGTTTTGTTTTGTCAGGCCGGTGAGCAGAGGCCGTGGGAGTCGGACATTGTAGAGCCCAGTCGTACGTTATCTAAGTGACCAAAATCATGGAGCCGTCAACAAATTATTTTCCTTTTAATGCCGTCTAATGTGCTCTCCTCATGTCTGAATGTGCTCAAGTTAGAGAACACATTTAGTGCTATTTTACACTTAGTCTTTAATTTCATGCAACTGGTGTCTACATTGCATCCTGATATGATTCAACCATGCATTTATACTTTGAATTACATTGCTCACTGATGCATTTGCGACATTCAAATCTGTCAGATAACTTAAATTTAGGGCAAGATATCAACAGTGCACGGGAGAAAATGATGTATTACCATGTTTAATGAAGCTGTAAATTTATTTCCAAACACTATTTTTTGTTCAGTAATTCTTTAGATAGTGACACATTTTTGTAAATCAAAAACTAACAGTGAAAACAATGGAGCACTTTGTTTCCCTCTTCTCAAGATCACCTGACCAAATCACCTGAACACCAGCTGCTCTTCATTCCCAATCAGCCCCAATGGAAATAAAGGCCAGTTTGCAGCCAGACTGTGCTTTCACATTACAATGCTCAGCTGCTGTGTATTTCCTGCTGGCTGATTTTCAGAGCTCCCTGCTGGCAACTATAGACCTGTTTATTTGACCTCTGAACTTTTTCAGAGCACTTAAGTGTGTCTGCATCTGGGTCCTCACTCCTGTTGTCTGTGACTTTTGACAGAAATGTTGTTTAGATGAAGTCCAGGTGTGAAATGATACTCCATCTCAGGATTGGGTTTGAGATCCACCCACATTAAATATACCTTGAACAGAACGCAAAGTCCATCAGATGACTAAATCTGACGTTTAAGACCTAGACCTGCATTTGTGCTTGTCACAGTGTCTATTTCAGTCACAATAAAGAAGCTGAGAGACACATACCACCTACACTCAGTGACAGACTTTCTTGAGGTTTGTTGTACAACCCTGATCAAAATGGCCAAATGATATGCACCATTATCTTGAAGGAAATGAGAGATTTCTCTGGGTTTGAGCATTGTTGGACACATATGGGATGTGAGCACAGCACTCATAAGACAACATAGGTGTAGTTGTATTCAGTCCTTTGCCTTTAATACAATATCAAATATTACACTTCAGGAATATCTTTGCTTATGACAAAAAAAGAACATAGTCTGCTGCTTCTTTCGTTCAATTCAACTTTGTATTTTGGGTTTGTAACTTTTTTCCTTTTTACTATTTCAGCCTGAGTTGAAAAGTTTTTTATCTCTCAACCAATCAACACATACTACACTTCTCAGTTCTTATCTAACACTTGAGTACAGTACTCCAGCTCAGCTTGTTTACCTCCACGCTTGCCATGCTGCCTGAGAGATTCTCATCTTCAACTTGAGCCATCTGCTTTCTGTTCATCTCCACCAAACCCTGACAGTCTGAGCCGGCTTAGCAATGAGCTTCGCTGATTAACACAGGTTAAAAAGTAAACATGTATTGTGTGCATAAGCTGGAAAAACTGTGTTTATGAGTGCGAGTGTGTGCATAAATGCACGCATGTTTGAAATGCGGAGAAACACAGCAGAGGTCAAACGAGTCCTAATGTGTAAAAATGGGACTATGAGAGTTAACAAACTGGGTGATCACATATTCAATCATCCACAGTTCAGAGCGAGGGGACGTGAACTGCGAGTTTAAAGTGTTAGTCTGAGGGTGGGAAGGGTGTTGGTTCTACGAGTGAGTGTGAAGGGTGAGTACACAACATCCAGTAAGGCTCGAGTCACCAAGCAGAGTGTGAAGGTCTTGTGGGAGTGTCCAGATGTTACTGTGAGAGACTCGACTCAACTCCCCCTCTCGTCTTGACATTTTCCAGAAACTGAGTCTTGCATGACATTCAAAGGTCCAATAAGCATTTCTCAAAGGAACATGATGATAAAAATGTTTTGTTTTTTTCTTGGATGTTCTGTGATTTCATGTGCACCAAACTGTACTGGATAAAAAAAAAAACATTTGATGAATGCAACACAAGACTGTACATACTGTGACCATAAACATCAATGGAGCAACAATAGCCTCTTATACCCAGATCATTATGTTGAAGTGCTGCAACTGCTCTGCTATATAGGACGACTGAAGCCCCTCTCAGACATGCAAATCTGTGTGTAAATGTGTAGCAATCATGCCTGCTGCTCTCATGTCTGAAGCCTGATTGACTTATATAGGTCAAGGTCATAGTCAGACCCAGTAACGTTTCCATAACACTTTCAACATGGCACAGTCTGAGTTGACTGCAGTTTGATTAATATAAAGGTTGCAGCAGAAAAAAGGTCAAACTCACAGAGAGAAATTAGTCCGTCTGGTGATCATTTGTACAATTCTCCCAAAAGCATAATCTCTCGTGCTCTATTCAAATTAAATAATGTGAACACTGAATTAACCAGTCTGAGTGAGAGGACAGAAAACACTATTCTTCCTTGATATTAAACATTTCAATTCACTGCAGTTTTCCAGGGTAATATTTTATGTAAATATCCTCAATGTCTGAATTAATCTGATCGGGAAAATTTACATAAAAGACATGGCCCATATCGCTGTTTGCAAACAATTTCAAGAGTAAGATTTCACTGACAGCAATTTAGAAACTTGCTCTATTGTACTGTAGTTTTTTGGGATTTGCATGAATTTCAAAGTAAAAAGAGGATGAGAGTCGACGTCTCTCTGTGCCATTAGCGTGTCTAATTAAGAGGGACGCACTCGAGGACACAGGTTACTGAACCAAAGGTATCAAAGAGGCTCTTGTCCACCTACAGACTCCCAGAGACTCCATTGTCAGCGACCACAATTCATCTGAGAGTAAACAGTCTCTGATTACACATTTAAATGTACCGAGTAGAGCTGACACATCAGTGAGGAGGAAAGAGGAGGGAGACGGAGCTGTTTGATGAGAGGTTCATCTTCCATTTGCAACCAAGTACTGCATACTGCAAACAAACACAAAGTAGAGTAACAAGCAGGGGAGAGAGCAGGATGGATAATGAAGTAAAAAATGATATATAATCACTACCTCCTGTAAATCTACTGCCCCTCACCTCTCAGTTAAACATCCTCATATTTTGTCTGTTGCAAACCAATCATGACAAAATTAAACCCTTAGAGTCACGGAGAGAGTGCAATATGATCATCTGCCTGACTCATTGATCCTTTATCTGACGGAGGTTTGTGCACGTGAACAGCTCTGAAATAGCAGAGCTGTACTGCATATTGATAAATCCATGGCTGTGTCCGGAATTCTGAAGTAGCAGATGGATTTGCAAATGTGCCTTGTTCTCTCAGTCCTGCCCTCCTGTCACTTTAATCTTGGATATATAATGTTCTCAAACTCTATTCTATAATTACTCGATTCTATACTATATTGTAGCCTATATGCTCTATAGACTAGTGTCACCTCCATGATCAAAGTGACAATGAGCAGAGCGTAGTCAGAGAAGAGCAAGAGACACACTGCAGCCTGTAGTATTCCTAAAATATTCCTATGATTATGCAGTGTTGTCTGTGCTGCTGAATATTCACCTCCAGACTAGGCCACTCCGAATAAATATTCTAGGAGAGATATGACGACAGATTTACTTTTTACTATAGATGTTTGGTGCAACCTTGTAGTGGAGCAGCTGCAGGAAATTAGCCTGCACTGATCCCACTCAGCTGCTACGGTTTGATCATTCAAAGCAAAGTTTATGAAGTCAAAACTATGGTGTGTTTTAAAAAATGCATTATCAAAATTGGATGTTCATACAAGTTCATAGAATAGGCCTACGCAAAATATGTATTTGGCATAATGGCAGGGAGAGAATGAAGATAATGGGATAAAGTGGAATTGTGGTATTAGAGATGTTATGGTTAAAGTGTGCAGCATCTATGGGAGGTGTGTATTAGTGTGTGTTTTGGTTAGTGGTGTACAAGCAGGTGGGTCCCCCCCTTTTTAAAAAAAAAAAATTAGCAAATCACTGACTGAATATGAGTCACTTTTCCAGGATTAGTCCATAAAGGATTACGACAACTCTGGCACTCAAAATACAACAGCTGGCCCCAGTATATCTGAGTTATTTTTTATCGATGAGGATTGCATCTGTAGGTTGGAAAAAGCCAGGCCAGGGTCGTTCCACAAGTGGTCTAATCAGAGCCCCAGAGTCTGTTTCTGTCATATCCTGTTCCTGACACTAAGATCATAACATGAGTCAGGCTGAAGGGCGAGCTTTCCTTTGATTTACTGGGGTAAAAGAAAAAAAAATTGCTATGAGGCTCAGGGACTTGGTTGACGCCATTCCGACGCAGGTGCATGGAGTTGTCATGGCGATAAAGGGATTTCCTGTTCACCAGTCGCAGCATAGAACACACTGTTTTACCATCTGATGGAGCTCTGCACCTCCACAGGTGATCCCCGAAAAAGTCCCCTCCCACGTCCACATGCAGAAAAGAACACTCGAACACACGGACAATCCCAGTTAGTTTCCATGGGCGTGCGGCTTTTAACAACAAAACACTTTTTTGAATGCATTACCTCCTCCCACTTCAGCCTGTTTGGCAAATCAGTGTTCATTAATGAAATAGTTGTTTGCTTTGCTCCAGCGAGTCCTGATGAAAAACATGTCAGTCATTTGTCATTCTGCTGTATGCACTTGTTTGTAATTAAGACAAATGTATTGATGCCATAAATGAAGCATCATGTAAACATATACTCAAGTATTGTATGCAAACATATTCTGAGGCATTTTACCTTTCTATTTTACTTACTCACCTACATTTACCTGATAGCTATGTTAAGTCTTCAGATTAATATTTTGCATGGAAAACATTATAAGCTAATACTTAGAAAGCAATGGATCTCCTTGTGAGGTTTCAGGTGTCTATGATCTGTTGCCACTATGTTTACTTCTGATATTTAATCATATAATTTAGCTGAATTCTTTACTCCTACTTCAACTTCTACTTTTACTTCTAATGATGTTTAAATATGTTGTATTACTTTTATGTAAGTAAAAGATTGACAACTTTAATACAATGGCTCCCACTCCAGAGTGAAATATCAGGAGTTCCTGTAACGCATTTCTCAAGTCAAGTAACCTGAAGTCTCTAAAGTACAGTATTATTTTTTTTTCACCTTTATGAAGAAATGCATTTTCAAACTAAGATCTTTTTATACTTATCGTAAAACGATCACCGTGAGATCTGTACTTTCTCTTCCGAGAACATTTCATTGCAGTCATTAAGCTCTTAAATCGATCGTCACGACTAAAAAAAGTAACAGGAAGATGAGTTACCATGTGCAGCTGGATGACACAACCGGTATTTTTTTTTTTCATCTCTGAGCCCCAGTAGTTCATTTATGCCATAATGGCCGGGATGAATACTCAAACTGGAAATACAGTATTCAGTATTCAAATCCATCTGCTGGCGTAAGTCACATTTGGTAACCAGGCTTTACAATTACCATTCTTGGCCGACTGTGCGATCCCAAATTTTCTGCTCTGCCCTCATTTTGTAACATCTATTAACATTTAACAGAGAGAAAAAGGCTCTTGTGACATTTGGGAGCATTGCATAAGTGTGGTGAAAGGCCAGGGAGGCAGTGTTAGGAGTTTATCAAAGATGTTGACTTCGTGCCTGTCGGGATGTAGGTGTCAGCAACATGCCTGCTGCCAGAAGATCAGAAATGCTGAAAAACAGACTGTGAT
This sequence comes from Centropyge bicolor, assembly GCA_037975185.1. NCBI lineage: Eukaryota > Metazoa > Chordata > Actinopteri > Pomacanthidae > Centropyge > Centropyge bicolor. The sequence goes on along the minus strand of JBBMOC010000005.1, from coordinate 11,521,478 downwards.
ACCAAACACTTGTCTGCAACCTCTCACACAGGCGCAGGCAAATTATGCCACAAATACAGAAGCAACTAATGACCTGGCAGAGGCCAGGCCTGTCTCTGTGCCTGCTGTTCTCATTAAAAGCGCTCTCGCTTTGCCTCTGCTTTTGTGTCTTTCACGCTTTCATCTCTCCTCATTTCCTCTCTGAACCATGCTGCACTGTCCGGCTCTGGTGTAAATTCACCAGCATACACTTTAAGACATCGTAAGAGGAAGCTAACTTCACAAGGTTGGTTTCCACGAATCACAAAAAAAAGTTTACCCTTGCGCTTCAATTGCTGAAGTTTTGTGGTATCTGCAACCAAAATATAATGGAGGTGAATGAATTTTCCTCAACAGCAGCGTGACTGTCCAGAAAGAATATCCTGGCTCCTGGTCGTTTATCATTTGGGTGAAACGACCCTTTAACCGTTAATCACAAGCTTATTTAAAGCAAGTAGAGTCAAAATTTTCATAGTAACAACAGAGAGTTATCACATGACTGCAGCTCTCCTCAGCTTTATGGCACGTTTTAGCATCTTTTAGCTCTGTCTTTCGTTTTTTCTTTACTGCTCTGATCAGTTCCTAATGGGCTTAAGGTAAACCTACTGAACGTTACCTGCTTAGCACCAGTGTTTGTGGTGAACATAGTGAAGCACTTAGCAGCTAAAGAGCCTGATATTTTCCTCTGGAGTGTGTTGAGCAAAAACAGACTGTTGTACTATTGTACTGAGATTCATCAGGTGGACAGAAACACAACTCAGAGTAATTCCCAGTGTTGTTCCTTATCTGCTTGCTATGTCAGCTTTATCAGGTGATAATATGCCACTGTTGTGCTGGCCAGAACATCAACTAATGGAGGTCTAATTTTAAGTAAACAATGTAAGTTTTCAACATTCAAATCAACGCCGAGTCTTCGATAGATTTCAGTGAGAACTATTAAACTGATTAGGCGTATATGAAATAGACATTTGATTGCTGAACGTTGGAGGTCACTGGAGGTCATATTTCACCATCCTGCACATCAACCTCCACATCATTGTGCAGTGTGCATCATCTCAAAGTGTCAGCTGTCAGTCCTGAGAGGCTGTAGATGTGCAGAGGTGCAGACATGCTACCAATATTTTGTTATTGCAACTTTTTTTTCCTGTAGACTAGACATTAATTTATCTTGTTTGACTTAACAGTAGTTTTTTTTTTTTCCCAAATCAGAAGCTGGACAAGGCCTTTGTTGTTTTGACCGAAGATGGCCGTCACCATGTTTATCTAAATCTATTCAAAGCTCCCGGTAGTAAGAACCATGCGACCCTTTCGTATTTTTCAGTAGTTAACTTTGCTGTTCCAGGAAGCTCTCCTGCTGATTCACCTCGTCATCAAGTTTTATTTTTACTTTATTTTTTGTCCCAGTTGGCCTAGCAACTGGATTATGAATAACATCCCAGCAGTTATTTTTAATGGACTTAGCCCAATGGCATTATCATGTTGCCTAGCAAGAGGTTTATAAAAGGGCCAGCGAATCATTTTTGCTCCCCAGATGAGCTCTCTCAAGAGTCTCAAGTTTCCAATAGATAAATCTTTTGTGTCCACCACTGCATCTAACCAACTCAGTGAATGGAAAACCCTTGTATTGACCACTTTGATGTGTCTCATTTTTAGGGCCTTTAACGCCTCTATTTACGCAAACACTATATTTAATTATGACGACTGAAATTGAGCAAATGAACTCAGCTGCCTGTCAGAAAGAAGGTTCAAACAACTCTAGGACTGACTGGATGAACCTCTGCTTTCCCATCTGAAGGCCAGCCAGACAGAAAGAGTTAAGATGAGTCAAATGCAAATGGTAAATTCAGCCATGGGGATTAACAAGTTGGGGGGAAAAATGCATTAGGCAGTATTCTTATAATAGCGATGATATGTAATGTGGAAGGGATGAAGCCATATCCAGGTACAGGAAACTTTTTTGAGCAAAAAAAAAAACACTATTTGCCTAAGGAGGTAGAGCTGGTTGCATTAATCTCCAGGTTTGCAGGTTGCTTCCCAGCTCCTCCTGTCCTAGTCTGAAAGTGTCCTTGAACTTAACCCATACTTGTGCGTGTTGCATGGCAGCTCCACCACCATCAGTGTGTTAATGGGAGTGTGAGCATGTGAATGAGAGGCAATTGTAAAGGGCTTTGTCCGTGTGGGTAGAAAAGCACGACATAAATGCATTTGCTGTTTACCTCCTCGGCTCTGAACGGCCGACATAGCTGATGGACATGGTGGAGTGGTTAGCTGCTGAAGAGACTTTTCCCTAAGGAGAGTAAATATCCCTCTTACTTCAGTCAGGTGGGCAGAAACACAGCTTCAAATGAATGCTAATGTTGCTCTGTGTCTGCAGGATGCGTTGGTGTCTCTGCTTAATGCAGTGATAATATGTCAATGTTCTGTTTTAGCTGTCATCGCTGCTTTAAAGCTTCAAGTTGAATCTTGACATATATTTTATATTTCAGATATATACATGACTGTGCTGTTGCTGCTGCACCTGCTGTGGCTGCAACAAGACTTTTATTTTGAAGAGCGTAGATAGCAGGCTCAGAAGAATTCAATTCCAAAGTGAAATGAAAGTGGAGATGTGAGTGCAGGCCGTTTAGGCAGTGAGAGATGACTTGTATCAAAATGCTAGGAACAACAGCTTTTATGGGACAAAACAGTCTAACACTTTTGAAGAAAGGTGCTATGGGCAAACCAGGTTCTCGTGCTTTTTGAGTGTAAAATCGCCATTCACACGTGATGCTTCTGATAAATATGAGCTGTGAAGGCTGCTTATTCTGAGATGCCTTCTGGGTGTTTTCCACCACCGGCTGCCAGGAGAGAACAGGAATTATTAATTCTTCCTGTACACTTGCCAGTTCCTTCAAACTTGTCGTGCGCAGAACCTGCGAAGGTGTCATGATGGAGAAAAAAAAAAAGGATTAACCATTGCATTGCTTTTGCACATGTCAGTGTTCCACATATAGAACATTAATAACAGATATCCGAGGGAAGCAAAGGAGGTTATTATGAATGAATCACCAGGAAGTCCCCGTTTGGCTGAAATGTTCCCGCACCAGCAGAGCGCACGGTGATGTCATCAAGGAAGACGACATCACCAGGAGATTCCATGACAAGCTGCAGAAGGTCATCTCTCCCTCCCACAGCCTCTCTGTCTCTCTTTCCCTGTTTCAAGTGGTGCTCCACGCTACTTCTGCTCCTCCATGCTGATTGCTACACGAGAACGTAATCACTGTACCTCAGTGGAGGCCCCAGGAGGACGACAATCAAATCACCCTCTTGCAGTTTTTCTCACCCTCGCATTTTGTAGTCCACCCGCCACATATTAATATATAATATTCATAGTAAGGGTTTATGTAGTTTGTGATCCTAAAAAATATTCTGGTGCATGCAAAGTAGGTTACTCTTCCTGAACGCCCAGTGTTTGCCAACTGACCTCATCACCTGCCCTCCTTCCTCCTCTGCTCCGCCTGCGCATTTGCTTTAACCCGGTAAGTCTTTGCCTGCCTTCACATGGCACAGTAGGTATCACATGAAGGAAACCCACACACACACACACACACACACAGGCCCAGATATAGTCCATGCACATCTATGACGAATTGCACACCAAATCTAAAGACACCTCATCACAAATGAATGAATGGAGGAGGGTGAGAGGGGAAAAAATAGATGCATCACCCTGGAATTGATAAGAATCCGTGCGAGCCGGATATCTCTTTGTATGGTCGAGTCTCCTACACACATTCTGCTCTTGAAAACAGAATGACTCGCATGCATGGTGTCTGTGTGTGGGGAGGGATTCCTAAGTGACTATTTTAAGTATGTGTTATCAGATAAATCACCAACTCTCTTACATGAAGATTGGATAAAAACAACAGGCTGGGCTATGTTATGTAAATGATCTCTCGACCTACAGCAAGTAGGATGCCATGATGGAAGCATGAATGATGCACATGGTGGGTTCTTTCAAGCTGTCTGTTGCGAGGCAATGCAACCATTTTGTTTCTTGGTGGCAGCATTTACATCAGTCTCTAATTTTCTCATTCACCTTGATGGATTTAATGTAAAGTATGTGTTTTTTTACAATTGGCACATGATGAAAAGCAGACTGGCTGGGATGTGTGCCTGTTATATAAATACATGAACACACTTATTCTATGGAGTATGCACAAAAATCATCATGCATGTTAAAATATTTAAAACATTTCATTTGTATGTGTGCTGTTAGCGTACACTATTGTCCCATCATGCAATGCACTAAGGAAATGGAGGAAATGCTCACAGCTTCACACAGTAAAATTTGGTGTGCTGGTGTGAAAGTTTCGACTCCATCTTGAAAACTAAGGTTTTTTCTTCGTGACGTTTAAGGCGTTCCAAGGATTTCATAAATTGACATCATTGATGTCAATTTATGTTGCGCACTAAGTGTAACAGCAGGATAGTGTGACTTATAGTGCAATCTGTGCTTTAGACCCATTGTATGTCTGCAAAAATGAAATTCAGCTACTGGATGAATTTATGCAAGACGGCCTGCAGTTAAGAAATAATAGAAAATGCACCAATAAACTAATGTGCACTGCTTAAACTCTGGCATTAAGACAACTTTAGAAACTTTTTTTTTCCATGCACATCTTCCGTGTTCGTCCAACATGATGCATTTGATACAGTCACAACCGTTGTGAGTAATTAACCAATCGCAGATGCATCAGATGTTGATTTGGCGAGCGCAAATGAATTTGAACTCCCAACATTCATTAAAGGAATGAGTCAGCATGGCATCATAATGCCACAGTCTGTGGTTTACTGCTGGTTTGGGCAGATGGGAAAAGTAACTGTCAAGCACAGCTGATCTCAAACTGTAAAGATGTGTTCTCTGCACCCACAAATGAGAAGTGTGATGTTTCTGACACAACTGGGGAAGAACTTTCTTAAAAGATAAATATGACTCCTATCTGACGTCCCAGTGCTGATTTTCAGTTGTTTCATTCAACAGTATTAAAAAGGCCATTTCAGTTCTGACAATCCATTGTTCACTTTTCACATGGAAATTAACTGGATTAGATGAAGGCCTCTTGATTCAAGGCTTTAAAACATCAACAATGTTACTGTATATGGCAAATCTGGCCATGTATCATCTTTCATCATTTTGTATTATCAGCAAATGCAATCAAAAAACAACCCACATTGAATGTATCCTGCTAAAAACAATCTGATATAGAAGTCACCCAAAAATGAATAAGAACCAATATATGAGAAACACTTTGCACACTCTGTATTTTGGTAACATATTCCTTCATTAAAATGGACACTTCCTCTCAGCTGAGACTTCCTCCCAGCTTGTCAAACTAGCAAGGCCGTGTAAACTTGGACCTGAGCCTCTGAGCACACAGTGACATCTGCCTGACACAGAGCTGAGAGGGAAAATGCAGCTGAAGTTGAGAAACAACAACACTGACAATGTTTGCTGTTATTAGAGAATATTTCACTGAATGCAACAACTTATCATATATCCTTCAATGTTTTTGTATAACAGTCAAGATAATGGCTTTGGATTTATCAGGCTGCACAGGCAAAGGGTGTAACTCAGACAAATTAATTGTTGGTTTTGACCTCCTTGTCTGGGGTGCCAATTATAAAGGTGGCACACACTGATATTAACAGCACCATATTGGGTCCAAACAATGTGTTAACAAGTGGTGTGAATTTTTTCAAATTCACTTTTTAGCAGACTTAAAGCAATATTTTTGAACTTTGTCTGTAGAGAAGAGAGTCTGACCACCTGAGGAAGACCATGGATTGCACTAGATTTATTTATTGAGCTTTATATGGCACTTCTGCTGGCTGGCAATGTGAATTTGCATAAATCTTTAGTTTAACAAGCACCCTTGACATAGATTTAACACTTTACATTTAGGTTTAATATTCAGACTTAACATTGACATTATATTTAATAAATGCTTTATAAGAAAAACAAATATGACAAAGTTCACAAATATTGTTCTATACCTGTTAAAAGAGACTTTCTTAAACATTGTTTGGTTTGTTTACAGTTGCTGCTCCATGTTCTCTTGATATTTCCTGACAAGACAATACAGAGATAAAGTATTGGCAGCCCAGCGCTCAATCAAAACAGAGCAGCACAGCCTCTGAGTCACACTAACCCTAATTTAGACTTCAGCGAGCCATTTATCAAAACTGGAGGAAATAAAGTCCCCTTCAACTTTTTACACTTCTCTGTTCTCTGGGTCAAGTTGGATTCATTTCTAACAGAATGATATCCGGATGACAGCTTTATTATCTTTAACTCAGGACTGAAGTCAAACGCTGTGAGCGAGGCGAGGTGGCAGCAGATGTGAGTGACTCAGGCTCTGGTCAATGGCACATTATTATGTTTGCTACTGCTGCATTTGGTTCCCTCATTAGCTCTTGTTAGGACGGACTTGTTTTGTCAATTGGACGGATCACATCACAGCACAATGATAGTACGTCACATATTAAGGCATGGCAGTTGGCTTGTTGGTGCACTGATGGCAAATATGGAAAGATACAGCAGGCAGGAGCGGATGCATGGATTTGTCACATGTGGAAGACCAGTAGCTAGAATCAATGCAGAGAGTACATTATTGCTGATACATCGTACGATTCGTAGAATAAAGGTCATTAATGCAACAACCTTTAAAGAACAACGGATATGAGACTATTTTCAACCATTGTCAGAAATCCACTTCCCATGGAAAAACCGTGATTCCCATTCGGAAATAAACAACTCCATTACCGAAGGAGCATGTGGGCAACACAAAAAGACAGAAGTCACGAGTCTGAGAGCGAGCAGATACCCAGGCTTCATGTCAGTGCGGGTTTTCATATCAGCACCACGACCTGTAATTGAAGCACACAAAAGCGAAATCATTACAGGTAATCTCGGTGTAAAGCTGAGGCAGTCGCCCTCGCAAAGTCCTAAATCTATTGACTTATACATCTCATCTGCCTGGAAAATAAAGCCAATTACTGGAATCATTGCTCCTGAGGTTATTTGTTGCAACAATTACTTTGTCCCAAAGAAGATTCTGGAGAAAAATATGTAATTTCACACTCAGTTCTGAATAGTAAACGGTTACATATTCGAAGAGGTCTGTTTTTCAGATACACTTACTAAATCCCCTTTCTTAGTTTTACCGGCTTCTCAGCATTTTTTTAATCCACTCATCTATTCCTATGTCTCCAGCAAAATGTGATGGCCTCTTATTTAAGAGAACAGTTGGGGAAATCAGCTTGAATCATGATTTTGGAGAGAGAGGGAAAATGCAAGAGAGACAAAGAAAACAGAGAGCAAGCAGCAACAAGAGGCAGAGTAAATAAGGGCAGCCAGCTGTGGAAGAAGCCGAAAGGATTAAACAGATTATATTGCTAAGCTGAGTCCAACTGGTTCTTCTCCCAGTAAAAACAACTGAATCAAAACTAAGTCTCTCCAACGATGGCCTTTAAATCTCTGCTTCAATGTTTGTTTGAGTTTACTCTGTACTGTGTGAGCGGTTGGTTGCATGAGTGGGTGTAGGTGAATCGTTTCGGATACAAGTGTCGGCATGGAGGTGTGCACAGGTGTGGGTGTGCAGGTGGGTGCGTTTGAATGCATTGACCAGCCTACTTATTCTTTTAATACAGCACGACCACGCAAAGTCAACATCCCGTCCGCGACAGGGGAGCAGCCAACTCATGTGGACTATTTTTGATTGTTAGACCCTTAGTAGGGAGACGACCATCCTTTTAGAGGAATAAATTGATCTTTTGGGAAAATTACTTATTTGCTTTCTTGCTTAAAATTAGACGAGAAGATCAATACCGCTCTCATGTCATTATGGTAGGTTAATATACAGAAAGCCTGGAAACAGCTACAGCGGCTTTGTCGAAATGTCAGTTGTGTAATAGGAAAAACTGAATTGAAGAAATGAGAAGTTACAGTTTTATGGGGATTATTCTGCAGGCTATGTTTTGACTGGGTGCAGTGACTCCAGGAAGCCACTCCAGGCTAGCATTTCCCCCCTGTTTACAGTCTTTATGCTAAGCTAATCTAATTGGCTGCATATTTACTGATGATCACATGAAAGATGGGTCTATATTAGCAAGAAAGCAAATAAACGTATTTCCAGAACTGTTGAATTATTCCTTTTACATTTCAGTTGTTTACAGTGTTGTGCATTTAACATTGTATATTTTCTTTATATGATATTTATTAATACATACAATGAGTGACCTGCGTGAATGAGTGACATCCTGCTTTTACCCCACAGGCAGGACAGTGAATGGTTGATGGATTAATCCCCTTCAGATCCCCAGAAGACAACAGGTTCATATCTCCATGGACACAAAAAACATTATGATAAACCGTAGGAAACACGGTGGGTGGCTCCCTGTGACGCCATGTCTACTCAAATGAGTCCATATTGGAGCCACTCATAGTGATTGTGTGGGTGGGAAGTCCTGCTATTGTTTGCCAACCCTTCTGATGATTCAACCCTTATGGCACTCTCCTCCAGGAAAACTAAGAGTTGTCCCTTGCAAGTGGGACCTGCCAGCCGTCAGCGGCCTGTTCTGGGCATTCGTCCGACTGATCAGTCACACACCACGTGTACGGAGTGACGGGCGCCATGCGATGTATCATTCGAGTGGTATTCTGGCTGGGATTGACAGTGAAAGTTAGACCTGAGCCCTGGGCAGTGTGGGAAGAGGTGTGAACTAAATCATCATTAACTCCCCGCTGTATTTCGCCGCCACACACAGCCTCGCGGGGCAGACTTCTTCGTCACTGCTTGTCTGAACAACACCTCCTAGCACGGGCATGTTGTTATTTTTGGCAGTGATTGAAGGATATGAAGGACTGGATTTACATACTGCATAAACAAAAACAGCAAAGAGGAGGAATAAATAGGTAGGACAATGATGCGAAAACAGTCAGGGTAGCGTAGGACATCACAGTAAGGGTCAGACAAATCCTGGAGCACTAAAGCGTCTGGAATAAAGTTGCTTTTATGGCCATGAAATGTATATTCAAACATCGTCACTTGTATTTCAAACAGCAAAGATGAGGCAACATTTGCAGACAGAGACAACTTCAAATTTTCAAACAAGGGATTGTAGGTCATGACTAAAGACGTTATTATAAGTCATTATATAATGAATTATAAAACAGTTATAAGCCATTCATGAGAAAAACTTTTGGGTTGCCAGGTTGTGATAAATCATCCTCCAGCATGATACGTGCTTTGTCTTTGGATATATCTTTAGTTCATCAGGACATCTGCTCCTATAGACTGTTTGACTCATGGGTTGTTGTGAAAACCTTTATGAATGACATTTATGCATTTACCTCAGACTTGATGGCATATTTTAAAGTGAAAAAACAGTTAGCTTTTATTGAAGGATTACCAACATTTATACCAAACAGAAAAGATAAACACCAGCCAAAGGGAGTTTTCAAACATTGTTAGAAAAGTCTGTTCACTGACGTATAAGCATCAATAAATGATTTATTCAAATTAATGAATCCATTTGTTGCCAATTAAATTCTTTTTAAAAAAAAACACTGGACTGAGGAATACTGTGCTCAGGTCACCACACTGTGATAAACATTCCCTCTCCTCCGTAAATGTAGATGTAAAGACAAAGGCAAAGCTGGATGAACAGTCTTTTCAATCTCCCTTATTATTCATGTTTCTCATTTTGCCATAAGTTGTTTGACTTTCAGATTTGTGTCGGATTTATTTGATTGTACATGTGTGAGCTTTTCTTGTTTGTGTGCACGTCTCGTCTCACCAGTCGTCTGCGGATGAATTACATTTATTACAATAAATCAAAATTTCCATTCATATAATGTACAAACGAACTGTGCTGAGGACAACCTCTGAAGAGCGCCATGAACCACAAATCAAGTCCAAAAATACTCGACCCCAGACTGAGCGGTGAGTAATTTTTCCTTGTCCCCACAGAGAGCAGACGGCAGCTTCCACTGATTGGAAACACTAGACCAATAGACTGATGGGGGAAACAACCCATTCATTTTTTTCAGATGTAATAGGAAAAAACCTGGGATGACATCTTGGTCTTTACACATCCAGCACCTTTAACTTCAAGTTTTCATCGAGAAAAGTTGATCCGATTGGTTCGACTTAGTTGACATTGCAAAGAAAACTCATAAAAATCATATGTCGTGACCGATAAAATTATTTCATTGAAATGGCTGAAAAATAATATTCCAATTGTACTTGGCTGTGTAGTTGTATATCTCTGCAGCATTCGGCTTGGCAGCTCCACACGACTATTCCCACATGTACAGATTGTGAAAATAAACTCACATGTTGGTCTGTGCTTGTCTGTCAAATTGCTCTACAGTTTAAAACTAATATTATTTTTGGCTTCTTTTTGCTGTCTTTGAACCAAACTGAATTCTTAACCCTTTATCAGGGCAAGTGACTATTTTTGGTAATTTCAACACAATTTGCAAAAGTGAAAAAATTTACAACAGAAATAAAGTTTTGTGATGTCCACCAATAACACTCTTATGGTTGAATTTTTGAATTTCCACACATTGCCATAAGGTTGTCTAAGAGGATCTTTCCTGGCTTAGGAAGTCCAGGGATACAGCTTGACACTGTAAACTGTTTAGACTAAGCGAAAGCGCAGCAGACAGGTCTCCCTCTGAGAAACTGTGAGAATGATATTTAAGTGGTTCATGTGTCTGATATTGACCCACATCAAGCTGGACTACTGATCGATCCCGTGGCCTTTTTATGTTTGAGAGGATAAAAGTATTTCTTATACTCATGTTAGTCTGTGTGATCTTTGGCGCGCGTGTGTGTGTGTGTGTACAACCAATGTGAGTTTTAGACCTTGAGGGCATTTTTGGAAAGTGGGGTCTTCAGTTGAGGACAGACCTTCAAAGTTTGGGGTTCTGACTTGGTTTTAAAGGTTAGGTTAGAGGTACAAATGTGTATGTGTGTGTGTGTGTGTGTGTGTCTGTGCAGTGCTGATATGAGTGTATTTGTGTATGATTGAGTAAAACATGTCAATCATCAGACAAAGCAAAACAAGCTGTTGCAACATTTAAGATGACTCTTGCGAAACATATGATCAATATAGGAAAACAGTGTCAGACATTAAAGGAATATTTCAACTTTTTGCAAAATACACTTCAGTTAGATGAAAATATCAGCACTTTAATGTCTGTATGTTAAGTCCACCAAAACCTCTCACTGTCAAAGCTCACTAACTAACAAATTATTATTCACTTGTTTTTGTGACAAGGGAAATAGAAAAATATTTCATTTCATTTAACTCTATATTTCTCAATTAGCCACAATGAAATGATACTGTAAACTTGAATTTGTGTAAAGAAATGTGTCTTTTAATGACGTACACACCTTCATCATGTCTGTAGTAAGACAGCAGCTGTTTCTCCTTCAACATCTTCTGGACTCTATGCATTCTATATGTTTCAATATGCCACACAAGATTTCTGATGGCACTCACTCTGACATCAGTTACCAAGAAGAGCACTTGTCTTTCCCTGCTGTAAATTATAGGCGAAGAAATCTGCGGTGGATGAGGATGTCATATATGCTCTGACGCACGTCTCCAAGAACCCAGGGTACCTTTTAACGTGGACAGTCATGGTGTGCCGCATCTGGCTGCTGGAGTAAATTCCCTCCTTGGCTCATTTAAAGATGCTGTCGTAGTGCTTATTGCCTTTGCCTCAATCAGGAGGGTTTAATGGTTGCGCCGGCTCCCATTCTCTGCAGGAGCATGTGTGAGCAGGGGAGCAACTGAATGAATCAGCGAGGACGCCAGAGAGCCATTGAGCAAGCAGGAGGAAGTACACTCACTGATGTTATATTAAAAGCATTTTCAAATATTTTGTTCCTCAGTGTATGTAAATGTGGGTGGAGTATTAGAAGCACCTTTTAATGCAATGGCAGAAAAACACTCTATAACTATACTACAGCTGCAAAAACAATAGAAAAAGAAAACACTATCAACACGATCTCATCAGAATTGGAACAACAAGGTTCACAAAGGGAGGATTCATTGTAGGGTTGTTTACTGGTTTGCTGTATATTGTCCATGAGCTGCCATTGTTCGGAGTCACTGAGTGTAAATAACAGCACGTAAATTAATGAATCACATTTGCTCAGATAATGACATAATCACCAGGTGCAAGGTAACATGTTTTATCTACACATTAAAACCGCTCTGATTGAACAGTCATCACCGTCCTGTTGCGTAATCAACATTACTAACAGCAGAATGTCTCCTTAATGAAAATAAGGTCCTTGTTGTGGACTTGATTTCATTTTGCTTTAACATGCTTAAAGGATCGTTCTGGTTCAATACAGGAGATTAAAAAGGTTTTAATTAGTTTGCAAGAGAAAATGAAGGCAAACTCTAAAACTGGCCAAACTCTCTCTCTTGTAAACATCCATCATGGTTTATAGACCAACTGGCTAAATTCTAAGTATTTAAAATAATCTGTGTATGCTTATGTTCTCATTCTTATTATTCCAGCACAGGGGTGCACTGGTGGTTGCACTGGACTTACTGGGAATTCGGAGATGACAGGAGCAGGCGGAGGTCAGTCAGAAAAAAGGACTGGAGCACACTGACTGATCTGCAGCCTTTAATAGTGCAAACATCCCAATGCTCCAACACTGCTGCTGTTTCTTCATCAGAGTCATGTGTTTGCCCCCATGTAGTCAGTTTGAGATCTGCTTCTGAAGATCTTAATCTGTTACATTACCCTGATGTATATTCATGCTCGTGCTAAAAACAGAAATTAAGCATGTGCATCGGCAACTGTATCTCCCATTAAAAATTGGTTTTCTCCCACTCTCGCTCTCCGTTTCTCTCACAGTCTGAATGCAGGCTGTGATTAGATTGCGATCACAATGCGTCTTAATGCCTCCTGACATGGTTGGATGATGAAAAGCTGCATTGAAATTAGTGCAACAGTGGCCCTAATGAATGCAATTATACTCGTTTCAGCGGATAGTAAAGTGAAACGTTGTGGCACTGAGCGTTTCAAAGGCTTATGACGTGCTTTATTTTATTAAAGCAGCAGTGCCAAAAATTTTAGAATCACGTTCGGTCTCAACATTTAATTATCTTCACCATTTCGCATTCAGAGAGAAAATGAGCTGGATTGTCTTGCAGTTTTTAATTCTATTGCAGTGTCAGTCTACGCAGGAATTGTTCCTCATTGTTTCACAGACAATATGTTGAGATATAGGAAGGGAAACAGAAAACTGCAGGTCCACTGTCCCTTTCACATCGAGTGCTGGCTGATATAAGAGACAACATGACAGCCTTGTTATTCTCCCAACAGCCCCCTGGTGTTTGTTTTCCTCTGGGGTTTTTTTTTTTATCGCAAATGTTATGTTGATGTCCTAACACTTTTCTTGTTTTGCATCTTTTCTGGAACCTGACACATGCTGTCTGTAGTTCCTGTGTTTGGCTCCAACAAGTAAGTGTACAGAATGATTGAATTGCCACCACTTTGTGCCATCAGGAGTAATGTTTGTTTTTTTGCTTCTGAAAATAGCCAAGGAGAACATTATGGAGAGTGGTGGGTGAAGTCAAGTTCACTGGGACTAAACTGACCTTGTTTCAGGTATTCACATGTAAACAAGTCAAATGAGGCCAACCTTACTGTTACATCTGACTCATAAGACTCATATGTACTTTTCAAAGTTTATCTGAACATATGATGGATGGATGGATGAATGGATGGATGGATGGATATTTAAAGCTAAGTGTGTATACAATTTAATTCATGAGTTTATTTTTGTCTTTGTAAAAATAGATGAATTGCATAGACACTCAAGTTGTATTAAGGCATCAATCAGCTTGTTGTCCAAAAAGCATGATGTCAAATCAATCAAGCAAACAGACACTAAAAGACAAAATTACAGTAAAGTTGGCAGAGCAGGAGACGCTAATGACTAAAAGCACACCAGTCAGTGAAGGAGGGAATGAATAAGACCAAGCAGGAACACGACTGGGAAATAAATACTTTGGCTCAGTCTTCAGCAGTCGTTTCTTTATCACCCACTTCACACCAGTATCTGTGAGTGGGTTTGACGAGTGGCCAGGCCGAACCAAATTATATTTTTATCACTCAGACGCAACATGGTCAGATGACTTCGTGTGATATAATCACAATGAGGGAAATGAACAATGAAATTCCAGAATCAAGTCTTCAACTTTGTCATTTTGTTAGCAGGAGGTGAAGATACTTGTCAAACAGTCTTTGAGCAAACAAGCACTGTCAAAGTAAGATGACAAGTATCAATGCAAAATGAAGTCACTATGGGACTTTTAAATGATGCTGCACATTGATTTGGTTTTACAATGAAGGAGAGCAAAAAAAAGAAGAGCACTTTTTTAATTTTAGTGCTTTACTTCATCAGATGGACAGAAACATGACTCACAGATGTGTAAATAGAACTATATTTGCTCTAAATTTGCCATAAAGCCACTTTAAATGGTAAAATTATGTCAGTGTTTTCACACACACACAACGCTTGATCTGGGCTCCATTAGAGGGATCCCCACTATGCTTGATGATGGTCTTGTAAACTGAAACTCAAAATCAATAAACTGAAGCTCAAGTGGGTTGTTCTGCTTAATAAATGCTCATCTTCCTTGTTCTCCAGTCAAAGTGTCTCCATTGACAGACAGCATTAATCTGCCACCTGGGAGATTTAATTTAAACCTCTAATTAGTCGTGGAGAAGCTAATTTTTCCTCAGGAAATCAGTTCTGTTAATTAAAGACGAGACTGAATGTTGGACTTCTCCAAACGCCGTCTGACAAGAGGCAATCTGGTTTACAAGGTGTCTTTAATCAAGAACCAGGTTTAATCCCTGTCCTGGAGACTGGCCAAGAATATTTGAGAGAAAGATGAAATGGAACTGCATGGGGACTAACTCTCTCTCTCTCTACCCAAGGTTAATTTATTCATTGTGCACGCCTGCTTATTCCTGTGCAGGGGGACAGGGAGGACAGAGCCTGTTCCAATATGTGCTGACACACAATTATAAATAAGCAAACACATTACAGGCAATTTAAGTCAAGTCAATTTTATTTATATGGCCTAGTATCACAAATCATAAAGTTGCCTTAAGTGACTGTACAATCTATATACACCCTCAACCTTAGGCACTTATTTCACTTCATTTACCGCCCAGCATGTCATTAGATGGTGGCAGGAAAGTGGAGCACCTGGGATAAACTCAAGGAAAGTGCGAAAATGCAAAACTGCGCACAGAACAATCATTTTGCATCTGGATGTTAGTAGACAGCAGAGCCACACTGCTGCTGGCTTGAATAAATTAATGAGTCAACTCAGACTTATGCGATCAACAGTTCCTTTAACTCGGCATACTGTAACAGATCTGTACACATCAATGCACTACCGAGAGGGCACTGATCAAAAAAAAAAAAGGTCATGGATTACGTAATGATCATTATGTCTACAAAAGATTCGATGCCCACCGGCGTATCTGCCACGGTCAGAAGCCGCTGCTGCTGCAGGTTGTTTTTCGCAGCAGCAGCTTGTGTCTGTCGGCTGGATGTTATGGATGTATGAAAGCACCTGGGAGCTGGAGAGCTGCAGGATGTAGGGCAAACCTGCAGAGACACCATGCAGATGGAAAAGCAACTGATCAAAGTGTCATTCTGACACAGTGTCCTTCACAGTGGACGCAGGAAAGACCAATATACTCTAATGTAACAGTAATAAACCAAAGGTGTGAAGATAACATGACATTTGGGGAGGGAAGACTGCTGGGAGTGCATACCTTATGTGGAATGAAAAAGCCACCTGTGTGTGTGTGTGTGTGTGTGTGTGTGTGTGTGTGTGTGTGTGTGTGTGTGTGTGTGTGTGCATATTTGTTATCTACTGGGGACCTTTTTCCAGTTTAAACTCAGACCAGTAGTCCTCATGGGGACCAAAGCAAAATGTCATTCCTGAGGTCCTGGTTGCAAGGATGACTGCAAAACATGTGTGTGTGTGTGTGTGTGTGTGTGTGTGTGTGTGTGTGTGTGTGTGTGTGTATTTAGCTTTCTTTATCTGTGGACAAACACTCAAAGTAAAGTACACACACACCAGCAGACCTTAGTGCTCAGAACAGTTTTGTCCTATTGAAAGCGAACACACAAAATGTTATGTGTTCATACAAAAGCCTTGAATTCTTAACATGTCCCTCTGAAAGAAATTTGTCTCTCACTCTTTTTATTTATATTTTCTTCATTCTTTCATTTGTTATGTCCACCTTGTGCACCCACACACTAATACCAGTGGAACAAAATGTCTTGTGTTTCATCTTTCTCAAGGAAATATCTGAAATATAGTTTCTCACCCACAAGAGAGTCTTGATAAATATCAGGTTGGCACATGTTAATTGGATCCATTAAACGTGATAAAAGGGGAACATTGACAATATGGACAACCTGTTGTTTCTTGTTGCTCATCTGCCTAATGAACAGTGTGAGTGATTCAGATGGGGTTTTAGTTCGTCATATTGTGTGTGTGTGTGCTTATGTGAGACACAGATCAAGAGGGGGCACATGTACTGTATCTCTGCCTGTGTTTGCATGGGTTTGTGTGTGTGGGAGAATGAAAGAGAGAGAGAGAGCACATATGCAAATATGTGTATCAATGCCTGATTCAACGTTCAAATAAATCTGAAACTGTTCCCTTAAGAAACCAGCCCTAAAGCCTCCATGCAATACTGGAACCAAATGTTTGTCCTTGTGATGATGAAGACGCCACAAATTAGAGGTCCCTGCTCTGAAAAAGAGTACAGAAGGAAGGGGAAAGTAGAAAAGAGCTCATCATGTTGTCCCTCCATCGCCTGCTCCTCTCCACTACACAAGCGCAGAAAAATGGATTTCCGGGCAGCCCAAATATGGTCAAGCAACGATGAGGTGTGCAACAGATGAGTCATCCCTCAGACTCCCACACTCGCCAGCCTTGCATGTGTGTGCAAGACAGAGAGGGAGAGAAAACAGAGTGAGACAGCCAGAGAATAAAGAAATAAAAGCACTGCAAACACTGTGTAGCGCTAACCTGCACAAGCAAGTAATGGTGCTCACATTATGACATCCTCACATTTCCACTGAGGAGATAACGAATGACTATGCATAACATTAATCTCTGCACTGTATCAAAGCCACTGGCAGCACAAGCCAACAACCTGAAAAGAACAGGTGCCTGCTTCCCTTGCTTTGCCTTGTATGCGCCGTGTACTTTGCATTGCATTAAGATGTAGATGCAAAATTACATATCTTTGGTTAATTGTGCAATCAGGACTAAATTGCACATTTCATGACGCGCTCAGAAGTGTCGTCAGATTTTTCATCTTGCACGTTTTCATAGAAGTGACTTAAGCTAATGTTTGATGTGCAAACGCTGTAAGTTTGTAAGTAAAGTTTTGCTATGCTCCACACACAAAACAAGATAGCAAGAAGGATGAAAAATGAAGCGATAATTCTACTAATATAAGATGATTAGGATGTGACAAGTGCAGCACAAACAAATTTTGGCCTGAGTGAAAGAAATGTACGCTCATTATTTCCTCAGCTGTAGTTTTGTCAGTCTCAGTATTTTTGCTCAAACCAACAACATTTTGGGCAAAAGTGCAAATGATGGGAGCAAGAAAAACCAAAGCCGAGTGTAAAAACATGTGGTTTTACACAGTGCCAGACTATTTCCTGGCTGGGAGTAAAACTGGCTCATATAAACAAGATAGTGAGCTATGGGAAACATGGATCCAAAAGTCACATGCTGTGCTTGTATCACAGCTGAAAAGGTGATGATGTTGCAGGTTCAGATCACATGTTAGATTCATTAGAACCCAATACCTAACTGAAGGTAATAATCAAACATTTATAATGAAACATAATCATAAACATTACAAAATTGAAAATTGCCACTAATCATTTTGGAAAGCTCCGAGCCACGTAAATTAACTTTGTAGACCTTTCAATTTAGATGGAATGAGTGTAATCCCCTCTGAGCCAGAACAGCTTTTCTCTCTGCTGTTATTGTGCCAAGAAACAGAATGGTATTCCGACGTTTTATCGAGCTGGGACATTGGTCTTTTCTCCCAAAAGAAGAATTCAATTACACATGAAGGGAATTTGATTATCATTCAGTTATTAAATCGCTACAACTTATTTTAGCTCCAACTACATTCATTTGGATATCTATATCTCTCTATATATAAATGCTCTTTGGAGACACTGACAAGCTGTCATATCTTTTTTTTTTTCCTTGCTGAGATGACAGCCAAGCAGCAAGAGTCTGAGAGCCAATTTTATTCTTTGATGTACAGGTAGTCACCTAAAAGGGAGGTGGAGGTGTGTGGGAAAACTCGCTAATGACATTCACTGACATTCATACCACACATTGATGTCTTGATATATTATTAGATTTTCACACTGTTAACGACATGCAATGTGCTCGCTGTATGTATTTGCTTACCTGGGAAGACACTGTATAATAATAATCTTATGAAATTACTGACGACCATGTGGGTCATTTGAATCTCCTATTGAAGTAAATACCTCTGGAAATCAGCAGCTTTCAGGTCAGACACTGTGACGTCAGTTACTGGGAGTCAATACTGTTCTCATATTTTAGTTTGTCAAATGATCTTTAAAGTAAAATTTCACTTTTTTGTCAGAATCCAAATTGGCTGGCATAAATACTGAAAACAGGGGGAAACAACGAGGTTGGTTCTGTCCAAAAGAAAATCTGCCTACGAGGGCTTTTAAAGCTCCCTAATTAACAAGTTATATTTTGTTGTTTAATGGCATGAAAAACAAGAAAAAGCAACCAAGAGCCAAGAAAAAATCTGGCACAAAATGGGTATTTTTCATGCTTTTATACTGACAGAACAAAGATCTGTCTTTTTTCAGAATTGGCTCCCAAAACTCTTTTCAAAAGCTGAACAAGAAGTAGCAGCCTCAAGGCCAGCCTGACTAAGCTTTGTCCAGATTTCTCCTCCCCTCTCCAGTTGTTTGGGATTCACCACACTCCTCACCCACAGGTAACACCATGTATGTCTTTCCTGCAGCGGTGTCGGTTTCCTCTTCGGGAGCCTGTCGTGGAGAGGCCTTCCTCTGGCACTAAGTGTAGTGAAACTCCTGTGAGTCACTCTGATATGCCTACATCTCCCTCTCTCTCCCTCTCTCTCTCTCCCAGTTTATGAAATTCACACCACCTGCCCCGGCGATTCCTAATGAAATTTGGCTTTCTCATAGACATGAAGATGACTAAGAGCAGTTCAGTGCGTACTGTTAGCATGCTGTTGTTGTTGTCATTGTTCAAAGTGGGGAACAGCAGGGAAGCCTCGATTGGATTAAAAAGGGCTTTGTGTTCTTGGCAAAACTTGCGTCTTCCTGATATGAAGCAACACAAACACAAATCAATATGAAGCATTTTCTTCCACACAATTCTCTGTCTTGACCTGTTTCTTTTTTCCATTGCAAAAATCAACCTTTTTGGCATAAGCCGCACCTGATCCGTCCACTTCCTGACCCCATGAAAGATGCTGGGTGAACTCATACCTGCTCTTAAGAAAAAGCCAGAGGGTTCAGAAGAGCTCTGCTGGATGTTGCATTAGAAGAAAAAAAAAATCAATTTCCTGCCTCAACTCATGGCAGAATTTCAGGAGTTTTTCTGCTCCCTGTCTGTATTGATCACCAAAACAGTTGTGCTGCCACCCAGGATGCTCAGCAGACACTGCGATAAATGGGAGCCGGAGACAGTGGCAGAGTTTATGGCGAAATGATGAGGCCCTGCGGGACATCGATCGCAAGAGTGAGACCTCGTCTTAGTGTCTGTCCTGCTGAGTCTGAGCTGCATGAGTGAGTCTTAAAACATGTGAATCTTGAGACCTATGAAATGTGTTTGCACCTCATTAATGTCAAGCCTGTCTCCCAGAAATTATGTTTATATACTACTAATGTGCAACATTGGGAACAACACTGAGGGAAAAGCAATGCGGAAACATAATGAGAAAACAGTGTTAATTAATGTATCTGACAAGTCGCCCACAGCACTTGGTTACGGTTAGGGAAAGGTGGGTGAATCAGAAATCAGTTTGCTTTTCAGCACGTAAACACTTTCTCTAACCTGAACCTTCCTCTATGGCTTTGAAAATTTGACATTTCCTTCAATTTAAAAAACATTTCCAATGACCATTATCCACCATGAGTCATTTCCTTGTTATAGTCCTAAGATCAGATTTACCTCCCACTTCACCAAAGAACTATAGAAGTGTGTCACAGCCATGGTGCCCTAGTGTTTTTCCTCGTGCTTCCCTGAGTCTCCTGTGCTCTGGTCTGTCTCTCCCTGTGTCTTTGTGTCTGTGATGTGGGTGTGGCGATCTCTCTCTGATTCTCCTGGCTCCTGCTTATTGTGCACACCTGCTGAACCTGCCCACCTGCTGTTCATCTACTCATCAGCCCAGCAGTACACACAGGCTCCTCACTCACTCGGGGTCAGATTGTTGGCTCGGCCTCAGCGGTAGTCAGAGCTTGTATCTCCAATGCTGTGTATTTCTGAGTGCTATTTTTGATATAGTTATACATTATCTTTTCCCAAGTGCAATCATGACATGCATGCCACCGTGCACCCTCTGCCTCCCCTCGCTCTCAGCTTCAGTGGATCACATCACGTCTGCCTGCTTGGTAGGTAACTCCAGTCTGCCCACGCCGCTCTGTCCGCCCAGGCTTGCCTGAGTCTGACATCCACCATCGCCTCTCTGCCTTCTGTTTCTGCCAGCCGACTTCTCCTCGCCTCTCCACTACAATAAATCTTCCTTATCTCACCTTACACCTGAGTCTGTGTCCTGCATTTGGGCCCACCTTGCAGAACCAGAACGAAGTGTCAGCAACATGGTGGCAAAATTACTGCACAGTCTCCATCATCTGCAGTTTCATCCTCAAAAAAAGTCATGAATTAACACTAATAAATTACACTAAACAAAAATATAACACTTTTGTTTTTGCTCCCATTTTTCATGAGCTGAATTCAAACATCTGACTTTTTCTATGTACACAAAAGGCCTATTTCTCTCAAATATTGCAAATCTGTGTTAGTGAGCATTTCTCGTTTGCCAAGATAATCCATCCACCTCACAGGTGTGGCATATCAAGATGCTGATTGGACAGCATGAATATTGCACAGGTGTGCCTTAGGCTGGCCACAATAAAAAGCCCCTGCATTTATATTTTTGTTCAGAGTTTGGTTAATTTGGTTAATTAAGATTCACATTGCTTGCATCCACTTTGTTTATCTGCAAATATGTGACATAAAAATATACATGACTGACCAGCTTTTATAACAAATGTGTGTTCAATATACAGTATGTTGCATCCAGCAGAGTGTGACACTAACTGACAGCCTTCAGTCAAGATGTGTTAGAGAGTGATGTTTTCTGCAGAGTGATGTGTGGCTCAAAATCTGGCCTCACGGATGAGATTACTTTTGAAACTTATCCGCTCGTTGTCTGTGTCTATCCTCTATTCGTCATGTACTGGCTGACAGGGGGGAAAGAGCTCAGAGAGGAGGTCAAGGAAAAGCAAGGAGGAAAATACGGCGAGACTGCGATTGGCTTCACTGAGACAGGACCTGGAAGGTGTCACATAATTTGCAGAGACTTTTGAAGATTCTCTCTCTCTCTCTCTCTCTCTCCCAGCTTGTAAGTGCTCCCCTTTTTGTTGCTGAAAGTATGTTCCCACATTAAAAAAAAACATCTTTGCTTGTATTTGTAAATACATTGTGCCTCCTATTCTGTCTTGTACAGTCCCTTTTATTTTGTACATGTAACTTAAATGACATAATTGGGTGACCTCTTCTCACGTTCTGCTCTTTCAGAAGAGCTCTTATCCAGCAGTGAAGAGACAGGGCAGACAAACCTGTTCCACCAATAATAATCATGAGCCTATTACTGTGAGTCCTGCCACATAAGAAGGAGGATGACTGCAGGTGAACGGAGAAAGGAGGGAGAAGTCAGGGAGGACTAGCGGAGGGTCATTAAGTGAAAATCTGTATGTATTAAATTGGGAAGTGGTTCTTCGTCTACATGGTTTTACAAAAAAACTCATTGTCCCTTGGGATGGAAAAATTGCGTTTTCTGCATTATAATTGGCTTCCACCAGTTAAAGTAAGCAAAAAACTAATGAGTATTACGTACATGATGCATCAAAAAGACATTTTAAATCCATACCAGGCAAAGAAGTTGGAGGACGGCGGTGTCGCTCACGCCTGCAGACGCCCACCGAGAGTTCTGTTTTTGTCTTTTGTTTCACATTCTGTCTTAACTGGTTGCTATGATATCTTGTCCAACACGAAACACGGAATAGTTCTGTGCACGCTGAGAGGGAAAAAAATAAAAGATCTTGTCCTGCTGATTGCTACAATTAAAATCAGGTACACAGAATTATAGCTTACTAAAACTTCAGCTATTTGCCAGTTGCATGGTGTGATGTTGGATGAGTTTCTATTTAAAGGATGCAAGAATGTGTGTTTAATGTGGACATAATGAGGCGGCTGGGATTAATTATATAGCGTATAGAATTTGAATGAAGTTAATCAGGACGACTTTGTTAGGAAATTGGTCAGTTTTCAGCTTCAGGGATTGTTAGACCCAGGTTCATTATTATACTATTGAGCAGTCTGTTCATAAGTAGCTTATTATCTACAGCTCTGGATTTGGGAGATATTGGGACCTGCTCGTTAGATATTCATTAGTCAGCAGTCTGGTTTGTTTTACAATAACTGCAGTCAATCTTCGCCTTTTCCAGGTGATTCAGATGTTTTCGAGGACGGATGAGCTGCTGCACTTCATCTAGTTTGTGCTACCAACAGGACTGAGAGCTGAGCGCTGCCTTGTTTGTGAGTAGTGATTTGCAGGCACAGGTCATGGTAATTGGACCTGGCCTTTTTTCCCCCTCTCCTGTGTCTGCCCTACTTCTGCTCTGAACCACTGAAAAGGAAGAGATCTGCAATGGCAGAGAATTGAAACTACAAACACAGGGGAAAAAATGAAAAACTCTTTCACTCCTGTAACTCTCTCATCTAGGTCTGCTGATCATGCAACAGGTCTGCAGCGTGAAATACTTTTTTTGAAGCATCTCGTTCTGTTTGATTTTAAACAATCTCCTTCTTGCACACCAAAGAGGATCAGCACACCAGCACAGGTGACTTCCAGTTACACAAGCACCTGTAGGATTCACCGGATGTTCCACCATAAAGGACACGACAAATGAGCACAAATATCCATTATCTTTGAGTGTCAAATCGATCATGAGTGCCAGCTTCGGGCTGCACATCAGTTACATCACACAAGGCGTCAACATTGAGGCTCAAGCCTCTTCAAGCTTCTCCACTCAAACTGCAGCAGGGACACATTCAAGTGCTCTTTAACACGTGCTGGCGTCAGACTGTTCACTTTTGGGCAAAATCACCAAACGTGTTGCACAGTCCACTATGCAAACCATATTCTCTGTGTTTCTGCAGGTGAAAGTGAATCAGCACATCTCAGTACTTCAATATTCTCCTGCATACTTTACAGTATGTATGGGAACAGCCATAACAATAACAACATATTATATATTTGTTAATTATTTATGACATGATTTTCTCTCTCTAATCAAGAAACCCTCTTCCCTTCTCTGCTGGATTGAACAGCACAGAGCTGCAGCCTCATCACTCAGAGAGACTGAAAAGCATCTAAAAACAGCTCCATCTAGGGTCCAGATACCATCATAGCTGCAAGGAACATGAAGGCAAAGCAGAAATGAGAAATTGTATCACTCATTTTGGTGCAACTCAGATGTGTTCTGAAGCAGTCAAGGGTAGTACAACACGGGCTAAATATGTCAAAAATGTCAGAGAAGAAAATGAGAACATACTTTTCATAGTCAGTGTCCTGATTGTTAAAATAGAAGCAAATGTAGCCTGTTGCATGCTTTACACCAAAATGAAACAATCCATCCAGCTCAGTCAGGAAACCACATCCTGTGATTCAGCCATATGCGGGGATTTGCCTCTCTTAGAGGCACTTGACCCTGGTACCTCTATCTGGGCCCATGAGTGCTTCATCCTGCATCCAAAATACCTGTGTAGTGCGAGGCCTGTCCGGACTCCTGAGGGAAAGAGTGCGGAGGCGATGAGGTGCAGAGAAGCAGTGGTGATTCCTCAAAACTTTTTTTCTCTCTCTCTCGCACTCACTTATATGGGCATTTGTTTATGTAACTGTGCCTGCCGCTGCCCACGCCTCCCTCTTAAATGAGCTCTGGCAAAGCAGAAGGCATTTAACGATAAAATGAACAGGTGCTACAATTTGGCTGCCAGTTGTTTAGAATTATATTATTCTTTATCGGGTCATTGTGTGTGTTTTTTTAAATTACTCCCACATTCGCTGTATATATGCACACGTGCCTGGACAGTGAGTCTCCTTCAGCCGTTGCAGGTTACGTAAACTTGCTAAAGGGCAGTTAAGTAGTAGACAGTGGACACAGATTCTGCGTTTGTTGTCTCATTTTTCCAGACTGTCTAAAGACAACTCATTATTTCTCCTGGTTCCTTGAGCCTCCATTCCCTGTTACAAATGCAGCAGGAGGTTTTCAACAGGTCAAACTTGTCTCCAGCTTCTCATATTCTGGGCCTCTAATAGCTCATTTGACTATACAGTCGGCAAAAATTTGGTACATCCGTCGAGAAGTTCTCTGCTCGGATGGCAGAAGGGATGAGGAGGGAAACATGAGCTATGATGAACCTGGAGGATTTCTTCTTGGACGACACAAGACGCCTGCGAGTTTGGAATTTGGATCTACAACCCCGTTTTCAAAAAAGTTGGGAAGCTGTGTAAAACATGAATAAAAACGGCAATCATTTGCAAACTGTGTTTACTGAAAACTGTTTTACAAAATGTTCCCGAGCACTTGTATTAATCTCTGTCATACAACCATGTGTTCACAAAGTGTTGAACCTCTCTTCATCCTTGCTTGTGAATGACTGAGTCTTTCCAGGATGAACCTTTCATACCCAATCATGATGCTATTACCTGTTACCAATGAACCTGTTTACCTGTGGAATGATCCAAACAGGTGTTTTTGGATCATTTACAACTTTCTTTTATTTGTATTACACAGCATCCCAACTTTTTTGGAATCAGGGTTGTACATGATTAAACCTGCTATACACGTGCTGCCAGTGGCATGAACCACTAACTTTATGGGGTTTGTTCAGTCTCTTACCACATATAACACTTTTTTTCACATGTTAACCCCATAGAATTTCTTATGCCTGAGAAGTTGGTGTGAAATTAAAGGTGAGCCATTGTAAAAGGTTTGTCACCTCTAATCTGCTCATTCAATAATCTGCAGGGGGCTTATGTGTACATTTATGACTAACATGAAATAAAAGCAGGTTAACAACAGGGTTAGAATGAACTGGAAAGGATTATAATTACTACTACAGAGTGTATCTTTCGATGACTTGCATGCACCTCTGCGAGGATTATGGGATCTTGGGGATAAAATCTACAGTAGGAGAGAGTACAAACGTGTGGGATCAAATCATACAGTGTGACAAGCAGCTCTACGTAAGTGTGACATGACTTATTGTTTTTGCTGTGCACAGGAAGTCATTTTGTAGTGACACACTTTACTTTGAGGGCGAACACACACGTGTGAAGTAGTACCAACGCTGTCCTTTGTTCTCACGATGCCGGCGTCATAAGCCTGTTTGTTGACTCCACGCCAAACAACTAATTCTGCTGCAGGTGTTCTCATAACTGTTGAGATGTTATTAAGTGGAAGTCACTGAAGGGATTCAGGGTTGACTCTCTGCACACTCCACGCTGTAAGGATGACAAGAAGGAAACAGGACAGAGCTTTAACACCCTACAAGATACGTTTTTCTGTGACAGCATGTTTGATATTATGTAAAAGAGAAACTTTAAATTATAGCTTAAAATCAAATTTCATGTCTGATCTATAATGCAGAAACCATTAATACTCCTTTTTACAATTATATAAAACATGTTAAAGCAAAGAAAAAGTGACAGAGAAGAAAATAACATCTCAATCTCAAAATGTCTTATTTTCTCCAAGTATTTCATAGAGGTTTTCAAGAGCTCAAGTTGACGGGAACTGGACTGAGCTTATGACTAATACAAGTCTTAAGGTCATTTAATGTAACTGCCAAGTCCCCAAAGCGTAAGACTTGGACAGCCTATAAAAACAGCTTATGATCACTACAAGTAATTTCCCTCAAGAATAGATGTACAGGTTATTTTGAAGATCAAGAAACGCAATATATAGGATGTTTACTGGCAGAGGTGACAAAACACATTTGCGATTCTGTAATAGCAACTGTCTTGTGTCTTCAAGTTTGGCCCGTGTGCTGAAAATAGAGCATAGTTTCCACATTACATATAAAGAGAAATGTCAGTCCTGCAGGTCAGCTTAACCACGGAACTACTGGGTCAAGTTAGTCTCTGCCTTTGGACGACTGCACGCTCAGATTCTGTGATAATGCATTGCTTTAAATGGGCCTGGTGAACTAATTAAAGGAGGAGGAAATTACTTTTTTAATGTTGCTCTGTAAACTACACAGCAATTTCCCCAACAAGACGTAGGATCTAAAAATTCCCATGCCACCACAACACAGCACAGCATGACTCCTCACTCCCACCAGGCTCTGTTTTCTGGAGGGGCCATACGGAGGAAAGACAATGACTGATGATCACTCGTAATCAGTTCCTCTGTTTTACACTTCCTGACTCATGTTGTTTGGGAAGTTATTTATTTAATCTGGGTTTTCTTTTTTCTTTGTCTCTCTTTCTCTCTTCTGTTCGTTTGGCTGCAAACAGGAACCGAGCCAGCGTTACAGCAACAGGCAGACACCCACATTAG
Source organism: Centropyge bicolor (assembly GCA_037975185.1). Taxonomy (NCBI): domain Eukaryota; kingdom Metazoa; phylum Chordata; class Actinopteri; family Pomacanthidae; genus Centropyge; species Centropyge bicolor. Next base: position 11,494,446 of record JBBMOC010000005.1, on the reverse strand, counting down.
GTTATCCCTTTCACACTTTCGAGAACTACCCAGATCCACCCACATCCCCAGAGAGACTGTGTGTGTGTGTGTGTGTGTGTGTGTGTGTGTGTGTGGTGTGTGAGTGAGTGAGTGAGAGAGAGAGAGAGGAGGAAGCAGGGAGGGATGGAGGGGTGACGCCTATTCCTGTGTGCATGTGTGCATTTGTGTATGTGAGTGTGTGTTTGAGAGAAAGAGGGAGGGAGGGAGGCAAGCAGACAGACAGACAGACAGAGAGACAGACAGAAGGAGGGAGTGTGTGTTTCCTCTCCTGCATCACTGCACAGTCTGCACCTCACCTCCACTTTTAATTGGCCGTGGAGATGCTGTCACTGTGGCACTCCTGCTTTCTGCAGGGAGTTTACAACACACCCCAAGTGACCTCTTAATAAGCCTGATTGCCTTTTAATTAACCCCCCCAAAATGAGATTCCTTTCTTCCTCTGGATGAACTGACAACAGAGGATGAAACCAATAATGTTATTTTCATGAGATGCATTGCACATAAAAGCAGCACTAATCACCAAATAAGTTTCCTATAATAATATTTCACCACTAAACCCTTCTGTGCACCGACATCTCAGGGGTGTTAACATTCAGCCTCCAACTCTTCATCTCCTTTATTGCATCCTCGTGCATGCACACACCGATTCCGTTGATCCTCTTTCCGGTACCTTTGGCTCTGCGTTGATATCTGCGTAGTTTGCTCTTCATAATCGTTTGTCTCTGTCTCGCTGCATAGATCCCTCCCCTCTCTTCAGAGCCCTCCCTCCCTCCGACACAGTCACTCTCACACTTACACACACACATACACACACACACTCCTCATCCCCCGCACACACACACACTCCTCCCCCCGCGTCTTGCTGCTGTCTCATTCACTTCTGTGCGCCATCCACGCACTGACTCCGAGTCGGAGCAGGGGGGGCGGGGTTGGATATATACCTCCAGGAGCAGGCCACAAGCTTCACTGAGACTGGACCCACTTGCAGTGCAAACCACAAGCAAGAAGACTCCGAAGCCGGGAGTAGAAGTACCAACATTTATCCTGGAGCTTAGAGAGCAAAGACACAGTTTGGTTCCGCGGACTGTCTGCTGGAGCTCCGGTTCATCCGATTCGTCCCTCCGCTATACGCCAGCTTCTTCTGGACATAGCTGCTAAACTAAGTTGGTAGTAAACTCTTTGGAGTTTGGTTAGAGTCGCTTTATTTTTTCTTTGCTTGTGAGAGTGGACTGCACTGAAACTTGGGATCGACCCTGACCGGGGTCGGGCTGGGACCTGGCGCATCCTTTCAGAGGCTTCACACCCTGAGAAAGTTTCGGCCAGCGCGCAGATCTGAAGACTTCAGAAGAGTCCAGTCAGAGTTTGAGTCCAGCTCGTGAAAGCAGCCGGATCGAGAGCCGCTGACAAGACTTCAAAGAAGGTGAGGAAAACTTTTTTTTCGTGTCTTTGCCTCTGACTTAAGTGTAGTTGATGGAGGGAGAAGTGATGAAGTGAAGGTTGTTTCTGCAGGTTTGGACTGTGTGAACTGGTCTGTCTCTGTCCGTGGTGCTGAAACTCTCTCTCAAGTCGCTCCGTTCTGCTGCAAATGTTCCGGAACTCTGCAACTGTTGCATTGCCGTTTGCACGTGTTTCAGCCTCTGTCAGTTGTCTTTCCTCACAGATTTGCTCCACAGATCCGGCACCACTCTGCCGCGCATGTTGTACTATCACTGTAGTACTATGATACTCTGTGGCGCCGCTGGGTGAAGCGACGTCAAACCATCCGCAGCAGAAAGTTGGATCGTGGCAACAGGTTGCTCGATGGAACTTTCTGGTGTGCTTCGATTGCACGATAGGCTCTGGAAGAAGTTATAAGTACATGCATGCAAGTTTTAAATCAGGCATGTGCTGTCAAATGAGGATGATTTTGCAGGGAATGTGACAACTCCCTGCAGTTGTTTAAATGAACAAGTGTTTGCTTGAATCAAGGGTTTGACAACATGCACAGCAGTCAGTTAACAGATGGGATTTGGATTTGCTCTGCTTGTTTCAGAGAACACTCCTGCAGCGTCGACTTCACCACACAAACACTGAAGAGCAATTCATTTAAATGCCTGACAAGCAATAGCTTCATGATGAATTCCTCAGTTCAAATCTGAACAAACACACACATTCTTAAAAGTCCCGAGATGCAGGGAGTTGCTGTCAGCAATCTGCAGTGATTTGTTTAGTCTTGCTGTTTTTGCTGTCACATGGATTTGCAAAAAAAAGCTACCAAGTGGTCTAGTTTCTTGCACACGTGTGCGAATATCTGCACCGGGCACAGCAAAAGGAAAAGCGAGAGCAATTTGTCGGAGAGGCACGTAATGTAATGGCTGCAGAAATGGCTTTTCTTAAGTTTGCTTCAGCAAAAGGCAGCAGCTGACAAAGAAATGATTGAGGTCAGGAAATTGTGATTCAACTGTCTGTCTTTACCTATTGCACTCTCACATAGAGGCACAGACATAAGGCAAAACTGTCATTCAATAAGGACAAAGCCTCATCTCGAACAAGATTCAGAAAATGCTCAATTGTTACACTTAAGTCGATGGAAGTCTTGCTGGAAAGTCTAATCTAAATCTACCAGCCTTCCAGGTGCTTGCACAGATGAATAGGAACCAGTGTGTCTCAGGCTGTCTCATATATCTTTGCACATGCTTTCTGGTTCAGTTAGTCATGCAAATTACTTAACCGTCTGCAGACGTTCAGCTGCAGCCACTGACCATGTCTCATCAAATGCATGCACACTTCTTATTGCTTTACAATGTCATCTTGTTTCTCTTGCTTATACACTTGAAATGAAATGCATTCTGCATCTGTGATGAGACAATCTACTAGAAAACTGTGCACGGCAGCATAAGTGAGAACATGTTGCTGATGGTGATTTTGCAGTTCTTTACTGTTTTTCACCCTGATCTGCAAAAAATAAATCATGTCTCCATAACAACCAAAGTCCCGCTGCTTTGCAGAAATGTTGACGACAACAAACGAACAAGCGAGAGAAAGGAACAGAAAGGCCAGGGAGGGGGAAAAAAGTGAGAGACCATGTAGGAAAAAGAGTTCTCCTACGACAGCTGGACCTCCTTTCTTTTCGCCGTGTGCCTCATCAGATGCCCATTCATGGAGCTTCCGGTTGTTGGGAGGCGGGAGAGAGACACCCACCTACACAAAGCAGAGGTCTTTGCTGTGTTGCTCACAGAGAGGAGAGGGAGGGTTGGAGGGAGGCAGAGAGACGTGAAAAGAGATGTGAGGAATGTAATTATGAGTTCTCTGCCTGAAAAGTGCAGGTGCCTCTCAAAGTCAGCATCACTATAGACATCGGTTTTGCTGCTGTCTCTCTGCACTGCCCCTTCTTTATGATTAACCCCTCAGTCACATAAAGAAGATACATGCACTTATTGCTAAGCCTTCAACAGCACCTTCCTTCATACAGGCTTCTTCCCATTCCTGATCATATCTATGTATTCTAGTCAGCAGTGGATTGTGTCCTTCATCTGTTCCACTGACAATAATCAGTGATGAGGGAAAGTGAGAAAAAATGAGAAAGCAGAAGAAAAGCCCTGAATACTTGTGAGAGATGCTGATGAGTAACACTTGTTTCCTTCCTCCTGCCGTCAGTGCTGCAAGGAGCATTTTTTCAGACGGCTCAATAGTGTCCAGAGACCTTGATACTCACTCTGTGCTCTTCCTCCAGGCAGGGTCAGTGTTACAATGGCTGAAAGGTCAGAATCTCTACAAGGGAAGACTACATAAAACATGTCTGCAAGATGAGTAACATGGGGACAGCTAAAGCAAAAAAAATTAATGCTGTGGATGATTCATTTGAATGCACGTAAGCCCTTTGCAGAATAGCATGCAAATGCATCATCTCAGTAGTTTTAAATGAGGCATGTTCATTATCATGCATGCATTTCTATGCATATGCAAGAGTGACTCTCAGTTTGCTCTCTAGATGCATATTTCTATTCACTTTATGCTCTGGTATGTAATGGAAAAAAGACTCCTAAAGCAATTTCTGCCGCAGCAGGGTATGTAATCACACTTTGCCGTGGACACAGACTAACCATTTCTCTTGTTTACCGCTCAATAGGAGGAGTGCATTGCACAAATAACAGAACTAATAAGCGTCTGTGGTTGCCAGTGGCAATGCTTCTATGGACGTCAGACTGACGCACATGATTCGCGGTTCAGTTCAGTGTGTGGGAGGAAAGAGCAAGAGCTCGGAGATACCAGCCTGCTGTGAAGGACTGTAATTGCAGTGCCAGAGCAATTATGTCCCGAAGAACTGGGCATTTTAGATCATTGAATCTGCCCTGAAACACTATGATACTGATCAGAGGCGAATCCCTGATGCATAAATATTAGTTCAACAGTGGGTCCAATTAAAATGCATCTCATGAATATTGTGAAAAAAATGCATTTCATTTGGAGACAGCTCTTATCCTGCACACTGATATCTGATGTTTTGTTCTGATTATTCAGTTGTTGGAGCATAATGACACATTTTTTCCCCCTTTTTTATTCCCTTTTTCTTTGCAGCTCCCTCGTTGATACAGACATGACAGATTGTCTGATGCACTAAAACCTGCAGATTCAACTATTCTTCAGAGGGGTTTCATTGAGAAGTCCAAAGATCTGAAACAAGTGCAGTAACTTGCAACAAAGAAGTCAAAGAAACAACCTGCTTAAACCAGCAATCACAGAAACAAGAACAGCACCATCATCTATCTAAGCCGACCAAATGGCGTGGTCAGCTCTTACCGGCCCCTGTGTGGCCCTCCTGCTCTTCTTCGGTTTGACCTCCTGCACTCCGTCCGGCCCGGCCTCCGCCACCTGTGCCACCCTGGAACAGAGTCGCTTCTTTGGTGTATTCTCCTCTACGACCACCCTGCCTTCCACGCCTTGCTCCTGGACCCTGCAGAACCCTGACCCTCGCCGCTACACCGTCTACATGAAAATCACCAAGCCCACCGACTCCTGCGTGCCCCGCCAGATCAGGACCTTCCAGTTCGACTCCTTCATCGAGACTTCCCGGACCTACCTGGGCATGGAGAGCTTCGACGAGGTGGTCAGGCTGTGCGACGCGTCAACCACTGTCACCTACCTTGAGTCCAGCAAGCAGTTCCTGCAGATCCGCAAGGTGGCCCCAAGAAACGGCCTGGAGATCGTCGACGGGCAGAGTGACATCAGCGAGTTCAAGGCTGAGTTTCTGGTCGTGGGGAAGAGGAACCCGAGCATGCCCGCCTGCCAGATGCTGTGCCAGTGGCTGGAGAAGTGCCTGTCCAGTAGCACCCATGATTATCCCTGTGGCATCATGAACACACCCTGCCAGTGCTGGGAGGCCCCAAAGAGGAAGCCAGGAAGCTGCTACAGAGGTGGCGTCTACGTTGAGAAATGCCTCCCTGTTCCTAGAGACAACGGCCGCGATGCTGAGATTATCAGTAAGTTTGTAATGTTTTTGGGTTGATTTACACTCCAGAGTAAATGTGAAAGAAAGTTACCTAAAGAGTTTATCAAAACACCTGGCCTCAAAACAGTGTGTTCCCCCATGTTTGTTGTGTTGATTGTAACGATTTCCACTAGGCTAGGCTGTTGATGGAGGGGGGGTCATGTACTCAGCTCTGCAGGCAGTCGCCAACCTGCTTGGTGTTTGTGTCTTAGAAGCCGCTGAAGGTAATGATCCGTGTCTTTAGAGCAGGCGAAGGATGTGCACTCCACCGCCACACAGTAATGAGAAGCAAATCAAAGGTGTTAGAGAAATTTACCAGTGCATCTTCAGGCTTCATTGACAGGAGTGCCAGAACCGCACACATCAGCAGCTCTTCATTTTGTCTTAGGCAGGGTGTGTTAGGCTCAACGCTTGGCAAGGAGTCTGGGTTTTTGGGGAGAGATAGAGGGCGTGTTTGTGCATTAGGTTGCGGGAGGGTAGAAAAGAGCACAAAGACCTCACAGTCAGCTGGCAGCGGAAATCGAAGCGCAGCTCTTGTGGTCGTCATAGCAACGCGGCTCTTCGGCCTCGCATGTCGCTCCGCCACGGTTCACACCAAGTTGTTAAAAGCACACAATCACCATTTAAAATGGAACATCCATCAGCCACAAAGGCTCGTCCTTGCTCATTCTCTGCAGATAAAACAAACATTACTCACTTCCTGTGCTTCTAAGTTCACAGTGGGAGTCTTTGTTGACTCATTTTTTTGTACAAAGGCGGGATAACAAGTTTTACCCAACTTAGTTTTTAACTGCTGTACTGTACTTACTGTAACTGCAACTGCAAATGCAACAAGTTTCCCACTTTGCTCAATAACACTTCTTACCTCTTCCTGCAGAAGGCTGGGCCGGTTGGGGTCGCTGGTCAGTGTGCAGCCAGGAGTGCGGCGGTGGAGTCCAGGTGCGAAGCCGAAGCTGCCAGCCAGAGGACAGCGTGTGCGAGGGAACAGTCGAAGAAGGGCGGGCCTGCAACCCTCAGCCCTGCATTGGTAAGAAGCCCACCTGTCATTTAGTTATTTATGTGGGAGCACTCAGCTGCAGGTGGCTCACATTCAATGCAACAATCATGCAATTATCAATTTTTCCTCAGGCAAAGAGCGCAACAGGAGCCAGGGTCTGCGAGCCATCATCGGCCTGAAGAGAGACAATGCTGATGATTCTAACCATGGGGTCGTTGCAACCCAAACAGGTGAGATGGGAAGGTCTTGTTAATGAGCCTTTTACATACTTTGAGCTAGTTAGCGCTTATCTGTTCATGCATAATGCAGATTTTGCACAATTTTAAAAAATGCATAGCTTACTGCAGAAAAAGTGAAAAGCATCCAACCACAGAAGCTAAACCAGAGTGCAAAGTGTTGTCTTAACTTTTCCAAGTGTTTAGGACCTGACCCTCTAATTCCTGTTGTCCCACAGTAGATGTTAAGTCAGACGAGTGGTCCTCCTGGAGTTCATGTTCAGTCACCTGCGGAGAGGGCATGCAGAGTCGTACCCGCGTCTGTGCCACTTCCTCCTTCACCACCCAGTGCACGGGACCCCTGCGTGAGAACCGGCCATGCAACAACACAGCCGTCTGCCCCGGTGAGTGAACAGCTCCTCCTCTCTAATGTGAGCGTGACAGACAGGAGAAAAGAGAAAAAGAGTGTGTGATCGAGAAAATGTTAGGGACACTTGGTCTTTTTGAAGTGCACAAAAGAGGTAAAAGCCATTATCCCTTAATGATTTCCCTTTATACAGCACCAGCCACAAAGGAACAGTAGATAAAGAGAAGCAGGCAACTTAGAGAGCTGTGGAAAAGAGCCTGCAATTCAGTATCAAGTAAATCTCTCAGAGCACTAATTCAGTACTGTGTCTTAGGGATTGTGTGGAGGACTGCACCCCCTAGTGGAGACTTTACATTATATGCATAGACAGTAGACAGATTCAGAGTAACAGTTGCACAGTTTTAAAACAAACTATAACTTCCTCCATCAAATCTGTGTTACAGTGGATGGTGCTTGGGATGAGTGGACCCCCTGGAGCCTGTGCTCATCCACCTGCGGCCGGGGTTATCGTGACCGTACCCGCACATGCAAACAGCCCAAGAATGGAGGAGAGCCTTGCCGCGGCCCTACGAGACAAACCAAGTTCTGCAACATTGCTGTCTGCCCAGGTGAGACGGGGATATTCATCTTTTCAGCGCCCATTCATATGATGATGATACATTGATGCAAGTAAAAGATCACTTTACCTGGAAAAATCCAAACACTTATTATTGCTTTTATGCGCCCATTTATTCTTTTAACACCATACTTGACCCTTCAACCACCTGATTCATATATGAAAGCTAATTAAACCACTTATTGGCATCACCGCCATCGCAAACAGCGACTACAGTGACAGGTTGACATTACATGTGACGCATCCACAGAATAAAAGCATCTGTGGGCATTAGTCAGTGGCTGTATAATAACTGCAGATGACTCACGCTGTACTCATGGTCACTCAATATATTGGAAGCTTGGTTCTTCCCCGTTCTGCCACCTACTCATGTGCTGAGAGCTCATTTCGAAGTCACAGCTGCAAATTGTACAGTTGGTTTTTCCACTTTTTTTCCACACCAGGTTTGGTTGCTACCATTGACACGCGTGCTGTTATTCAAACTTGTCTTATCCAGCCAACAGTATATTTCATTGTTGCAATTGCATGTTGCCATCAGCAGATGTCTCTATGAGCCACAGCCGAACTACTGTCAGGGAAGCAGGGGATGGGCTGTTAGGCAAAGTCATTATTGAGAGATGATTACACATTTCATTTGAAATTGAAAGGCTTAGAAAATGGAGTCGTCCTTAATAGCCCATTTAGCATGATAGAGTTTTTTTATTTTATTTTGGCCAATCTAGCTTTTTAGGACTGTGCACTTAATTCAATCTATTTTACCATCTAACAAGGCCGCTTTTTAATTGCAATAATGATTCTATTTCTATGTTTTTTAATCTTTCCAAGGCTGAAAAGTGTTTTCCTGGGGTTAATCATGATCCCTGCTCAATTTTTTTCCTCTATGTCCTTTATTTAAAAAAGCCCATAATACAGCTTTTAGAGCATTGCTTTTCACGAAGAAAAGTACACTACACAATGTTCATAATGACATAAGCTTGATTCTTGTTTTGAGGACAGTGGATCTTAGACCTTGAGAGGCAAATACAGTCATGCTTAAAGTACAGATAACCGTGCTCCAACTTTCTGTTTCACTTAAACTCAGCTGAAGTAGGTCATCTGAAATGTTAATAGCATCAGTGAGTGTGCGGTGATGCCCGTGGCTTGAGGGTCTGTCTCGTCCTTGCGCTCCCTGTAACTCTCTTGTGATATCTGTTCTTCTGCCTCCCTCTAGTGGACGGATCCTGGAATGAGTGGTCTGCCTGGAGTGCATGCTCTGCCTCCTGCTCCAACGGCACCATGCAGAGAACACGAGAGTGCAATGGGCCATCCTACGGCGGCTCTGAGTGCCACGGCAGCTGGAAGGAGACGTCCAACTGCTTCCTGAAAGACTGCCCTGGTAAAAAAAAAAAAAAGAGACTCATTCCCCATATTCAAGATTCACTATCTGAATAAAAGATGAATGAATTAGACAAACCACAATTCAGAGTTGATGGTTTGACAAAATCTCTGTCTTTAGTTGATGGACGCTGGCATCCGTGGAGCTCTTGGGGCAGCTGCAGCAAGACTTGCGGTGGAGGCATCCAGCAGAGACAGAGAGTGTGTGAGGGTCCTTTCTTTGGTGGAGAAGCTTGCCCTGGTGAAAAGGGAGAGCAGAGGCGCTGCAGTGAGAAGAGATGCCCTGGTTAGTGACTTCAGTATCATGCATACGGGTGGCTACACTGCAATGCAATTCAATAAGGAAAGAGATTACTTACCCCTCTGCATGTCCTTGTAACTTTACAGAGCCCCATGAGATCTGCCCTGAGCAGAACACTGGAGATGTTGTGTGGAAGAAAACCCCCGCTGGAGACATGGCTGCCATCGCCTGCCCTGCTGATGCCTCAGGTACAGAGAGGACAGCAACACTCTTTGTCTGCTTGCCCTGGTTTGACTCTTTATCATCCTCCATCATGCCAACTACAAGCATGTACTTCCTCTCATTAACAGGTCTGATTCTGCGCCGGTGCACCCTGGACGCCGTAGGTCTCGCCTCCTGGGAGAACCCAACTCACATCAAGTGTGTCTCCAAGAACTATGAGAACATTCAAATGCTGGTGAGCCCTGAAAGTGTACCCTAATTAAAATGCTAAGTGCCTCATCTGTGTCCTCGTATGGCTAATTTCCCAGTAGTGAAGTCAAACCAGTGGATGTCAGAGATTCACATTAACCTCTTGACTCTTCTTCTGTAGTCAAGGGACTACATTTCCAAAGCGCAGATGGGGCAGAGCGTGGACGGGGTCGCCGAGGTGATTTCGCGCCTGAGATTCTCCTCGGATGAAGGGGCCAAGTACAGCGGCGACCTCTTGGCCGTCATGGAAATCCTGAAGAACACCACTGATGTTTTCAAGGGAACCAGGCTGAGGCTGAGCAACGCTGATGTGGAGGTTAGTCTAAATCTGAAAAACTGGTTTATTTTTGCAATGTGTTGCATGCTTTATGTGCATATTCAAAAATATCATGTAGCACTGTCTTGTTCATGACCAGAAATAGCTTCTAATTAGCCTGGATCTTGCATCTTCTTACACCTTTGCCTCCATTTAATGATCTGCAGAACTACGTCCAGACCATCAGCAACCTGCTGAAGGAGGAACACCGTGACAAATGGGAAGAGGCACAGCTGGTACGTGATAAGAGGGTGTGTGCATGCGTGAATGTGAGCAAGGGGAGAAAATAAGTCTTTAATGCTAATGTTCTTGTGATGGGATGAGTGTGCAGGACAGATTCAGAGAGAGTTGTCAGGGCGTGCATGAGAGGTTAGTGTGAAAAATGGGAGAATGAGTGGGGGGGTGGAGAGTTGATGACTGGTCCTCGTGCACTGATTAACACTCCCAAATGGACTTTAACACACTCAAACACTGGATTTGAATGAAATTAAAGTGTGACACCAAGAGCTAAAATGATTAAAAGCAACAACTTGCACGTCTAGAGTTTAACTAATATCGAGTAACTTTGACTTGCTTGACCACCTGTTGATGCACTTTTCCCATTATCACAACATGTTGGTTCAACGTTCCTGCTACAGTGAGTGAAAGAGTAATCAAGTTCCCTGAGAGAGACAAGATGGTGTAGAAAAGTTGAACCAAGAACAAACCCCCGCTTGCAGAGAGTAAACACATATTTGTACTCAAATTGAAAAGTGAGTTGTGAAATAGCAAGGCCACTGCGACGGGAGAAAGCGAACGCTTCAAGGTGACAGAGAGAGAGAGAAAGAGTGAAATTGAATCTACGCCTACTTGGCAATCTGTGAGTCTCTATGCCATCCCACATACTGACAGCAGTTGTAAGGGGACGCAGACAGCACATCGCATACAAGTACACATGCACCTTGCGCCCACATCGCTGCAGTTCTGCGTCAGAGACACGCAAGTCAGACCGCCCTCCCTTCCACCGAGCGGGAGGGGGGAAAAAAACTGAGTATGAATCAACAGCCTGCCCATTTATGGCCTTAAGGAAGTTGTGAGGTTGCATAGCAGCACGAAGTGTATTTTTTTCTTCTTTTTTTCACTCCACCACTGAGCGCTATGAAAGAATAAGTACAGGCTGGACTGGCATAAGAATCGGAAATCCAGATATGGGCATGTAATGGTAGCCTTGCCTGAGTGCTCAATTGTACAAATTGCGTAAATTGCACGTAAGAAAACTACATGAGTGTGCTCCTGTCCTTTTCCCCTATGTTCCCTCTGTCTGACTCTTCCTCCCTTTCTCTTCTTTTATCCAGATGGGTGCCAACGTCAAGGAGTTCCTCCGCCTTGTTGAGGACTTTGTGAACATGATCGGTATGCAAATGAGCGGCTTTCAGGACATTTATGAAGTCACCGAGAATTTAGGTGAGCCCTAATTTCCTCTGCCAGCTGCTCTCTGCTCATATCTCGTCAAGATGATTTGTCCTTTCTCCAGCTCAGAGTGCATCAATCTTAATCACACTTGGGGATCTGAGTCCATATAAGCAGCAGCAGAATGCATCAGTTATCAGAATGTCAGGTTCATCAGCTATACCATATTACAAGTGCCATCTCCAAGATGTGGTGCAAGTATATTTGGCATAACACATATATGGCTTTAACACAAACTTATCAATCTGATCAAACACTGTAAGAATAACTGTAAACTTCACATTGTGAATCACTCTGTGAAGACACACTCTGACTTGTGTGACCATTTTGGCTCAGTGTAGGTGACATTCTCACAGGATGTAGTGGGTAATGACGACTCTGGTCAGACACACATGACGCATGAAACCAAAATGTCCTTGGCATTGGATGATTCTTCAACCAACACTGTGTAGAAAAAAAAACAATGTACAAGAAGAACAAGCTGTTCACTAACAAACCCCCCATGCCTCTCCATCCTTCTCAGTGCTGAGCATCCACAAGCGCCCAACTACTACCAGCTCCAACTTCACTTTCCCCGTCAAGGGCTGGAGGGGCATGCTGGACTGGGTCAGGACCTCCGAGGAGAAAATCTCAGTATCCCGCGATGCTCTGTCCATTGAACAGTCTGGTAAGATCAGAGCAACATAATGTTCTGGATCAACCAATGTGCAGGCTTGTGAATGTGAGTCTAAGCAGGCATATTGTTCTTTTTCCAGATGCCAACGATGCCTTTGTGACCGGCATCGTCCTCTACAGAAACCTTGCTTCTATTCTGTCCTTCCACAGGTAATACAATCTCTTTGCTTTTACATGTATGTAAGTGGCTTTCCATGAAATATATTTTGCTCTCACAAGATGGCGCCCCTCGTTAAAAGACTACTTCTATATTCTCGTTTTCTCTTATATATCTTAAGGCCTTGATACCTCATATCAAACCTCATTCAACTATAATGTCTCATATGGACGACACTGACATTTTCCATTTCTCCACAGTAACACCACCCTCCTCAACTCCAAGGTGGTGACAGTGATCGTCAAGCCCACCCCGACTCTCCTGTCATCCCCCGTTGAGATCGAGTTCCCCCACCTCCACAATGTAAGTCCCTAATAGTTACCCAATCTAATAGAGCCTGAAGAAAAATATCAGCCGCCCACTGGGTGTTTGCTCACCGCGGTACACAGAGCCTGACATTTTGCTGACATTTGCAGCGACACTGTGACTTTTACTTATACTTGTGTCAGTTGAGACTCGGCAAAGATCACAGCCCAACCAAACGGTCAGCTGACGGTGATGAGAAATCATGCGCAGTAATTAGTCTGTGCAGCTGATAAGAAGCTGTTTTTAGTTTCACGTATGTATTCCGGGGGAGGGTGGTGAGAAATGTGGGCAGGTGGCTGACAGCAAGCTGTTGCATTTTGCACGTTTCGAGTACGCTGCCCCGGCCTACACGTTTCCCTTTTTCTGCAGAGATTTCTCACACTCACTTCTCCATCTGCCTCTCTTTTGCAGGGCACCATGAATGAGACGTGCCTCTCATGGGACGAGAGCGAAACGTAAGTGTTGACCACATTTTGTTTTTCTCCTTAAATGTGCATCTGAACATCACTCACATCTACTTCTCATCCCAGGCGGCCTTGTCAGCCGATCTCCCGCTTGTTGTTGTTTATCGAGGTCCTTTCAGTCATGCATCTGTGCCCCCCTCCCCCTGCCGACCTACACTCACCGGAGACAGAGCAATAATGTCTCCTGGCCAGGAACACCAGGCCTCGCTCAGCTGTCTGACATCCTTACCACACACAGAATTAAGAAATGACAACCTCAGTGATCCTCAGTGGTTCTGGCTGAGTGACACTTCACTTCGATCTAACAGCCTCCTGCATCGCTTTAAATGAGCCACATCCTGAGGAGGGAAAAATACACAGGCAACACTTCAAACCTCATTACATACATCACTGAGTAAATTCATTGCAGCGTCCCTATAGGTCATGCTGCAGAGTGTCAATCTAAAGACAATGGCAGCTCCCCCCTCCCTCGCCTCGAAGTCATGTTCATATGTCACTGCCGAGGTTAATGGCTATGGCGCGTGGGAGTTTTTAAAGATGCTTAGATGCATTTGAATGACTTATGAAAGGAGTACCTGGTGGCCTGGCCTGGATCAATCAGCCCCAGGCCCACTCTGCCCTCCTGAAGAATACACAGGTTGACCATTTGCATTTAGATAGATTTGTACACTTGTGGAGGACAGATAAGAAATGAAAATGCACCTGCATCCAGATACCCCCCCTGCACCTTTTCACATAAGCCATAACAACCGGAGTCGATGCATAAGCAAAAGCAAAACTGAATCGAAAGAGAAAATGTAATTAACTCTTATGCTTTCGGAGGGAGGGCGATGTGCCTCTAGTCAAATTAGATTCATTTTTGACAGCGGATGTGATTAATGGGAGGATATAGACAGTGGAAATGGCAGAGGAGGAAGCTCTGGCTAATGGCAGCGTTTGGGGTCAATGCATGTTTGCAGAGCTGCATATGTCTGATCACAGGAAGTGCTCCATTAAGCTCCTCCACCAATGAACTTTCCCAGATGGGTACAGATGAAAAAAATGCAGCTTTTTCTGTGACATGAAAACAAGGAGACAGGAAACAAATTATAGGGCCATACATGGTTTTTTGCTGCATGATGCAACAACTTGAACGTATCACATATTAAACTGTGCAGCCAGGCCTGCTTAGATCATATTCCAGTCAACTGCCGTGATGATTTTGCCCTGTGGCCGAGCTCCCATGACACTCTGTACCAGGCTGGACCTGCTGGCCCCTTCACCAGTCAGTCAGAGCCTGAGGGTGCTGCTCATTGCTTTAACCTCCTCTGTGCTGCAAATGCTGCTTTCACGCATCTCAGATTTGTTTGGCAAATGTCTCAGAAGCAGATCTGAGCAACACGCTGTGGATTTGTCATCGGGCAATAAGTGCATCTCTTTTGAAAGATGCCTTCAGTGATGCACTCATTATTGATTTTACTCTGTAATGTCATTTATGCATTTTCTGTCTGATCAGGCTTGGCACAGTGTAAGTGAGGATGAATGTGACAGGTATCGAACATGCATTTAGCCTAAAAAAAAATCACTATTTTGTTTCAGATTGTATGATTAGAAACAAAAAGCAGATGTTTAAATTTCCTCACTGTGAAGACATAATCATAATTCAGTTTTCACATTCCTCCTCCGTTTTTTCCAAAAGAGGGAACACTTTGTCCTTTGTCCCCAAGTGCACTGAGCAAGTCATAATCTCATATCTACTGAAGAAAGATTGCCCATAAGAACAAATGATACAGATTATGCTAATCATGAGATTTATGAAGGCCTATCATCATTAATCATGGTGCAAATGGCTGTTAATCACATAAATGCAAAAGCCACCATCAAGGCTTCCCTGAGATGTAAAACTTGTATGAAATAATATTTATTTTTCTCACACTGGATCAACTAAAATCCCAGTGTTATATAAAAGTGCATTTTTTCTATTGTTTTTTTTTTTTTAATGCAATCCAGATGAGCTTCCCATAAATAGAATTTTCTCTCTGCATATATACATTTCTGAATATATATAAGGGGAGAAAAAAAAAGATGTGATAAAGAGGCATAGAGCTGAGAGATTTGTCAGACCTCTCCTCTCCTAACCCTGCCTGCCTTCTCCTCTCTTGCTCGTGCAGTTCCTCTCTGCTCGGGTCCTGGTCTGCTCGGAGCTGCAGAGCCGTCCCCGTTCATTCATTCAGAACCAAATGCGTGTGTGACAGCCTCTCCACCTTCGCCATTTTAGCGCGCGTCAACTTCGACTCGGTAAGTCTCCTGTCTATTTACAATGTGCACTTGATTTTTTTTATGTGGTTCATCTTAAATGCATCTTGCAGAATGCGAGCGCGCGCGCGTGTGTGTGTTTATGTGTGTGTGTGGATGCGGTCTGATCGGATCGGGACTTGTTGTTTTGGAGCGGTTTTGCCTGCGTTTCTTTGTCTCCGTGCAGAATCGCACCCTGCCTGCTTTTATTGAAGGGGAAAATAACGGAGCAACATGTTGATGTGCAGGAATTGCATTTAGCTTTTTAAACGAATGAAGAATTGCATATTTGCATGTCGGGGTTTTTTTTGTGCAAGAGCATGTTAATTTGATGCTTGCATCAGTTGCATAATTGATAGAATAAATATCAGCTCATGGAGTCGCGTGCATGACTATTAAGACAATTAAGACGATCCCATGTTTTTAATTACATCACTGCAAATGACTTTTTGATGATTGTGTCATCCGGCTGTGCATTTTCCAAATTGTGCATGATTTAGGAGTAATGCATGTCAGCAAACAGAGTTAGTGCAAAGTACTTGTGCCCACTGGATGCTTTGATGATCAAAATCTGTCAGTACGCACATCAGTATTTTCATGCGCAAACACAATGTGTGCTTTTGGTCCGCAGACCGTGTTGCCTCTAAAGCTGCTGGCTCTCCAGTTGCCTTGGTAACGGCTTCTGCAGCTTCTGCAAACTGGGCCTGTGTGATTTTTTGATAACTGAGATGCTGAAGGAAAAAACACACACATCCTCACACACACACACACACACACACACATACCTCCCTCCTCCTCTCCTCCATCCTCTGAACAGAACAGCCCCCCAGGACAGAGGAAATGGCCTGTCCATCTCTGCTGTGCTTCTCACCGCTGCTGCACACAAAGAGCAATCAACAGATGTCTATTAGTTTGAGGAGATTTTATATTTTCAGTGTGCATTTAGTTCATTTATTCAGTGTGCACCCAGCTCATGAATTTGGACTGCAGTGTTTTAAAACTCCTCATTTTTTTACCCCCCCAACCTGTTGTTTACATCCCAGATTTGATTTGTCTTGCCGGTCTGAACAGCGCCTCCCATATTTGTTATAGGCTGCACATACCCCCTCCTTTCAACCTCCCGCGACAGTAAAAAGGCAGCTGCGGCAATCATTCCGTCTGCCAATATCTCTGAATTCTCGATTACATCCACCCCCCCCCTCTTCCTCATCCTCCTCCACCACCTCCTCCTCCCCCTTCCTCTTCGGCCACAGCAGCCAGTCTGAAAATGCCAGAGAGGCGGACCAATGAGAGACAGACGTCTGGTCATGCATTGATGCTTCCTCCTCTCCTCCTCCTCCTCCTCACCCCCCACCCCCACCCCACCACCCGCTTTTCTCCATCCATCCTTTGATGTGTGCCGTGGACATTTTCAATAACGTCTTCCTGCGAGCCTTATGAGGAACACCAGCGAGTGGCAGGGAGAGAGAGAGAGAGAGGGGAGTGAGGAGATGTGGAAAAACAGCCAGATACTGCAGTGTGTTAGCTCTCATTCGATATGGTCTGATTTCAGGAGGCCTGTAGCATCATGTGTGTTGGAAACATGATGGTCCAGAGGGAGCAGCCCACATAGTTAGTACAGCAGATGCCCTTGACCACTGGGGTAATCAATTTCTTAAAAAAAAAAAACAGTAGTTCCTCTCCATCATTTTCTTCCTTTACCTGCCTCAGATTTATTCAGAATGAGAACATGCGATTCGGTCAAGGACAGGCAGAAGACATGCTCCATATTTAGGTCAAACTGGCTGTCTGGATTTCACTCAGAGGCCCGTGGTGCAAGCATCAACCCAGATATAGAGATTGGGAAGAGAGGGAACAGAACATACTGTATCGCCCTTGTTATTTTTTTTTGACTTCCCCAGATTCTGTAAAGGCTGAAGCAAAAAGGACAGCTCACCGCTCTGCTATCTGCCATCTGTTTTGGGGCACTTCTGATGTACTTGGATAGATTTTGAAACAAATTTGCCACACTAAATTAGTCTTTGGCTGCCGTCGGCCAGACTTCACCAGCTGTGCTTTGATATCAGAAAAGCCTATGTGGGGCACATATTGAGACGGGGCGCAACAATTCTTCAAGGCTCAGTATTGTACTTTAAATTCTGAGACACTATCAACAATGGCAAAACCGTGCTTCACGTACACTTGCAATGTAAGAGTTTATGGCCATCATAAATCAAACGAAGGCCAAAGTGGGGCCTATTTCTATCTCCTCTATCCACGCTAATTTGATACCTGCAGATTTATTATATATCAGGACATTTTCTCACTCACCTTTTGGAGCCACTTAGCCCTTTCTCGCCTTTTTCTCCCTCAGCACATTATCAAAAATATAATCACACCATTTGTCAATGAGGGTTTCTTCATCCGCTAGAAGGCGTTTTCATCCGGCTCGCACACTTTGTGGCGATGACAACCTGATCAGAGGTGTTAGATTAACTCAAAAAAAGCTTATTAAAGCCACCAGAGTAGGTGTGAGACAGACAAAGATTATGAAGGCAGTGAAAGCGCACAGTTAGCTGCCGGGGGTTTGTGTCTGAGGCGGGCGGCGAAGGCTTTGTGAAATCTCGAGGAGCGGAGATTTGTGTGTGCAGCGGTGACCCGTCGGCCCTCCAGGTGAATGAGCAGCGGGGAAGACAATCCCTCCCTCTGTCTGCTCCACCAGAGGTTCGGTGCCAGGGCTGTTTGAAACATGGGACGGTCACCGCTGCTGGCAGTGGCGGGCGCTAAGCTGCTGTCAGAGATCAGAAGGGCAGGTGGCGGCAGATTAATGCACAGGTGATAATGGTCCACCTGTTCGCTCCTGCAGGGATGGGCAAGGAGCTGCTGGCTGGCACAGACACACCACCAACATAGGGAGAAAAATCCTAACAGGGGAGAGAGAGAAAGAGGAGCTCAGGATGCCAATGACTAGAAGGTGGCTGTAAGTGAACACAGCAACCCCCCCATGAACTGCCCCTGGGAATTGAAGACCCCCCTCCCCCTCCCTCATCGCTTAGCTGAAGGAGATATATGTGCAGTATGGTCCTCGCCTCATTTGCTGACTCAAAAGCTCAATGGAGAAACGCTGTGACCCTGGCCATTTGTTTAGTTTGCCGCTCCATCTTTCTGACACGTTCACCTTGAGGTCACCTTGCCTCAGCCGTGGCCTGATTGTGCCATTCAACCGTTCGCCTACGGGGAGCTGTCTGCTATTCCAGATAGCGCGCGCCCAGAGGCTTCGCTATTGCGTGCATATGTGTGTGTGTGGACCTCAGTGATGGTTTCCCCTGTGTATGAGTGTGTGTGTGTTTGGAATAAGCTCTAAGAGGCATGTTTGGTCTTGTCTCCTCTCTGTAGATCATGGACAAGGCACTGCTCCCGTCCGTGACTCTCATCGTTGGCTGTGGGGTCTCCTCTCTCACCCTGCTGCTCCTCATCATCATCTACGTCTCCGTGTGGAAGTAAGTAACCCTGGGAGCAAAGTCCGGCCGTGTCAGCCTCCAACATCATATCCCGTGTGGTCTGTTTTCTCTCTACCTTACTCATCCCTGATTTTTTTCCTCCCCCTTTTTTTTTTCAAAACCCCAGGTACATCCGCTCCGAGCGCTCTGTCATCCTCATCAACTTCTGCCTCTCCATTATATGCTCCAATGCCCTCATTCTCGTCGGACAAACTCAGGCTCGCAACAAGGTAAAGCACTCTCTCAGCCAATCCCTTCCTCTCTTTTTAAACCTCTCTGAAACTCACTCGCTTTGGGGATTTTGGGAGTAAGCAGCGCCACTGACACAGATTTCTCCCCTTCCTCCTGCGCTCCCACAGGTGGTGTGCACTCTCGTAGCAGCTCTCTTGCACTTCTTCTTCCTCTCCTCTTTCTGCTGGGTGCTGACAGAAGCTTGGCAGTCCTACATGGCTGTCACTGGTCGTCTGCGCAACCGCATCATCCGCAAGCGCTTCTTATGCTTAGGCTGGGGTGAGAACACCTGTCTCTTCTTCTTTTCCTACCTGTGTTGCATCACTTCTCTCAAAGTCTCGCAAATGTTTTCAGGCTCTAACTTTGTGCATGTTTTCTGTCCTTCAGGCCTTCCTGCCCTGGTGGTGGCTGTCTCTGTGGGGTTCACAAAAGCTAAGGGATACGGCACTGTCAACTAGTAAGTGTAGTCTCAGCCTGCCATTTTAGGAAATTCTCTTTTCTCTGCATTCATCCTGAAAAGCTCTTGGTTCAAGCATTAATATTCTTCCTCCTTCTCTTTTCTAGCTGCTGGCTGTCTCTTGAGGGCGGACTCCTCTACTCCTTCGTCGGCCCTGCTGCAGCCGTTGTTTTGGTACGTAGTCTGACTTCGGCGTCCCGGTCCATCACAACACATTGTGTGTAAATGCATTACCCATTATTACATTGTCTCATCCATGTTGTTTTTTTCCCTCTTACAAACAGGTGAATATGGTCATTGGTATTCTGGTCTTCAACAAGCTGGTATCCAAGGACGGCATCACCGACGTGAAGCTGAAGGAGAGAGCCGGGTAGGTCTTATTGATCTTCTCCGTACACCAGAGTATTGCGCTTATCGCCCTCATCAGTGCCATTACAGGTATATTGATGATGTGCTTTGATATCAAGCCTCACAATCAAACAACAGGAGCGAATAGAGCTCCGCCGGTAGAGAAACACAAGTCTCTGTGTTGTGTCTAATCTGCTGTTTTCTCACCCTGCAGTGCATCACTGTGGAGCTCCTGCGTGGTTCTGCCCCTCCTGGCCCTCACCTGGATGTCCGCCGTCCTGGCCATCACCGACCGCCGCTCTGCCCTCTTCCAGATCCTCTTCGCCGTCTTCGACTCTCTGGAGGGTTTCATCATCGTCATGGTTCACTGCATCCTGCGTAGAGAGGTAAGGAAACAAATGATTAGATGAAATTAAGCAGCAGGAAATAAAGTAAAAAGGCTTTTTTTTTGGTTGTTTTTTTGTCTTTATGAGGTTACATGAGCTGTGGTTTGACTTTCCTGAATTTCCCTTCAACCATTAGGTTCAAGAAGCTGTAAAGTGCAGAGTAGTCGACCGCAAGGACGACGGCAATGGAGACTCTGGCAGTTCCCTTCACAATGGCCACACCCAGCTTATGGTAAATTTCTTGGCTTATTGCCTTTTTAATGTCTTGAGTGCCTCTTGCATTTTATCCCTAAATGAATATGTGCATACATTAAGCACTGATAGAACATTTTTTATTATTTTATCAGCAGTCTGATAACGAAAAGGATGGAGATTCGAGCAGACAAGGTAAGGCCCCTTTTACATTAACTTTTTCCTCTCGCCCTTAACCATTTTTCCATTTGCATTTCAATTTCTGTCAGCCTTGCACTTAAAACATCCGATCATGCATAAAAAGACAACATATTTATTGAACCAAATTTTCAGACGTGGCATGGTTCGTTATTTTCTAACTCTATCTCTCTCTCTTGCCATTTTTCTTAAAAGGAATGAAGAGCTCCTCTGAGGAGAAGATGCCTCCTCCTCAGCTGCCTCTTCCCATGGGCTCCAATTTCCACACCCTGCCATCCAACCCCAGTAAGAGCCACATGCAGGCCGTTCCCGAATACTCCAGCCACACCCTCACCCTGAAGAGAGAGAAGAGCCGTCTGGCGGGAGGGGTCGACCCATCCTGTGGCAAACCTGTGTACGTCTGCGAGGGGGAGCTCTTCAAGCAGCTGGATGCCGATCTCGCCCGTGCTCACGGCGAAGGCAGCTTGACGGACGGCAGCGGTTACGTCCTCCTGCCCAACACTACGTCCACCCTGAGGACCAAGCCCAAAGACGACCCCACGAAATACAACATCAGCGTGGAGCAGCTGCCACAGGCCAGACTGATGCACCTCAGCGGGCCCTTTGCCGAACCCCAGGCCGCCTTCGGCATGAAGTCGATCCCCCCTGACCAGGTCAGCGTGTCTTATTCGGAGAGAGACTCGCCCATCCAGAACATCCACAACATGTCCAGTGAGTCTCACATCACCCACAGCAGCCTGGAGAACACCTTCGAGTCCATGAACTCCATGATGTCCAAGAGTGAGACTATCTCTACACTGTCCATGAGCTCCCTGGAGGTAAGAGGAGGTGGAAGTGTGTGACCTCTTACTGAATAGTTGTTCAATACATTCTTGTGCATCTAATATTTTTCTGAAACTAAACCCACTTGTCTTTGTTCTTCTCTGCAGAGACAAAAGTCCCGTTATGCTGAGTTGGACTTTGAGGTAAATACTGTTTGCATAATGTCTATGAAAACATAATTGAGATGTGATATACAGTGTATTAAATGCATTGAAATAAGCTTGAGAGTAAAATGTTTTGTCCTTTGTCTTCTATAGAAAATAATGCACACGAAGAAACGCCACCAGAACATGTTCCAGGACCTGAACAGGAAGCTACATCATGCTGAGAAAGACAGAGAGTCACCTGCCTCTGACAGCAAGGTAACACATAATGATATTATGCTCATCATCCATTTCCATTGTCATTAATTTTCAGGAAACGCTGAACAAAAGAGATAAAGAATAAAACGGGAAACATAACGGAGGCGATTCTGATGTTCAAAGAGATTCTCCGGTGTAAAAATGACCCTATAGAACAACCAGTGATATGTGTATTGAACTGTGGTTGTCATTACCTTGAGGTCATTTGAATAAGGATGTATTTTCTTCCTTCCTTCTTACAGTCTGTGAGATGGAGTGTGTCTTCAGGAGGAAGTGACAAAACGAACCACAGTGTGAGTGTTTATATACAACCTCACAATCTCGAAAATTTACTGCCTATAGATGAGACACACCATCAGATATCACACTTGCCTCACGGAGGAATAATGTCCCCAAATGACTTTCATTATTAGCAAATCACCTTTGATGTAATGAAGCCCATTTCATTTTGATTAAATCAGGAATTGCTCAGGGCTGATGACTGACACCAGATCTAAAGTGGCTCCTCTTTGTACCTCAACAGGACAAACAGCAGGGTCCTCTGGAGAGGCCGTGGGAGGGAGTCCGGGGAATTCCTCAGTCGCCCCCTGCATGGGTGCGCAAGGACTTGGAGCCCCTAGCTGCCTCACCCCTGGAGCTGCACTCTGTGGAGTGGGAGAAGGCCGGCACCACCATCCCTCTGGTGGGGCAGGACATCATCGACCTACAGACAGAGGTCTGAGGGGGAGGAGGGGGGCTCGCGAAGCCACCTGATTTCACCTTGGTCACCTTTTTGGTTTGGGAATGGTATCCTGTATGGATAGAGTAGAGGAAACCAAGAAAGTGAGAAAGTTGGTCCCAGAATCAATGTCTTCAAACCCTCAGCCAGAGCAGGAAGGAGAGAGAGAAGGAGAGGTGGTGGTGATGGTGATGGGATGTTTAATGTAGCTTCTCTGTGTGGACTTAAAGCATCTCGTGTCCGAGTGCTCTGAAGGTCAAAGGTTTAGTGGAGCGATCGGTGGTTTCCATGGACCAGGACTGGCTGTGGTTCCATTAACGCTTCACTGGGGGTTTCCTGAACCCTTCAGCCTGGGTTCAGAAGATGTGGTCGACATGTCTGTGCTTCTTTTTTCCTTCACTTAACTTTGGAGAAAAATAAAATAATATAACACGGCGTGTCCTCCCTGCTTCTTGGGAGGAACAGCCGGAACTCTTGGCTGCTCTTTTTACAGCCAAGTTACCTTCCAAAATAGGACAAGGCAAGAGAGCATAAGGGACCAGTTTCATGCTTGGAGTCCGACACTCTGCACTTTTGTAGATGGGCACACACGTTTTGTTTTTGTGCCGTGGGTTATTTTCTTTTTTTCTGTTTGTGTGTTTGTTGGCACTGCTTCACACCTGGAA
Organism: Centropyge bicolor; assembly: GCA_037975185.1. Lineage (NCBI taxonomy): Eukaryota > Metazoa > Chordata > Actinopteri > Pomacanthidae > Centropyge > Centropyge bicolor. The sequence continues at coordinate 11,471,178 of JBBMOC010000005.1, read as the reverse complement.
CTGCTTCAAAAAGCCGAAAATAAGACTCTTCCGTGAGACTCTCTGTACTGAGATCTCCTCTGCTAAAAGAGCAGGCTTAATCACGCTGATAGTGCTTCTTACGCTTGTTATCACCATGGTTATTATTATTCCAATGATTATTGTCAGTGTTATGATTATCATTGTTGTTGTCATTGAGTTTATAGCTTATATTTTAATTTTTCATCCCCCTTATGTCAGGCACAAGTTTTATTGTTTTTCAATTGTGACCTACAACATTAGGCTCGAAAAAAAAAAAGAATCAGTGCATCTGTAATGTGTTGTGAGCCCATATGGACTGCATCGGGACAAACACACTGAGTGGTGATGGAGGTGGAGGTTAGTCAGAGCATGTCCTGGTTTCTCCAGCATTCTGCTTCGATACCAAAACACCAGCACCGGGATGAACACAGACTCTCACACAGGAAAGAGCAGTGCACTCTGGGAAAACGCTGGGTGGAAATGTGAGGAGGTGGGACACCGCCCCCCCCTCTCAGCTGGCACAAGATGCAGGCTCTTCCATGTTGTACATGTGGATTCAAGGGGTCAACGAGACCTCTCATCATCGCCCTTTTGTTTCTCAGCCTTGCAGAACTCTTGGACCGAGCAGAGGCTCCTGGCGCTGATGTGACTTCCAGTTCAGCGTCAGGTCCTCAAGACTTCAACACATTTGTGTTTTCAGCCATCAGTGTGAAATAGTGCAATATGATGGGCGCTTGATGCTCAAGCAAGACTGATATTATGATTTAGGCAGAATTTTTTCTTACCAATGTTTCAAAACTTTTATACCATCTTCCTCATATTTACAGAGCATATAGATGCTTTATGAGAATATTGTATGACAAATCTGTATTAGTAATTCAAGGAATTTATTCACTAGAGATTTGTTAGCACAAGACTCCATATTTGGAGCTCTCTGTGGCAGGTAGATATTGTACTTCTATAAAGCAAACATTATATAGAATGAATGATAGCCTATGAATATCTCAACTGTGCTTCAGGATATTTGTTATTACTCTCCGCTATGTAGCGATGGGTAATTAAACCTCATGTCTTCTGTAACAGTACGTTTTTGATAACCTTGTCAGTAACTCACTAGTATGTACTACCAGCCAAATTCCCCATCCCTTCAAATTCCTCTGTCCTGCCCTCGACCCAATTCATACCTCGAGTTACTTGTATTGAATACCCATTTGTATTTTCTTGTCTCGACTTTGTTTTTTATGTTCTGTTTTACCTCCTGTAAATGTACAGTTTTCACAGCACAAAATGAATGTGACTTCTTTCTAATAAAACACGTCTATATTACATGAAGAAGGTGTACCTCGATTGTTGATGGAAAACACATTACAGTGGCCAAATGCTGCTTTACATCTCACATGTTCTGAAATCTCTCTGAAACAACTGATCAGGCAAAATCTCCTGCAGAGTCAAGCTGCCATGTTTGTCTAATATCTGAAGCCAGAACAAAACAAAGAGCACCTAAAAATAAGAGTTCAAAAGCAAAATCACTAACCAACAAACTGAAAATTATTACAATATGTAGAAAGTGAGACGGAACATGGAGAATGGATTTTGAACCCATGCCACATTAAAGCCTCTGGCAAACATTTCACTCTCTAAATATAGAAGTGATTTGCAGGTACAAAACAGCAATTTCTTAAGATGATAAAAGTGCAATTCTCCTCTGTTCTATTTTCATGCTTTGCAGGGAGGCAAATCATTACAAAGAGAACAAGATCTATGAAGTTGAGTAATGAGAAAACAAACACATTTGACAGAGGCCAGAATATGATTATGACCTCTTTAAAAATAGGACATGTTCTCAACAGTTTAAATTTAGTTTCTCACTGCTTTGTCTGCAGTATTTCCACTCTGCTTTCCCCCTTCTCCCCATAATCAGTTCTTGTTTTAATTGAACCAGTGTGGTGTAATTCTGCCGCAAGGCATAAGCAAAAGGAGATTTACATCAGCCATTTGTTGAGCGCTGTTCATTTTGTGAGGTCAGCTGGAGAGCAGACTGACTTGTGTGCAAATGGTGCTTTACTGCCATTTCTCTCTGCATTTCATGTTTGTTCCTGCGTCACGTGGCACGCACCATTTTCTCTGTGGTGTCTGAATATTTTTCCGCTTTGCAGAACACTTTGTGCTAATTTATTCTCACACCAAAAAGTCATCTGTGCAATGTTTGCCATGACAATCCAGAGCATGAATGTTGGAGCTTTTGCAGCGTTTGAAATGTGACTCCAAAATAAAAAGAGTCACAGTGACCCTCATTATTTGTATTTCTTGCATGACCGGCACATAGATGCAATAAGTGAGCAAGAGGACACATTGACTGAAAAGTGGGAGGAATGGAATCATGCAGAAAAAGAAAAAGAGTTCACATGCATTTTAATACTATAATTTATATTCACATTAAAATACACAAAAGTTGAATGATGCAAGCTTCTGTGTGTGCAAATTGCAGCAACATTACACACACACACACGCACGCACACACACACATAGACAGTTTGCATAAAACTATAAAGAAGCCCAGGCCTCTGCATGTTTACTCATATCTATAAGGATACAGGCTTTCTCTCCTCATCAGCCATTAACAAGTCAAATCCAATCAAAGTCACAGCAATTAGTATATGCTGATGCAGTGTCTGTCTGCGTGTGTGTGATTGTGTGTGTGAAAAACACATCCCAATGCTAATAAAATCTTAAAGCTGTCAATGACTAACAACCCCCCACCCTCCAACACACACACACACACACACACACACACACACACACACACACACACACACACACACACACGCACACTCATACACACAGCACCTCATTCTCATCACAACCCCCCTCCATCCCTCCTGACTTGAAATCCAGTATCAATTAGCACCTTGCAGGCAGTAACAGCAAGGTCCTGGCTGTCTCTTAATTGAAGGCAGTTTCTATAGAAACAGCAGATGCTAATCCTCAAGACTGGCGAAGAAGAGAAGGTCTTTAAACTCCCAAAGAGAAAAGAAAGAGGCAACGCCATTTCTTTCCACAGGCAGTGAGGTCTCCTTAATGACTGTCGGCGCTACATAAAATTATTGTAATTATCAAGTGTAAAGCAGCAGCAAGGTCAGCTCTGAAATTGTTTTCATCTCTTGCAGTTAATAGCTGGAGGAAATTAAATACAAGGAAGAAAAGAAGGAGAAAGAAGAACATGACAATCTTTTTGTTACCTCAGTTACAGTTGGTGATTTCATGGTTGGATTTTTTTTTTTCTTTTTTTGAAATTTCTGACCCCATGTACAGTTTCTTTACCATTATTTCCAGACTGATATATATTGTTATGTTAACCTAAAGAATTTACAAGACAACTTACAATAACTTTTCTTGCCACTTGGGGGCAGCAGAAACAATTTGTGAACTCAACTGAACACAACATTCATATATTAGTATATATTAAGTTGAAATAGCAAAAAGTAAGTTAACAATTATGAAGCATTATTATATTTATGTGGATTCATGTTTCAGGGGAATGTTTGTCCAACACTCACTCTGTTTTAGCTCTGTTTCTGGTCTCCACCAACCAGAGCCGTGTCTTGCTATATGCCCCCAAACCACCAGGGGGCTGCATGTTCAGCCTCATCAGTTTAACTTGTCTGAGTGGCTCAACTTAAGATGTTTAATTTTAATATGAGAGGCTGTTATGACTGTAGCCTGTTTGGCCTGTGAAGTGTAATGGATTGTGGCATCTTAGTGGACCATTAAAAGTTTTAAGAATCTCTCCATCATAGTTTGACAAACTAGGGCCCCCCAAACAGCATCTGCATAGGGCCCCCACAAAGCTAGAAACGGCCCTGCCACCAACTCCCCGGGGCAAATATCTTGCTCTTCAGCTGCTTAAATGCTCCATTATGTTCACCAGCTCTTTCACATTGTGAAACAGTTTTCCCATTGTCATTTGATTCTGCTTTCATCAAAATAGTGATGATAGCTGTTTAAAAAAATCGTACAGCCAAGAACACAACATGCTGATACTTTAGTTTTCCAGGCTAATGTGTCCTTGCCAGACCTTGCTGCCATTTTCTAATTGTATTCTTCTGCAGCTCACAATGTGCACCGACCCCCCTGTGGAAGAGAAAACCCAGCCATGTTTCTGTTTTTAAGGAATTATACTAAACAAAATTCTTTGATTTTAGTAGATTTTTTTCAGAATGCCATCAGAATGCAGTCACCCGAAATTATCCAATATTGTAAGGTGACATTTCATCAGAGAACCTGGCAAGAAGCAGTGATCAGAGGGGTTACACAACTAAAGAACTGGTTCATGGATTAAATCCCTGGAACCAGTCAATGCCTTTCCCTGCAACCTGTCAACATCTTGTGCAACCGAAACACAGTTCCAGCCACAAGGTTTGGAAAGAGCAGTGAGAGCACTGGGTCACAAGGTCCATTTAGTAACTGTCCTGGAGCTTTCAGTCATGTCACACAATTTTCATCAATAGATTGAATTTCATGTGTTCTACTGGAAATCTAATAAAACTCCATCTGCTGAAGAAGATCATGTGATAAAATGAGCTTTTGGTGAATCAGATTTCTTAACTCTTGCAATAAATATTAAATTCTTGAAGCTAAAATGTTCACCTTTTCCACTGATTCAAACCCATAGCAATGTTTGTGATGTTTGTGCATCAAATTTCTCTTATATTGCATCTTTAATTCAGAACATGGGTTTTATATTCACATCATTAATATTGAAAGAATGAGTTTAAAATTTACAATATTCTCCAAAAAATGAGTCAGAAATCACCACAGATTTTAGCACCTTTCTGACAGTCTGAGCAAAAACTGATGGCATTGTGTTCGACTGAAGGAGCGTGTGTCGTGCTGTGTTTGCAGTAAAACTGTGCTGGTTTCATGTCATTACCGGGGAACAAAACTTCAGCTCTGAAGATTAGCTACATCCATTGTTTTCAGCTGTGGCACAGCATGTCCTTCAGCCCAAATGATACTGCTGTCTTTCAGAGCGTAACAGATCCAAGAGCAAGACTGTGAGACGCTGAAACCGCCGGCTTGTCTGTTTCTGGTGGCAGAATTTCTCTTGAATGTCAATACATATTTAAAGCAGTCACAGCCCACCGAGAGAATCAGCACATGGAGCAATGATGGGGACGCTGATTTTACTATATGTTCTCTCACTGATCTGAAATAAGCACTCGTGCATATCAATACAAACATGAACTCTCTTTCACAAACACACACACACTGACGACGCCTCCTGATTGGGGTTGATAAAGGATCACAGTAGCATGAAACCTCCTCCACTCCCCATGTGGTTCCTTTACCTGTGAATGACAAAAAGCCAGATGTGGTGGATTACAGCTGCGTTTGTGCGTCATAGCTAAATGCCAGCAGTTTCTTGAGAGCGGTTTCCTGGAGGGTATGACCACTTGTCTTACTTTCAGACTATATGCTAACCCCAGGGGTCGACTGGACTGGTGGGGGCTAATGACCAGCTTTGGTACTGATGGAATACAAATAGATTTCATATTGAACTGTACAGAACATTTTGTACAATAAAATCAGCTGGAACCTGGAAAGAAGCTCATTGTGGTCACAAGTGAGTCCATAGTTAGGCTGCAAATTACTGCAGAGACATAGAAAAGAGACTGTTTTGTGAAGAAATTATACAATTTTTCGTCATGCGAGCTGCCTGACTATAGAGTAGCTCTTTGAATCATGACAATGAATTATTAAATGGATTCCACTGACACTCATGAACCCCAGAGGATGAATTACACTGATTTTGATGATTCCTTGACTTTTCCTCTATGGTGCCTGAAGCAGGTTGACATTTTTGGCTTTTAGTGAAATGTCTTGACACCTTCTGGACCGTGACATTTTCTACAGACTTTCATGGTGCCCAGAGGATTGATCCTCATGTCTTTGGTCATTTTCCTGTAGCACCACCAGCTGGTTAGAGTTTTCACTTTTGTGAAATGTCTGAACTCCAATGAAATTCCTTATCCAGCTACCTTTAAATTTCAGACACATATTCTCCCCCCTCAAGATAATTGATGATCCTTTAACTTTTCCACAGGCAGCATAAACTCTCCAATATTTTGTTTTATGACCAAATATCTGCAACATTAATGACACCTGCTTTGAGCATTGTATTTGCAAGCATGTTTGCACGCTGACATTTAGCTCCAATTACTTCTCAAGGTGTCTAAGTACAGCCTCTTCATATCAGTGTGTGTCTCACTATTCCAGACAATTCTGTGATTGCACAAAGTGGCCACTATAACAGAGTCAAAGTCTGAGTCAGAGTCTGTGCTGCCCAGGTAAGGAAAAGTCACAAACCTTCATTGTTTTGAAATAACTGATTTACTGAACTCACCCTTCACACTGTAATCAGTTTGCTAAGTGACTCAGTCCCTCTTTAATTATTACCAAGCTGCCTGTGACTCAGGTAAATCATGTCTGCCACTGATTCTTGGCCAAAAGACCTCATATGCCCAGATCACAAAGAATCTGAAGCACTTTATCCATCCACCATGGCAACACCAGCAGCATCCAGGCTGCTCACGAGGACAATTAGCAAGAAGGAGTTTCAGCACCAGCAGATTCTGAGAAGTACATGAGCTGAATGTGCATAAAGGAAACCAAGAAGTCTTCATACTTTTAGAGCAGCTATCAGGATTTATACTAACTTACCAAAATATTGCAGGTTACAGTTGCCTGCATTGCAATTCAAATGCAATTGAATTTCCATTTTTTGCACATGTACCTAGAAGTTTCTAGGAAAGGAATGTTTTTCATTTCAGTACCTCACTAAAGTCACTCCGTACCAACACAATGCTATTACCTCGGGAAAATGTGTTGAACAAAAGGTTCGGTTACATCCCCAGAGGTATATCAACATGCTTTTTTTCCCAGAGGTATGAATGAATTTCAGATGAGAGCGCTATTTCATGCCATTACTGATACTGCGCTGGCAGAAGGAGGCAGATTATGTGCATTACGCATGACATCCAAAACATGTGGATTTATGAAAGACTGCACCAGAGAGGCTGTTAAATTGGACCGTGCAAACATAATGTGAGTTCACATTAAATGTCATTCGGAACAATAATGCAAAAATGCTGAAAGGATATTATGACAAAATTTCAATGAATGTCCTTGTGAGCAGGGGTTATAATAATGAATTGTTCATACAGGAACACTGGACCACATCTTGTTGTGTGCATGACCTTACTTTGTCTTTGCTCAGGTTAGTGCTGTTGCCAGGATACTATTTCCTATGGCAACACTTGAGCCGGCGAGGTGAGCTGCTCTGAAAGGATCCAGATAACTGGCTGCTCCGGATCCTGTGGACCGGAAGTCCGTACATGACCATAGCAGAGCATGCACATGCACAGGCGCGCACACACACACACACAGACAGTCCTCAAAGTTCAGCTGGCTTCAGTGCGGCAGCTGATGTTTTCACCCAAACATAATAAAGGACTTCCGGCTCAGTTCAACCTGTTTTAATATATCATCAGAGGTCATTTTAGATTCATATGGAAATTATAATTATACTCCCCTCCTTGCTCTTGTTAAAAGATTTTTCAGCATCTTTGCAAGCTCTTTGTGACTTTGCTTTCTGCAGTCATCACAGTTGAGCTGTGTGATGAATGCAGCAAAATCAGCTTCCTCTGTGAATATTGGAGCCTTCTCGTCACTAATTATTGCATGCATTGCTAATAGGGATCAAAATTTGCATCCTCATTCAAAACAAAACGAGGGCAACACTTACTGTCATGCATTAGACAAGAAGAAGGAATTCTTTTATGTGAATGCTATATGAAAGCTTGTTTGTTCCGTAGCCACTGCAACACATAGCAGATGCTCTCTGTCTGCCTGTATGAGAGCATACTGCCACCATTTGTTGAAGAGTTGTTACTACCTCAGTTGAGCAGTTTCCTCTTAGTGGTGGAGAAATGTATAAAAAAAAATCTCCAAAATGCATCATCAAGTGTTCAAATCTAACTTGGGAACGTAAGTAACCTTGTTTACTTCCGAGAAAAACTGCACAAGTGTTTTCTCCGTGACCGTGTTCCTGATCTGTTGCACAAGGTTGAGCAGCTTGTCTTTTCTTTCCTGCCCCCGTATTCTTCACCAATCCCTGGCTCAATCATGTGAAGCCCTTTGTACTTTGTTTAGAGAAGTGGTGTATAAATAAAGTTTATTTATCATAGTTAGAAACCAAGGATGTTGCATGACAGTACGTGGTGACGCAACAAGTTTGCATGCCTTTCTTTCCACAGGAACTTCCAGAGCATCACGGTCATTGCTGAACAGCTTGACGGTTTGTAGGACGTCACCAAAGCAGCACCACGCCTACACTCACTCATTGACCATCAACTCTGCTGGATTCAGACGATGAAAGAGGGGAGTGTCAGGGACGGTGAGCTCATGCAACACTGCACGGGGATAAGCATCGTCTGGCAGGGAGGACTCTTCATCAGTGGGACTCCATTATGATGACTCATCTGTACTAAACACCCACAACCTCTCTGCACTGTGCGAAGCCTCCCATTGTGCTGCTGAGTGTGTCTCATCCAGCGCTTCAGAGATGAGCACTGGGTCTCATCCTTTTGAGTAATAGGGTCACAACACAGGGATGTCAGATTGGCGTACCTTTACAAAATATGAGCTTGGAATTAATTAATCTGGCCCGTGCAGCTTCTTAGGAGTGACCAATAAATAAGAATGACTGAACACAAAGGAGGGGAAATCTGTCTGTATTTTGTATTGTTGCAAAACTTGAGCAAAGCTTCTGTATCAGTCCATCAGACAGATTAACAAATTAGTGAGAGACTGTGCACATTGCAAATTGATCATCTTTATTTACAGTATTTTTTCTCATGCTGTGTTTATTGTTACACAACGGTATACCAAGCCAAATGGTTCAAAAATCCTTGGATATGAAAACCTACATGGTAATAAACCTGATTCTAATTCTGAACACAACTTAGTGCTTTGGGAGAACCAGACAAACTAGAACCAAAGAAAATCAAAAACTGGGCTCACGTCATTGTATGAAATATTCATACTGTTTGGTTACATAGCTGCAAGAAAGGTTTAATGAACTATTGCATGAAAATCAAGAAACGCTTCTCTTCTATGGGTCTACGATTTCAATTTCCGAGAAGTTTCCTGGAAGAATTTCTGTAATTTGTTGCTAATGATACAGGAAATGGGGACAGTGCTCAATCAGCCCTTCCACTTAATTAATTCTAATTATTTGCTTGTGCAATCTAGGTACTCTAGTCAGTGCATAGCAGGTCATTTGAAAATGTGTTGTTTTTTTTCCTGTAGGCAAGCGTTTCAAAACATATGAAGAATTAAGTTTCAAATTATAAATGAATAATCATATTTTACTTATTATTATATTTTACTTTAAATTCTATTCTCCCCATAATCTATACTAAATTACATTTTACATTTTTAGGAAACTTACTGTTCTGTAATAACAGAATAAAAGTCATTTACACCAAACTGCAAAATCAAATCTGTGTGAGGTTTAATGATTTTGAATGTTGTACTACTGTTTAGACAAAACAAGCATTTTGTCATTTGTCGCTTAGAGAACTTGTGGTGACCCTTTCTCACTATTGTCAGAATATCTACAAACCAATCAATTGATGAATGAAGAAAATTAGATCATCATTGTTGTAGTCCTATACAACTGCCTACACTTCAACCAACTACAACCGATTTTATACTAATTTAATCATATAACAGTCACAGTGGACATTTTTTTTTACATTACAAACTTTTACTTTTTACACTTTAAGTAGCCTTTATTTCCTGATTATACTACATGCATGCTTAAGTGACATTTTCAGTGCAGGACTTAGATTCTGACAGAGTAAATTTACAATGTGATATTAGGACCTTTAGTTAAGTAAATGACCTGACTACTTCTCCACCCATTGCACTTGACTGTTGCACTTGACTGTTGCAGCTCTCACCCCTCACCACACGGTGGCAGCAACGAGCCTTCATGCGCCCGAGCTTCACGCCCAAATGAGACGTTCAAATTTCCGCATTTAGAGCAAAGATCAGTAGAAGCAGAGAGACTCTCCGTCTTGCTGCTGTTGCTCTCAGTAACATCTGACAATGGCAAGGCTACTCCTGAGCTCAAAACTGAGGGGATGTATCGCCTCTCAGATCAGAATGGCATCTGAGCAGGTAAACGGAAGACGTGTAATGTTAGCGTTAGCTCGCTAATGTTAGCAAAGTTGGAACCTTATGAAGCTAGCATAGTTAGCTAGTTGCTAACGTGAACAGCCAGCCTGTACTGCGGGTTCATTTATGACTTTTTAAAAAACATTTCTATAAAATAGAGATGCGTGCATGTAAAGACTGCAGTATATTTCTCGTGGCTGCAATGCTACTTTAGATATGTAGCTAACAATCCTTTTTGAACTTCTGAAAAGCTCCTGTACAAGTAGATGGGTGCTCTGCTGTGTTATGTAATGACAGACGATGAATTATACAGTATGTTCTTTCCTCCCAAAAGACCCGAATGAACAGTGCATAAAAGTTGACAAAAGTCTACATATTCAACACATATGTTTAGCAGAAGTTATAGATTTGAATATTATGACAGATGCTGCATAGAAAAAAGAATATGTTTTCAAGAAAGTCAAATGTGCCTCAAATTAAACATTTCTTCAAGAAGACTTAATTTGCTGTGCTGTTACAGAGATTGTTAACTGCTTCATAATATTTTTTCACACCACTTGAGAAAAGTCTAAATGTAGCAACGCCGTCTTAAACTTCCTTCTCTGTTAGGGAAATATAATATCCATAAATCCAGAACGACACACAATCATCAGTTTTTCTGTTGTAAAATAGAACAATAGCATGCATTCAGAGAAATGAATTAGTTTATTATAATAGAAGAATATTTATTTACTTATGAGTTATAGGTCAAAGTTATGCTTTACAAACATGAGAGAGTTCTTTCAGATGTGTTTTTTATCTGCCAAAAAAAATCAGTTGAGTGCCTGAAGACAGTCTTTGAGTAAAAGCTGCTGTACGTTGTGATGCTCTATTATGTAGATCTTAAGGAAATATTCCCTCTGCTTATTCCAGCTTGGCGAGTTGGGCAAAGGAGCAGGCAAAGGTGGAGGTGGAGGAGGCTCTGTGAGGCAGGCAGGAGGTGCATTTGGAAGACGAGAAGTAGCAGAAGAGGAGCGGTACTTCAGGTGAAAAGCATGAAAAGAACATGTGTATTTGTGGGGGATGTTCCTGCAAGATTTTTAACCCATGTTCTGTTCACCTTGTTTCCACCTACAGGCAGAAGGAGAAGGAGCAGATGGAAATGCTGAGGAAGCATCATGTAGAGGAGATTGAGCACCACAAAAAGGAGATTGAGCGCCTACAGAAGGAGATTGACCGTCACAAGGGCAAAATCAGAAAGCTCAAACATGATGATTAAACCTTGGAAGACTTGTTTATGGTTGTATTTGCCAAGTCAATGATTATTAGATATTGATTGATTTACTGCTGGTCAAGGCAGGATCTGTATGAGACCTCATATAGAATATAGACATCATGAATTCTACTATAACAATAAAGTGCTTCATTTTTAAACATGTGTGTGACTCATTGTTTATCCCTCTTGTTTTGTTGTCAAAATGTCAGTTGTTGATTTGTGCCTTGATTAACTGTGATTGTTGGGTTTATGTTGCAATTAGTGTTCACAGAAAGATGAATTTCGTTGGACTGAAGTCGTGCCTGTCAAAGTTCAACCTCTTTGGTTGGATAGTTGATGGTGAAGCACACATTTTAAATTTGAAACAAACACAATTTGAAAAAAAGGAAAGAATAACGTGCAGAAAGTTTAGTTTAAAAGTTTAAAACTACAGTTGCAGTTGAAAATAGACTGATGAGGGGATTAAAATTATTATGAAGGGCCATGAGGACAAGAGAGAAAGAAAAAAAACAAAAAGGAGTTTTTAGGAATCAGTGATTGGAATATTTGTTTTGAACTGTTGTGTAATGCCAGCTGTTCCACTATGGTTACAAATAATAATAGATTTTTCCATATTGGATCAATTACATTCAAGTGGAAATGCATTTAATTTACAAGCTTATGTAAACATGAGATTTGATTTTGTATATATGTCAAGTATTATGTGTATATAACTCACCAAGAAGCAATATGAGATACTGTATAATAATAATAATAATGACAACCTTAAGATTCTTTCAGTTAACTTTGTTTATATTTTAGCTTGTGTTTATTATTTTATTTTTATTTGCATCTTTTCATAAGTGCAGTGAATATTCCCCTTTAGAATATTGCAATCCTTACATTGAATTACCATGTTATTATTAACACTACAGTTGGTGGCGATAATGCTCCGCCCGGCTGTGATTTGCCCTTAACAGAAGAAGACAACAAAACGAACCTACCCACCCCACTGCGTTTTTTCCCTCCAAATCTCGCGATGGTTCTGGAGCGGTGGCGTTGTTCGGGCGAGCCGACGACGAGACCGCAGCTGTCTGGAAATTTGTCTCGTGTGTTAGACTCAAACGTTTTCTCCATATCAGACATTTTTCTACGTCCGACGAGCTAATCTGTCCACATTTGAACACACTTTGCTGTTAGTGTCCTGAATTAGTGTGGTGAGTTTGGCTAACTATCTGTTTGCGCGTTGCACGGAGCGTGTGTTTGATTTGTGAACGGTGTCTTTCTGCACGGCAAGGCCTGCGTATAAGCTCGTTAGCTAGCCTGCAAGCTAAACAGTGTTACTGTCAGCTAAACAGGACAAAAACATCTCAGAGGGCCGTTTTGCTGTGAAAACTGTAAAATGCATCTGATTGTTTACACCATGTTCGTCCCGTAAGCATGTAAATACAATAAAGCGTGTCCACCTCGACAGCTAGCAGGCTGCATGTGAGGGGGGCGGGACGGTGGTTTGTTCAAGTCACCGGGTTATGTTACCAAGCTGTTATTGCATTTGCAGCTAACGCAATAACTGATAGATCATTTTTAGAAAATAGTCCTTATGATTATTTGTAATTAAAGGAACTATTTTCAAGTTATATAAATCAACTAAAATTTCAGATGACAACAAGCGTCCATTTGTCAACAGTTTGGTTATTAACAGGTGATTGTCTTAAAATTTCAGATGACAGCATGCATCTGTTAACCACTTCACTAATAACAGTTCTAAAAAGGGTTGTTTTTATTAAAACATACTTTCAGTTTCTCATAATGAAATCAATATTTGTTGATCAGTCCTCAGAAGATTCTCAGAACAATTCTTCAGATGACTGACTAGTTTTTCTTGCTCTAAATGTTCCAGGAGAATGGCTGCCGCTGAGGTGAACGGTAGTTCTGCCCCGGCAAAGGAGGAAGAAGAGCCCATGGATGTGACAACAACACACACAGAGAACTACCAGACGCTCATTGATGCTGGGCTGCCCCAGAAAGTGGCTGAAAGCCTAGATAACATCTTCCAGACAGGTGGGTGATAGTTGTCCCAGCTCAAACCGTTGTGAAATGTTATTAACAAGCTGTGCTGAAGGACTAAAGGTGCCTGCCATAGCTGAGTTTGACAGTGAAGATGTGTTGTGTTTATAGGCTTGGTGGCGTACGTTGACCTAGACGAAAGAGCCATTGATGCACTGCGGGAGTTCAATGAGGAAGGGGCGCTTACTGTGCTGCAGCAGTTCAAAGAGAGCGACCTGTCCCATGTACAGGTAACCTCATGGATGGATTACATCTCTTTTTGTTTTTGCCAGTGCTTAATGTTAAGGTAAATTGTCATAAACAATCTCTTGTTTTTAATGTAGAATAAAAGCGCTTTCCTTTGTGGAGTCATGAAGACGTACAGACAGAGAGAAAAACAAGGAAGTAAAGTACAGGAGTCCACCAAGGGCCCAGATGAGGCAAAAATAAAGGTAAGCAAAGTCATGTGGGTTTGTTGTATAGAAGGTCAGAATGAATGTCATATAAACATGCCTCTGCAGCCATGCAGCTCAGTTAATGTTTGTTTTTTCAGGCTCTGTTGGAGCGAACAGGATACACCCTGGATGTCACCACAGGCCAGAGGAAATACGGAGGTCCCCCACCTGAGGATGTGTTCAAGGGAACACAACCAGGGATTGGAACTGAGGTAGATAAGTAATTTTCTTTTTTTTTGGTCATTATTTTCAAGGCTCTGATGTTTTAAGTGGGGTAAGAATTATTAAGTTTGTGCTGCAGTAATATTAAAAAATGCTAAATATCAGCCTGTATGTTGTGTTTTACAAATCCTTACACTTGTCCACCTGTTTCTCACTTTCTCATCAGGTGTTTGTTGGCAAAATCCCTAGGGATTTGTATGAAGATGAGCTGGTGCCACTCTTTGAGTCTGCTGGTCCCATCTGGGACCTCAGGTTAATGATGGACCCTCTCTCTGGTCAGAATAGAGGCTACGCCTTCATCACATACTGCAATAAGGACGATGCCCAAAAGGCTGTGAAGCTTGTAAGTGTCATGGCAGAGTATTGGAAAAAAAACATACGAAACCATAGAACAATTTTTAAAGGAATACTCTTGACATTTTGAAGTCTGACTTGACCTCCACAGTATACTGTTCATTCACAGTGCATTTCATGCCTTTATATTTTTGTCCTCTCCCTTTTCTTTTCAGTGTGATAACCATGAAATCCGCCCTGGCAAGTACTTGGGAGTGTGTATATCTGTTGCAAACAATCGACTGTTTGTTGGATCAATTCCAAAGAACAAGACAAGAGAAAGTATATTGGAAGACTTTGGCAAAGTCACAGGTCAGCACAGAAGGGGATTTTCTGTCAAATTCAATAAAACGAACCCTTAGTCGCGAAAAGTGACAGATATATTGGAAGTTAGAAATGTATTGCTTTATCTTACAGAGGGTCTCCAAGAGGTGATATTGTACCACCAACCAGATGACAAGAAGAAGAACCGTGGCTTCTGTTTCCTTGAGTATGAGGACCACAAGTCAGCAGCACAGGCTCGCCGCCGCCTAATGAGCGGCAAGGTCAAGGTGTGGGGGAACCCTGTTACAGTGGAGTGGGCTGACCCTGTTGCTGAGCCAGACCCAGAGGTCATGGCCAAGGTTAGCAAGTGTCATATCTTCATCTTTAAAACACACTAAGCTTGCTCTGTTTAATAGGGTAACAAACATCCTGGTTTGTTTGTTTGTTTATTTATTTATCTGTCTTCATAGGTCAAGGTGCTCTTTGTAAGGAAGCTGGCCACAGCAGTGACTGAAGAGCTTCTTGAAAAGACCTTCTCACAGTTTGGAAAGCTGGAGCGAGTGAAGAAATTGAAAGACTATGCATTTGTCCATTTTGAAGAAAGGGATGCTGCTGTAAAGGTGGGTTTTCACACCTTGCACAAGGTATTTTGCTTGTGTGATGATTCCTCATGTTACAGTATTGGTTGTTTTTTGTTTCGGGTTAGGCAATGGATGAGATGAATGGGAAGGAGCTAGGAGGAGAGGAAATTGAGATTGTTCTGGCTAAGCCCCCAGACAAGAAGAGGAAAGAGCGCCAAGCAGCTCGGCAAACCACCAGGAATGCAGGGTGAGAGACAGAGACATGTGACTGCTCAACTGCCAATTTTAATTCCCACATGAGGAATTCATTAAATGTAACACAACTCTCCTCTCTGCAGGTATGATGACTATTACTACTACCCACCTCCACGCATGCCCCCACCAGGCCGTGGCAGGGGTCGTGGTGGCCGAGGGGGTTATGCCTATCCACCAGATTACTATGGATATGAAGACTACTATGATGACTACTATGGCTACGACTATCATGACTACCGTGGTGGCTACGAAGACCCTTACTACGGCTATGAAGATGTGTACAGCATGAGGGGCCGTGGTACTCGTCCCAGCAGGGGGGGGCCTCCTCCACCTAGGGCTCGCGGAGCGCCACCGGCACGTGGCCGGGGCGGCTATGCCCAAAGAGGGCCTCCCCTTGGTGGTCCGAGGGGCGGCCGAGGAGGACGGGGAGCCCCTTTCCAGCCGCAGAGGGGCCGCGGTCCTCGTGGGGCCAGGGGCAATCGCGGAGGTAACGTCGGCGGAAAGAGGAAGGCAGACGTCTTTAACCAGCCTGACTCCAAGCGCCGCCAGACCAACAACCAACAGAACTGGGGGTCCCAGCCCATCGCCCAGCAGCCCCTGCAGCAAGGGGCCGACTATTCCGGTAACTATGGGTACAGTAATGACACCATGGAGTTTTCACAGGATTCTTATGGGCAGCAGTGGAAGTAGATGCACCAAAAGGTATTTGGCAAAGTGACAACAAAAAAAGAGAAAAACAACAATAAAAAGAAAAAAAACAGGAGATTGGCCACAATTTTTTGATTGACTTTTTATTCTTCATCCCTCATGAAAAAAAATCTGTATATATCTCAGAAAAAAATGGACAGACCCCAGAATTGGCTCGACATGATTGGCTGGAAAGCCTTTTGGCTGAAGAAGTGAACGTAACCGTTGTGGTGAATCATTTCTTACTCCTACGGTTACATTGGGACATGTGTCTTTAAAAAACACACAAAATACTTTTATTGTTACGTTTTGTTCCTGATTCTTTTAAAGCCAACAATGAACATTTACAAAAAAGTGGACATTGGTTCTCAAAAGTCTGAGAGGACATTAAATAATGATATTTGCCTTGCAGGAAGTTTTTGTCCATGCCCCTTTCCTCCTTCCCCTTCTTGTACTCCCTTTATTTGTGGTTTCTCATAGTTGCTTAGGGACTTGCTTGTAAATAAATGCATATGGTTAGAGCTTCATACTTCATTTTTTGCAATGGTGGAGAAAAGAATCCACAGGAAGGAAGAAATCAAAGTTTTGTAATGTTCAAAGTGTATGCCTAGCATCTAGAGGTAGACAGATTGTGTTTTTTTTAAAAACTGATACCATAACTTCCAATGTTTTCTTTGAACTTGCCCAATAGAATTTGGTTTGGCTTACCTTAAGAGCCATAGCAGTTTGTTCTCTGATGTTCTTTGTATTTATAACTTTTACGTTTGTTCCGTTTCAATAAAACTCAGCTGAGCATCAGTCAATTGTCAGATACTCAAATTCAGTGTTGTCATTCAGTATTTGATTTGATTTTTACCTCAAATTCTCTTATTTGGATGAAGATCTTCTTTTCCAAGTCAAATTTTTTTTGCTGCCTCAAAGGATAATCACAAACGGCTGAAATCAGACAACGGGACAAGAGAATTTGAAAGGTGTTTGGATGCTTAAGTGATTAAACAGGATTTTAACCCTTTATTTTTCAGCGCATGTTACATCAGAGTACAGTCATTTCCTGCACTCAGAATTGACAGTGATTATCACAGCAATACCAACAACTATTAAAGGACCAAGCTCTAATTTTTGACTTCTTGCGATTACTCAAGATTGAACCCATCTTTCAAAATGTGTGTGCACAGGTAAACAGTGTATGCTTTAGTAAGCTTAAGCCTCCCCTTTCTAAGTGCGATCTCTGAAGACAAGGGAAGCATTGAAACTTACTTTTCCAAAATTATAACTCTACTACAGCCCTTTTACTTTACATTTGCCTCATGTGGTTCTTGTCCATATTCTTACCTCTTCCCTCATAGCATAGCATAACAAATCTTTTGGGATGTAGCTGGAAATGCATAATAATGCAATTGTCAATGTAAGGGTAATGTATTGCAATAGAGGTAATAAACATGCAATATGTTCACAGATGTAAATTTCATTTGACTTGAAATGCCACTGTTTGAGTTTTCTTGATTAACATAAATGGTGTTTATTAAGACAGGTTGACTGAAGCATACACTGTTCCTGCTCACACATACTTTAAAGACCTGGACAATCTTGGATAATGGTGAGCTGTCACTTGCACTGGTATGGTCCTGTTACTGACACCCTTCCAACAGTTACAGAAACACATTTGACTTTGAATGTATTTGTATGCTGAGCTGTCTCCAACTCATTTTTTTTATTCATTTCCAAAGTCTGCACATCATCTCAACCCTCTGTTCTCTCCTTTTGAAGACACCAAGGATCATCCAAAGGGTTAAAATTCTTTAAAATGTGCCTTCTGCCATAGCAAATGATCACCTGTCAGAGTTTGTTTGCCATATAAAAGTGTTATTAGCTTCTGCCTTTTGGTACCATGGTATCATTGTCTTTTGTTTCATGGTGTCTGTCCTCTTATTCCAACCTGCCTAGGTGGAGAAGCATTGAGAGCGGCACCACTAGAATGAGGAACTCACCTGAACGGTACTCAAGGGTGAGCTAGCCTTGCACAGAGTACTGTCTCCTCTCCTGTAGCTTATTGTAATCACTGGAGAAACACTAGCCATAATTATACTTTATTCCTTTTTGTTTTTTCTTTACTAATATACCGTACAATGAATCAAGCTTTTTTATTCAGTAGGAGTGTGATTTATTTTTTTCCAGGCTATGAAGAACACAAGTCACTAAAGTTGACTGAAGAATCATAAAATTGTGTTACCAGCATATTTCTGGGGTTTAGAAAACACATGGGCGATGCATATTTCTTTCACAGATATAGTGACTATATTCTTCCTTAAGCCAAATGAAAAGTCGTGCACAATTGTAAGAGCCAAGTGCCTGTTTCTTAAGACTGGATTAAACAGCCAGAAGGCAGACAGTCAAGGATTTGGTAAGCGCTATAAACCCCAAAACCCTGCAAACACCTGTTGCCTGTCTTGGCTTACTGCACCAAAATCACCTCCGCTGTCTGCACACACATTCTGTGAATGGAGGGTGGTGGTGGACAGTTCTTCTCATACGCCACTAGAGGTAGCACTAGTGGTCCATTGTTCCTTTATCGGACGCTGCATTTATTGGCCATCTGAGCTGGAAAGATGTTGATGGATAGGTAGATATAAACTACGGGAGCTGTTTTTCAAATGTGTTCAAAAAGCAGTGGGGATACTGAATTAAATATTGCTCAAATTGGCTGATGTTTGAACAATGGCTGTGCCTCAAATCTGATGTCTGTGCCCTTCAGAGCCACAAGATGGCAGTATTTATATTGCACAGGTAAGACTGAAATAGGGAGCACAGTATTACAACAGGAAGCTAATTGTATCAGTTGACCCACATAATTTGGTTTGCATTGAAGTGCCATCAAATTCTGGAGTGTCCTTTTACAGTTTCTCATATCAGAACTGTGTCTTTATATGTTGCCTCTTGTCAGCAGGCAGTAAAGGAGCTGCCCCCCATCCATGTGAATGAGTTCACACAAATGGAAGGGACTGATTGGTAAGACTGTTCATTATCTGAACTAATGCTCAGAAAGTCTCAACATGTTTGTATTTTTAAATTTTGTTACATTTCAAAATATAATGTTTGATTGTCTCCTTATGACCTATTTTCTTATCCAGACTCAGTAAGTTCTGTAAGTTCTTTCAGAACATAACTGAGCATCACATCACAAATCTGGCATGCACATTTATTCAGTAGTTGTCATGTTGTTGATGTTAAAGGTCATTCTGATGATAGACCAAGAGATTTGTTAACATACTTTTGTCTGTGTGGCCCTTTTCTAGCTGAGTCAGGAGACTGCACAAGCTGCGCACCAGACCCATCACAGGGTTTCCTCAGAATGAAATCCTCACTTGACCGCACACTCAAGGTCCAGTGCTCACAGGAACACAAGCTGGCTACACCTCAGCAGAAGACATAGGTGAGAAATATCTGTGGATTAGTGAAACTATTGCATTGCAAATTTCCCCACTGAGGGACGAATAAAGGCTTATCTTAGGTTTGTCTTGTTGGTGAAGGCTTTAGTCTGTAGTATTGTATTGCTTGGACCAACGTTTTATTGGTCTCAATAAATATAAATGTTACATTAGTATTTTTATCGATGGATTTTTGTATCACCAATAAGAAGTGTGTTTTAGCACTATCTGTATTGTATATTTGGTTTTTAAAATGTTCTAATTTTTAATGTCATTTCACTTACTACAGAAGCGTAGGAGGATACAGCTGATGGACATGTGATGATCCAGAGCTCCAGCCAACAGACTGCTGCTTCCTCATCCAGCAGGATTATTAATGTAAAGGGAAATTACCTTATGCTACTGATTGTTTAATATATTTTATTACCCAATTAAATGTGTGTGCTTGTGCATTTCTAATTACATTTTAAATACAGACTTTGTGATTTACCTTTACAAACATTACAGCAAGTCTTTACAACACATGTGCACCACTTTTGTTTTCTCAATTCAGAAAGTTCAACAGTGGTTCCTGCAGTCAATGGTAACTATGTCTCTTATTGCAAACTTTAGCAGTCAAGCAGATGGAAGTGGAGAGCATGTTAACATAATGATGGCCTACCTGTGCCAGTCCTGATCACTGTGCTCACAACATCCTGCCTCATAAAAGGTAAACACTGTGGATACAGGTGGGTGAGGAACAGGATTTGCAAGCCTTAAAACTCGATTTGAATTTTGTCATTTAAAAAATGCCCATGGGGCTTTAATGAATTTGTAAGCAGCTGGAGCCTGATGTCGAAGAAGCTTTACCTGAGCTTCCTGAAGAAGTTGCGGACTTCCTGGTAGAGGAAGTTCACGCATTGCACGCACGGATCACTACAGGAAATATATCAGCTGGTTACCTGATGTCACTGTAGATGCTTGTAAATTTCCTTATGCCCCAGAGAGAAAGTCGAGGCAAAGCTCGTTTTTTTTTTTAAAAAAGATGTTAATGAAATATGTCGATATAAACATGAAGTTTTCAGAATGAATTTGCTAAGTCGCGGATCAGTTTGTTAAAATTAAATTTGAGGATGCAACAAGTATAGTCTTGTTTTGCGTGATAATATCTGTTTATCGTTTTATTTCTTTTTATGGCTGTGAAACGAAAATAGCGTGAGTCGAAGCGGAAGCGTATATGCGTCTATTTCCGACTTTTCAAACTAAGGCAAGCTTTTTTTTTAATGTAAAAAAATAAATACTTCTCCAATTTTTTAAAGTGACGTGTCCTATTCTTCGTCCACAGTAAACTTGATTTGCGAAAATGTATTTTAGCAGGTCCGATCGTTTTCATATTTTTATAGCCATTTTAACAAACTACCGTTAACCTTTTTTTTTATTATTAAAATTGAGATTCACGATTTAATTTTATTCACACAAATGTATTATTAAAGATGAGCAGTGTTGTTGTGTTCGAAAAACGCAGTAATAAATTTGTTGCGATAAAAGCGAGTTGCAACTGTGTGGTCACGTGATGCTACGACGTCACTTGTAAACCAGGGGCAAGATGGCGGCCGCCGGAGGAGAGCCTTCTTCTCAGAATATGTCGGATGAATTATTTCAAAACTTTATCTCGGAGGTACGTTAAAACCTTCATGAATTGATGTGTTTCGAAAGCGTTTGTCTTCCTTCATTCATCGGCTGGAGCTAATTGCTCACAGGTTCTCTTGTTTGTCGCCAATGAGGCCTTACAGACACGAACATCGGCTAACGATAACAAGCTAACGTTGACTGAGATGTTTTGTGGGCAGTTTCGTCTTTCCAGTGTTATCAGGACACCACCAAACCGTCTGTGTTTATAGTCTCTTGTTTTCAACCATACCATAAGTCACTTAAACTAAATCACAATTGAATAAATAGAAATTATTCTTAAAGCAGCTGCTGTTAGCTTTTTGTGCTGCATCTCTGTCGTAGTGCAGCTGAACGCTTTGACCAGTCACAACATGTAACTATCAAGCAAATGAGGTGAAGCTCCCAGAAAAGATGCCTTGTTCAGATCAACCTTGTGATTCATCACATTTCACTCCTCAATCCTGGCTGCATTCATACAGTAAAGTAACATCACCAGAAAGTGCAGTTTCACATGGACTTGGATGCAGTTTGACTTTGGTTTCATTTTGAAAATATTTATGTCATTATGTCTTTCGTTTTTCTTTTTTAACAGGTGAAGCAGATTGAGAAGAGAGACTCTGTGTTAACCTCCAAGCAGCAGATTGACAGACTCCTCAGACCTGGTTCATCCTATTTCAATCTCAATCCCTTTGAGGTTAGTGTATCTATGAAAATGTTTCATTGTTAGTATTTATTATGAATGTATTATCATCTATTATTTTGTCAGTTAATTAATTCCAAAAATATTGTTAGATGCCAGTCATCAGGGTATTAGAACCAAGTGAGTATGACCAACAGGTATATAACCTTATGTAATGATTTATGAAGACATGAATAAATGAATGAAATAATTGATTGATGTAATAAAATAAAATTCAATAATATTGAAATCATGGCTTAATTGGTCAGACATTCTGTTTTCAATACTGGTGCATTCTCTTACATATTGTTGCCACCATTTGTATTTCCCAAAAACAGAATCAGAGAAAAGGGGAGGTCCATGTTTCTGCAGCAACAGCAAAATAATTTCCTCATTTGTGTATCTGAGTGAATTTTATTCACAATCAATAGGCTGACAAATGTGCTGATCTTCATCATTGCCACAATTTCCCTTACAATAATTGGATTTCAGCATAATAATTTATTTATATTGACACTTTGGTTAAGATGTTTATATAGAAGATTCATACCAATGTTCACATCATTTTCAGGTGCTGCAAATTGATCCAGATGCAACAGATGATGAATTAAAGAAAAGGTTTCGGGCGGTAAGAGAAGAAAAACCTTTCAGTGCTCTTCTCTGTGAGACATTGATTTGCCTGTGGATACACTGATAGTGCCACCATGTCTTTTTGTTTTTGTTTGTTGTTATTTCCTAATATTTGGTCTCTGTATCTCTGCAGTTGTCCATTTTGGTCCATCCAGACAAAAATCAGGATGATCCAGATAGAGCACAGAAAGCCTTTGAAGGTAAATAATAGTATTCTTTATCCATCTTTTTTTTTTTAAAGGGTCTTTGCACACTTTTATGTCTCACTGTTTAGTCTGTTACGTGTTGTGCTGTGTTGTTGTTTTGTATGATGTTTGCAAACACAGTAAAATAGGACATCTAGCTACTGCCTCTGTAACACTTGTAGTTTAATTTCACCTGAATATCTTACTGTGCTCTAGCTGTGGACAAGGCATACAAACTCCTACTAGACCCAGAACAGAAGAAAAGAGCCTTAGATGTGATCCATGCAGGAAAGGAATATGTGGAGCATATGGTGAGCATTCAGTACATTCCCTTAACTCTCAAAGTGTCTATCCACTTTGCCTCTGTGTTTCCCAGTTCTCATCTGTATTTTTTTTGTAACATTTTATTTTCTGCCATTTTGTGCTCCCAACAGGTAAAGGAGAAAAAGAAACAGTTGAAGAAGGATGGGAAACTATTGGATGTGGAGGAGGATGACCCTGAAATGGTAAGTCAAATTCATTTAATTATGTACTGGGGGAAGTGTTGGAAATAAAATTAAAATGGAAGGTCACTTCAGAAAAGATACTAAAATATGTACAAGTAAAGGAAAATGTTTAAAAAAAAAAAAAAAACAAAACTCATGCATATCCAAATCATGGGGCAGATACATATTTTCACTTGCATGAGATAGCACATTTGGCTTTGGCGGAATAAATGCTATACATCTTAAAATCCAGTAGATGGTAGCATATCACTATCAAATACAAGCATAACATAACCAATTGTAGAAATTCAATGTCGCTATATCACAATACACATTAAGGGGTAGCAGTAATCCTCTGGGGTAGCCTGTATGTAGCTGCTGAAATGTCATACAGAAATTGTTGTTATGGACTCAGTGGTTTCCTGGGAGAACCAGTAAGACTGTAACATTGCCACAACTGTAACATAGCTTTATTCTCAAACTAAGCTGTGGCTATGGAATGTAAATACACACATACCATGCAACTAATTATACTCACATCCAAATGTGAATTGTCTGCAACTCCAGAGATATATTAAGAAAAATGTCCAAACATTACACTTCAGGAGATACATATGGGACATATTGATTAAACACGTTTATTATTATACAACTTGTCCTTTTCCAGTTCAGGCAAGCAGTGTACAAACAGACCATGAAACTGTTCGCAGAGCTTGAAATCAAGAGGAAGGAAAGGGAAGCAAAGGAAATGCACGAAAGGTAAATAACAGTATATTTACAACAATTTTGGAAAATGTTAAACTGTCTTACCCCTGCATTAAATGTGCAAATCAAAGTCTCATCAAATATCATCACAGATTTCACTGTTGAACCAGAAAAGCATATGTATTCAGAATGGCACTGCTTTCTTCTTCTTCTCTTAATTTACCAGAAAAAGGGCAAGAGAGGAAGAAATCGAAGCAGCAGAGAAAGCAAAGCGAGAGAGAGAATGGCAGAAAAACTTTGAGGTGCGTTCCTTCACTACTGTGTTGACTTGGTTATAAATGGAAACATGATGGCTTTGCTTTTGGCATTTCTTAAATGGATTTTTTTTTTTTTGCAACACATTTCTCAGGAAACAAGAGATGGGCGTGTAGACAGCTGGAGAACCTTCCAGGCTAAAGGCAAGAAAAGCAAGGAGAAAAAGAACAGATCCTTCCTCAAACCTCCAAAAGTCAAGATGGAACAGAGGGAATGATGCTGTAAAAAGGGACTTTGCTCAATTAAATTTACTGTTATAAAGACCCCAGTTCTGTGTATATCCTCACCTCATCATCTGCAATCAGCTGTGTAGTCATCACGCAATCATCAGGATACTTGTCAAACAGCAAACTCCCTCATCCTAACTGACAAACATAGTTTTGTACTTGGTTTTTCTAATGTACATATTTGTGATCTGGACCCAGAGATTATACCTGCCTCATGTAAGAAAGATGCATCTTCCACTTCTGTAACTGATGAGAAATGTGTTTGTCATGATTTTTGTTCTTTATTCTTTTTTTTAACTAAATAAAGCTTGGACTTAACAAGTCTACCAGAAAAGTCAGATGGTTAGATTTGGAGGGGATGATATCTAAAGGTATGCAGCCATGTTTTTAACGCCTTCAGATATGCTGTCAGACTGGAGAGGAACAGGAAAATATTTCTGGGCCATCTACAGAAATATTTAAAGTTTACAGTATAAGTGCAGGTTTTGTATCTAGTGTCTCATTATCCCCCCCTTAGTTCTGCATGTCTTAAATGTATCCATGAAAATACTGTGAATAAAAACACCAAACACCTGACTGGTGTTTGTTGCACATAATTTCCTACTTATGGTATTTTGAAAAGACAGAATAAAATCCTTTTACCTCCCTTAGATTTGAAATGATTCCACAAAATGACACCAGCTCACGAGTGTAAACACGGAACTAGTCATACAAGGACAGTGAGTCAGATTTTTCAATTTGATAACCATATTTCACGAAAACAACTCTGCTCATCTAGCAGACATGTAAATACAGAAACTGCACAAAGACTGGTTCAGAGTGCAGTCTGCTAAAAACATAACCAAGGGCTTGAGAACAAGCAATTTTAACTTCTCTAAAATGAAAACTAATCCAAATATCTTCTTCCCACCTTTTCTTGGGTTATAAAGGTGGGACTTCGGATTACCTTGAGTCACCTTTCCTCCAAGAGCCCTTTGTCCTTCAAGTCTCGTGCACATCAGGATCATTTAAACAGTCTGATTGTTCTGAAGTGTTGGGTCTCACATGACTTTGCACTGATCTCCACCAGCAGCAGGAGCAGCGATGGCAGGAGATCCACTACTACCTCCCACCAGTCCGTCCAGGCTGAGACCCTGGAAGGCTCCGAAGAAGGAATCGTCCTTCACTGGGGCGGGTCTTCTGGCAGGGGTGGTCTGCTGCATGTGGAAGAGACGATGAAGATGAACATACTTATATAATGACAAGCAAAAAAAAATCTTTGTTGTCACTTTGATTTTACTGCTCACTTACCCTCGGGAGGCAGTGGTGGCTTCTAAAATGAGTTCTTCTGACTGTCCTCTCTGCGTTCTTCTTGGCCAATATGGCTTGCTGTCGTTTCCTTTGGCAAACACCACAGAAGTAACATTAGACACGGCACATGGGCAAGCAGCTTATTCATGTGAGGAGCAGTCTTATCCTCATTAAGCAGGTCTGTCTGGCCAAGAGTCTCAGCTGGATAACAAGATGGTAACTAAATACTTCTTACACACTGTCAGAGCAGTATGAACACAATGAGACATTATTAGCAGAAAATAAAAGAAAGACATCATTGGATGACAAAATATCCCCAGCCTACCTTTCTCTCTTCAGTTCATCCTGGTACATTCGGAGCCAGGAGTCCGGGACTTTCTGGTTGCTGCAGGGAAGGCTTCTCCTCCTGCTGACGCTCTTCCTGCGGGTGAAGCTGTTTCTGCGGACCTTCTGGGTCCTCTGGTCCCCTCTCTTGGTGGAGGCGCTTTTGCCTGACACGCAGCTGGTAAACTGTTTGAGGGGAGCACCCAGCGACATGAGGGAATCCATATCGAGAGTTGTGTGATGTGGTCTGTGGTGAATCAGGTGGTGATTCCCAGACGCTGTGACAGCATAGAGGATAAGACACTAATGTCTTGACTCTTTCCAAGTGCAGGACAAATGTCTTGTTTTTGCTCCTCTTTGAGTTTTAAATCTGCAAATACAAATAACAATTATGCCAAGTTGTAATAACAGCATTATTTTCTAATGCTGCCCTCATTTCTTTTTAAAAATGTCAATTAAGCAAAGCATTTGAACATTGACTACATAAAATTAGAATTAGAGCATTATAAGTCAACAAGTCTCCTACACATCTTATAAATGCAAATGACCAATACACTGTGCATAACTGTAAGAATCAATGGGACTCACATGCAAGTGGTATCTCCTGTAGACACAATCAGCTGATAGTATCATTTATCAAAAGGTGTGAAGAGTCCATTCATTGCACTGCTTCCAGTCCTCCAGCTTGTGTACCTGTAAACACCTCTGCTCTCTCACTGTCTGCTCTTATGAGGATTTGACCGATGACCCCGCTGCTCTTCAAACAGGATTAGCTGAGGACGCAAGAGTTTATCTCATTAACAGCAGAGCAGCTCTTAACAAACCTGCACAGGAAAACAGCTGTTTGTTTACATTTGAGCACAGAAATATCGCATATAAACCTATGTTAACAGTTAGAGAGGCTTCAAATAGGCTGGCTATTCTTAATTCAACAGTCAGTTTCAGTCAGCAGTGAACACATGTATATTTCGTGTTCGAGTAACAGCTGATAAACAGACAGACAGATGGGAGTGTGGAAAGACTGGAAGGTGCAATGTGACGCTTCTGTGACGCAGAGGATTTCCTCCTGGCTCCCAAAGACAAGATGCTTCATTGACTGGAGAAGTGAAGCATCCGAGTCACAAAATTGAATGACTTGTTTCATTCATTAGCATGAACAGCTCCCTGACAGCCTTGGAATAAGATCAGGTAAACCTTTATTCATCCCACAGTGGGGAAATTCACATGACTTTCCAAGGAACTAATAGTACTCAAGCAGAACTTTTGGGGGATTAAAAGAATGTCTAGGAACTGAATTTAGACCCTGGTCCCTTAGTAAAGATCCTGTGGTGGAAACACAGCTATTGATTAAGGAGGAGATTCTTTAGATAAGCACTGTCAAACAACAACCTTATATAATTCATATCTGCTCAGATATAATTTTCTACTTTTCTGACCATCAAATCAAAATTGCTGAGTCAAAATAGCAAGTGACCTATGACACCCAGGCCATTCTCCTCCAGGAGCCGTCCCATCATCTGTGTGCGTCAATTAAAGCACAATTTACCAAACTGGTGGGAGCCCCATATTAAATTTCATTTGAGTTCTGTTGTGTAATCTTTTGCTAATATCTGATCTTGACACCCCACAACCAGTTAAAGTCTTTTGGCTGTAACGGTCCCTGGCAGAATAATCCAGAAAGAATGGGGCCAGCACATGAGGTTAATAAAGCAACATTAGCAACAGATGGGGGAAGCTTACGTGACGAAGCATGGATACACCTGTTGCAGCAGATCTTCCACGTTCCCCTCTTCCTGTCTTGACAGGGTGACCGCTGAGCTTAGGTTTTGGAAGAAAATCAAAGAGGCATTAGTTTCCAAGAAAATGTAACAACTAATGAAGGGCACATGTGATTAGAACAGGACTGAAGAATAAAATCAACAGCACTTCAAAGCTAATTGAATACTGGTCCGCATGCCTGAGCTACATCCTACAAAAACAATGATTTGAGAAACTTTTATGGGTCATTTTATCAATACAAGTTTACAAATGCTATAAATACTTGCAAGCAAAAAATGTATCCGTATTCACTTTAGATACCAGTTAATGAGTTAACATTAAATAGAACAAGATAAACATTATGTTCAACCTTTACTTAGGCATTTTAAACACCCGTCTGAACTTTTCACACATCATCCAGCCATGGTATTAGTCAGTGAGGTAAGAGATGGACTCAGACACGGTGTTGGTATTTAAAGACAGATCGCCTCCCTTTTGCTACCAGAGGCCCAAACTGATACCGAGAGCACCATAAGCCTTTGGCAAGGAGGACTTAACTTTAATTCTACACAATCATACATATATACAGTTTTATACGCTTTAATTTCATACAAAAAAAAAACAAGTCATGTACAGGTGGGGGGTGGAGACTATGACCTATTGGAACTCAAAATAAATACTGTCAACATGAGTTGTGTGGCTCATTAGCTACCACCAGGAACTGTGTGCTTAACCTCAATGGAGAGACTTCTGGTGTGACCATATCACACATGGAAAAGGCAGTTTATGTTGTTTGTGTTTTAAAAAAAAGTGAGAATGCAACCATTACTAATGCTGAACTACTAAGACGCCACTGAGCAAACATTAAGATGAACCTGTCACCCACCCCTGCACACCCACTCATACACACACACACACACAAACACACACCCAGAAAGCAATGCATAACGTAATAAACATATATCTATCAATAAGACAGGCAATAAAGGCCTGTGTATGGAGTGTCCATCACCATTATCATCTCACTGGCGAATAATAACAGGCCTAACAACTGGAGATTAAGGACCAGAGTCTCTGTATGAGGGATAATCTTTTCTACATAAAAAAGAAACATATGCAATGCAAGTGCTCACGATACAAAAAACGTAAACAAAAACTTGAGACACTTCTCTCTGCTGGAGATACTTGCAATTTCCAAAGAAATATGATATTCAATATCCAATTATTCGATGTTAGCATAATAGAATATCTTGCATGACTCCATGTTTAGAATTATGTGAGTGAGGACTTGCGCTGCATATACAGCTCTATCTCCTTTTTACCCTTTCCTTCGACTTCAGAAGCGGAAGACATTTCTTGTCCAAAGCTGAGCTTTGTGTGACCGATTCTGTAGTGCTTATTTCCTTAGCAAGGTGAATTATTTTCTTTACATGCTGATGAAAATAACTGACGGACGGATGGAAGGGAGGAAGGTGGTTCCGAAGTCAAAAGGAAGACAGGAGCTGCATAGAGGGCTACTTTTGAGGCTGTGGCTGCCAGAATATTTTGACTCTTTTCCAGTCTTTTGTGGGTTATTTTGGTCTCTCTGCTTCAAAAACATGCCTCTTGTGGCTGCAGAGGTGGACGTCAGAGGGGCTAGATGGAGGAGCAAGAAGTAAAGGTGTCCATGCTTAATTGACAAATGATAGAACATCCGAAGCCCCAACTGATTCAACAGTTCACCTGCTCCACATATAAAAGACTTGATCTCCTCTGTCATTCAGTCTTTGGAGGCTCGCGGGTCACCGGCTGATGTCCCGGTTGCCCTCCCAGTTCTTGCTGCCCGCTGCCTCGCCAATCCCTCCATTCTCAAAGAAAGGGTGTTTGAGCGAGTCAGCCAGCGCCAGCCTCTTTGAGGGCTCATACTCCAACATGCTTTCAATGAGGTCAAACAGCTGGTGGTGCTCCTCCGCCTCCGACAGTAAGTACCGCTGACAGGGGAAAGGATGATAGAGAAAGGGAAACAAGAGAGAGATTACGAGAAATACTGAGAGACTGTCAAGAGAGGAAATGCAGAACAAAACAACTTTTGTTCTTTCAGTACAAAGCACTTCAGCTTATTTTTCAACTCTCCTATTCATCATGTTTCTTCCTTTTCCAATGCCCATTCACCCCTCTTACCCGTAAGGGTTTGCAGTTTTCTCTGACGTATTTCCCTGCTGAGGAGCTCTCGTCCCAGTCCAGACGGCCACGATAGAAATACTTCTG
The DNA here is from genome assembly GCA_037975185.1 of Centropyge bicolor. Lineage (NCBI taxonomy): Eukaryota > Metazoa > Chordata > Actinopteri > Pomacanthidae > Centropyge > Centropyge bicolor. Next base: position 11,440,939 of record JBBMOC010000005.1, on the reverse strand, counting down.
CTTCCTGTGAGGGTATGGAAATCAGTGTCAATGTGTGTGCATTATTTTGTTTACATGAACACTGTATTCACAAGTGTTACTGGCGATTTGGTGCGTTTGTATGCTCTCTCACCTCGTCTTACGAATCATCCTCGAGGGCACTGGTCCCAGGATTCTCTCCATCATGGCCAAATGCTCCCTGTTGTCATGAGTCTGAAAAATTAGAAGTTAGACAACCATGATTTAGCAGGAAATAGAAACAGATTTTAGCAACTGCTGGTTCTGCTGCTACATACAGTGTCAAGCAGACAGTTTGTAATTTACATAAGAGCCAAGGTCGTGGCTGCAGCCTGCTGGCAGCAGTGTGGTGCCATTATACCTGAAATAAGGTGAAGCCCAGGTAGTATTCAAACAGGATACAGCCAATACTCCACACGTCACATGGATGGCTCCAGCCCAACTCTGAAGAACAAAAACATGTTTCAATTAAATGAAAACACTTTAAAAACATCTGTCATATTTAGAGACTACTCCAGGTTGGCGTTAATACTTGCTGATATCAGTTCAAGTCAAGTTATTTATTTTAGTCTGTATTTTAGCTACATCAGGTTGGAGGTGTTCAGCTGTGCTATTTCCCTGTTTAATGTCTGGACCTTATTTTGATTGACTATGACAGATAAACCTATCATCATTTCTGAGAAGTAGTGTTTTCAATGAATTTATGACCAGTAGCCTAAAGACTCCTCACCTAGTATGACCTCAGGTGCACGGTAATGTCTCGTGGACACTATGGTGCTGTGGTGCTCGTGGTCAAAAGTGGCACTGCCAAAGTCCACTACACGTACAGCCGTGCTTTTAACCGTTCGCTCTTCTCGCTTCTGCAAGAAACAAAACACTGAAGTCTAAAGTCCACTGACAAAAAATGTTGTTCACCTTTTTCCCCTTGTATTCTACTACATCTTACCTTCTCTACATTGAAGGACATTGTGAAGTCTGAGTTGACAAATAGGATGTTCTCAGGCTTTAGGTCCGTATGTGTCAGCTTATTGTCATGGAGAACTGTGGAAGAAAAAACATGAGTAAATTCATTATTCAGTCTTCACTTGTGGCAAACTTAAAGCTACTTTACACAAACCATCTTCAACTCACGCAGCGTGCTGACCTTTCAGTTTAGATGAGACATTCTACAAATTACAAGGATTATGAAAATGTAGATGTACTGTAATTAATAAATGAGACGAAAAACATTTGTAACAGTTAAAACCCACAGTATGAATATAAATACTGACGTTTGAGACAGGAATTCTACATCACAGCATTACGCTCTGCCTGAGAAGCTCAATATGTTAATAGATACACTCCTCCGCCTGGTCTTTGATGCTATTATGCCCTCATGTGGCTACAGGCTGTCTACCACAGACAACAGAGGCTTTCAGTCCGGCCATTTAATTTGTAGGCAACTGATGGAGGAATAGTAATGACTGAGGGTGTGCTTTTTTAGAAAGCTCTAATTACTGGAACATGCAAGTTCATGTCTGAGCGTCTTTTTGTCTACAATGAACATGCTGAATTAGCTACTTTTACTCATCAGCAGTATGTTGAGATTTAATATTATTTATTTTTTTCATTAATTTTGTCAATAATTCTCCTCATCATACAAGTTTCCTATGTACTTGATACTGAAATAAAATAGAGGACATAATAAAAACTTACATTTCACAGCAAGACAGATTTGGTAGGCCATGTGTCTGACCTGACCAATTGAGTAGGGCAGGTAGTTGTTTTCCTTTAGGAAGTCGAAGGTGCTGAGAGCTAGCAGCTCAAAGGAGATACACATGTGACCGTGGTAGTCGAACCAGTCATACATCTGTACACAAAGGCTGCAAGATAAACAGAAAACAGACAGTTTGACAGTGATGCAGTGTATAATCTATGCAAATACCCCGTATTTATACAACAGCTAAATCAAACACTTTTATAGAGACTAATCCAAGACAAAGTGTCTTGGTGACTCTCGATAGCTTCCAGGAAAGGGTGATATCTTTCTGAACGTGCTGGTATGAGCAAAAGTAGTTCACATTCAATTGTAGGTTTATGGCCCAGCTCTAATAAGGAAAATGGCATTGGTTCAGATAGTGGTACTTATGGATAAGAAGATGTAGTTGCAGTGCCGCAACACTCAGAACTCACAATTTGTTATCAGGGTCCTTTTCATTGATCTTTTCTAATACATTGATCTCCAGTCGAGCTGCTTCCTTGTACTTCTCCACATTCTTGATAATTTTCAGAGCAACATGGGCTCCTCCCCTGTAAAACATAAGACAGCATGAAGCCGAAACCAAAACATACACATTAGTAATTAATAATAATAATGTAATTTCTTTTACAGCCACGGGAAACCACAACAATAGTTAACAATAGTTATAGTAAAGGTTACATTAATACTCTTATTCTACTCTGAAGTCTAGCCCCTGAGAGGCACAACGGAAACACAGTTATTTCTAAGAATCGAACACAGTGAGCAGATATTCCCTACTGGGGGTCTTAGAATACAACCCCAGAGGCTGACAGGTGTTGTTTTTCAGTGTTACGTGACACACACCTGCGGTGGTCAATGCACTGCATCACCCTCCCAAAGGTGCCTTCCCCCAAAGTGCTGACAATCTCATCTGCAACACAACACAGAGAGAAAAGGAAGAGAGAGGGAGAGCAGGGAAAGAAAGAACAGGAGCATTAGACATGTGGACTTAGGCAGAAATACATAATGCAAAAGTGTAGACAGGCGGATCAATTCTAGCGCCCATCCCCTTTTCAAATGGCTGCCTATTCAATCGGGCAGGACTGAAACACTTTGAGGTAATCTATGAAAAAGGAATGGATAACACTATGACACATGTAAAAAAAAAAAAAAATAAGGGGGCGAAAGTAAAGCGCTCCCTTCCTTTGATGACCAATTTGCAGCCATCGAAAATAAGGGCACATCCTTTCAAGATGTGGCCGTCTTTGCCCAAAAGGACACGGGGGGAAATGTGTAGAATGGGAAAAATGATGAATATTACATAAACAATGCATGATCCTGAAAACGGCAAAGTGTTAATAGAAGCTTACTGTCTATATGTGTGCTGGATGTGCTAGAAAAAGACTAAATAGGTGATGTGATATCAGACTTTAAAAAAAAGAAAGAAAGAAAAGAAAAGAAAATCCCTGAAACCCTCATGTGATAGTTTAAGTTTACAGATTTAGAACTATGACTGAAATTTAATCTGAAACGCAACAGAGACAAACAGCTGCAAATGGGATTCTATGTTTGGTAAGTCAAGTAACCTGTGAAACACTGAAAATGCTCCACAGCTTAAAATCCTAGAACAAAAAGGAGAAGGTAGCTAAAGTCCCTCTCAAAATCTCCAACACTCTTGCAATCCACCCTGCTATTCAGCTAGAGCGAAGAGCATTCTAGCAAGGCATCATCATCAGGCACTCCCATGTCATGTAAATGCTCTATGCTTTAATACTCATATGGAGAAGGGTTACGATAGAGTAGTGGCAGTGAGTACATCTCTCTTGCAGGACGTCCCCACTCCGACAGATCAGGTGCCCTTCCTCGTCGTCCCTCACACTCAGTGCCCGCGTCCGGCTGTTGCTCCGCTGTTTTCACACCCAAACCGCCATCAGCAGGTCACGACACAACCGGAGGGAACAGGGGGTTTTCAGGGGCAGCCGCAGCCATGGCGTCAGGCGGCACAGGTAGACGAGGAGGGAGGAGGAGGGTGGTGTTGGTGGTAGTTGATGTAGTTGTGGTTGTAGGTGGGTTTGGTGGTCATGGGGCGATTCACGCATGACACCACGTGAAGGAAATATATAACGATAGGGATATAGTGCAAGGGAACAAGTCAAAGATCACATGTTGTCCTCTGCTCCTCTCCCCCCTCTACCTTTAAACCACAGCTGCTTACAAACAAGGAAGCAACTGGCATATCCATTCATCACCGCAAAAAACAATTAAAACAGTAAAATAATTCATTCAAAACTTATCAGGTTGGCTTTTTAGATTAAACAAGTTGGAAAATAAAATGAGAGGACCATAAGTAATCAAGCAGAAAATACTTAAAGATAACTCCCAACATATAAGCTACATCAAATTCGACCCCTTGCTCAATAAAATTTATCCTACTGAAAACACACTGGTTTTAAATCTAAATTTTGCTGTGTTTGGTAGAACATTTTCACTTTTTTCAGCCTATCTGCACTAAAGTTCACAAAATGGCCAACCAACTGCTGCTACAGGCATTTAGGCCTTCTCCAAAAGAACGAACATACAAAATAAAATTTTCTGAAAAGTAGGGCCACAGACGCTGAATTAAGCGTGACCAAGAATAACAGCTCTCTCTTGGAAAAGTTAAGAGAGCTGTGGTGGGTGTGTATCTGAGGAGCTGCAAGAATTAATGGTTGATCAACAATGAACTAAAGAGAAAGGATTTGGATAAAAATGAAAATGCTCTACCAAAAAACAAATGCCAATTTAAACAAAACCAACTTAAACAAAAAATAAAGCAAAACCCTTCTGATGGAACAAAAACATATCATAAAGATTGTACTACTTACCAATTCCAGGAGCTGTGAGGAAGAAATGGTTAGAGAAAGACAGAGACAGAAAAGCTGAGTGGAAGAGACAGAGGTGGAAGGAGAAGGATGAGGAGAGTTAAAACACAATCTCGGGTCTGGCTGTACTCACCGAGGAGGATGGGCTATAGGACCTGGTTCTACGCCGCCTTCGTTTGTGCTTACGCCTGCTGCCTTTCCGCCGGTATGACTCATCCCGCTCACGTTCCCTCTCGCGGCCACGTCGATGGTCATATATGTTTGGGGAGAAGTCACGTTGATAGTAACTTTCAGCTGCTCCATGTGGCTCCCTGTCTCTGTCACGGTCTCGATCTCGGCTCTGATCCAAACGTCTGTATCCCTCGCAGTATCTTCGGTCAAATGGCCGGTGCTCCACAGAACGATTGTCAAAGCTACGACTGAATCAGAGGACAGAGACGTACATTGAACACTTAAGGCTGACAACCAACTAAACCTAAAAAAACATCTGCAGTGTTGTTAGTATGAACTCAATTTTTTGCACAACAAACCAAATATATCTGACAATACACAAAAACATACCTCCTTGAGCGAACATAGCTTCCTTCCTGTCTGTGTCCCCGTCCCCTTCTGTCTCGATCTCTGTCTCTGTCACTGCTGGAGGAGTAAGTAGGTGATCTTCTGTGCCGGTGTCTTCGCCCTCTGTCTCTGTCTCGGTCTCTGTAACGATCTTGGTAGCTGCTTCGACTGTCTCTGTCCGAAGACGAGTACCGTCGAGTGTGAGGCATCTAGAAGAATAGAAGGACAGATTAAAACATTGCTCAGAATTTTTGCTAAATGCCCTTTAAAGTTCATGAAATGTTTGTTGAATACTTCAACAGCACTTAAATTTAGCAGACTCCTTATTAGAGTTAAACCTGTCCACCTTTTTTTCACCAAACCAGTGGGACAGCTGTCCATTGCCAGACTCTTCGGTGATTTGTGTGAGTCAGTAGGAGGTTCAGTTGTAAGAGACCAATATGAACAAATCTGATTCAAGAACAAATTAAATAAGCAGCATAAACAGCCATTTTTGGAACATGCCTTCTACTGCTCACTTTTAAATAACGCTGTCCTTGAAGAAAGACAAATGGCTTCTTCTAAATAAAATCAAAGGGGTTGATTGACGACAACAGCTTTGTATACAAAAAGTGTTGGAGGCCTACATTTGAAGACAGCCAACCACACAGGTCATCGCTCTTGACTTGTATCGAGATGAAACAGCTTATAATTCTGTGCAAAAATAGTTAACATCTAACAGTTACAGCTAGTCAGACAACTGTTGAAGTGGGCCTGGAAATGTGAGAACAGAGAATAGAGATCAAATGCGTTGATGCATTTTAATAACCCTGTTGCATGATCATATTTAACTATTAACCACTCACCACTGGTTGGCATCAAAACAGTGATACTTGAAATGAGTGTAAACAATACACACACTGACTATAAATATAAACGCACGGCTAATTATAACCGTGTGTCGCTGTCAGTTAAACTATGCTAACATTAGATTAATAACACAGCACGGTTTCAAGTTTATAATACGCTTCTATAAATGTCGTCGCTTTTTCTAATGTCCCCATGTAAGACGAAGTGTTAGTGTAACGTTCAACAGCAATATTTAAAGACAAAAATAGCTTTAAACTCCCGAGTAGCTGGCGACGTTCAAGCTGTTAGCATGCTAGCAACGTTAGCTGTGTTAATGTAAATAATTTGGCCGCCATCTTAGCTTAGCTGCGTTCGTCAGCTAGCTAAACAGCCGCTAGCAGCCGTGCTAACCGTAACAGCTCGGATTTTTAAAAATTTACCGTTTTAGCAGCGAGGCCTGTACGTTTGTCCCACAAGAAATCCGTGGTGCTGTTCCAGTTTCCCCCTTTATCTTGTCGCTGGCCCGATGTCCAAGGCTCTGTTGTGAGCCAGGTTTTTTCCTGCCTTCCCTCCAAGTTAGAGCCGCTGGTTCTGGTTCAGACTGGTGGTGAAACGCCTCCCTGCGACCGAAATGTAGCTCAGTGCTGAAGGCGCACACACAGACTGGGGAACAACACACACTGGACCTGCATCAGTCTGAGCTGAACGGTGTGGTTAACAGGCAACGTGCCAAGTTTTCACTACATATGAAATGTGACTGATGGAGAAGTGGTTGGTTTTGTATTTTATTGCATCATTAATTCAGAGTTTTGATTTTGTCCTCCTTGCAATTTTTACTTTAAGTTTTGACCTGCCTCATAAATTGTAATAATAATTAATAATTTGGTCTAAGACAACCTTTTGACTTGCCACCTTGCAAATTTTACCAAATTTTGACCTCTCATAAATTTTAATAGCTAATTTCATAATTTGTCAACAATGTCACAATTTCATAATTCTGAAATATTTCACCTTTTTGATTTGGTTGCAAATATCTTTACTCATTTTATAATTCTGACTCTTTTTTACATTATTACTTGCTATCTTGCAATTTAGTTTATCTTTTTATACCTCTCAATGTAAATAAATAATCTCAGAATTTTGACTTATCAGCAAGTCATATCTCAACATCTTGACTAATAATTTTTAAATCTTTTGAAATCAAAAAACCTTTACTCATCTTACAATTGATCATTTCATAACTTTACAACTGACATACCATGTGTGATATTAGTTTCATCTTGTCCAACTTTTTCTCCATTTTCTTGTCCTGATGGAACTTTGTTCCCATAGTTCACAGTTTCTATGTTCTTGTACATCCAGGACAGATGTTTTAACAACTTAAAAGCAGCATGAAGAAAACGAGAGAATTTTTATTCAAGAACAAAAAAAACTTTAATACAAAATACACTTTGAAACAAACAATAATTCTGTGTGTTTTTTTCATATTTGGGTCTGTGGGTTTTCAGTCATCCCGGCGCTCTTCCACACTTTTCATTTTCAAAAATCTTGCCATGTGTTCAAGTCGTATGGAGCCTCGATGGATCCACTCCTGATGTTGATTATCCTGAGAGTGATCAATACACCACATTAAAACACATTTTGTGAATTTCCACACTGTGGGACGAATAAAGGCTTATCTTATCTTATTATTCCACAGATAGCTTGAAAAACAGGAGAAGAATAGAGATACTTTAAACAACAGCCAGGCTGAATTATACTGACCTGAAAAATTACTTCTATCAAGCTGCTGTCAACCAGCTGCACTTCACACCTCTGCTGGACTCCATTTAATTCTACATCAAGCCTCTGTCCAACCCTGCACTGGGTTAAATGTGGGTACGGCCAGTCCTTCAGGTATCGTTTCATGAAAGACTTGTGAGGGCTGTTTGGAATGTTGTCTAAAACATCTTCCACTGGCAAAAAAAAAAAAAGACAAAGAAAGAGTCTGTTACTCTTCTTATGGAAACGTGTTTCACCTTAAAAGCCTTTTTCTGTTAGAGACGAGAAACTCAAAGCAACAGAATGGTGAGTATGACATAACTATTTACTTGTATTGTATGTTAGGATTTTATGCTGTGGAATTTCTTTACATTACACTGAATGAGTCAAAACAACAGGTAAACAGAGAGGGCACATGTTAAGCCCCCATTAAAAGTAAAAACAGCAACAACAGCAAATCAACACTAGAGCTGATCAGAAACAAGGAGGTTTCTGACCAATATATAATTAAATATGGGGAATTAGAAGTAGAAGATTGTTTCTTATCTATGCCATTTTCATATAAAGGCCTGATTCTCTCGACGGCACACTTGGCTTCAGGTGTGAAAAAAATCATAAGTGTGAAAACAGCTAAACTTACATGGTCTGCACACCAGGTGAAGTACAGGTAAAGCAACATAAACCGGTATGTGATCATCCAGAAAGACCAAGAACCTGAAACATTAAAATACATGTTAGGTTTACACCCCTTACTAAAGCATTTGGATATTCTGAAGGAAAGTAATATTACTGCTACAAGAGTTTCTGAAGGGAGGCACTAATTTCCTTTAAAAATGCCAAATATTCTGTTGAGTCATAGATGTAGGAATTAACAGTCATTCAAATACGCACCTTAAGCGATTCTTTCTGGTGGGGAGCTCTGCCAAAATACCAGGCTGGAAACCGGATTTGTTATCTTGACACCTGACAACTACACGAGCACCGACATACAGTTGCCCCAGCTTCGGTGTGGTGTCAAAGGCGATGTGGTGGCCAGACACAAGACTTTTCCCCTTTTCTTCAAAACTAACTTTGTACTTCAACCGTCCATCTTCTGCAAATGACAAAATGTCAATTAGTGAAACCGGTAAAAATCACGATTGTGTCATTTTTTTTGCTTCTCTGTGATTCTAAATGAATCACAGGTAAAAAACATTGTCATCTTAAAACATAAACACTGTTTTATGTGCATGTGAGGAATATGTAGCAGCACACAAAACACAAAAAGAAGAGTTACAAATAACAATTAGTTTTATGACAGAATAATCTGTCAATTATTTTTGATTAATCAATCATCATTCAGTGTACAGCACTTTGTAACTCTGTTTTGAAAAGTGCTACACAAATCAAGTTATTACTATTATTTAGTCTGTAAAATGAAAATAGTTAAATGGCTATGACATGACTCTGTAGCAAATCCTCACATATTAGGAGCTGGAACCAGTCATTTATGCTTTGAAAAATAACTTGAATAATTAAAAGATTATTGCTTTTTTTAACTGGTGTTTCAAAGTGATTGTAATTATTTTCTGCCAAAAAAAGAGTGATTTTCTTACCTCTTGTTACAATCGCCACTATTTTCCCCCGTTGCCATTTCATAGACCTCTTCCTTGCCAGGACCATCATGTCCACTTTGACCTCTTCCTCTGGCAAGTCAGGACGGATCTTCGTGGTTTCATCAGAGCAGCAGGAAAAAATTGATGATACTATGACAGGTGCTCGTTCTGACACTGTGGAAAAACACAAAAGCGTGTATATTAAAACTAATGAGCGTGAGGGAACCTCAAACACAAATGACTTGTCATGGGAATTCTCAGGGAAATAAATATGAATGCATATTTGATTTTGTGTTCATAAAGCACATCTAAACATTCCAAAACTCACTTGGTCATTTAGAACCAAAAATGTATAAAAATGGACCCAGGTTTGAAAAACAAAAAACAAAAACAGAAGTACACTTAAAGCTATGATGAAAAAAGAAGAAGACAAATTTCTTTTTCATGTTTTTTCCCATGGCAGGAGTGATAAGAAAGCAGAATATACTTTTTAGGATGAGAAACACAGTAATTCATGCAACAACAAATTTTCTGAGTGGTAGGGGTGTTCATGTTCTTGTATAGCATGTATTTTCAGGCCTACCATTGGTGTTTGCGGGCAACGTAGATGTTGTCATTGTCTTGCTCCTCGCACCAGTTTCTGTGTTGGCTTGGGTTGTTGCAAGAAACTTAGCAAGTTTCTCGTTATTCTGATCTGTTTTTCTCCTCTTGGGATGAGACGACTTTGAGATAGAATAATCAGAGTCACTTGAGTCATCTGGTTCCCACTTCGTATCACAATGCGAATAGTTTGAGGATACTTTATCTCTGTCATGACTCTGAGCTGTTGGCGGACGGAAGAAATTGACCACATATGGAGGAAGTCTGGTCAAGACCACCACTGGTTGTCTCTTTAGATTGATAAAAGTTTTTTTGTCATTATCTCCATAGACGTTCTCACTTTCCCCAAGCTTTGTTAACAGGGGAGCAGGGCCATTTGTAATTGGAGACCTGGCAGCTTGAGCATCACATGGGGATTGAGGTGTATTCCCTATACAAGGGGGGAAAAAAGCACCAGTCAGGGTGTAGCTCTCAAACAGACTAAATTAAGGTAGTTTGCATGGTTGAAAACAACCGAAACTAGCACAGAACAAGAGTAGATTTTTGTCACTGACGTAATGATTTGCATCTTACCAAAACCAGTTATATCATCGTCATCATCATCGTCATCGTCATCATCATCATCATCATCAGAATCTGTGTCTCTGTACTCCCATCCCAGCAAAGAGTATTGTTTCTTCACAATTGCTTCACATGCTGCCACAGATCTGAAAAACATCAACAACAAAGTCAAGACAAATCAAGCCAAGAACATAAAAAACGCTTAGACAACTGTACTTAAAGTATAACAAAGAAGCTGGTACACTCTTCACTTTTTAACAAATAAAGGAAATCAAGTTGTTGGTTTTATAGCAAATACATCCTCCTTAAGTAGAATAGATAAGTATCAAGGAGTCACAAAAGAGTGAGCAGTCCACTGATATTTGGTATTTCATATTTAACAAGACCAAGTAGTGTGGCTCAAGGGCACTCAACTTTCCTTCTCACCTATCAGGGAAACACTTAATTCTATTTTAGGGAGCAATGCAGGATAAGCACTGAACTATACAGAGCAGAGATTAGCCAGGTTTCAACCTCCCTGTGCAGTAGTCAAAGAGCATGAAGGGCTTGTTGGCAAGTTTTTGAGCTAGTTGGCAAGTAGCTGGATCACCTTTTGGTCGGCGCAGTTGAAAGAATGGCTGTTGTCTCAGTATTGCTGGTCTCGTCAAAGTCAGTTTGCCATTTCTAGCTATGTAAATGAGCATGACAGCTGCATTCCCATTTACCGCTTTAGACGACTCTACACTGAGAGCAAGCAATAAACAGACAGGTGTTGAAACATATGGAAAGTCTTTCCACAGGGCACAACCAGCCAATAAATGGTTAATAATGGTCCACAGAGCTCTTACAAGAGGCATAAACATAAGCATGGAGTAGATGTGACACTCACTCGCAGAGCTTCAGGAGGTGGGCAGCCTGGTTCTCCCTCCTTTTCAGCAGAGATTGTAGCAGATTGCATTTCCGTAGTAAGCCTGCGGAGATCAGCTCATTCTTCTTTACCTGCCCTCCGATCCACTTTTCTAGCTCCTCTATGGTCATTTCCATCTCATCCCCCTCCATAATCACTGCAACACACAATGTTTCAAATCACGTTCTGAAGTAAAGTGTACAGCAGGGGGGTTGTTGAGGGGCCAGCACTCCCTACATTCTTATTACAAAAGGAAATTTCGTTGTTCAAAAGACTTGACCTCTGACAGGTAGGGCTCCTAGTACTTCTAGCCACAGCAGATGGATATCGCACCCACTTGGCATCAGCATGGGCGGCTTCTGTTTGTGGCTTGGTTTAACAGTCTAGTTGATGGCTATTATGACCACAAGTGATGAGGACAATAGGCAGCAACAGCACAATATTGCTGTGTCTTATCTAGTGCTATAAACATTGCAATCATAGATCACATCCTCACTCACAGATAACAGAGTATACAGTATGTTTTTGTTCATCAAGGTCAAGGTCAGTAGTGATGCTACTGGCAGACCCTCCATGGTCAAATGTGTGTAACAATCTGACACTACAACTGTTCGTGTGTGGCCACTTTCTTAAAGCTATATGACTGTAAGAGCTATTGTGCAACATTTGTAATCTCAAGAAAAGATCCCTTCCTGTTTGAATAGGGACTGTTAGGATTTGTGGGAAATAAATTTGCTCGCGTTCTGACTGAAGGTTTAAGAAGACTGGCCCCACTTTCATGACTGTTTTGTTAGCTAGCATTGTTCAACAGTAACTAAATCCATTAGACAAAAGAGAAAAAAGTAAAAGTAAGAAATCGAAATCGTTACAAATCGAAAGCAACTTTTAGCGTCGTCTGCGGGTTTAATGCCAAAATGAAGTGAAGCAAAATTACAGCAGCTACATTAACAAATTGAAATAAGAGTAAAAGTGTATTTTAAAACACATATTTACACAGAAGAATCCACCTACATCTGCTTTCTACCATCACTAACCGCTCATCCACATGCGAGTTGTTCTGTTCTTCCCCGGGGATGGGAAATAATATGAGGAATAAATGTACCAAGTTCAAAGGTTAGTTCACTTTCATGAAGCATTTTCTCAAGCAAAATATGAGTATCAATTTAGTTAATACCTTGAACAATGCACGAATCTTCACTTCCTGTAGTATACGTATTCACTCTTCTTCGCCACATTCTGCAAATCATAATAAGCTCACTGCTGCCCCCAGTGTCCGTCAAACGATCAGCAAGACTTTCTACTTGAGCAAGTTTTTCCTCACTTTCTTCAAATCCTTAAGCAAATAAAATGCATTCGAGAATTTAAAAAATATATATGATTAATGAAATATTAATGATGTTGTGTACATTATGTTTAAGTGGATTTTAATTGTTTTATGCCCCCACACCACCAATCTCAACCAAAACAGACACCCATGTCCAGACAGACAGACAGACAGACAGAGTACTTTATTAATCCCTTTGGGAGGTTCCCTCCGGGAAATTGACAAATAGACATGTCCACCCACAAAGGACATTGTTGCAAGATACTAACTATAGTCCTGACTTTTCTAATTCTACAATTCCATTTTATCCATCTTTCTTATCTCCCTATTTCAATTGTCTTCATGTAGCTATGTATCAGATTTTGTGTCCACATGTGTAGCTCATCTGCACCTGTGTAACACGCACTAATTTTCATGCATATTTAATTGTCTGGACAGGAGTCAAACATGAGCTAATGTCTCTAACTCTCATTTTCTTTTGGAAATACATAAACAAAGGTCAAGCTGTCCTCCTGTTCTTTTTCATGCCGTTATGGCCACAAATTCACAAAGCTGTGGAAACTCAAAAATGTATCTCACAAACTCAACAGCTGCATCACATTTAAAGAATTTATTGTACAAAACAATGAAAGCAATGGCATTTGTTAATTAATTGTGAGCATGACCATGATGTTGATTCTTTCTGTTAACAATTAAAACTATATCCTCTGTGTGCCATGCAAGAGTGGAGTCCTGTGTCTGCATTCCCAATATTTCCTCTCAGGAATAGGATCTGTAAGAGTTCTCATCCCAAGGACAAATTATATTATGTTCCAAAGGCAAATTATAAGACAATGGGCCCCTGGTCACAGACCTACTTCTTATGTAGGAATGCAGATTTATCACCAAAACTATGCACCATAAAGCTGTATTAAATAGGACAAAACAAAGAAATACATAATAAAAAGAAAAATATACAATGGCTCCCAAGTTTGGCAGATACCTGCTAATTGCTATTTGACTGAGCTCTTTGACAAAACAGATGTCAGGCTCCAGTTACTCATGTGCAATCATCTCAAAGCAATCCAATGGCACATCACTTCAGGGTGATAATGATGGATAATAATGAAAATGTATGTTTGGGTTTTTTTTTTTTTCATATTTGGGTCTGTGGGTTTTCAGTCAGTCATCCTGGCGCTCTTGCACACTTTTCATTTCCAAAAATCTTGCCATGTGTTCAAGTCGTATGGAGCCTCGATGGATCCACTCCTGATGTTGATTATCCTGAGAGTGATCAATAAACCACATTAGTCCACAGATAGCTTGAAAAACAGGAGAAGAATAGAGATACTTTAAACAACAGCCAGGCTGAATTATACTGACCTGAAAAATTACTTGTATCAAGCTGCTGTCAAGCAGCTGCACTTCACACCTCTGCTGGACTCCATTTAATTCTACATCAAGTCTCTGTCCAACATTGCACTGGGTTAAATGTGGGTATGGCCAGTCCTTCAGGTATTGTTTCATGAAAGACTTGTGAGGGCTGTTTGGAATGTCATCTGAAACATCTTCCACTGGCAAAAAAAATGACAAAGAAAGAGTTTGTTTCGAAGTAAATTATGTTTCTTATCTATGCCATTTTCATATAAAGGCGTGATTCTCTCGACAGCACACTTGGTTTCAGGTGTGAAAAAAATCATAAGTGTGAAAACAGCTAAACTTACATGGTCTGTACACCAGGTGAAGCACAGGTAAACCAACATAAACCGGTATGTGATCATCCAGAAAGACCAAGAACCTGAAACATTAAAATACGTTTTAAGTTTACAGCCCTTACTAAAGCATTTGGATATTCTGAAAGAAAGTACTATTACTGCTACAAGATTTTCTGAGGGGAAGCACTAGTTTCACAGAGTCACAGATTCAAATACACACCTTAAGCGATTCTTTCTGGTGGGGAGCTCTGCCAAAATACCAGGCTGGAACCAGAACTTGTTATCTTGACACCTGACAACTACACGAGCGCCGACATACAGTTGCTCCAGCTTCGGTGTGGTGTCAAAGGCGATGTGGTGGCCAGACACAAGGCTCTTCCCCTTTTCTTCAAAACTAACTTTGTACTTCAACCGTCCATCTTCTGCAAAAGAGAAATATCATTATTATTATTATTTAGTCTATGAAATGAAAATAGTTAAATGACTATGGCATGACTCTCTGTAGCAAATCCTCAAAGCGATTGTAATTATTTTCTGCCAAAAAAAAAAAAAATTGATAATGATGATTTTCTTACCTCTTGTTACAATCGCCACTATTTTCCCCCGTTGCCATTTCATAGACCTCTTCCTTGCCAGGACCATCATGTCCACTTTGACCTCTTCCTCTGGTAAGTCAGGACGGATCTTCGTGGTTTCATCAGAGCAGCAGGAAAAAATTGATGATACTATGACAGGTGCTGGATCTGACACTGTGGAAAAACACATGAGTGTGTATATTAAAACTAATGAGTATGAGGAACTATCAAACACAAATGACTTGACATGGGAATTTTCAGGGAAATAAATATGAATGCACATTTAATTTTGTTTCCAAAAACCACATCTAAATATTCCAAAACTCAACCAGAAAATGTGAGACAGATTTAAAATTATCATTATGCCAGTAACAAATAATTTAGTATTGTCTTTTCACAAATGTTTTACATCTGTGAGTGGTACAATTTTTCATGTCATTATCACAGTGTTGTTTGTGGAATTACCATTGTTGTTTTTAATTATAAGTGATGCAGATGCTCTTGATGCTTCACTCTTGGTGGGTTTTCCAGTTTTCTGTTTCTTGTTTGAGACTGAGAAATCGGAATCACTAGAATCACCCTCTGGTTCCCACTGCATATCAGAATCAGAGCTGCTGGGGGATTCATCTTCACTGTAGAACTGCGGAGGCGTTGGTGGTCGCAGAGCACTGATCTTATATTCTGGGAGTCTGGTTAAGACAACCACTGCTTTTTTTATTACACTGCAGGAGTCAGAACTGTCTTTTAATTGTGTCATCTTGCTTGGAGTTTCATTTGTGGAGGGAACAGATTCGTGTGGAGAATCAAAGCAAATTTCTGCAAAAAAAAAAACAAAAACAAGGATTGTTGAATTTGTGGCTTGCAACAAACAAACAAAATAAACTAGTAGCAGTAGAGATTATTGAGTTTCAGACAAAGACTAATCTGCAATAATGCAATAATTGATTTTTCGCTTGACACAGCTTTTTCAAATATGTAGATTCGGAGCTTGTTTATATTACTATATTATGTATTAAGTAAAATATATATATATGTTTTTTATATATATATAGCAGTAAATAAAGACTTCACAAAGATTTTCAATACTTATTGATGTTTCATACATTAGACCCGATTGAAATTATTAACAGAGGAAATATCGTCATTAGTCAGTTGTGTGTGTGTGGAAATCAAGGTTGAACTTGATGAAAACTACTGTTTATTTTTCAATTAACACATGAAGTGCTTACCATCATCTTCTCTATCTTCATCAGATTCTGTCTTTCTCTTTGTTTCTACCTTCTCCACAGACTCCTGGACCTCTAACATTCTTGTCTCCAACTCCTCCACCTCCATAACTACTGCAACACAAAAAACATAAAATAAGAGTTTGACGTAATAGACTGCACACCAGAGCCTGACAAGTATATTAGCAAAGCCAGTAAATCGCCATATATTTTCTATATATTTGCATCTAATGTGTGTGATGAACCCCTTTGGTTTTTGTTGCTGTGTGAGTCTTGCTCTGCTGATATTTAGACCATAAAAAGGCAGAGCTGCTCTGACATAAAAGAGTTATCGCTACAGGTCAAATAACAAGCATTAGCTGCTGACACTGACACGTCTACCTTCTCCTGGTGAAAATGTCTTCTTAAAGTAAAAATGCTTTAGCGTTAATAAACTGACAGCTTCACGTTACCTGTTATTGTGCCCTGGGAAAAAAATGAAAGTGTCGTCACATCACAAAGCAAGCAACGTTATAGCGTGTACGTATACAGTATGTCGTGTGGTGGTAGCGTTAGCTGAAGCTAGCTGTCAAATTAGCAACACTAGCCTACACTGCTGCCTAGCTAGCACTGAAAGCACAACAGGCTAAAGAGGCACACTGTCAAACCGTCGTCCTCATTTTGCGTCACCACTGGATGCAAATTATGCAATTATGTCCGGGTGAGGGTGTGTACTCAACAAAATTAGCATAAATACAGCTTCCTCCATTTTACACTTATGTTATTATTGTGTCTTCTTCTCCTGTTGCGTTTGCTGCTTCTTCTTCTTGATCTTAAATTGCGGTCCGCAAACAATGACATGGCTTTCTAATGTTATTTTCATGCAATGCATATGTGTGTGATTCCATGTATACATATGTACTGCAGGACTAAAGGTATATTTACATTGTATGGTTTGTTTTTATTGTTTTGTATATAAGCTACGTTTCACTTTTTGAGTTTGTTAAAAATAAATAGATGAAACTAAATAGCGCATTACCGTCACCATCTGGTAGGAGTGTGAATCGCAGCCAAAGCGTCACTTTCTGTTTGTGCACTCTCAAAAAATGTCTCAAAAACTCAAGAAGCTACATCACATGTAAATAGTTTATTTTACAAAATAATAAAGCAGTGTCATTTGTTAATTTATTATGAGTAGGAACACAACCTTGATCTTTTCTGTTATATAATAAAATTGTATCTTCTGTGTGTCATGCAAGAGCTGGAGGTGAGTGATGTGTCTGCAGTCCCAATATTTCCTCTGAGAAAGACCTGTAAGAGTTCTCATCCCAAAAGCTTTGCAGGATAGCTGCACCGATCAGTGTACTACTGACAGGAATGGTTCATGTCTCTGCAGAGAAACACAGTTGGTAGTAGCTGCAGCATTAACAAGGTGGTCCCTGGGCAAATAGTGAGACAATGGGCCCCTGGCCACAACATAAGCTCTGGGTCTTTATGGCTTTGACCCCTGGGAGTGTGCTCAGTAGGTCCATTACTCAGAAGACACTCAAACACAACTCCTGTAGGTGATGTAGACTTCATATCTATAACATATCTTCAGCACTGAGAGTGCATTTTAATTTTCTGAGTCCTGTTACTGACAGATTTCCCCTCCCTCTCTCTCAGGTGATCTGCTCCTCCTGGTAGGTGGAGGTGGAGATGGAGCCGTAAGGATCCACCACAGTCTGAGCACATCGCACCACTGTGACCAGCAGGAAGAAACACAGAAGGAAGAGGAAGAAGAGAGCGAAGCCCAGGTCCACATCCACCTCAAACTGCGGCGCAGGGTGAGAAGCCTGGTCCATGTGGGCGATGATGACTGCTGATCCTTCTGTAACTGATTCTTCTCTTTGTCAGTTCAGTCTTATCAACACCAGGACAGGCATGCTCATATGCACTCTTGAGATGATGGTGATGACTTAATGCCAGAAACACAAATCAAAAGAAGAATGAAGATTAAACAGGTTACAGCAAGGTTCTGAATGCAGAGATAACACATTACATTACTTAAAGTCTTGAGCATCTTGTTGGCAAAAAGACATTGATGAGTAAAATCAGTGGCGTTCCGCTATAATGTAAGGTCTGATTACACGAATTCCACACAGGTGAGACTCAAACATCATCCTGTGACAGTGACATTTTTAAGTATGCCAGGGAAAATTATTATTTCCGCTGATATATTTCTATTTTCAAGGGTTGCAATTATTTTCATTGCCAATTAATCTTAATCTTTTCATGACATCTTGCCATCAATCATTAAATTATTAATTGTTTGGTCTGTAAAGTTCAAAGTAATAGTCTTCTACTTGCTTGCTTCAACCAACAATCCAAAACCCAGAGATATGTTACAGTAGATGTGATAAGGTTGTCGACTATCACAAACCAAAGAACAGTGCAAATAGGCAATTGGCTAAGAAGCTGGAACCAGAGAATGTTTGATATTTTTGCTTGAAAAATGACTAAAATGATTATAGATTATCAATACAAATGTTCAATAACTTTCTGTCACTTTACTATTAGAACAAACAACTGATCTTTTTAATTCCACTGTTTTCATAGTGGAGAGGTTAAAACATCTATAACTTCTTTTGAGATATTTATTTTTCAGTGTTCATAACATTTCTGATTTCTAGGACAACCAACTGAAGAAGCATTAATTTTAAAGATATTATTTCAAACTCACCATTCTGCACTGTCATCTGTGTCCCAGGTGTTTGTTCCTGCTGTGTCTTTCCACCACCCATCCAAACCTTTGAAGAGCTTTCATAGCATCTTTGTCTTGGTTCCTTCTGAGGTTCCCTCTTACTCAAGTTACATAAGACTGTCATCAGTTACCAAAGTCTTTACTGTCCTTGCTCCTCTAATGATCATCACAGGAAAAATGAGCAGCCCACAAATTAGTTCCTGCGCTCACACACATGCACACATGCATACACATGCGAGATACACAAGCATACACTTGCACCTTCCGACCTCCCCCTGGCGTGTAAAGCCTTTATTAATACTTAAGCAGGAATTGAATAACGGTCTACACAGACAGTTCACAAGTGAATCAAACACCCTACAGCTTTTGTTCTCCTGTCAGGAGGACCTTCACCGTTGTCACCAGTTCGTCTTCACACCTCAATTAACTCAAGCACCTTAGGTGACACTGAGCTTATACATTACACAAGTCTGAAAAGGCAACACAGGAAGGAGGAGAAACATAATGTGAAAGGAAAGGCAAAGATTTAAGGAGGAGGAGTAAGACCGGACACAGAAGGGGGAGGGGGGCTTGGAGAGGAAAACCCAGACGTTGGAGCAGGAGAAACAAGAGATGCATTAGCAATTAAACTGTGGAGCCAGATGCGAGAGCAGGGTGGAAATTGACCCAGCCGCTTTAAAATGGAGATTGTTACAGTGAGGCTGGCAGTGACAAGACCAGTGCGGAGGCAGAAGAGCAGGGCACAGAGGTAAAGTGATCCCACTCCATATGCAATTAGGCAAGGAGGCCTTTTAGGCTGCGGCCAAAATACAGGAGGGGAAAGTGGCAGAGGAAGAAGGAAGAACGAGTTTCTTTTTAAGACGGATGAAAGAGACGTCCACCTTGATCCACGTTCTCAAACTTTCCATCTGAATAAAGACCAACTACAAGATCATTATGCAAACATCTGAGACATTTTTGGCAACAGCCTGCATCCCAAAAGTGTGCCAGCCAGGTGCTGCTCAGTGTGTCATCACTACACTGTGCCATCTGATAGTGTAATGGCTCCACGGTGCCCTCAGATCTACTCTACACCAGTGAAACCAATAACTGATGGATGGTGCTCACGCCAGACTGGACGTGCTTCACTTGGGCAGGGTTTTTATGTTGAGAGGCACATTTTTTAACTCCTGAATTATGGCTCCAGGAGTTGGTTATTTAGTTTAAAGAAAGGACTAAGCACCCTCCAAGTCACAAAATGTTGTTTTAATGTAGTTCTAAAGGATAAAGTGTTGTCTGTGTGCAGGCTGATTAATGGTCTTGACACATTACACTACTATAAGTAATCCAGAAGGGCTGTGAATATTTTAACTGCACCAGAAAGTCTTTATTATTATGATTTTCTTACAGTCCTATAGTGATGTATGAAACAGATGACATATTTGTCGAATACAATTTTATATAGTCAATTAGTTCAGTAATTGATTGAATATAAAATGCCAAAAATAAGTCTTTTGGTTTTGGACTTTTTCACTGTTTTTAAGGGCTTAACAAGTAATAATTTACGAGAAAAAAACAACCAAAGGGTAAATTGATAAAGAAAATGATCATCAAGTTTTGGCCCTCAAGGATTTCAAGCTGTTGACGAAGATTACATTTGTTTTAAAGGGAAATCAACACTTAAGAGAACAGTAGTTATTTTCTTTATTCAAAAACTGGGCAATTAAACTCTAGGTTAATAAAATGATTAACAAGAAGATTCCAGTTTCCTAAAGCCAAAGATTAAGTCTTTAAATTGCTTTTTATTGTCTGAAAACTAATCAATGTTTTCAGTTCATTATCACATGTAAAAAAGATGCCCAAGACGAAAATCTTTGCAGTTAAGAAGCTCAAGTAGTCAAAAGTCAATAGTTGCCATTAAATTTTGTGTTGAGTGTCAAAGCCATTTCATATTCAGTTTAAAAGAAGAAATCGCACAGGACACAGAATAGTTATCCACACTTATCTTTATCATCATCGTCATTATGATTTTACATCTCAACACATTATGCAGAATAAAAACACTCTGTCAAAGCGAAGCTCTTTAGATGGAGCTGCAGGCAATTGGTCATCCTGAACCAAGGAAAGTTAAAGGCCCAGAGCGCTACAGTGCATTGACTGTTGGATGTATTGGGGCACAAAGACAGCAGAAATAAAGACAAAGGGACAGAACTTTTCTTTTTTTACAATTAACACTTTAAATGATGAAGGCACTTGCAAATGACAAGGAAGTACAAAATGTAAACCATACTTTGGTGTTTCATTTTTACCTCTTACGATTTCATTAAATGTTCTTAAATTTCTTCTTCTTACAAAATGAACCAAAACACTGACGAAAGGAAGATCTGGGGTAGATAATTAGAATAAATATGAAACAAAATTTAAATCGTACTCCAAACCTCTCTAAACTAAAAAGAAATCAGGTTTGAATTCGAATCAAACACTATTACTAAGCTTGTTTACTAGACATTTAAGTCAATGCTGATCCATAGAAGAACCATAAAGTGCATCTTTGGATGGATGGGAAAAACAACACTGAATGGAAATGCTATTGACCTGTCCAGCTCATAAAGAATTCATAAACAGTTACTGATTGATTTGGGTTTCACTCAAAAAAAAATTGCTCCCAAATTTATATGTCTGGACTGAAAAACAAATAAAAAAAGTAAGCAAAATAAAATCATACAACTAAAAAGATATTAAGCATAAACAAAACAAACATTTAAAATGATCTCTGTGCGTTCTACTTCCCAAAAGGCAAAGCATTTCAGACAAACTTCCACAAAAGGCACATTTCAACACACATGGCAGATGTAGCACCATTTCGCACTCTTTCAGACCATTAAAAAACATCATTTATCTCCAATTATTTTGTTTTAAATATTATTGGAACAAATATATTTTAGCAAAACCATTGCAAGAATCAAAGTCACAAAATGGCAGCTGGCAACTAACTTGCACAAATTTGTTAATAATTGATGCTCTGGACTTCAGTAAATAGACTTTAATGAGGTTATGGTCCATAGAAAGGCATGGCCACATTGACCTTAATGCTCCTCACAATGTCGAGACTTCAGCGTGGCTATCTAGAGCAAAAATCAGTCAGGTTTAAGGGCAATAATACTTACATGAGTTTTAATTGACTGTGCAGGAAGGGAATACCCGTCCTAACTGCAGCATCTCTTTAAAGCACTTCTAGTACCAAAACATAAAGCTACAAGCAGGCAGAATCGCCGTGTGGCAACTTGGTCAACAGCACAAAATCTTGGCGAATAGCAAAACAGACTGGAGGGGAAAGGAAAGGTGTGTGCATAAGGAGAAAACCTGCTGCTTAGGTGCTAAGCAGATCATTATGGTTCTCCATCACTGTCTTCCTCTCTCCCACAGAGAAGTGAAATTATCCACATTGGACTATCAGGGCTTGAAAAAGGAGGTTATAGATATATGTGTGTGAATATTTTTTTGTGCTGCCTGCTGCCTCTTTCAATCCGTTCTTTGGCTTTCAGGTGAGCACCACATGTGAGGGGCCCATCATCCGTCCTCACACAGCCTCATCTCCAGCTCTCACAGTCCAATCAGTCTGTCTTACTGTGGTTGTTATTGAGGAGAGTGTGACCGTTCTGCATGTGGCCGTTTTTAGATTTTGCCTTCTGCTCGCGATCATCGCCTTCATCTTCTGACTCGGTCTCCTCTTTGTCGCTCCTCTCGTCCTGGACAATATCCTGTTAAAGAAAAAAAGAAAAAAAAATTGTACAGTTGCTGGTCTGAGGTAAAAGTGTTGTGTGGGTAGATTTGGGGGGAGAAGCAGTGGTTCCTACATTTCCTGGCAGGAATTTGACAACCATGCGCAAGATGAGCCCGGCCCAGAAGATGTGCAGGGTCTGCAGCACAAACATTAGCCCGTTGAAGAAGTAGAAGCCGAAGAAGGGGGGGTAGAGGGTCAGGGGGTACACCCACGTCGTATGTATGATCCTGGACGAGAGGACAAAGGCAGAACAGAGAGTCCAGTCAGAGCCACCTACACTCACCATCAAAAGCCCATTGAGAGGGGCCAGGACAGTACACAGTGTGTCTCTTGTTACATTTCCATGACAATGTTGCTCAAGCTTTAAGCTAAATGAAGCTTAAAAACATGCAAAACAAATCAATGTGTTTCCATCAACTACCTTTATGCAAATATATTCACAAGGACACAAAAGGCTATAGCACAAGTAGCTCTTACACATTATGGCATTTCAGTCCTACTTAAAATGTCATTTTTGTTTTCTTAATGAATTTATTTGTCTCTTTTGAACATTTACCCCCACTTACGTTAGGTTCAATTTTTATGGCTTTTTGGAGTGGAGGCTTGTTACAGTGAGTGGTTATCTATATTAATAGATGGAGCAACTGTAATGCCAAAAAGGATGATACTGTACTGTTATCATTTTTTATTGTTCTTATTGTCAAGTCCCATGAAAAGACGAAAATCAACAATGTCTTAGTCAGTCTCCCAATATTTTCTGACTGTCTTACATGTCTACAGCACCCAGCTTCAAGTCCAGTTGTTTCATATGAAGGCATAAAAATGTTAAAATATATAGTTGCGGTACCTTCTTAGAAAAAGCTGGCCACTGTAGTTTTTAGTGAACCTTACTCAAAGATGAGTTAATTGTACATTTGCTGGGGACCATTTTCAGCAGCAGATTAATACCCATTTGATGCGATGGTGAGGACAGTGTATGTGGGACTAACAAAACAAACTACAGTGCCAGTAATTTTTTGGACCACATGGAGGCTCTATGGCACAGAGGAATAAGCTGTATCTGACTTCTGTGCCTGCCACACAAACACACAACACTAACACTAGTGAGGACAAATTCATTGTTTGTGATGGCCTTTTCATGGAATTTGCTATACATTAATAAAAAAAAATGCTGTCAACTTCATCCTTTAAGGTGAAAGTGAAAAATTAGTCACCAGCCTTTTAAACATCTATTTTCATGCCAGCTTCTCATTTCCATTATGTTTTTTTAAAAAGGTGCTCCTATTACACAGTAATATCGATGACTCATAACAGTTAGTCATATCATGTGACATTTTTTTTACCAGAAGGGGAGGATGATGAGGCGGGTGACGATGAAAACTGCAGCAAAAACAGTGAAGATGAAGTTGCAGGTTTTCCTCCAACCTGCATAGTTGAACATTTTGGCTGACTGGAATGAAGAACAGAAAGATCAGAGTTTAACCTTTTCATGTATTCTCCTCTAGAGGGCAGACAGAGAACTGTGTGAGGTGTACAGTGCTCTGACCTGAACATCATCGTCAAACTATTCAGCAATGCTAAATGTCATGAGGACAGGAGGGAGGGTAGCACATTGTTGTTTAATTTATATATCCTGCTGTCTGACTGTGATTAAATTTCCTGTTGTAGGTAAATGGAAAAAATTGGAATTCATACTTTTCTTTTCTTTTTTTCTAATTGTAAACAAAACACTGTGCTGTGTAAAAAAAATCTCTACGTGTAATAACCATAAATCTAAATGATAATGTCTGACAATGGTAATGATATGTGCGACATCCCTTTTTCCTGCCATTTTAGAATGTTTTCATACCTCCATTAAATAGTCAGCGGCATCATGCACCAACATGATCAAAGTCCCTCCCCGGATGTAGTTGACCAGCCAGGAGAAACTGATGAGGACAATGGTGGCTACATGGTGAATTATCTGCTCTTTGAAATCCTGCATAGAAAAAAAAAAAAAAGAGACAGGAAGAGACGATGTGAAAACAAAATCCAGCACCGTTTGGTCACTTATTGATCAAGGTGTAAAATTGGTCACTAATCAACAGTGTGTGTCTGACTGATGCTGGTTTGACAAATGATTAACTCTCCACACATTACAGATTATACAGCTTTATGGCTATAAAAAGAAACTAAATCCATAAGAAGTGGCAAAAAAGGAACTTAACAAGAAGTTACTACATAATTCCTCCCATTAGAGGCTGATTTCAACACAGAGGATCTAAGGAAATAGTCCAGAAAACGGTTGTTTTTGGTTTAAAAGATTTAGTTCCTTGCATTTGTGAGCTGGAGTTATAAAACAAGAGTTGGCACAGAGGCCTCGGAAATTGCTGAGCTGGTAACTTTCACATCAATGTTTATCCCACTGGACAGCATGGTCAAGCTGTCTCTCCACAGTGTGATTCCCCCCATAGCTCTGGTCACACATTAACTCACAGGGCATCTCATGGTGTAACATCAAAGACTGGACAGACAGTTCAGTTTGTTGCCCTTTCCATCAGACTTTACCAAACTGACAAAGTGGAAAAGAAGAGGTGAACTGAACATTGTCTTTAATGGCATTCTGAATGCTGACAGCTCCACTCAATATAGTGCATAAAGTCAGGACATCTTAATGGGGAAATCAATATCGAAACCTCAAAATACACTACGAGCACAACAGATCATTCTCGTTGTTCTATGCACTCAGTGATCTCTCTTGATGGAAGGTTTCTGAGGGGATTTATAGTACAGAGTTAACAAGGTTCAGGAGACATCTCTGTATCACTTACCTTACGCTTGACATCCGATGCTACGCTAAAAATTAGCGAGATATAGAAGCCTAATTCAATCATGTAGTACCAGTACTGTGAAGGCAGCAGTGGCTGAAAGAAAGGAGAAAGAGAAAGAGGAAGCTATTTTGATAACATGTCACCAATAATTTTACCTATCGGTGAGTGAAGCAGTTTGGTAAACAAATGGCAAATGAAAAAGAAATGGTGGATACATTTGTTTAAACATACCATTTTTGGGAAGTCATCCCACATCAGCTTCGTGTCATGGAACCATGGTTTCTGAGTTGAGATAGATATACATTATTAATGGGGGTTTAAGTGTCCAGCACAGTGCCACAGGCACCCTCCACCCACCCAAAGAAAACAACAATGTGATGTGTGTCCACTACAGTTACAATGACAATATTCAACTTCCTACATTCAGTAGTTCTGTTAAGCATACATAGCAAACAGATGCTACTAAATCAATAAATATACTTTCACTTATGACTACAGTCTCTTTCATGGTTATATTTTGGGAAATGACAAATGCAGTTATTGTTTTTGCTTATTGGAACAAATGCTGTGAGTGCAAACCAGATTCTGACACAGTACTCACGTCAATTAGGACTGCCAGGCCAGCAAAGAAAGCAAGAAGGTAAAAGGTAAATCTCCAACTGTAAGAGAATGCACAGCAATCTCAGAAATCCCATTCTGGTTAAGCATGATTTCAGACAGCCACTAAAATAACATCCCACCTGTACACAAACAACATTCAAACAATGGCACAAAGCTTCTGGGTTTAAGGGACACGGACATGAAAGAGGAAAACAACAAGACATGATCCAACTGTGCTCATATTGGTGTTAGAAATCCCTGTCTAAAATCAGCGACCTGTGGACTGTGTTTACCTTACTTATAGTGATGATCTCAAAGGTTTTTATTAAAATAAATCTCTGTTAAGTCACTATTTATGGCTGAATGAGATTACACAATGGTCTATGAGTCTATGGCCCACTGATGACAGCATGCTTCTGCAGTATTATGAACTCGGTGTTTTCCCAGAAAAATGCAGCTTTAAGTTACAGCTAATGAAACCGGAACATTTCCTACTGCTGCAGCTTCACATTAAAAGCATTTAACCAGCTGGCTTTTTATTTATTTATAATTATGAATTGGTGACAGGAAATACAACATGTTTGTCAGTGAGATTCGCACTGAGGGCAAACATTCATCTAAAATGCATCTACAAAACAAGACAACTGTCATTTTCAGCATTTGTTGACAGTAGATTGGTTAGAAATATTGCAGGTAGTGATGGAACTAGAAGGAGCTGCCACAGGGAACTGTTGCACACCTCCAACTTCTCTGCATGGCAACCAACTTCCTTCACTGACAATAATTGCCTGGCTCATTAAAACAGTAACAGTTTTTATTTGCTGGCCCCAAACTTCCGTGACCTGTAGTATTAAACCGCACTTACTGTTGTTAAATGAACCAGGGCTGAAATCATAAGGATTACGACTTTAATCTTACTTTTTACGATACTTTGTAGGCCAGATACTTCAAATCTCAAGGACATGATAAACCGACTAACTGCTGGGAAACACCTCCTGGACTGACTTCAGTGTGATTTTGCAGCATTTTACTGCTTGATCGTAAAGTTGTATCTTCCTATTATGTGAATTGTTTTGCAAGGCCATTTGAGGAATGCTTTGTGGGTGTATCAGGGTTGGAAGCCAAAACAGTGATGATGGAAAGGCCGTGAGCGCGCCAAAGAACACTACAGCGTATTTGAATAATTTTTGATGTTCTGTAGTACCGAAGCTTTCCAACAGCACAATGCTCCACTGTTGTTTTACCAAAACACTTTCTGCTTTTACAACACTGAGTGGGATGTTGCCAGAAGTGCAACATGTTGAAAGTTTCCAGCAGTGCAGCAGCAGGTTTCTACTGTGTTTAAAAGACACATTTTTATCTTGTGACCCCTTTAAACAAATTAAACAAATGTGCAAAGGCCCTTCGTGGCAACCTCTGCAAAATCCTCTTTGTACAGAAACTAGACTAGACTACAGGAAAACATGATCAAAATCCTGTTTCCTGGTGATTTTATTGTTGATGGTCCTATTCAATTTACATTCAAAAGAAATCATAAAAAAATGACATTGCAAAGCAAATGACAAAAGGCATCTTTTACATCTACTTTGTTATTCAAAGCAGGCTATTAAAAGAGACTCAGCTACCTTGCTTCCCGAAATTTTTTGAGCTTGCTGGGCCGGTCCTGGTTTCTCCGCTGCCTGAACCACCTCTGGACCTGTCGCACTGAACAGCCCGCCTGTTTACTTAAACTCTCTATGGAGCTCTGACAACATAAACAGGACAAGGAAAGAAAAGTCAGTACTATATTTAATGTTTGGAGTCAAAAAATGGTTGGCAGCTGTGATGTGAAATGATGGTAATAATGGTAGTCACATAAGATTTGGGTGTGAAGATATGCAATATTTCTATCATTCTCATCCTTCTACACCTCAAACGCCAACATCCCTGAATTCTATGATTAGGCTCAAGTTGTGTTATTGCCAAAGGACACACAATATGTATGCAGCTGTGCTAGTTTCCTGAAGTATGCAGGATGATTACCTGTGTGGGATGCTTTGATGTACTGCAGAAATAGGCCTCCAGGACGGGATTTGGAGGAGCACAAACACGCTTCTTGTCACTCACTCCCAGCAGGGAGGCAAGAGGACTCGCTACTGTCCTGGAAAGAGGAAAACACAGTGGGTGAAAAGACATTTTTAATACATCGTGTCATATTTATCAGAAAGAAACATGCAAACCAGTTAAGCAGAGAGCTAGATTAACAGGCAAATGACACTGTCACAAGACATAAAGAGAATGCTGCAGATGACTCACCTCTCAAATATTTGTCTGATGACCAGGAAGCAGATAGCGATGGGTATAGTAGCCCAGAGGTCCCTCGGTTTAGGGAAGACTTTGCCATCGTGGTCCTCCAGGTCAGCCCAGCCGTGGCCTTCAGGAAACCAAATCCAGTCGGCCCATATCAGCTCACTCAGCCGAGACAACATCCTAAAGACAAAAGAGAGCGAAAAGGATTAGTCTGTTTTTTTTGTATCACATGGGAGAATATTAAGAGGTATTAAATAGAAGGTTTTGTCTGCATGGTGGTCTCCATTCAGATTTTCCATTAGATAAATTTGGCAACTCACTTAGCTGTGACAATATCCTGACAGGAAAGAGGGGAAACAGAGAAGACTGAGAAGAATGAGTATTGATTGGAGGTGATTAATCTCACTGGGCATCTGCAACAGGCACCGTTTCTGGGCACTTCCTGTTCCACGTGAAGGTGAATGATGAAGGGCTTTTGCTAAGCTACACACAATACAATCAGAAAACCTACGGGAATTCATTTGGAGCTCTAACATGGACTTATGTTTGGCAATTATCTCTATTTCTTGAAACTATTTCTGCAGCTAGATGACATATTTACTCAGACACATGAGCTGTGTTGGAAATTGCTCCTGCATTCACTAATTCTCTACTCTATTATGGACACTCAATAGAGAGCAGTAACTTGAGATTTCAGACACTTACTAATCACCATCACTTTGCACCATCACAGCCTGATGTAGTTGCATTGTTGGCTTGTTTACAAAAAGTACTTTTTCATTGCATTGTGAAATTTGGTGGAGATGAAGGGCACTCTATAACAAATACAATTTCACAATCATTAAATAAAGTGCACTGTATAGTTAAAAGGAGTTTTGGGACACAGCTGTGGTTTAAAAGATGGTGTCACATTTCCAACAGTTTCCAATAGGCTGACAAAGGGCATTATGTTAATAAACTCTCATTTATTTATGACTTAGTCTGCATCTAAATTGGACAAAGGAAATTGCACAATTTACATATCATGTGCTGATAATCTCTTGTGCAACATAACTTCCCTACTGTAACTGAATGTTACTCATTTCCACTATAACCCATACAAAAAACAGGACTAAATGGCAACTCTGGCAAATTAATTAAACAAAATCATTGAGCTGTAATATGTCATAGATATTCAGTATTTACAACATTATACACATTAATCTTGATGTTAACCTAAGAAGGAAAGGCAAGCTTGTTTGCAGACCTTTAAATGAGAGTTTTATATAAGGGCATAAAAGATAAGAAAAATAAACATCAGCAGGATTTTAAAATGGGTCAACATAAAATCTAAGATAATAAATATGTTCTAACTGAATAAAAGAGAAGACTAAAACTCGCAGCGCAGTGTAATAAATTGTCCCCAATTAAATTAAAGGAAGTTGTACACATAAAAGATTTAAGTCTAGATCTAAAAATGCACTGAGAGTTAGGGGGGGGTTAATACTGGAAGTACAGTAATCAGACCTATCTCAGATGACCTGAGATATCCGGATGATTCGTAACATAGCAGCAGATCAGAGATGTATTTTGGCCCCAAACCACTGAGTGCTTTATGAACCAATAGCAGGATTGTAAAATCTAATGTTTCACACACAGGACGCCAGTGCAGAAGGAGTGCAATGTGAGAACTGGAGTGATGTAATCCACTGTCTTGGTCTGTATAATTGACTTTTTACAAAGACCCGTGATGCTAATACAGCAGTGGAGCCTACGTGAGGAAAAAAGCATAGACAGTTTTCTAAGTCATGCTGAGACTTTCAGTAAGTCATGTCCATGATATATTGTACAGATATCCATGGCTCCCACATGAGGAAACCTACTGATTTATATAAAAATGCTAATGACTTTATTTTAGTGAAACAAGCAGGCCAGAAATTTCACTTAATCAGTGAATATCGCAACATCTACAGAATCCTACAGACGTTTTTGTTCCTTATTGAAATAGCTCTACCACTACTACCACAATATTTGGTACAGACAGTCATGCTCCCCATAGGATTAATTGTAAGCACTTCTATGATCCTGTGCCCTTTTATCCAGTGCTATCGTTAATACTTTGAGATAATAACTGCAAAATTAATGACATTCCCATCAGCCTCAGCTGTACTTTGGATTTAGTGCTAATTAGCAATATTTATCAATTCGCTCAAAGCACCATGCCGACTACTAAAAAGGAGAAATATTGGATACATGGACACAGAAGATGTTCTTACTGCTTTGTTATTAGAGTGCAGAGCAACAGGATCTGCAGTCAAACCTTGGATGACATCAGGGCAGCTGTAATTACTGTCTAAATAGAAGTCACTCACCTGTGGATTTGTACAGTGACACATCAGCAGGTTTTGAAGCTCATATTACTGCTGCACCTTGTTCATGTCAAGGTTTTGCATTAAAGTATGAGCATCTTTCTGAGGCAAATCATTAAAGAGGGAAACTCAGGTTGTCACACATTTCTTCCCAGATTCTTTAACAAGGACTGTGTGTGTGGACTTTAACCCATTATAAGCTTACTATGAATGCAGCCTGCCTTTGTTAGCAGTTTCATTTATACAGGATCTGGGGTTTAAAGAAATAGCCTCACCTTGAAACAACAGTGGTGAAATATCAACCATTATGTCTTTTAACATTAATCAGTGTATAGATTTTGGCTGCTGCCTCCCATTTGTCACCTCTCATGTCAGAAAACGATCACAAGCTCTTTTTTGCTCCCTAAAAGTTCACTGAAATACGCACATTTTTCTTTCTTTCACAATGTGTCCACCACTGTGCTGAGGTGACTGCAGGTCAGAATAAGTGTTTTAAATGCTTCAAACAGAGGCAGGGAAGGGGTTAATGAGTGCACAGTTTGTCTTCAATCCTGGAGTGAATTACAGGATTTGAGTGAACACACACAAGGTTTTTCTGTCCAACAGGGAGAACTGGAAACCAACCTCGGGGCTGCAAATGCTCTCAGGAGTACATCCCACTCCTTAAATGCAAAGTACACATTATTCTTCTGTAGCTGATCTAAACAAAAACTGTTTGATTGCACGTGGCAGCAGATGGAGATACGTTTCCAAACTGGCCACATTAAAAGCAACCAGAGTGCACAGGTTATACTCAGTAAGGACAGATAAGTTTAACAGTATGAAGTAAGCTCCTGCTGGTGATTTCTTCAGTAGTTCACTGACTGGAGGAGATCAATAGTTGGCAGAAGAAGAAGAGGCCAGACACCAGCAGCATAGCAGGTGCTACTGCTGCAAGCCAAAGTAAACTTGCATTTCATTTTGTTAGTCAAGCTATGTTGATGAATAATCGAGTATAAAGGGTAACACACAAATCAGACCAGTAGACTGGTGAATATAGCTTAGCTTATTCTAAATATTTCAATGATTCACATTTTGGATTTTTAAAAGCACATTGTGGACTTCATTTATATAATTCCTTTTGGAAACAAAACGGCAGGCATGTGCCAACAATATTTGTGAATCTATTCCTGAAGATGTTTTCTGCATTAATGGGTTTGTTGCATTATCCTACATCCGTTCTCATTTTGGCCGACATTTACTCTGGCACTACTAAATTATTTACTCCAGTATTATCAGTCCCCACTCAGTTCTTGTGCAGTTCCAACTTCACGACAGTTTTGGACCGACCAAAGTGCACTGTGGCCACTCTGGCACCAATGTTTCAGTGTCCGGGAACAGGAGTGGTGGCATTTGGAGAGGGTCCAAGAAGAGTGACTTCAGCTTCACTTTTAATTTCAATTCACATGTCACTCGACAAGGCTCAGCAACATTAAGTACTTCGCTAGAAAGACTGTTACCGTCCAGCTGTGTGTATGATTGTTCACATATTATTTGCTGTTTGCATTTAACTGCTTCATACCTCTGTGTGAATGGTTTGCCTAAAGGTTGCTCAATGCTTTCTCTGATCTACAGGAGCAGAGAAAGGCTGCACTTGCAATTGCTGTTTTAATGCCGTTATCTCAAGCTCAAGAGTTAATTATTTCATTATCTCAAAATGAGCCTCGTTATCTCGAGATAATCAATCCGTTATCACAAGAAAACAAAAGGTTGTTTCCTCTTATTATAATGTTTATCAGAGATCTGGAGTGTCATGCCAGCATGGATAGATCGTGTCTTGATGACTGTAGCAACTGACTGAAGCTTAACATCAAGGAGTATCCATCATTGCTCAGTGCATCAAACTGTATTGCAATCAATGTCTAACATGGGCAGAAATTGGATTGTATCTTTCTGTTAGAGATAACATTCAGATCAACTAGTCTGGTTAAATCTTCACAGACAAGTCCACTCGACCAGACACTCTTTTTTAAGCTCTGTGTAATTATCCCATGATCTCGAGAAAACAAGGGCTGTTTGTTTAAAATGATGTTTTTTGATGTTGAGTGAGCAACATAATTTTTGCTTTCATTGTCACCAAAAGGCAGCTCTCTTTTAACTTGGGTAGCTCACCCTGATAAATAATGCTACACACCTTTTTTGTTATTTTTGTCAATTGTAATATTCTTCATAGCTGAAGGTGTTTTTATGCAGAAGTTGACTTGAACAAGGTGTCAAACACCCCCTTTGGATTAACAGAGGAAGTTGATAACCACCATCATGATACACCATCTCTGATTTTAGGATTTGTCAAGCCAGCTAAGGCAAATAAAGCCTGGCTAGGTCAAACTTGTTTGGCAGCCTGGGTTGCCTTTAAAAGTGTAGTTTAAGTCTCAAACAGAGGCTGAATAACCTTGATGACATTATCAGGATTGTTTTTGCAGACTTTGGAAACCTCCCTCCAGAGCCACAGAAGCAATAATGCAAGCTTTTAGAGGCTAAGTACAAAACCTCATGATGAGCTAACTGAACCTCATGTGCACAAATCAGTGGAAAGTCCCTTTAAAACTGATTTTTTTTTCTTCCATCAGTAAAACCCTGAAGGAAGGAGGTCATATGTTGCACAGACCGTTAAGTCTTTGAATCCAAATTTGTAAAGGCATGTGAATAAATTGCTGACAGGACACAAAAAACGACTCATATCTCGTATCAGAAATAATAAAAAAGACACTCAACGTTGATCAGTGTTAATCAAAGCTGGGATAAGTGTATGAAGGTTTGGGGTTTTGCAGTTGGAGTGTGTCTGTTTCAGTGAGCTGGTGCAGGGAGTGGCTGCGTTCATGGCGCAAGCGGGGACTCTCATAGCGGAACAGACAGTTTGACTCATGCAGATGGAGCTTTGAGCAAGTTTCCCAACAACAAAACTAGCCCATACTGAGCTGCGTGATTATTACAGATGTCGCTTAATAAAGTAAATGAACAAATCACTCGTACAATCACAGTAAAAAAGGAGCAAATTCTCACGCGACATCTTCAAAAACTTTTTTTACGCGCTCATATTTTTGCACCGCAAACGCAACAAATGGCCGTTTCTCGGTTTGGAAACAACTTCTGTATTTCCGTGGCGGCCGTTTCTCTTTGTTTAAAGTTTTCACGACCTTCTCTTATCTCGATGTTCCTGAGCAAATATAATCTAAGTGGAGGGACAAGCAAAGGCCTGTTAGCTAGCTTCAACTTTGATGTAGGAGACCCTTTAACGACTTCCAGCGGCTGAATCCGAGAAGCGGAGTCACCAGAGTTTGACGGCTAAAACTTCACATAAACCCTCCAGGGAGGATGAGTCTCGCATTTCCGTCTAAAAATAGCAGCTTAAAGTGTGTGTCGCTTTCGATTTGAGGGTCTAAATGAGGAGTTTTGTGACTTCAACGCACCGTCCATCATGTAACGGTTTAGCTAACTCACCTCTCGTCTCTTCACTCCGCAGGCAGGTAATGTCTCAAAATGGACGTCGGCTTTAACGTCTTCTTCTGTTCCCGTTGTGGCTGTTTTCATGTAGTTTTCGCCATCAAACACTTCAACTTGTTGCTCGTTCAATGCGGCTGCAAATCCGCCTATTTTTCTTCTCTCTAATCTCAGCTTCGCCACATTCTCACCGTGTCGCACTTTCTCCCCAAAACTGATGCTCAGTTTTGGATCTTTCCGTCCGGTTAATGGCTCTAAACGCTCTTGGGCTTGTTGTAGCTCAGCCAGGTGGTTGAATTAGTTGATGTAGTGGATTTTTATAGTCGTATGTTAAAAGTGAGCCGGGGCGGGGAGCAGCTATTTAAAGTGACGTGAGGCTGGGCTGTGTATGAGGGGCGATTAGTGCCACAAGCGAGAGACTGACAGCATGGACTCAACAGTGGTGGAAAGTAAAAGTGCATGTACTTAAAGGTGGGGTTAGATTTTTAATTCATTGCACTCCTTCTTTCTGTGTGAGTTGAAAATATTCTCTCTAAAATGGGAAATTGGATTTGACCAAGCCACGCCACACTATTCCAGCTAATCAGGTGGTGTTCGAAGGAAGAGGAAGTGGAGGGGAGATGGTCAATCTGGTGCCTGCTAATGTGTATTTATGAGAAAATGGTCAAAGAATTAAAAATTAAAACTGAAAAAAGAAGTGTCATGATGCAACATCTGTGAGGCTTTCCAATGGTGTTTGAAGTTGTTTGAAAGGGATGAAGAAAGATTTCTGCTTCACGGCTGGGAAAGATTAGTGTTGCCACGTTTCACAGAACCAATACGTTAAGTCTGTTGTTTTTCCTGTTCGCTGATGTTTGTGATTTGTGTGTCAGGTAACGTTAAATTACTTACACACAGACGTACTTACTTTCTAGTTGTACAGGATGTGCAGTTGTAGTGATGTTAACTAACAGCAGGAGAGTTGTGAGAATCTTTAGTTACTTTACAATTAAATGTACACAGAAAGCCTATAATGACTGTCTAAAGTTATATATAGGTGTTTTACTACCAAATAGTAATGTATATAAAGTATGTTAGTTAAAATTAGTGCCACCTTGACTGGCCTAATAGTAATGTTACAGTAGTAATAATCAGATATTACAGTATGGTACGATAACATTATAATGACAGGAGCCATTCTGCTTCCTACTTTTACTTTATAGTTGTTTTTTTGGTTTGTCTGTTTGTTTGTTTGTTTTTACCACAAGTTTTTTTAGAGCTTGTTTTGACAATGTAGCCAGGACCCTAGTTTATATAGTGTAAATATTTTACATACACATGTTGAATGCTTTCTTTACCCTGTCATGGTCATGCATCGGCTAATATTTCCCAACATAAATTATGATAGTCTTTTGCAGCTCCTCAGATTGCAGCAGCAGTGTTAACACAATAAAAACATCGTTCATAGCAGATTGCTTTGCCTCGTCCTACAACACTGGCTGGCTGTGTCTGTGTGGCATTAATCACGCCTCATACTCCCAGGCATCCCAGACGTGTATGGGCCCATCAGACCAAACCCAAAATCCTGTGGCAGACAGACTCATTGCACTCCCCAGCTGTGGTTATACACACCTAAACCTTTTCCATCCTCCTCATATCTGAGTTGGATATTTGTGCAAGTTGTGTCATCAGTAAATCAAGGTGGGAGCCTGCTGACGTGGGATTATGTGCTGTTATAATGTGTATTATCTGCAGGCTTGTAAGTCTGATGACTCATTCAAGCAGCTCCAATAAAAACAATAAGCCTTTCTATTTTTTATTTCCTCCATGCAAGCATGGTTAGTTTGATCCACAAGTTCAAATGCAACTAAGAATGGATGCCAGATGTTTTCCTTTTTCTTCATTACTTCTTCAGGCCTATAGAGAGCAGCAAACCCTCCTGGATAGATCATTTATGAACAAACACCCCAATTCTGAGACCATCTTTGTCTTTTCTGCTGCCTGTTTACACAAATGACAAAAAAGAAAGCTCATTTTTCATTTGCACTTAGTTGCAAAAAGGAAAGATGGCATGTTTTGGTGAATCACATAATGACATTGAAGCAGACACACATCCATGTTTTTTTTTCTAAATTGTACTTTATTTTCTTTAAAGACATATGTTTTAAAACAGCGATTGTAAAGAATAAATAAAGAAACATTATGTTTTTTTTAACTTCCATAGGTACATTTATGTAATTAAAAACTCTATAATAAGTGTGTTCATTGTCTTGAAGACCACAGGAATCCTCTTTTTTTCTTCTTCTTCTTCTTAAATTAAAAAAGAAATTGTCACATCTCCCCCCCCTCATCAAATTGATTACCAAATAAATTAAACGTAAAAAATCAAGATAGAAAAATTCCCAGCCCTTCCTTCCGCTTTGTTAATTTGAAAAGTAGTGGCAGCAGAGAATCTTAACTCGTGAAGTCTTTTAACTCCATTTTTAAAACCAAGGTATGTACAGTGAGAGGAAATCCATTTCTCTTTCAGTTTAATTACCCCATGTTTTTAATTTACGTATAAATAATAAAACTAACTCTACATAACAATATTACCAATGGTAATCATACAGAATAGTATTTTCTTTTGCCTCTGACTGTGCAGACTGGCCTTCTGTTAACGCCATAGACCACAAATCACACTATACAGTAGAACCCTGTTCAGTAGAATAACATCAGTGATATGCTTTTTCTTAACATGTAGATCTTGTTGCCGACAATAGAGTATGTACATAATATAAATGAATCCAGCTGTGGAATGATAGGAAATCTGGAGCACTTCTGATATTGCGGATGCTGATTCTGTCGATGTATTTGTTGCTGATATTACTGCTGCTGCTGTAGTCGTTGTATTTGTAAGCGCATACACGTGATACTGCGTTTTGTGAAGTGTTGCTCCTGTGCTATACGGTTGGTCAAACAACCAAAAAAGGCTGGGACATCCCAAGTGGTTTTCTTGATTGAACTCTTAGGTTTTCCTGGAGGTGGAGAAGAAGAAGAGGAGAGAGGGGGGAGAAGAAAAAAAAGAGCACAGAGCATTTTAAACCAAATCACAGCAATCAAACACATGAATTTAAGACTTTGGAAGTGGAGTGGTGTCTGCAATACACACTGCTTGCATTGATGCCTCAGGGGGAGTCTCAGTAATCAACTATGGTGTCCATGCAACTCCAATAGTGACAGTCATACTGCTGCAAGTGTATGCACGTTCTTAGAAAATAGTTTGTCATCTCTTTTGGCAGGCAAATTAATTCAGAACATGCACAGTAGGAATTCTGGTGGGGATAAACTCCAATTTTTGTCGGAAACAGTTGGAGGTGATTTTACATTTATTCTAATGATATTCAAAACCGTGTCATTCACCAAACTGCAGTTGCTCAGGGAGGATTTCAAATCATACACCAAATAGTTTATTTGTGATGTGGGTTGCTGCAAACAGGGCATCTGCAAGTACCAGAAAAATCTATTTGTGTTTTTTAAAATCCTGTTGCAATGCCAATTTATCTAAATTTATCAGAGCAGTAAGTCTGAATATTCTGTCATTTATATATATTGACTAGATTAAAATCCCCTTAACAAGCAGTTATTTTCTACAAATTATTCTATAAATTATTTATAATAATGCTGATTTAAGATATAAAAATATGTCACAAGAAATGCACGTATGAAATCGATGGATATTTTCATTTGACAAATAACACAAACATGACTCAGTACAAACACATAGCTTCAACATAACTTTACATTTTTATATAACTATAAAATATCAGTGGTACATAAAGGGAAACTGTATATACAAATATGATATAATATATATAAAATAATGGAATACAGGAAAACTGTATGTTAAGGGGTTCGTGTAAAATTAAAGGTAAGGATTTGTTGTCGCAGATTTTAAGATTCTACAGAAAAACAAGATAAAATTTTATTATTTTAGTTATTTTGAGGTTAAGCTGGATTTAAACTTTTGATATTTTATGCTTTTTATTTCCCAAATTTTTGATTTCTATTAGAAAACATTCAATCTCAGACTCTCATCTCATCAAACTTGGCCAGCGACCAGCAGATACCCTGTGCATAAGACACATGATGTTTTTGTGGTTACTACACCTATTAAGTGGCTACTATCTTTCATCGTCATTAATATGATGTTTTTAGATTCCCAGAATTCCTACAGAGGAATGCAGTTCCTCAGCCAGCAGCACGTCTCACAGGAACCAAACAGCTTTACCCAAAACCTTCTAAAGTAAGGTTAGTGTCTCAGTTGGTACAACACACACACGCACACACACACACACACACACACATTCACTTACACATGAACATTTTTTCACATCTAGTAAATACAATGCACTCACACAAACAGAAATGCACGCACCTTCTGGTCGTCTCGCTCTCGCACAGTCACTCACACACAAATACGACGTCGTCAACCATGTACAGGGGCACGTTCAGTACACGTTCAGTCTCACAAGTTCAGGCACAAAGTCACTTGGAATTGAGTTACAACCAAACAAAAACCCCGCACTCACCGAAAACTACCACACCAACCAACTAAACAGAGGGAATGTGTAAGAATGATAATCATGACAGACAACAAAAAGGAAACTACTCAAAAACCAAAAAAGCCTATAAGGAAAAAAATCCTAATATATCCATATTTGATGGACAGCAGACGAATTTAGCTCTTAGCATTGAAGCTTTTAGAGGACTTTAATAGAAAAAAAAACAGCATGTCATGATAATCAATTACTTACAGATGCTGAGGTAAAGTGACAGTTATTGATCAGTGTTTGCAAGGATTAAAACCAGGACAAAATAATAAGAGGAAACTCACAACGCACCAAACACAGTTCATGGTCGCCACTGTAACCCGCCATGCAGCTGAGCATGGTGAATCAAGGCAACGGCCCAAAATAAAAACTGCTAATGGCAACCATCACAGGCAATATGGCCACAGCCACCAACACAGGCCAATTCACTTACAACGCGGTGAGGAGAAGGGGGGGGAGGTTTTAGCGGTTTAGCCATAGCGACGCACGTCATCCACGATATATGCGTGGACGGGACGGTCTTGAGAGTGGCGTGACGTTTTTTTTGTTCAGGAAAAATGGCGCATGGCACAGCACAAAAACAATAAATGAAAAGTAAAACAAAAAATTAATGACGAACAGTAGCTGGCATTCAACCCTGCGACAGAACACTGGTTAGACAGAACAAGTTAAAAGTCATTAAACTGGCCCTACACACTGAGCAAAACAGAAGGAGCCACTTTTACACAATCTATTTCAAATTGATGGTATTTTCAGAACGCTGCCACCTCATTAAAGTTAATCTACTGTAGGGTTATTGACTTCTTCAGTTCCACATGAAAGACAGCCATTTAAACACTGAGCCCCCAATTACATCCACTCTGTCTCTCTAACTTCCAGACACATTTCCAGCTGTCTATCAATCCCTCCCCCATCTCCTCAAATACGTCAATATACAATAACTCACCTCCTTCAGTAAGGCCTGTTGGCATCCTTGGGCCTCTTCAGCTGCACCTTCAGTCTCTTCATGCCGATCTGGAAACCGTTCATGGCCTGGATGGCAGTCTGGGCGCTGGATGGGTTGTCGAAGCTCACAAAACCTGACAGAACGAATCAAACACAAACAGTCATGGTGCAGCAATGGATGCTAATTTATGAGGAAAAGGGTGAAAGTAAATACAGATAAAATTACATGTTTATTCTCACATAAGAGAGAAAGTCCCTTAAAACCACAAGGTGATAATATCACACACGCTCTCATCACAGTGACTCACCGAAGCATTTACTCTGGTTGGTGGCGCGGTCGACGAAGACCTTTGCAGAGATGACGTTTCCAAAGGGCAGGAACATCTGCAGTATCTCAGAGTCGGTGAACTCTTGAGGCAGGTGGTAGATGAAGATGTTACAGCCCTCAGGACCTGAACGCAAATAGAGGAGAGCCACAACGACAGAGACGTGACATGACAAGACAGGTTAGGCGACCAGTGAAATCTGTCCTGTAGAGGAAACACTCAAAAACACTCACAGTTGAGTTACTGTGACCATGTGCAGCAATCATAGTGTGTTATGGTTATAGAGTGTTTTACTTGACAAGCCAGGTGGGTGAAAACGAAACAGATGAGTTGATGAAAGTCTCTAATGCTTTATGACAATATTGTCACTCTAGCCAAAAAGATGGTGGATTGACAAAAAATTAATGTGCAGCAATTTTGATAATTGATTAAATTTCAGTAATTTAAGCCAAATATGTAAATATTCTCTGGTTCCAGCTTCTCCATTATGAGGATTTGCAGCTTTTAATATCATTATAAAATAAATATTTTTGGAATCTTGGTTGGTCAAAGATTTGAAGATGTCACCATGGGCTCTTTGAAATTGTGATGGACTCACTATTTTCAGACATTTTATAGACAAAGTGATAATAAACTAATCGAAAAAGTAATAAATTGGTCAATATCATCTATCATTAGCTGCAGCCCTAGTTTTGACAAAGATCAATGCAGACTTCTTCTTCACTGTGATTTATCATATAACTCAAACAAATTAAACTACTACAACTTCATATCTTACCGCAATGACTGAAAACTAAGATACAGTGCTTAGAAATTTTTCAACTTTTTTCACCACAGCAGCAGTGTTTGCAGAAAGATAATCTTGTATGTAAAGTATGTGTGATTTGTGATGAATGGGCTAAAACCACTGGAATGTTTCTCTAAGATATGATTAACCCACATTTGAGTTTACCTTCTCGTTGCTGCAGCTGCTGCGGCTGCTGCGGCTGCTGGGCCACCAGTGTGGGCTGGTGGGGGAACGGCTGTCCCACCAGGCCGTAGGCAGCAGGGTAGGTGGCTGATGGAGAGGAGGAGCAGGTGAGCAGAGAGCAGCGGTGAGGCAGGCAGAGACTGCAAACTAATCAGGTTTTCCTCAAAACAACATCTGACAGCGCTGCATTCCCACCTACAGATTTGCTAAAACTGGGAGATATTTTGCATATATTTTGCGATGCATGACTCATTCTATAGAGCTGTAGTTTATTTACATTTTGTAATATATGTGCATGTTTTGACTCTGGATGTGAATTTCTGTTTTACACATGCAGTGTTGGGTAGTCGGGGAGTGCGCAGGTGATGTAGCTGCATCCTATTATGTTACATAAAACTGTTTTGCATTCTCACAGACTGAAAGGTTATTTCTAGGAATTAGAACAAAAAGATTATGGTCAAAATTTATGCAAAATAAAAGAAAAAAAAGAATATTTATAAGCTTATTGTATGCATGAATATCTGAAATCATTTTGAACTTTTTTCTCCGACAAACAGTTCTGCTTCAAATAGTATATGAACAATATGGTAAGTGTGACATAGCATCACATTTCTATAAATAAATGTCATAATTTCTGGCATTATGTCAAATGCATTTAACACACTCCGAGGCTCACCTGTATAGTGCTGCATGCCCGTATAAGCTTGCTGCAGGGGGTCCAGGACGGGACTCTGAGCTGTGGCAGAGCAAACACATCGTCACCAACTGCTATATGCACACACACGAAAATCCTAAATGCTATTTGGGGCACATCAGCACGCTCCAAATAACATTTAGTGCTTTAGTTTCATTTCATTTCCTCTTAATTAGACCGTCGCTGTTGCACATCAAAGCAGGAACCCTGTGAATGTGAGGAGGAATATTTTATGACAGCAACACAGTTATTCTTTACTTTCTCGAGTGAAGCTGCTGTGAAGGGTGGCGTGGCTCTACCTTGATAGGCATGAACCCCGTTGGTGTACAGAGCTTCGGTTGCTGATTGGCCGTTGGGTGGAGCTGGCACAGAGGCGTAGCTGTTCACTGCGATTGGTGGAGGCAGAGCAGGAACAGGTGTGGCTGCGATGGAGGGTGGAGTGCTGGTACCTGCAGACATGTTTAAGGCATTTGTTTTTATTAGTAAAGCAACAGACATGTCAATAAGGATTAGATAATTTGATTTCCATTTTTGATGGTTGTCACTTATCAAATAACAAGAGTAAGAGTCTACAGTCATATACTGGAATTTATTGTAGGTCAGTAAGTAGATACATTACATGTTTTTTACACCAGAAAGCAATGTTATTGTTATACTGGTCACTTTAACTTGTTATTTTTTAAATTTTCAAATAATAGATAGAAATATAATAAAATAGATAGAGAAGTACTTGCATGCACACTCACTCATTCTACAGTCTTTTCCACCTTAAATGTAAAAGCTAACATGGCTAACATCATGACAGACTGAAAAAGAAAAAAAACCCTACAAAATAGATGTTTGTTA
This sequence comes from Centropyge bicolor, assembly GCA_037975185.1. Taxonomy (NCBI): domain Eukaryota; kingdom Metazoa; phylum Chordata; class Actinopteri; family Pomacanthidae; genus Centropyge; species Centropyge bicolor. The sequence continues at coordinate 11,398,389 of JBBMOC010000005.1, read as the reverse complement.
TTTTGTCCTCTTAGGTCCACCGCTCCTTGTGTATCTGTCCTCATATTTCAAGCAGAAATCTAATCAAGGCCGGTCGGGGCCAGACATCTCTGCCTCTCATTACCTGAGGAGGGGGTGATGGATGCGATCGGCGTGGCAATGATGCTGCTGGGGTTGAGGGCGGCGAGCTGCTGCATCTGAACCGCCGCCACGGTGGCAACAGGAGAGAGATAGGTCGACTGCGCCACCAGGGCCTGCTGCTGCATCAGCTGGAGGACGGAGAGAGAGAGAGAGAAAGGTGGTGACTGAGAGGAGGGGAGAGGCTGGGAGTTTAGTGTGTGGACTGTGTTTAGAGGGATCTGTCTGTGTTTTTGTGTGAGGAGTGCAGGCTGTAATGTTCCCTGAGTGTAATCTCAGCCTTGAAAAGTAGAGAAATGTGAAGATTACAACTGTAAACACACTCCCATGTTTCCATTATTAACTAGCTCACATAACAGGACCCGGTCATAAAAATCGAACATGTTTAATATAATTGTAATGGCTCCAGTCTGAACCTCAATCAGGAGTCAATATATTTGAAGGCTAGATCTCTGCAAGCTGCAACATTACACAGACAGACCAACTGTCCTTGGTGACTCAGTGTCTGTTTTGCTCTGCAGACGCGTCCAGACGCTTCAAGGTCCTGATAATCAGTCATTGTAGCCAAATCAGGGTAATGATTGTATTAAATCCTCCGGCTGCTTTTGTGTAGTTTTACCTGCAGTTTTTTAAAAAATCCCTTCACTGAGCAAGTTCATTTTGGGTTTTTGTTTAACTTTTCACTCATGTATGGAACATCACTATAAGTCAACACATCCATCTCATGTAAAGATGCTGTCAGGCCTCTCTAAGCATCGGCTGTAAATGAGCCAAATCTGAAACCATTTGCAGTAAACGGTCAATTAGAAATGATGAGCACAGCAAAGTGGCTTTACTCTACATTGCAAATTGCAATTTTTCCAGTTAACATCATCTAGTATGACATTAAAACTCTTCTGTTAGAAACACATGTCACACTGAGTATGGTTTACTTATCCGGAAGGTAATTTTGTGTCTCATCTTATTTTGAGTCAAATATTTTTCACTTTTTGTTCGGGTTTTATTGCTCTACTTTTACCTCTGCTTCAGGAAAACATCAGTTAATTCAGAGCTTTTTGTTTTTATGTTGACAATTTCGTTGTGGACCAACCACCAATTGCAAAATTGTTCTTCACAGACCACCAGTAGGAAAAAGCTTAACCGTGTTTGCTCTGTATATCACTTTGGATATTTACTAAATCAAAAAAGAGGCTTCTCAGCAGTAGCGTCCTTGTGAGCGGTAGAATGTGAGTTGGGTCGGTGTGCGTGTGTGTGTGTGTTCCTCACGGCCTGTGTGTAGGCGTTGTAAGCCCCGAGGTGCAGGGTCATGGGACTGATGACTCCCAGCTGAGAGGCCACCTGCTGCATCCGCCTGAGCCCTCGCTCCTTCTCCGAATCGGCAAACTTCACCACCAGGCTGGATGAGGCGCCCTGAGGAGGAAACGGGAAAACTGAAACTCCATCTGTTTGACTTTCCACATCAGACTCGACATCAAAAAGAATATCGCCACTCAGGAAAATAGATGCTAACCATGTAATCACAACATCCCAGGCCCAGGTTCGACCCCTCATTTCCTATCAGTTCTACACTGTCTGCCATCAAATAAAACCAAAAATACCTGAATAAAATGTTTCAAAACAAAACAAAAATCTAAAGGCGTTTTTTAATAAAGTAATAAAAAGTTAGTCAAAAAAAGATGAGCACATTTTAGATTGAAAACTTGGTTAAAGGTTAAATTAGGGTTAGGGTAAGTTTCCAGGAAATAAATGCAAGCCAGTGTAATTGTCCACCGAAGTGATGGAAACATGACTTTGTGTGTGTGTGTGTGTGTGTGTGTGTGTGGAGGAGGGGGACAGAAAACAGAAGTGGTGACTATTAGCTGAGTCACCACGTTGAGTGTCTTAATGACTGGATTTGGAGCATCTAAATGTGTGAATGTTTGAGTCCATGTGTGACCATGTGTTTCTGTGTGTGTGTGTATGTGTGCGTGCGTGTCCGGGGTGGGGGTGGGGGTTAGAGTAAAGCAGTACTCACTGGTAAAGTACGACTCCCATGCAGAGCGTTGATGGCGGCCTGGGCCTCTGCGTTGCTCTGGTACTTTACAAATGCACACCCTACATGAAATGACACACCATTAAACGTGGCCTCTCTCTCACACACCACGCACACACACACACACATAGAGTATACAGACACTATTTCCCTTTAAAAATACATTAAGAGCCGTTTTACATCTAGTGCTTCATCAGTTACAGTGGCATCATTAAACATGGTCCACAAGACATTCATTGCTTCATCAATCACAGTCCGTAAACCACCAAGCGCATCATTAGCCATGACCCATAAAACCTATTGCACCATTAGTCATGCCTCATGCAACAAACGCAGAAAAATCTAGCATCTGTGTTTGAACTGTCGGCGGACTTTGATTTACATGGCAAATATCATTAGCATTGTTGTTAGCGACAATGGTAATTTACATTCACGTGACGGTAATGTGCTGGAGGCTTAATTCTCAGGGTTGGATAAAAATACAAACAGTTAAAGTCAATGTCACTTTTACGGTCGTGATCTGGACTCACTTTGTAGTCATTTCATTCTACAGTAGGTTAAAAAAAAGGGAACCTTAGTTAAGGGTGTTTTAGAAATAGTGAAGGTAAAGCTTATCAAAATCTACTCAGAGCCCATCATTTTACTGAGCAGGACAAATTTAGTGCTCAGGATATTTGGTCATCTAATCACACAGAAGATGATATGTTAGATGACATTGCTTCCATTGATGTATAGGACATTTGAAATCTCAAAAATGACAAAACATTTTGCAGCAGTTGCTCTGTATGAGTTTGTAAATGGCCAAGCACCAGACTATTCACAGGTGTTCGACTGTGCTGTGCTGAATGACTGTGAAATTCATTCATGGATGTGGCTCTTTTGGCTCTTACTCCTGTAAAAATGTGTGGGACAAACATTTGGAAAAGCTTCCCAGATAATCACAGGTTTCAAAAACAAGTGTATTTGTTCAAAGAAATTGAAAGAAGAGAGATGGGTGAATGTCCCTTTTTTTCAGTCAAACTGTAAATCTGAACATCATAATTCTCACTATAGCAGAGGCATAGAAGGTTCAGACCTGTATGGAAATTAACCTTTTATCCTGTGTCATGCCTCAATTATTTTCTATATTCTGTGTTACTGCATGATGTTGGATTGAAGCAATTTTGACGTTACCTTTGCTGGTACCGTCAGGCCCGCGGAGCACCGTGCACTCCTCTATGCTGCCGAACGGCTCGAACATCTTTCTCACGTCGCTGTCTGTCTGCTGTTTTCCCAGCATGCCCACAAACAGCTTCCTGTCTTCTAAGGGGAAGGAGAGAGCCAAGATGGGAGAAGAAAACAGGAGAATGTGTGGATAATGTGAGCGAGGTTATAGAGAGGAAGAGAATAGATATTTTATGGGAGAGGTGGAAAAAAAGGGGGGGGAGAAGTGCCATGTCACCGTACATGCATGAATAACAGGGAACAACAACAGTGTGGTAAACAGCTACAGAGCAGGATGGATATCGGCCTGCATTGCTTCACAGCGCCACCAGAGTGCAGTAAAACGAACATCACCACAAACAAACAGCATCTGGCGGTGACTCAAATGTTTGTCACCCTCTGTGTTGTCAGAGAAGCTGCTCCGTCTGTGAAGGATCAGACCAGCGTTTCTGCATGTTTTCGCCCATTCACTATAAATCACATACATGTTACATCCCTGCAGACTGTCCTCCAAAGCTTACCAGAGATTTATAGATTGTGACCTTTGTTTTTCTAAAAATGCGTACGGCCATTTCTTTCCCATTCATTTTAGTGTGGTGTGAAAATCAACTGTGAAGAGACTCAAAGCTTGAGATACTGAATCAGTCACAGTGAACGTGTCTTTGTCAATTGGAAAAGTCTTCCTGTGTTAATGTGTTGGATTTGAGAGCTGGCTGCTGGAAAACATTGAATTCACAAGCTATGGTTTCCAAAAGCCAAGAAAGAAAAAGTACAATTTGTTGTATAAAAAGTCTTGGTTAGACAGCTGATGTCAGAGCTTTGACTCAGATTGATCCTATCAAACTGTCATGTTTATGGTCAGCAACAATGTACATTATGTCCATTGTGTTGAAAGAGCAAAAACATAATTCTTATCTGTATGATAACAGATTAAATAAAAATGAATATTTAACATAACTGATTCGGTGACTGATTTTCAACAGACATTTTGACCTGTCGTAGTAGGAAAAGGGTTAGTGTTAGTGTTACTAATAACATTGCCAAGGGCTCTGTTCTATTCAAGTGTCCCAGTAAGTCATGACAGTGTGACGGTGAACCAAAATGAACAATACCAGGACCCTGAATCTGAAGCAGCTAAATGAAATACAAGCATCATTAATTTTATTCTTGACACAGACGCTTTTCCTACTGTAATGTCTCAAAATGTCTTCAGTGATAAAGGCTTGTAAATAAAACAGCTGCCATTAAACTATGGTTTGCTTTGGAAAAAGGGTCAAAAATGTATCATTTATATGAACTGTAGTGAATGAGTAGAAACACACATAAAAACATGATGGCTTAAGTTTTTGTAAACAGCTTAAATGTATAATAGTGGGCTCACAAATATTGAAAAGTGAGTGGAAATGAACTGATTGGTGAGATGTTAAGGATTAATGGCATTTGTAAAACCTTTGTAAAACATAAATCAAATCAGAATGCAACCATTTGCAAACAAACCAAGTTTACTGACAACAGTTTTAAAAAGTGTTCCTGAGCCCATGTAGTAATCTCCTTTATCCAATCATGTGTTTGAACCTCTCTCCATCCTTGTTTGTGAACGACTGAGTCTCACCAGGATGAACCTTTCATATCCAATCATGATACTATCACCTGTTACCAATGAACCTGTTTACCTGTGGAATGATCCAAACAGGTGTTTTTGGATCAGTCCACAACTTTCACAGTCTTTTGTTGCTCCTGTCTCAACTTGTTTGAAACATGTTGCTGCCATCAAATTCAGAATGAGCAGATATTTACATTAAACATTAAATAAATTGTATTTGTACTGTTTTCAATTGAGTAAATGTAAAGCAGGTTCAGCAAATGATCACATTTTGGTTTATTCATATTTTACGCAGGATCATCAATATAATTGATGTTAAATTATTGTCATAATTTTGATTGTGTCATTTCACAACACTCAAAAACTTTCACTTGTTGCAAGAAAACAATTGTTTACACGTGGAGCCCAGACGACTTGCTAAGATTGACATTTTTGTCTTGTGCACTCTGCGAAGGTGTTGTTTGAACAGGTGCTGTGTTTCTGGGTGGGGACAGGTGTCTCTTACCCCCTCTGCTCTCGCTGTCCGCCGGCTTCACTTGGATTGGACGGTTCATCTGGAAAGACAGAGGTCACATGGCACGGTCAGTTTAAATATAGGACAGGAAAAAACAGGAAAGAATAAACGTGGCCACTACCGTGCTGCGAATTGCAAACGATGACGTACGGACTTAATGTAGCCCATCTGGAAATGCTATTAATGCTGTAATATGATGTAATAGTGACATATGTGTGCATGTATGGATGTTAGCGATTTTGGCCTGTGCGCCAACCTCCTACGATCCCCCACTAATTTCTCTCCTTTCCTTTTTTTTGCCAGCTCTACTCCAGCAGACCGCGGCTGACACCGATATGTGTGATATTACATTCGCAGTGTCGTACAGTCTCTCCCTCGCTCTACCTCCACCTCCTCTCTCCGAGTCTCTCTCAGAATCTGCTCTAATCCTGCCGTCTATCGTTCCTTCTCCCCCTATCAGACAAAACCAGGAAAAGCACACACCCACGCGGGATTGGGGAAGTGATAAGATTAAGCACACTCGCCGGCTAATCTGGATTACAGGAGCACGCAGCATCAGAATAGTGAGAGATTCTGAGCCTGACAGAGAGACGGAGACCGAGGTATGCAGGGTTAGAAAGGAAGGAATAATATCCAGGGGGAAAAAAAACAACAAAGAATAAAAGACTGACAAAGGAAAAGAGAGAGGACACACAACACAGAGAAGGATTAGGCGACCTTTTCATAATTCATCAAAAGACAAGCTGCTGAAATGCCATTTTTTCTTTACTTCTCCATAATCACTGTCCTTCCCACTACTGAACAAAACCCCCTATATGAAAATGTGCACACATCAGTGCGAAAACGGTGAATGGAGGTATTGAATGAAATAAAGAAAAGAACGAACAAGAGAGGGCAAACGGGAGAAGAGTGGGATTGGGAGGGATTGAGGGGAAGGAAGGGAGCATATGGAGGAAAGGATGGAGGTGGGGGGATGTGTGTGCATGTGAAGGGGAGGGAGGGAGGGAGGGCGATGTCGGTGAGGAGTCGAGGTGAGAGCAACAGAGTGACACTCTGTTAACTGTGGCTTAATGAAGGTCTTAATTATGGAGCTGGTGACATTTCAGCCAGTCACTGATCTTGTGTCACTGATTGATCCGCTGTGATCGGTCACCAGGAGACACTATTGATCGGTGCCACGGTCGCGCTCCGCCTGCCAGGACCCGCATGCACAAACACCGTCCGTCTCCACGCCGCCAACGTGCCGTAACAGCAGCTGAAATACCAGCAACACCTGCTGTAGAGGACCCCTGTGTCTCCTCACAGAGAGCCCAATTGATTGGCCCAATTAATAGGATGATAGAGAAGATGAAGGGACAAAGTCTCAAAACCATCTTCCAATCAGTCAAGCGAATGTGGCCGTCTGCTCCTGCAGTTGGTGAATAGTAATTTTTGTTTAAATTTTAGCTCAAGTGAAATGTTGTTGCAGCGAAGGTAACATCATCCTGAATGAGCCCACGTGCTAACATTGATGCACTCGTGGGTTTATAAGGTGCTTTAGATAAAAGCACTCAACAAATACCACTTATGTTACTATAGAAGGGTGCATTCATTGTCTCTTGTCCATTGTTTATCACCATACCGATCACTTGAACACCTACATTAATGATTGCAAGAACTACAATATGGCAAACTGTGCAGTAATATTTACTCTTGTGCAATATTATATATACATATTTTCTGTATAGTATTTTGCTGCCGGTTGAATATTTTGTGTTTTAAATATTCAAATACACTTAGATTTATTCTCTTTATTTCCACTCTCTCAAGACCAGGATTTTAGAAGTCAAATAGTAAGTCCTCCATTCTTATATTTTAAGCTGGTTGTTTTTTCAAATGATTACCTAGTAGACCTGTTTTTATCATTTAATCATTTAGTCTTGTAACTCTTTTGTCTCGTTGTCACACTCATATAAAATCAATAATGCTCTCTGAGCTTTTTGAATCCACTTAATTTATAGGTGGATTCCGTATATGATTAGAAAAACATGTTTTAAGTGTTGAACTGAAAATATAAATGCTTCAAAAATGTGTGTGCATGGAGATAAAGAGGGCAGCTTTAGACATATAGAAGCACATCAGCAAATGGGACGGTTTTCTTCTAACCACATGTGGTCACATGTGGTCATATACTACATGGGATGTGACATACAGTCTAAGCCTCGGTTTTAAAATGTGAGTTAATGTTTCCACTAGGCTACAACTATTCCTGTGAGGTTCTTTTCCACATCCATTATTCACCAAATGTGAAAGTTACATTTAGTAAACTGTAAACTGCACCTCCGTTTGCTAAAGCTCACTGACAACAAGACCTTGGTATCCTCTGTAGTGTACATAGAAGGCCATATAAACAAAGACAAATTCTCTCTATGAAAACAATACTGACCATCGGCAGTAGAGCCAGACTCAATATGAGATTAAATCAGCTACTTTTCTAATGCAAAGATAAGAGATAATTGAAATGTCTCATCTAATTTTAGAGTTAATCCAAGTCAGGTCAAAGTGCATAACAGCCCAGTAGCAAAACCAAAACCAATATTAAAACAGGAGCTTTATCAAAACACAAAAATGTACAGAAGCGAGATAAACTACATAAAAAGTGTTACAAATGGAAGAGAGACACATTAATGAGCAGCAACACACAGTATACAAAAACACATACATACAAAATAGTGCACATACATAGCCTGACTTAAGTTGGATAAATGTGGTTTAGGATTTCAGGCAGACTAAGTGGGGTTGAAGGCAAAAGATGCGTTTTTGGTTTGCTTTGAATGAGTCGACCGAGCCGGCCTCTGCAATCGATTTAAAGGATCAAAGTCGATGCTACAGCCTCACTGTGGCGGAAGTTTAACGTGATTGATAACGTGTTTGAATGACGCCTGTAAAAAGAAAAAAATCCCATGGCTCAGGCTCTTCAGCGCAGGAGGACAAACAGTGCAGCCGTGGCGGTGGCGATAAGGAGAAGTGTAGCAGATGGCTCAGGAGATTGGAATTAGAACATACAAGAGGGAAAACAGTGAGAAGTGGAGGCCATCGAGGCTGCGCCACTTCATTTCGGCACGGCAACCAGTAACACCCGGCCCCGCCGCTGTGACGAGGGAGAGTGCGGTCACATGGCCGCTGTCATGGCAACCCCACCGATGAGAGCATCCCATCAGGTAAACAAGATGCCCCGAACGACGTGATGAAGAGACGGCTGAAAAACACACACACACGAGGAGGACAAAGGGTGCTTCCAGGTCGAGAGATAGAGGGATTAGATGTGTGTGTGTGAGAGTTGGGGAGGGGGGGGTGAAGAAGGAGAGGAAAAATGAGAGATGGCAAACAAAACAAAAAAAAAAGATGACGGAGGGAGTGTTCGTGCCTGTTGAATGTTGGCTCTGCCTCGAGAGCAGACGCACAAGCAGGGAGAAAAATATCTCCCTCTAAGCCTATAACGTACACACTTTACAGTAATTTGCTCTCTCCCCTCCTCCTCCTCCTCCTCCTCCTCCTCCTGTTGCTCCCCTCCCCTCCCCCTTGTAGGCTTGTTTACAAAAACAGTCCCATGCTGTGCAACACAACAGACAACACACAGGCAAAACCTGCCTGATCCACAGCCCATTTTAACAGTGTGTTTCCACTATTTGATTCCTTTTCTCCCCCTGAGCTCCGGCTCCAAACACACAGAGCAGATATTATATACAATCATCCTCCGACTAAACACACAGTCATTGTTCACACACACACACACACACACACACACACACACACAAGCTCTGCTCTGCCCCTGTCGGTCACAGCAACATGGGCACACACATCTACACATACTTAATCTTTTTGCTCGGTGATGCCGAGGGGGATTTCACTGGGATTATGAGATATTAAATCCATAGATTATCCAATCAAATCACTGCTCGACCCCTTTCGCCATAATGCGTGACCCCCCCTCCCATAAACGTCAAAGTCCATAGGCACTGAGGAGTGGCACTCAATGCATTTTCATCTACTACAGCAACGTAAATATGTTTCATACAGGGGTCTGTTTACAGTCAGGGTGAGTAAAACATATAGATGGTGATATTTTTCTCTCCTCTCTTTTATGACCTTATGATAATCTCTGTACTCTCAGCTCAACAGCCGGTGTTGTTAAGTCTACATAGCTGCTGCTGGTGTGTGAGGGGGACACAATTCTGTCGCCTGTTTTCTTTCCAGTTTCAATCCATTCTGCTGAACGGTGAATATATCAGCAGAGACCATCTCCCTGCTCTTTCAACAACATTTACAGCAGGGAGGCAGAGTTGGAGGTGGGTGGGGCAGGGGGGGCACAAAGACAATTTTCCATCCTCGCCTCCCCTCCGCTCCATCACACAGCGCTGGTCATTGCATCGTGCCGGTCGCCTAGCAACCTGGCATCCCTGGTCCCCGCCGTCTCCAGGCAACGAGACCTGCGACCGTAATCAACCCGCCACCTCCCCCCCTCCCTCCCCCCCCTCCCCGTCTCTGCTGCTTTTGCTCCCTCGCTTCTCCATCCCACCTCCTCGTTGCAAATGCACTTACGCTGGGACGAGAATTCACCCGGGGGAAAAGAACAAGCACAGGTGGAAAAAAAAAAGAAGAAAAAAACGAGGAGATTAATAGACGCAGATGACCGTGAGCTCGCACAAAGAGTTGGAACAAAGCGACGAAAGCAGGGAGAGGAACAGCAGAGATGCACAAGTACGGCCTGTTAATGTTGCCACACGTGGATGCACACACAGATGCGCACACACACACATGGGCGGGCAGGCGCACAAAGCAGAGAGAAACTCTACAGCCAGTCACTAAATCGATCAAACACAAAGAGACTGACAGCACAACGCTTGTACTAGTCAATAATCTTTACTAATCAATGAGCCGGTCTTCTCTGTCTGCAGACTTCACTCATCTTTCCAGTATGGAGACGAAGCTGACATCCAGCCTGCTTGTCGTCAGGTGGCCGACAAAAGCCCCCTCAACGTGGAGAAAGTGAATATCAAAGAGTAAATTTCTAACAACGCTCAAGTTGACTCTCAATTGTTTTGTCTCTTCTGTTAAATATTCATGTCAAGTGTTGTTTGACTCGACTCAGTGGAGCAGAAGGGGGGAAAGAACTGAATCACGGTGTGTGGGTACAGATAGGGTCCATGTCCTACTTTCCTTTTTTTTTGTTTGTTTGTTACTTTTTTAATTCAGTCCTGGTTTACACGCTTTAACTCCACCGTGGTCCAGCGTATATGTAGTTCAAAGAGCCTAATGAGTTTAGTGACAACAGCCTCTTCCCACTTTGTGTGTGTGTTTGCCTGCCATGCGCGCGCACACTCTCTCTCACACACACACTCCCCTACCCCCAAAACACACTATTTCTCAGTAACAGATGTCTGTATTTAAGCTGATAAACGCACTGCCTCAATGCACCTCCAACCCCCTCCACCCTTACTGCCACCCACTGTTCATTATGTCAAACTTTCATTCATCTCTTCCTCCCCTCCCCCCACCCTCCCTTATTGCCCCCCCCTCCTTCATTTATCCAATTTCTCTCTCGTTCACACCCATTTACCACCTCTATAAATCCAATGTGCATTCATCATTACAGTCGCCCCTGAGTGACGTGCCGAGTCCTTATTTTTTTGTGCTGCCTGTCCCGCGTCGTCCCTGTCCCGCGTTGATATGCATGCATATGTAAATGCATCGACCCATGAATGCACACTTAGCTCCAGATAGATTCATCAAGTGAACACATTTGCTCTGCGGCGCGCTAATTGCTGTCATCATCATCCCCGCAACTCACTGACATCGGGACATAGCTACATATGGAGGCCCTGCTCATTGTCAGGTACATGAAATATCTTACATGCTCGTGTCAGCATGTTTTAGGGCATCAGTGAACCAAATCTGAGCATCTACTTTGTCTTTTTTGCATATCCCCCACCTTGTTGGCCATTAAACGTCAGTGTCTACTTATTTATCTGTGGTTACTATAAAAAAAAAGGGACTCAAATGCAAAGTCTGCGGCGTTGACAGGTATAAAAGAGACTGTTAACATCATCCTGCTACTGTTCATGACCCATATGTTTCTACTGCACAATGTTTGCTCAGACATTAAGGACACAACACTGACTGTGGCACTACCACTTCCTATCTCATATCCTGCCTAAAAAGCCTGGGCTATATTTAGCATATGCATTTATTTCAGACTATTGATAAAACCCCTCTGTCTGCTCCGTCTGAGTCCTTATGGCTGAGTAAATGTCAGGCTTAGTCAGATGTTCCACTCAAAGAGGGCTCTTTCCTCTCGTATGGGCAGCTTAAACACAGAAGGCCTCGCAGCTCAGACTTCACTCTCTCTCACACACACACGGCAGATAGTGAATGAAGAAACCCGAGAGGAGCCTATAATAAAAACCAACAACTTACATCCGTCCATCCATCCTTCCATATCTTTGGATGTGTACTCTCCACGGAAACGCACGTACACAAAAGCAAACAGACATATACACACAGCCACGCGCGCACACACACACACGCACACACACACGCACACAAAAGCACACACACCCTTCATTAAACCGTGTTAGCGCGAACACCTGCCCTCCCTTCCCCCGCTGCACATGCAAATATACACCACACACACACACACGGCTACTTTCTCACTTGGGCACAGTCGCATTATTAAATACTTATTGCATTTAAAATTAACGGTGAGGCATTGACGCAAATATTAATTCAAGTAAGTGAGTGTTGATGAGGGGCAATATATTGTTTCTCTACTGGAGCAGATATGGGCTTCAGAGCTGCAACCGGCAATTATTTTCTTTATCGATCAGGCAAAGAGTTTGACATTTTGGGAAACACACTAATTCACTTTCTCGCTGAGAGTTAGATGAGAAGATTGATACCACTCTTGTGTCTATACACTAATTATGACGATAGAGTCTGTTAGCTTAGCTTAGCATAAAGAGTGGAAACAAGGGGTAACAGTTAGCCTGGCTCCTAAATGAACAAGATATATTGTGTTATTTAGGGAGCTTTAGAGGTGCTGATTTGGACAGAGCCAAGCTAACAGTTTCCACCTGTCTCCAGTCTTTATGCTAAGCTAAGTTAGCTTGCTGCAGCTTCATATTTACCACAGACATGAAAGTGGTATTGATATTTTTTAGCTGACTCTTGACAAGAAAGGAAATTTCCAAAAACATCCAACTTTTCCTTTAACCTACTGATTGTTTTCTCAATTAATTGACTGATTGTTTGGTCTCTAAAATGCCTGAAAAAAAAATCCCCATCACAGAGCAAAACACAAATATATTCATAATAGAAGAAAACCAGAAAATTTTACTTCTAAACAGCTGGCACCTGAAAATATGTGCAATTTTTCTTGAACAAAAAATAGCTGCTGATTCATTTTTTGTTAATTATGTCAAATCATTTCAGCTTGAACGGCTTTTAATAGCAAATAATAACGAGTTAGTTATAATCATATTTGTTGAAACATAAGCTTGGTTTTGGAGGTTGCTGTGTAAAATGGCTTCTTTTTAATGTGGCAGAATTGGACGTTACTGTTTCAGTGAGCCTCACAACAGCTGACTTGGCCAGACAAACTGGGCTGAGACAGTACAGAGATAAAGAGATAAGAACAGAGGGGAACAAGAGTACAAGATGTCCAAGCAGGATTGAATGCGAGTGCAGCTCAGGAGCGAATCTTTTCTCTCCCCAACCTCCATTTCCACACTACCTCTGAGAGTGAATCTGGTTTATTGCTCCTGCCTTTTCTTTTTTCCTAACTCCACCGTTCTCTCACTTTCTTTCCTCGCGTTCGGCTGAATGTGCTTTTGACACTCTTCCTCCCCCTCTCACTTAGAGACGGACTCTCTCACCTGAAATTAAACACAAGGCCAGGTGCCACTCTGAAACAACCATCTGTTCGCCCCTGCCTGACTTCTTTCTCCATTTCTTTTTCCCTCTTCTTTTCCATTGTTAGCCAGGAGAAAAAAAATCTGTACAATAACAAGGAGGGGAAAAAAGCCTTAAAACCGACCCAGAGAGGAGAAACGCTAAAAAAAAAAAAAAAAAAAGCAGCGCTGAGTGTTAATGACATCCTTCAGCTGTCTCTACATTCAGGTGTGCTTTCATTTGAGCTTTCTCCCCTCAGTCCTATAATTGCTTTCATGTTATTTCTTTTGTATCGCCCTGGCCATGAGATGCCAAAGTTAATTATTCTTTGGCAGTGCAGGTGCAATTAGATGACAATTACACCACAGCTGGTAGCAGGGGTGGGAAGCAGTTCTTGTCCGTGTGGGCGTGTATGGAGCTAATAAGATGGTTTTCATCTTTTCTTTTTTTTTTCTTCTTTTGGCGAGAGAGGGGGGAGGGCAGGGGGGAGGATTGAGGGAACACAGGAGGGTTTAGCTTGTTCCACACGGCTTAGAGGTAAGAGGTTGTGAGGAAGAGAGCCGCTGGGGTAGAAACACGGGGGGGAGAGGGCTTTAGCCATGGGGCATTGGGTCCTGCTGATCCCCTACGAGAGGTCAGGAAGGTCACACTACTGTCACGGTAACAATGGGATTTCTTTTGTTGCCACCTTAATACCAGCCTGCTCCCTCAAACTGTCTCAGCATCCCCCAATAACCCCCTGCCTGCCGCCACAACAATGTTCCTGTCCCGAGACAATCAATAAGTTGATCTTCAACCATCTTAATAATCGAGCTATTGTTAATTTCTAAATGGCTCAAGCTTCTCAAAATGTGATCTTTGGTGCTTCAGCTAATCTTTATTTTCATAAATGGATTAATTGTATTGTCTCTAAAATGTCCAAAAAAATGCCTATCAAGATTTTCACGAGTGCAAAGTGACGCCTTCACATTCTGCTTTTTGTCCTAAAAACAGCCTAAAGCCCGAAGATATTCAGTTAGCTGTCACATGAGAAAAGCAGCAAAGCATCACATTTGAGAAGCTGGAAGCAGAGAATGATTTCCATTTTTGGTAGAAAAATGACTCAAACGATGAATGAAAATAGTTTCAGAATTTTCTGTCGATCAACAGCTTTAAATTCAATGCCAAAAATTCACAGGTTCCGCCTTCTATAGTGTGATTTTTTTTTGTCTTCTATAATACTAAACAGAATATTTTTGGATTTTGGACAGTATGTAAAACAAAAACAAACAGTTTGACTGTAACATCATGGGTGCTGAGAACTTGTTGTTGCTAAACAATAAAAAAAGGTTGTCAGTGATCAGTTGTTGGGAGCAGCCCCACATTGTTCACTCTTCCCTCAAAAACTATGGTCATGAGTTGCCATTCGGCAGAGGCAAAAAAAAAAGAAGTGAATGATGTAGATTTCAACAAAAATAACCAAAAGGAAACAGGGGTAAAGCCTTGTTAGTAAAAGAGGAAGCAGCGGCAAGTCTGGGAGCACACTCTGTCTCAGTAATTCCTCGCCTTGTCGCCTTGTCTCTCATATAGTCGGTTATTATAGAGACGCGGCTGTCATGTCATATTTAGCTCTGGAAATGTCATTTGGCAGCACACCTGCTGCCTGGCTATGCTAATAAAGCTAGGTTTAACTTTGATTAGAATTCAGAGGGAGAGATGGATAGAAAGAGAGGAGAGGAGGAGGGGAGAGAGAGAGAGAGAGAAAGACGGAGACGCAGAAAGGAAGAGAAACATCAGAGAGAATAAGAACTGGCAAAGTCACTCCAGCAGCGAGCCTCATAGCTGTCTGTTTCGACCCGTGACATGTTGCAAGATGACTCATGCCTGAACTGGATGGATATGTCTGGATGCATCACATATGAAACATAAGAGGGAGAGCAGCCTCTGACCTTTATTGGAGCATATCAGCTAAAGGGGGAAGTCAGGCCCGCATGTCAAACTCGGTTAATTTTCCTGTGTCACTGTGTGTCCTCGTGTGTCTGTGTGGTGCGTTCGCATAGCCGAGCATGCCAGTTATTCCGCTCCCTTTATGTGTGCGCATGTGAGCTGTTGAGGATCTCGAAAAGACAACGGCACACTCACCCCTGGTAGCGTCTTCTGCTCGTGCAGTGCATTCTGGGCTTTGAGGGCGGACTCACGTGCACAATATGTCAGGAAGGCGCATCCTGGGAACAAAGACAAGCGGTAGAAGATCAGCGTGATCAACTATAAGTCTATTTGTTTTTTCTAAGTCAGATTCATATGCTATATATAATGTCAGAGTTGGCAGTGCCATGTTATTGTAACTCATTCTAAATTGGCCATTTGCCCTGAAGGCCTGCAGGCAGAAGCAGGCTGTTGGAGATTATTGTCCTATTATGCAGTAAATTCTGCCATTTCATATATGTGTTTTGGATTTATTTGAAGACAGTTCTGGGTCAACATGTGTTTAAAATTTCTAAAAACACATCCCGTCTTTAATCAGGCCATCATTATTAATATGTGCTTAGAGCTGCATGAAACGGAGACAAGAAATACAATAAAAACAATCATTCTGTTAAATAGCACCGGAGATCTATGGGATTATTAAATCATATTACCTGGAGACTATTCAGACACAAGCGGGCTGAATGGGTATTTAATACCACGCTGGTCAAGCAAAATGTATGCAGTCCCACATAATAGAGAAAGGCCTTCATTAACCTTTAGGGCTCCCACAGATCATGAATATGGAAAATTATGCAGAATAGGTGTTATAGGTGTTAGAGGACTGATACCACCTGGCCTATACGTCTCCCAAATGACTGATTTATAAAAGCCTTTGTTTTCCACGCTCAGATTTGCATTAGAAATGACAGCACGGATCATTGTTTAGCTTAGATCACTTGAACCAGCTTTCGTCCATCTGTCAAACAGGATTTTGAATGTGTCGAGACTTTACTTCCAAAAATATGAGAAGCCTGTTCACCATGTGACACGCAGTAGTAGTAGTAGTAGTAGTGGGTGACACTTACACCGACAAATTGACTGATATCACCACACGAAACCAATTATGGGCTGACAAAATACTTTTTGTGAGATTGAGCTCAGACAACTGCTTTTCTGGTAATGACAATTTGAAAAAAATGGAGAGTGCGGTCCAGCATTGTACCATGCTTTCTATTTTAGGTATATGTATTTTTCAATTCCAGCGAGAATGACTCATTTTTTCTTGCAGTGTCCAATTTTTAATTGTAGCCAAATATATCCAAATATAGGTGTGAAGAGAAACCTCCCATCATGCACCATGGGTTTCATGAGCATAATTTTTATTTTAATATGTGTTTCATTTGTATTTTTTTAAATATTTTTTTTTACTGTTTCACTTGTCACTGAGTTAGTTAGCTCCCTAATGTGTGTGTATGTAGTTGAGTGATGAAGATTCAAGAGTGTATTGGCCACTCATATAAGAGATGGTCCTCTTGTCCTCTGTCAGGATGCTGAACTTCAAATTGCTCGCGATGAACCGCCCAGAACTTTCTTGAAAATATGATATTGCACTCTTATACATGTTTATATCTAAAATAAAAAATTAAATAATGTATGACAATTTAAAGAAACTGTTTGTCTGCTCCAATGGTTTCCTTCAACTTCAAAAATTCAGTCTCAGTGAGTTGAAAAGAATTATATTGATTCAACTTAAAGTATTTAGCGTGAGTCATCCAATCGTTTTTAAAAGTTTGAGTCAAGGTTGATCAATATTTTAGTCAGTCCATGACTGAAATATTCGGAAACTTTTCACCAACTGTGAATCAGATTTCTTTTTTTAGATCACTGGGGCTAAACATCAGGCTTTGGCCTCGCAGGGGTCCTTAAAGAGGCTCCATGGGGACTAATAAGGAGTAGTTTAACCTCACTCACTGGGAATTAACTGGAGGACACACAGTGTAAGACCAACTATTGTAATGACCACCACTATCTTCCCACATAATGAATATATTATGGATACATTTTTCTCCATATGAGCTCCCTGAGACAAAATCTTATCAGGAGGGAGTTCTTGGACTTTTAATGCCTCCCTTACCTTTGTGCATCCCTGTGTATTTGTCCTTTATCACCGTCAACTCATAGATCTTGCCAAACTGCTCGAAGATGGGCTTCAGGTCCTTCTCCTCCAGGTTTCGGGGTATCTGCCCGATGAAGAGCTTGATTGCGTCAGGCTCCTTCATTGAGAAGTCTGGGGAGGAATAATAACACACACACACACACACAGAGTGGAGGAGGCGGTCAGGAGGAGCAGACAGGAGCCTGCAGGCTTAAATTCACACTGCACAGGAGGTGCAAACAGGAGGCCGGGGACGGAGGTGCAGATGGGAACATTCAGTGGGAATGAATAATAGTTTCTACACCCTTGGGGAAATGGTGGTCGTAATCTGGTGGAGGATTTTAAGAGTTTCAACACAGATACCACAATAAAAACACATAAGCAACACTTACACTATTGAATAAAACATTTATATATTAATGGGCAGAATTCTTACCAAGTAACCAAAGACCACTATAAGCTGATGTTTACTACCACAGATTGATTGTAAGAGCTATAAGTTCTTTATATTTTACAGAAATAGTAATGAAATGTGATTTTAAAGATGATTGCATACAAGCACACATATTGTTTTTGACATATTTCCTACAGTCAAAGCCACTATTTTGTGTTTCATTTGCTGTAAAACACAAAATTAAATGACAGAAAATTGCATTATAATCTCTATAACTTTCATATTCTGGGCAGCACATGAACATGAGGGATCAAAAATCATGATTCACAGCAACAGAGCTGAGACAAAATCTCTTTTCCTGACACGGAAAACGATTTAAAAATCCATGTGATATTGTAGTAAATAATAGTACACACAGTCCTTCCTTGTGCTGGATCTGGTCTAGGCCGCCTGTATATAATCAAACCCCTCCAGAAACATGACAGTGTGTCTGTCAACACAGCTGGAGACCTGCGCTTCTCTTTGTCAAGACACCGGTGACAACAACAATGACCTGAAGATGGTTTTTTACGCGTTTGAGCAAAATGAGCAAAGAGTTGAGAAAAATCATACCTGTGGTGCTGTTGGTGGCAAAGAATCGGAGAAATCAGTGGATGCCTTTCTTCTTCAAGCCGCCTGTTATTGAGTTATTGAATCTCAATTATTCAGTTCATTTGTCTGTAGGAGCGTCTGTGAATCCTGTAACAAGTTAGGCCCCTATAATAAAACAACTAACATCCAGCGACGGTCCTTTATTCGGCATGAGCGTATTTTTCTAGAGCTGCTTGTTGTTTTTTTTCCTCTCCTCCTCTTTCCTCACAGATGCTCCGCAAATTTCTCTCTCTCTCTCTCTCGCTCTCTCTGAAATAAATCTGATATGAAAATAAACAAATGTCCCTGCAGCTCTGCAGACTGAGGAGTGTTGATGGATGAATTCAGGCTTCCTTCAGTGGACTGTGGGGAATTGGCAGTCTGCTTGGTTGTCCTCTCCCTCTGTGTGTGTGAGTGTGCGTGTGTGTACGTGTGTGTGTGTCTGTACTCCTTTGACGTCGTAAGCCGGTGTCTCCCTCCCTGTCCATCTCAGCTCCAGCCCTCCTCCCCCCGGGTTGTACGAGCCGTGATGTCTGCCGCCAGGGACCGTCCGCAAAGTACCAGCCTTGTGACCAGCAGGAGGAGGAAGGAGATAAAACACAGCAATGGCTGCAGAGTGTGACGATGAATGTTGCTGTTTGTCATAAAAGCTTTCACTTTAATGCTATTATTCTTTTTTTTTTATTCTATTTAATGTTTATAATTAGGCCTGTAAGTAATTATTATTTTCATATTCTGGCTAATGGATTAATTGCGTAATATATAAAATGTCACAAAATAATGGATAGAATAAAACTGACAAGTTGATATATATATATTCATGTTGTTTGTTTTGTTCTATCAATGGTAAAATCCTATTCCATTTAAGATATATTCATATTGTATATTTTGTTTGACCAGTGATCCAAAACCCAAATATGATTGATTTTAAATTATTGGAGACATTAAAAAAAGCAAATATTCACATTTGAGCCAGTGATTTTAAGCATTTTTGCTTAAGAAATAACAACATAACAGTTATAGTTGCAGATTTATTTTGAAAATCTACTGATTGATTAAACACCTATTGACACCTTATCAGACTTAGGGATTATACTCTTGTGTCTTTTCATACTAAAGCTAATATTAGAATATATTTAATGTATAACAAATATATACATTAAATATAATTTAGGAGATTTTATACATATGTCAGGTGTGTTATATTGCATGCAGAGGAACAATCACAACAGCAGTGAATTTAAATGGACTGCGTTAATGTATATTTTTGTGACTTTAAACACAGTTTAAAATGCCATAAAATCTCATTCACTGTGGCTAAGAGCTGCTGAGGTAATCACCTTTCCTCCAATTGCTTCATATTTTCATCCCATATGCAACTTTGTGAGCATTTAATGCCAGAGGAGTGTGCTTCACTTAGGCATCCAGGACGGTGATACATTGCCCTGACAGTCCTGAATGAGGGCTGTAATGAACATCCATCAATCCTCTCTCTATACCCACTCATCATGTGCAGGGACACGAGCGACAGGTCATCAGTCTATCCACATAATGTATACTCTCTATAGTCATGAAGCCATTTACACCCAAATTCACACCCATGGGCAAGTTAGAGCCAACAGTTCACCTGATGTGTGGGCACCAGTGCTCCCAGAGCGAAACCACAAAGGGGAGAACTCAGTAGAGAAAGATATAGTCTGAAATGAATTCAATTATTTCCTATGCAACATCTATACTTAAATATATAAAGTTACACGGAGAATGGATCCAGTGCATGACTATCACCCGCTAATACAAAAACATATAAACTAAAACCAGGTTGAAAGGCACTTTGGATGCAGGTATATTGTATATTAAACAATCAAATGATAAAGAGGTTCCTCACAAGTAAAAGACAGAAACAAGACAAGGCTGTAAAATGGGACAGGAGGCGTTTGCTCTGAGGGTTTTGTAATATTTTTCGGTTTTTACCGGGAGGTTAAAAAGCAGACGGTCCCTGACATCAAGATGCAAATCCGCCTTTTGTTCTCGCTGGAGCTGACCGTGGTGCTGAAATGGGTCCACTCCACTCGTGACACATTATTACGGCTTCAATGTTGCCTCTCTGAGCGGGGAAAACACATCATTTCTATTAGACTGTTTGTGAATGCAGGGACCGTGATTTTTCAGGACACACACAAACACACACACGCCCTCTGTGAAATCTCGACAGCATGTAAACAATGAGCCCACATGACAGCAGGCTGCACACACCCGACCCGCACACACTTCAGAGGAGTCACGATCTGGACCTGCCTGGCTTCTGCAACGTTATGCTGTCTGTTTGAAACACACACTTCTCTATAATGTTAAATCCTTTATTCCCAGCAGCAGAACACCTCCTCGGCTTGTCTCTCATGTTAAGACATGCCATCTGCCATCAGTCACTAAATCCTATCTGCCTTCCCTTCAGCCCCACTATAAGCCCACAGTGCACTTCATCTGGCTCCGATCGGGTCCAAATGGATCATAAATGATAAAGTAAATCGTGATTTGTGCTACTTTCACAATGGATGGCTTTTTTTTTTTTTTTTTTAGATATTTCAGACTTTGACCGACAACGACATCTGGTGACGAGCTGCAAATATAAATGATGCCACTGGTGTTGATGCTGCTGCTGTGTTTGAAGTATATGACTGTGCAAAAGATATCTGGAGACTTCGATGTTTTTGTGCTATAAACAGTGGCAGGGGTGGAACAAGTATGCTTGACTAGCAAAAGTAATAATTCAATAATGTCAAAAATACTCTATAACAAGAAAGAGCATTTAATTAGTTACTTAGTATTTTCTTCAAATTTCAAATTCACATTTAAAGTATTGTCATAACTGATGCAAGAATATGTAAGTAACATTTTACTGTATTTATTCATTCTTCATGTACTAATGGGAAGTTCAATCTTTAACAGTGCATTTCTGCCTTTAATTAGGTCCTAAAACCCTGTTCTTCAAACAAGTGAAACAATCTATTGGTGCAGCAAAAGTATTTCAACCTCTATCTCGAAACAAGGAAGTACAAGTTAAATATGAAAAAAATGAAAGTTGATTTTGAAAAACAATTCAAATTGATTTGCATAAAAATGGCTGGAATATTTTACTGCACTGTTTGATTTTTTGCAGTTTACAACAAACAAGGTGTTTGGGCTGAACTTTAAACTGAGCAAGGAGATTTTTTTGAAAAGAACAAATGCATCATAATTTTAAAGGCGCTCATATGTTTTGTATGAAAAATCTCAAAAAGTAAAGTAATACAACTGTTAAATAAATGTAGTGGAGTAAAAAGTGCAATATTTTCCTCAGAAATAATGTAGAGTAGAATCAATATAAGTATAAAGTATAAGTACCTTAACATTATACAGTACTTAAGTAAATGTACTTAGAAATGGCCGGCTGTAAAATAAAAACAGACAACACAACCTTGTTTTATTTTCACATGAACAATAGTTCTTTATTTCACAAAGCATTCATTTAAAGGACATTTCTTACACATTGGAGGAGTATGAATATCTGGGTTTGTTGAAAGCAATGTGAGGTAATTGTTTGCACGAATGAGAGACAACGAGAAGGAGAATATCATGTTTAAACAGTATTCAATAATCCTGGCTGTACTTACACACATGGGCCTCTCTGTCCAACCTCCCTCTCTCCTGTGATTCCTCCCAAACACACAACTAAACACACAGACAGAGAAAGAGAGAGAAACAATTTCATCATATTTATTTTCTCCCACCCTGTATTGATTGTTTTGATTTCCTGCTGGTGCCACTCAGTTTCTGATGTATTAAGCTGGAGGCTTACTCAGCTGCTGCGGTGCACAGCATTCATGTCAGACCACGAGGAGCCATCACTGGGAGCGGTGCAGGATTCAAAGAGAAGAGCCACCACAGCATCAAACTCCCTGAAGAGGAAAGTCACCACAGCATCAACCCCCCCACATGTGGAAAAGGTTCCCATCACATCAGACACATCAAAGTGGCTCCGGATCCCTGAGGAGGCAAACAGGAGGAGGGAGGGGATGAAAAGGAAACAGGTTAAACTGCGAAAGAAGATTTATGTAACATCCAATAAAGTAAATATTAATTTGCTCTCAGGTTAAATTAACAAACAAAAACAATTACCATGGCACATGTTTTGTACAGTAATCAACAACATCTGAAGGAAGACACATTAACATATTTTTTTTTTGTAGTGCTATGGCTTTTCTTCAAATCACTACACAACAACCTCCCTGAGATGTTTTCCCAAAACAAACCAGGTTGTTTTTGTGCCTTAAACTAGGCTGAGATTATATCATGTGTCCTGAAGTTACTGTGAGTCCACAGACCTACTCATCTCACAACGCAGACTGATAAACTGAGAGAGATCTTTGAGAGATCTACTGACATCTGGTGAGGGTTTGCTCACCTGGACCCTGTTTTTCAAAAGTGGCTTCACTGATTCAGGCTAACATTACGTCAACAGGCCAAAATGATCCAGTTCATTCTCATCCAGTTAATTTGGTTCTTCCTAAGCAATCTGAATAAATCTTAAACAAGTTACACGAGGCAGGTGTGGTGGAAGCCTCCCAGCATGCAGTGGGGCAATAGATTCATAAAGTCTCTCTCCATCTCTGTGTGTGCACCTGCAGTGTTACTGCTGTTACATTATCTATAAAGTCTTTCCACACTTGATCACTACCAAGAGAATATGGTCAGACTGATGCTTGTGCACGACTCATTAGGCTGCTATGAAGATGAGACCTTAGCAAAATCTCCTAAAAATCATCTTCAATTGCATTTACAATTTTGAGCAAAGGAAATTCTGTACTTAACAATTCAAATTGTTTTAGTCTTCAAATGACAAATTCCCATTCTAATCTCATTAAATGCAAATGTTCTGGCCCCATTTGTCATAAATAGTCAAACTCTTTATTTTTTATTCACAGTATCTTAATCTAAATTTGTTTTGGCTTCGTGTAAAAAGCACAGGCAGATCTCCATTATTAAAATTAAATAGTGGTAAGTTCACCAACTACTTCATTATAAAGATCAGAAAACAAGCCATTTGTATTTCAGAAATGGTTTCACATGTGGTTCAGCCCAGATAACTGGATCCTGCCTGGATTTGGCTTTAAGGACATGTTGCCATGACAACAATTTCAGATTCATTTTAAACCAGTTTTAAAGGGAAAAAAATCCAGATTCATGTCAAATCATAAATAATGATAACCCTTGTAAAAAAACAGGGTCCTTAGTTCCCTGCAACATTTCATATCGACGCTTCCTGCCTGTTAGAATAAACTTCGCCCTATTTTATTACGCGGATTAAACTGAAATGCGCTGATTTAACTTTCACCGTCACTTTCTGCTTTCATTAGTTCATCTAACACCGGATTTTGCACATTTACACGAGTGCTGCCTCGTTAAAATCGATTGCTCGTTTCCCTAAACAAAGGCTGTAATGATCGTCTTAATTAAGGCCTGATCGATTAATCAGTTACAACCTGATCCACCGACACATTGTTACTGTGAAAATGAATGTAAAACAAATTCCTGTGTCTCCTTTAAGGCTGAGTTATGGCTTATTGCCTGTTTAAAAACAAACAAAATTCCGATGCATTAAAGCTTGAGAGTACAAAATTCACTTACTGGGTTCATCTGATGATTTATTATTGATTCTAAAGTTTTCTATTGCATACATAAATTTGTTTTTAAGAGCATAAAATCTAAAATTTTAAATTTATAATCCAACAAAGTACTAAACAGTTTTCAAGTGCAAATAAATTGTATTTTGCAAACTAATTAACCAAGTGTGACCTTAATACTTGTTTTGTAATAGCCCTATTAATCTTACTGCAAACTTGTCCACACATTGAAGCCATGTGTGGAGTCAGTTTGGCCTCCAACTATATGTCCCTCACAAAAAACTTAGGGGAGTCACAGAGCTTCCACTGTGCAACGAGGGAAACAAACATCCAGAGGCAAACAATCACCCTTCAACTGGAAAAGTTCATTACACCACCAGCACAGCGGAAAACAGTGAAGACGACAGGGGAAGGATTTTAAGTTAGAGCAGATAGATGTCTTTAATGTTCAATGTTTGTAGAGGCATTAAAACCTCACATAGATTTGATATTTGAATATATTTGATATTTAAATTTGATTGACAAAACGGTAAAGCACTGAACGCTAAAGGTTAAAAAAAAGAACAGACTAATGTGTTGAAATCAGTGGAGAATAAGTGAAACACAATCCACTGAAAAATAAGAGTCTCAGAAAAACTTTTATGAAATGACCAACTAACTGATATTAAACAGGAGCGTCCACACAGGTTAAATTGTGCAACCTCAGTGTGGACGTTCCTTCATTAAGCCAATTTTTTTCTCATGTCTATAGTTTAATGTCAATATTTATCTACAGCACAGACACTTTTCTCTAATGTGCCCTGTGAAAACGTGTTTCTTTAGGAATGGCTGCTCCTTCTTCACAGGAACAGAAATGACCTAAATGGTACAAAATCAAGATGGATTTTATTCAACTAGTTGCTATCAAAATAGAGCAAATGTACCTAGGTTGGAGAAGTTAGGCCTATTTCTGTTCTCTACCTCTCTGGAATAATGTTGCATGGTAACAGCAACCTATTTTAGACAGGGAACTAACACCTTGGTGGCTCAAACCTTTCCCTAGGACGTCTAACAAAAAAAATTAAAATAGTGATTAAATATTAACCTCAAGTATGCTAATTTCTCTGGTGATGCGCAAAAAGATAATGTTTTAATTTAAGCATGTAGATGATGACTAATAGTTTAGGGCAGTGGTGCAACAGTCCAAGGATCAGAGGAGAGAAACAAAACAACACAATTTTTCAAACTCAGATTTTTATTAGTCAGTACAATTAAATGAAACTGAAGTCGAGTATCTTCATCCTCTCCAAAAATGCACTTCTTCTGGGTCGGTGTTGCAGGCTGAAAAAAATAGCTCTCACACGTCTTTCTCCCTTTAAATAGACTTGTGCCGCTCTCCTTCAAGGAACTTAACGAGACGTAAAACTATCGCCGAAGGGATCTCACGCAGTGAAAGAAACCATCGCTTCACAAATATAACATACGAAGTTGGAACAGACCATTTCCCCAAATATGCAAACGTGTATTGTAGAAGGAACATGAGTCTAATAACAAACACTCTCTCATACCCAAAGTGAAATTTAAATTGATCTTTTACTATAAGTTACTGTGATCCCGCTGATATTGGAAGAGAAGCAGTCAAAACTGCTCACTGAGAAACTAAATAACAGCAGAAACATTGCATCATTCTGTCTGTCTCTTCATTCAAATATTACTTTGTTACTCTCTTAGCAAAAAATAGCTATCTTTGATTCAAATGTTGTGACTTACACTTGACCGCATGCACACACGCATACCATGCACACACGCTGACCTATATCAGACTGACACTAAATTACATATTTAATGCAATGCTTCATACTGGAGCAAGTAACACAAAAAGTGAATTATATATATCCACCTCTTATTTTCTTTAATCTTCTGTCTTCAGTCTTCAGCTCAGCAGCCCTCTCAGAGCCTCCGACTTCTTTACCATCTCCTGGTGTTGTCTCTTGTTCTCCTCAACCGCCTATACATCCGTTACTCTTCGCCATTTACATTTTTCTTCTGGTAGCTGCTGCAGTCATTATTCTTCAGTAGAACCTTGCCTCATGATGCCCACCTCTTTTATCCGCACACTTTTTCCATTTCAGATTTTCATGGCAGTGTGTGGACCGCAACAATGACTGACGAGCGAGTCTTTAAAGTCCTGCCCCTGCCTTCATGACATCCACAGTGATTTAAAGAGCTCAAAGCTACATGTCCAGTCAGTACCGGGGGGGTAGAAAGGGTCTTTTCGGGGCGAACATTGGACCAGCATTTCCCCCTCCTCTTGGTCCCGGACGTTTGCCTCTAAACCTTGGATCTGGGCCGTGGAACCGAGGAAATGGTGCACGTGGGGGTCCTCTCGGGTGCGGGTGGTGTGCTGGGTGGGGAGGTCGATGTGGAGGCCGTAATCCAGGATGTCGGATTTCAAGATGAGGTGGTGGTCTCCTTGGAGTGTAATGGGGAGGAGGGGGGCTGTGCCATTGGTGGTCTTGGGCGAAGTAAGGGTCCTCTGAGGGTGAGAGAGGGGGAGTGAGGCGTCCCCGGACTCTGGGGTAGGGGTGTGGAGGGCTGCCTGGTCTGTAATATGGATCATCTGGGCGGTGGTAGGGGTTGTCTTGAAAGAAACCGGCATCGCGTTGGCGGAACTCATCGTGGTAAAGCTCAGGGCCCTCCTGGTAGCGCTGGTCATCCGGGTGAGGGCGTAAATCCTCAGGGTGAGGAGGGCGAGGTCGGTCATGGCCATACGGGGGCTCTTCTGGATGAAACATGGATTTATGTTGATGGTCGTGGACCACCATCCCACTGATGACACTGTCCACTCTGGCCCCAATCCCCTCCCCTGTGTCTGTGTGGGGCATTGGCTGCTGCTCTCGGGGAATCACAGAAGGAGGGGCATCGAAGCTATGAGGAGGGGGAGGAAACTGTGGGACAGGTGGAAGGGAGCTTCTGAAGTAATCAGAGGGTGCAGTGGAGCCCTGGTGGGAGGCCAACTCTTGAGGTTGCTGTGTTTGGTATGGATAAAGTCCTGACATCTTGTTTTCTCCAGCCCCTCCAGGCACTGTCACATTGTAGCCCCTGGGTTGCTG
Source organism: Centropyge bicolor (assembly GCA_037975185.1). Taxonomy (NCBI): domain Eukaryota; kingdom Metazoa; phylum Chordata; class Actinopteri; family Pomacanthidae; genus Centropyge; species Centropyge bicolor. The sequence continues at coordinate 11,371,113 of JBBMOC010000005.1, read as the reverse complement.
AGAGTTCCCCTCTGGGTAAATGTCACCGTACCAGCCCCTTTCACTCGCCCCCTGCAAGCCTTCAACTGTCTGTGTGTTACTGGCACTGCCTGGGGCTCTTTCTCCAGGCACTGGCCCCCCTGTTTGCGCAGAAATCTGCTGGTAATGTGCAGCAGGTGCAGTAATCCCTTGCTCCGACATCTCGTGTTTGCCATATGGGTATGGCTGGTACATCTGTCCATTCTGAGCCACACCGGGCTGCATGTGAGCTTGCTGTGGGGGATTGTTGGGGTTCTGCTGACTGCTGTTTTGGTATGCAATAGGAGTCGTTTTAAAAGTTTCTCCAACAGATGACTGATTTGTGTTGGAAGTAAACGGGGCCACCACAGGCTTGTCCATGATCTCATCTTGAGTTGGGGTGCCACCGCCCTCATCTCGCACTGGAGTCCCATCCTGGGTGTCTGCCCCAGTTACTGGACTGTTATCCGCTCCCTGCGCTGGGTGTGGAGAAAAACCCAGGTCAAATGCACTGAAAGCAGAGTTCCCCTGCAGGAAGCTGTGGATTTTAGACTCTAAACTCTTAGAAGACAAGGACGGTTCAGGCTCTGTTGTCAATTCCATGTCTCTGTGAAGAGCCTGGACCAGGGCAGAGGCTGGGTTGGACGAATGACGGGGAGCTTGGGAGCTTGTACTCTGCCTTACAGTGGAGCTGGATGAAGAAGGCACAGGTGCAGGAGAGGAGAGAGACAGGCTCTGAGAGGGCACTGCTGATGCAGATGTGGACGAGGGAGGAATCTTGCCTGTGCTGGAGGTCTCTGAGGAGACATTTGCAGCTGGGCTGCTCAGAAGAGAAGAGATGCCTAAGCGAAGAAAGGGAGAACACAGAAATGTATTTTAAACAAGCTCAGTGCTTTTAAGGCATGGCATAAAATAAATACACGAACATTTTGTTTTCAAATAAAGCAAAGGGTTCCTTATTCTCACCGTCAATGCTAGCTTGGCCCTGGACTTTGGAGAGAGCACCAAGGAGGTCTGCAGGACTCACATCCACCTTGGAAAGAAGGTTTACCAGGGAACTGGCATCCTGAGAGGCCACAGAGGCAGCAGGTGTTGTCTTCAGCGAGGAGCCAGCTGCAGGAGGACTCTCCACAAACGGTCCTGTGAGACAGAGAGAGACACTCACTGTAATTGTAAATCACCATAATTTATGAGAAGTGTTTGAACAGCTAAAGCTGGGACTTAAACCACATTTATAACTATGAAATAAATCTAAGCGGGAAAACAAAGGTAATTTTGAATTTAGGCGCCTTCAGAATAGCCATCAGAACTCACCTGTGTTTTTCATGACTGAGCTTAAATTGTTGAGGATGGAGCCAATTTTACCCAGATCCACACTTTCCGTGGATGCTGCAGGAGCTGCTACAGGGGGTGTCACCAGTGTGACGGGCTGCTCTGTTGTCACTGAGGGCTTTGTTTTTGCACGGACTGGAGAGGACACCTCTGGGTGGGCGGGACGTTCGATCTGCTGCTCAACTGAGGAGAAAATTGAGGCCGTGAGAGAAAATTTGGATGTAATCAGATATGTACTCTTCGTAATGAAACAAGACAACTATTGTTTCATACTTATTATTCGGCGACACAATTCATTTTGTCATTGCGTTTCCACGAGTGCAGATAATTTATGGAACTGGGGAACTGCCAATAAATTAACAAAGGGGAATATGCTGCCAAAAGCACTGAAACATAATCTCACCAACTTTTGGTGAAAAACAGAATCATAATACAGAGGTCACCCTGCTATAAAATGAAGCTTAAAAAAAAGTCTCATACTGGCGATATTATTCTTGAAGTTGAAATAATGTAGGGCTGCAAATAACAATTATTTTCACTATCAATGAATCTGACTGAAGCTGAATACACAAGAAACAGTATATCATCTTTACATACAGCTAATTAACAAATTTAAGCACATGTACATACTGGTAATAGATCATAGTCTAACCTCAGAGTTAAGTGTGGCAGTTAACAGAGTTCATATATGATAAGCTGCAGATGTCGCAGGAAATAAAAAAAATCTGTACATAAAAAAAACAATAAAATGGCAGGTTTATGGCTGTTTGTACACTGTAGCTGTAAAAATGTGTCTCATTTTAATTCAACGACTCTGCGGGTGGGGAAAAGTGTTCCAGTGAAATTGACTGGAATACATTTGGAAGAAATGCTTCGATGGTCTTTGTTGACATATGAAAGCTGTGACAGGAGTTTTGTGTGATTTTCTGCATGAGTCAGTGACTTCACTTGCCTATTTTTGGTGGTGCTTCTCATTTTCAACACATTTTCTGTCTAATGCAGCCACAGAAAATCAGTGAGAATAATCAGAAAGAGCATTTATAAATATTGCATTTAAAAAGTCCTCATTGTACAGTCAATCCTTACCTATAATTCCACCATTGTCCATTTCTTCGTCAGAAAGATCCATGTCTTCCACTTCACGATTGTCATTCTCCCCAAGTGTCTCCATTTGCTTTGGGGATCCTCCCAGTGAGGACAGAGGGCTCGGGGCTGGTGGCTCGGCCTCGTCATCCATAGCAGAGCCATCGAGATCTGGATCGGGGTGGGCCAATTCCAGACCACGAAAGGGGGACTCTGAGCCCGTTGGAGATGGTGCATCTGCAGATGGTGAGGGGATGGGTGACTCGTCCAGGTCTGGCAAGGTGGCCTTCAGGGCGTCCAGCTTACGCTTCAGGTGGGTCACCCTGTTAGCAAACGTCTGGTAGGCCTGGAGAGAAAAGTTAATGGTGTATCAGGACGTGAAGTAAAACAAAAACAAAATATGGTCAAAAAACGACTTTTATAGCCAGCTGTCTCTCCCTCCAAGATAGTTGGTCCTCTGCTTGTTCTGGGCAATTAGAATGACTAACAAAAAAGAACCTGGACAAAATAACTCCAGGGCAGGCTAACAGATGATGCTGGCATATTCTTCCTTGAATGCATGTTCATAAATTACAGGGATGCAGCATTGTAAACAAACAAGTGTGACGCTTGGGTTGTGAGAAAGTGATCCTGTATTCATACTGCCTACAAATAATTCTTATGATTGACAACTAAAACATAAACAATATAACAAAAATCTGATGACAAATACATCTGTCACTCACATTAGCAACAATCTTGACCTCCTTGTACTGCATCTCATAGAAGATATCTGCGTTGCGGAGAGCCTCCATGACTGGAGGCCCTGTTTTGCTTTGTTTGTCGAGGAACTTCACAAACTCCTGTAGTTGCGCACTTCCTTCCTCAAAGTCCTTGGAAAACTTCTTTCCTCCAGCCTTATCTGCGAGAATCAAGCACATGAGGATGATTTTTGAAGCAGAGTCTTGAAGAAGTAGGACAGATGTACAAGAGTAGAAGGTGACTGAAGGAGGCACCTTTGAGCTTCTTGAGGGCCTCAGAGCTGCAGATGTCAACCCTCATAGCTGCCAGCTGTTTTTCTCTCAGGTCGACCTCCTCCACAGATCTCTTGTACTTGAACAGTTCTTCTATTAGTGCCTGGGGCTAAAGCACAGGGAGCAGTTAACCACAATGTCAGACTAACACAATATTTGAGTAAAGGAGAAAAAGAGGACAACTACGAGCACAACTACTTTTATTAGCTCAAATTGTAAAATAACAATATTACAGTCAAGTTAGGGTTTACTTCAGCTTAAAACTTTTATTTATTGCTTACCACAAACTCAGCAACAACCTTGGACCGTAGATCAGCTTTAGACTCAACAGGAGCTTTAAAGAAATAATGATAAAAATTAGAGACTGCATCAAAGAGCAAAGTAATCAGGTTTTCAACATCAGAAGAAAAACACAACAAAATGAATGAAAAATGTTAGATATTTTAAAAACAGAGTCATATAAGAATAAGTAATTGTTCACAGAACAACAACATACTGTGATAAATAAAACGACTATGGATGCAAAGTCTGTGTGAAGAAGTTATTCAAATTTTCAAAACAATCACAACTTTTGCGAAATTAGTATTACGATGAGGTATTAAAATAAGGTAGCACACTTACTTTTTTGTTCCACGGGCGTCTCAGGAGGGGACTCCTCTTTCAGTAAGCTGCTCCTAAGCTCAGTAATGAGTGTCCCTGAATACACACCCCTTTCCTCCCAGATGGACAGTATCCTCTCCACCGATTTAATTACCTTAGGGTCACTTTCAAAGCTGGTGAAAAGAGAGGGGATGACAGAATAAGAACAAGTGAGCCAAGAGATTTATGATTTTTTGTTGTAATGGCATTTGTTTTATTTATGAGTGAGGAACTTCTTTGAATGAATAAAACAACAGCAAGAACAGAGGAGACAGAGAAAGTGAGGAGCAAAAGACAAAGGATGAGGTTGTAAAGAAGGAGAGGAACGAAAGGACAACAAACATTATCACTGTATCTAATACATACTGTCTAACTACTTACTTGACCAGTACGAAGGCTTCAGGAAGCACCTCAGCGAATGCCGTACGGTAAACAATGGCATTTTTCCTTTTACAGTTCTGAATGACATCGTTGGCCAGGTAAATAAGGTTGAGCCTGTGTGAGGCATCAGCTGTCACAGGAAAGAGAGACAGTCAGTTTAGAGACAGCAATATTCTGGTGAGGGAGGGGCTAAATTCAAATAAACTCAAGAGAAGTTCGTGGCTTTGGACAGTTTGTAAATATTTGTAGACCTCAGTAGTGCGGCAATGTATTGATTATTTTTATGAAGAACCAATTAGAACCTAAACCAATTACTAATTAGTCTGGCCAGCAGCCAAACACAAAAACATATGAATTTTGTAATCACAGAAATCTTTGTATTTGTCAGTACTTTTACTTAATAAATCACACTAACAATTAATAACTCACTCTGATTAACTTAAAGACAGATAAATATATGACCATTTATTAATTATTAAAATGTACTTATTAGAGATGCAAACTGATCAGAAGGCCAAGTGAAAAGATCAGAGAGCCAAGTCATGTAATAGAGCATGCGGTCAACCAACATCAGACTATGCAACATAACATCACACCATCATCACTATCGTTTTTGTGATGACAACAGAGAGCTTTCAAGAGAGAGAGAGTGAAATAACAGCCTACTCAGTTTTCACACACAAGACTGAATACAGTTTCTAATCTTTTGATACCAGTGCCAACATGCTTTTTAAAGTTTGGTATGGAGACCAAAGCAATAATTTCATCTACATTTGGAACCTTTTGCCCAGAAAAGCCTTTCTTTAATTCACCAAAAGAACCAAACTTCTCAAGTTATCAGAGAATACGTGAGCAAAACTAACAAATGCAAAGTAATAGATCCAATTTAGGCAATTTGTGGACTACAATGCAAGACTTTAGGGAGGAAAAAAAGCAGATCTACTGGAAAGTGATTATCTTGTTTAAAATGATCAGGTTGTAAAGAAAACATTTAAACATTAACTGTGACCAAAGGGTAGGTAAATAAATTTACTAATTTACAATAACTTAAAATAAAATCCTCCAAATGGCAGCACTTAGTTAACATTTGGATTACAACAGAACAAACAAAACACTGTTGTATCATTTTTAAGGGTAAAGGGTCAATCATAAAATCTATAGGCGCTCATCTTTCTGTCAGTCGTTTGTATTGAAGCTTTCACCAAAACACCTTCATCAGAAAAGAAGACCGGTGTTTCAGTTACTCGTATGTATTACACTGACATTTACTTACAATGTGATCTACCCAGCAGAACAAAAACTGACAAAGGCTTACTATAGACGGCTCTCAGTTAAACTACATCTGTAAACTGAAACACATTTTACAACAGACTACAGTCAACTAAGAGAAAGACAGACAACAGTTAGATGAGGCCACCTCTGAGTTCACCTCTCCACTTTTATGGAGTTTGGGAGAAAAGCCAAAGTCTAACAGTCAACCTTGGCAAAGAGGTCCGTAATAAAATTCCTTATCTCCTGCCACGCTGGATGTGAACAACACAGAAATGGGTTTGGAACATCAAAACAGTAACACATCAAAAGCACAAAATTAATTCAACCTACAAAAGGGAGTTTGCAACATTAAATGCAAGTGTTCAGAATGTGACGGAAGGAAATAGTGAGTCATTCAGGTATTTCACCTCTTTAAAAAACTAACACCTGTTTCTATCACAAAAACCAGACAAGTCTCCATTGTTCATAAACAAGGACTTCTTCAGGTTAGCTTTATTGTATGTTGAATGAACCTTTCAAAACAAAACCCAATGTGTGTTGTAAGGGCCATTCCAAGAGATTATGACTGCTACTGATAACAGCTATAGGTGAGGTATAGTTGACATTTTTTCCCTGTTGATCTATGCATATAAACATTCCATCAAATGACAGAAGGGATGCACAATAACATCAGCATGTCAATGGTATCAGCGGATAAAGGCTTTAAAATGAAATATCATATTGGTCCAAAATGAACATTTCTTCAATTAGGAACACACACTGAGCATCTTTGTGGTGTGGAGGGTTTTTTTTTGTAAGCACCCGAAACAGATAACCAAGTTGCTATTTGCAATGATTGCTCAACATCAGTCAAATCACATTCCTCCAACACTATAAAATATACTGTCCATCTTAAGATCATTATCATTATGTCAAATTTGTGGAGAACAATTTGAAATGGGCGCCAGTGAAAAAACCTGCAGCAGTAATGGAAATGCATTATATTTTATGTCCGCATCTCTCAGTGGGCCAGCACAGTAAGAGTCAGCTTAATAATTCAAGTTAGATTTAATGTCTGCATTTAGGAGGAAAAAATAATGCTCATATATTGGGATTTGCAATTAAAATACATTTGAACATATTGGAAAAATCCAATATGGCCATCCCAGAAACAAAAGTGATGTCTTGAAATGTTGTTTGTCCAACCAACCCGAGGGTTTTTAATTCAAATTTTATAAAACAGAGAAAAGGAGCATTGCCCCATATTTTGAGCAGGAGACAACAACAAACGCTAGAATTAAATAACCTAAAAATCAGAATACTGCAGCAAGGCTCATGCAATACATTTTCTAATTAAAGAAACAGACTCAGTCCAATGAACAACTACGTAATCAATGCCAACAAGGAGTAGGGCTGCAACTAATGATTATTTACATATTGATTAATCTGCTGATTATTTTCGCAAATAATTGACTGGTTTATAAAATGTCAGAAATGCTCACCATAATTATCATTACACCGCTATATCAAGACAACAGCTTTTCAGAAGATGACACCATACTGCAACCACAGGCTTACTATTTATACATTTACACACTGGCTGCGGAGAGGGAACAGGCCTTGCTGTCTCCATCAACAAACAGATTTTTAAATTCATCTCTTGCTCTTTTCCTCATTGTATGAAACACGCAAAGCAAAGTTGCACAAACCCAAACACACAAAAAGAAGAAATAGACCACAATTGCGACAAGACAACTATTCAACAGAGACATTGCATGTAAAAATCATACAAGGTACAAAGCTGGGAAAAGGTGTATATATGTATGTATATGTGATAGGAACATGCCAATAATTATAAATGTACAAGTAGCTTTTTGTAAGTACAGTGTCAAATGAATTATCCTCTGACAATGTCTGGTACATAAAGGAAAGCATTATTCATTATCAATTGGCCTCTGTGGAGGATAAGATACCGGAGGGCAAAATGAGGATGACACACCTTCACGATTAGCAGGTATTTTATTTTTGAGATAAATTAATTGATTATCAAAACTGGAACTGACAATCTGGTACTGAAAAAAAAATAAAGGAATAGACTTTGATAGATTAAAATCACTATTGAAAACCCTGACTGAGATCACGGTTCAGCTGTGTCAATATATTGATAGTACAAAGCAATTGTGATCAACACTGTTTCAGAAGATGAGATTAGATGAAATCCTTAGCAGTAAACTCAGAGTAGCGCCATGGTCAAATAAACCTGTTTGGGGACCTGGGAAACAAATTTGCTTTTGCGTCCCTGCTGCATCCAAGTTTCATTCAATTACAGAGCACCCATCATAGTAAAGATGGCAGACTTCAGCTGAAACTGTAATCTGCAAATAGGCTTTATCAAATTTCCAAAAAGCAATTGATACTGTGAACCTGGGCCACTGGAGGCAATTCCTCTTTGAATAGCACTTGACAGCTGCTATGCAAAATCAAACATCCCCTAAACGAGAACTTATTGCTACATTAGTTACGCCTCTAAAGTTTGCAAATGAGGCGCCACTATTTGATATATAGCATAAATATATTTTCTCAAACAATAAATAATCCCACATATGACAGTGTGTCTCTCTTTAGCGAGACGTTCCGATTAACATCACAGTACTAGCTGGTTGGCTAAATTAGGAGGAGCGCACGTTTTAAACTCCACGGTTTCCTGGTATTTCAAACTGAGGCACACTGGTTAGTTAATAAGTCAAACGCAGCAAAAATGTATTTACTTTAGACACTAGACCGGGATCACACATGCAAATGAAGCAGCAGCTGTCAGTTTAACAGGGAGCAAAGCTACTCACATTTCTTCAAACACTTCATCCAGTGTCGCACAATCAGGCTGTGGTACTTCTTGTTGTCGATGCACCACGTTGACAGTCCTTGAATCGAGTCCATTGTGTTTGTGACACTTTGAAACCTCTTGTCTAAAGTCGACTCCAGAGTGCCGCCAGAAGCGGCTCCTGCTCCCGCTGCCATGTCCGGAGGAGCTGCGCTAGACATCCATGACTCCTCCGATCCAAAACCAACTGAAGTTAGCCGCGGCTACTACTTAGCTTAGCATGCTAGCTTAACATAGCACAGACTGCATCTTACTCAGCAGCCGCTCAGTTGTCATTGTTATATTACAAACGTTTAAATGCTTGGTTTCCAATCGTTGTCTGGGTTTAGAAATTTTCCACAGTGAACTTCTGTATCGCAGCTAATCGTTCATATCATTTATTCTTTCAGGCTAAAACTTAGCGCCCTGCTACATCCTGGACGTCTGTTTACGCGTTGCTGGTGGAGCGATGAAAGACACTTCCGCAACACGACGTTAGTATTGCGCCCCCTAGTGCCCCGGAAGATAATATTGTTAGCGCCACCTGCTGCGCGTTATCGATAATCATATACATATATTGAAAAAGTATTTCGATTAAAAATAAATAAATAAATCACAGGTATTATCAGCAAAGAGTATATGAAGTATGAAAAGTGAGGATGGTCTCTTAAGAGGCGTTACAGATCGTTATATTTAGACCACTTTTGACATGGCTGCAATTTTTCTGTGGCTGCTTTGTGGGTTGGTTCACTTAATTGTATGACACATATTTCAATTAAAGAAAATGCAAACATTAAACATTACAGCAGTAACAATGTTATTAATCTGACTCACTTCAGACAAGCTTGGACTGTCAGTGTATTTTATTCCAGAAATCAACAAACATATTCTGATGAACCACATCATTCATTTAATATATAAAAAAACATGTGCATTTATCAATCAGCCACCAATAATGACAATTTTATTACAAGAACCTATGAAATAGCCAAAAACAAAGAAAACTAAAAATAAGAAAAATGACAGAAAGTTTTTTACTCTACTTTCAGTTTTTCTCCTATTTCACAAATGAAAAGTGTGTAACCCAGCACAGTAAAACCTGCAAGGTAGGAGCTACATTTTAAATACCAAAATAACATCACACTACACTATTGTTCTCCAGCATGTGCTTACAGTTTCCATTTTAAATAACATAACTCAGAGCCAATGAAAATGACTAATAGTGAAAACTGAGGAACATCTATGAAGCAGCACATTTGGTTTGCAATGGCATGTGCGGTGAGACGATGATTTTCATTAGTTAAATAATACACTTTTTGTATGTTTGATGATGTAAATTCAGGCAAGTTGATGGTTATTTTTATGTCATAAATTGTAAGGCCAACTGGTGACAAACCACCAATGATGAAACACCATTCAACATGAATGATATCCAATTTAAAATATGGTGGTGCAAATGCCATTCAAAAGATGTGATGTGTTCAGCAATGGAAATAGATTCCTCCAAGATATTTCTCAAGACATAATCAAGAGTAAAGCACTTTGAGTGACACAAATTTTACAACAACAAGTCAGTGATACAAATCCATTTTGAATGGGACACTGAAGCTGTTCTTAGTCCTCACAATGACTTAAAGCATTTGGGCATTTTGTGTGACAAAGCCAGGCAATAAGCTAAAAGTGCTTTTTATGCCTTTCAACTGCTTCTGTCCACAGTGCCAAAGTCACATGATTTCAAATACAACACAATCAAATGACAGGTTTCTAATAAGGTCTCTACAAGTACCTGCGAAGCACTCATGTTGGCTTCACAAGTCTGCCGATGGAATTGAGGTTTTCAAGTATGGATCGTCTTAAACAGATCTTTCATAAATAATATCACAGCTCATGAACGTTCACAAAGGCGTAACATTTCCTTTTGTCATTCAAAGTGCAGTTAGGCTAAATCTATTCCAAAGTACAACCAATCGAATATATTATGGCTGTTTCATAATGTAGAAAAAAACAGTCACTTAAATCTAATATGTGTCATAAAATGTGTATTCAACTCTTTCTACACAAAACAAGTTCAGTCAAGTATCTCATATTTCCTCAACTATCTCATTAATTATTGATGAGTCAGGTTGTGGTATTTCCTGTGCAGCAACTTGTGCTCTACAATAAGTGCAACTATGTCTATTCTTATTTTTGTGAATTTCCCCACTGTGGGACGAATAAAGGTTTATCTTATTTACATAAAAGTGCAAATAAATAAGGACGAAATGACTGTGAGCCAAGGTGCAAATGATATGATAATGCAAAATGGTTTTGATTGGCACATTTTGGCAAGGACTACGCAGTTTTTTTTTTACAATCAGCTGGCAAAATACAATTGTTACTTGCTACATGCCATTTTTAATCAGCTGTGTTCATGATTGAAATATATTAATATACTGTAATTAACAATTAAGCTGCCAATTATTTTCTCTATTCATTGTTTGCTTGGACTATAGAATAGTAAAAAAATGCCTTGAGCATCACAAGTTGCTGGAGCACAAGGTAAAACCAAGAGATTACTTTACTATCTTGACAAATAAACTGGAACCAGCAAATATTGGACATTTTTGCTATGGAATATTTATGGACAGCCGCTGAATTCTTTTAGCTTTAAACTGTAACCCGATACTGTTACTGTTAGGACTGCATTCCATGATATGAAAAGTGACAGAAGAAAGCACAGACTGCTTTAACGCATTACACATATAAAGTATTTCCAACATCTTTTAACTTGGTAAAAGTCAATGATACTCTTACACATAGACAACATACAATTCCTTGTAATATAGTGCAATAACTCCACTGTAATAAAAAAAAACCCCCACCCTGGATAGTTGGGAGTTAATGAGTGTCTCTGCATTTCTCCTCCTCCTCTTCTGGATTTTACATGCCTTGCAGCCATCACAGACGGGCTCTGCGCCTAACTTTATGCTTATGTAATCAAGTCCGCCCTCTGCCTTCACTCTGGCTGGCATGCTGTGGCACCTCCATGTGGTAGCAAGGTCAGCTAAGGCCAGCTAAGGTGAGTCAGTTGGAGTAATGGTGTTGCTTGAGGACACTGAGCTGTCTTGTGCAGCTGGGCTGCCACAAGGGGAGGGAAGAGAAATCTCAGACTGCTTCCGATTCTCACTTTCTCTCTTGCCACTTGAATATGACGGGCTGCTTAAAGTGCCAGTGATGTCTGTAAACTTATGTCCAGCTGGACAGCTGCCCCAAGCTGGTGCAACTTTTTCTCCCACTCGAGTTTTCTGCTTTTTAGGCAATCCAGGAAGGCACGTGGAGACAGTGTCAAGTGAAGTGGCAGCCTGGCAGCTCATATATTTTCCATGTTGATGTTGTTTATGCTTGGTTGGGACTTTGCCAGAATGGTCAGGGTCTGACCAGCTCAGTTTTCTTTTCTGGAATGGGAAAGTAAACCAAAAATAACAACCATGACAAACCAAGGTCTTAAAGGAGAACTACAGTTAATATCTTTAACTCTCTTCTAAACATGGTTTATATAGTTCCAATAAATCTCTACATTAAAATTGTTTTTGCTTCCTTGTTTCATCTTTTTATCTTGTAACATCTTTTGCCAAACTGTATTAATATATTTCACATGGATGCCTGGTTGTTAAAACAATATGGTATATATATATATATTTTTTTTTTAAGTAGTATTGCTAACACCTCTGACTCATGACAACTGTGGTTTGACTAACGCAACAACAGCAAAGGGAACATCCAGTATGACGCTCACCTTAACTGGCATGTGGAGCTGATTCTGGCACCAGTGTGGCGTGAGTCTCGGAGTGGTTGTCTTGCTTGGTGTATCTGCGGACTGATATGCCACCTGAGGGAACCAAAGTTTGAGCATCATCTCTATCTGCAGCAGGTTTTGGAGGTATTTCTCACTGCAGAAAAAAGGAACAAACATTAATGACAATGCTGGGTACTGATGACAATGACAATATCCTCATTTTCAACACTGTCACGTTAGACTTGCTACCTGTGATGGTCTTACCCCATTTCAGGCCTCTGGAGCATTCCAAGAATCCTCTGCAATCTGTCTATGGCAACACTTTGCTGGAAACTGGACAAACCTGTCACAATTCAAATATACCAAACAGATGTCAACTGCAAATAGACACTTCGGGGTTTTATTACAAGATGAGATGCACTAAAACTTGAGAGAGATGACAATCGTGTCTGATATTGCTAAACAACATACCTTTCTCAAATCGCCCAGTCTTGAGTCCATGCAGAAGCTCGATCAGAGGATGGATAAACCTGTGCAAATCTGCACACTGAGGAAATAAGGAGAATGACTAGTTTTACTACTACAACTGATCTGCTATTTGGCTGACAAAAGTACTAAAACAAAGACTTAGAAAACAATTCAACAATGCTCACTTTCTTAGCGAAGACCAAGTCCCCTGGTGTCGACGAAGATGAGCCTAACATTGCAGCTCCAGGAGAAGAGGCTGAGCCGGGATGCTTAGTTTCATCAGGACAATGCTGAGGCTGGTCGCTCTTAGACCTAGAGTGCAGCTCATCTGAATGAGCTGGGAATTTAAGGTAATTTCCAGAAAGTGTGATTCTTTCACCAACTGAGCGGGACTTTGTTAATCCACCGTCCCCCTCTCCCTCTGAGAAGACATCTGCTTCATCCTCAGTCTGCTCACTCTCACTGAGGAGAAAGCTTGAGGTGGAGGGTAGCGAGTCATAAGACGGCCATTTCGAGGAGCTGCCCAGTGAATTCATCTGTGGAAGATAATGTCCAAACAGAACTTCAATGGGTGCAACTTTTGGCACTGGGAAAAATCATGCAGGTATGGTTGCAGTGTCCAAATCAAAAGTAGTTGCACTTACACTATATTATCAGTATACTACATACTAAAGGAGGTATATGTCTGTGTCTTCCAACTACACAAATCAAGGGATTTATATGAAATTTCCATCTCCAATGTTACTTTTTTTGGAAAATCATTAGTAAAATGTGACATTAGCTACATGAAAGGTCACAATACTTTTGAGAAAAACTGTCTGCTTTTTAGAAGATACTAAGACATATAAAATATGTGATGAAGATTTAAAATATTGATATTATTTTTTCATATAAATGTCTAATAAGATTTTTTTAAGTGCAGTGTATTTGTTACAAACAAGGAAAATACAAGCTATATCACATCAAAAATGATCTATTTTATCTTTTCTCATGCAGTATCACAATACTGACATTGCATCAATGTGGCAGTCAACCAATATTACACAATAAAGGGTGTATTGAAACCTTCAGTTATTCACATAACAATATCAGTGATCAGCAAGAGAACCCAAACATAATCCAGTCTGCATCATGCAATACAAATAAGGATTGTGCTTGATGCCAAGTTTTGTGAGTGATGTCCTCACAAAGTCTCTGCAAGTGTAATAAAACCGAGATGAGGACAAGGCAACGCTGATGCATTATCATATAGGAAGAAAGCACATAAAGGACCTGCTCCTATATGACTATGCAATAAACTCACGCATTGCCAGAGACTTGTACGTGTGTTATTTGCAAGCTCTCTGTGCTCCAGTGGGAACCAGCTGGGTCATCTGAGGACAGATGTGTACGTCCACTTTTGACTGCCATCACCTCGTGTGACCTCAGCATCAATAACAAACCTTTAACCTGCTTCCTCATTTACCATCAAAACACTAGTTTCCCGCATGCTTGGTACAATTTCATTGGAAGATAGCTTAATATATTTGTGAAAAACAGCAAACATGCCTGAAAACAACGCTTGGCGCTGTAGTGATACATCAAGCTAGCAAGTCAGAGAAGTTACATTACGATTAAATGTGGCCACTTATTATGTAAAAGTCTGACTGATAAACAGCTAACTTTGTAATAAAAACAGAATAAAGTCAGATATAAGAGCTCTTACCTTCTAGATCTTGATCCACAAATACGTCAAAACAAACCAGCACGCCTGAGAAAACACGTTGCGCTCCTTGGAACACGTTGTACAATTTGAAGTACTATAGATCTAAACTGAGCAAACGGCTTTCTTTGTGGGCATAGATGTGTACAAACACTGGTCACGCCTCTTATCGAGTCCACGCTCTTAGTCCCACCCTGTGTCTTCAGTCCCTGATCGGGTTTCGTTTATTTAAGTCAAACGTCCAAACTGTTCAAAAAAGTACCAACAGAGCGCAATGGATGCTACACGTGCAGAGCGGCTACAGCGTCGCGATTGGCTGAAGGGGGAATAGATCGCCCGTCGTTGGCTTGCAGGCCTGGCCAATAAGGAGCTTCCGCAGCGCCGATTGGCTGGTAATTGCGTAGAGCCCGCCTCAGCAGCCACGGCAGCACGTGCGGGTGGTGTGGCTGAGGAAGAGGAAGAACAACACGCGGCCGCCTGCATGTGCTCAAAGTTTTGGTACATTAATGAGGTTAGATTTGTCTTACTTTCTTAAACACAACACTTTAATGGAAAAACACAGTGTAATTAAAGCTCAGAATCATGATGTTTGTTTTCTAGACCCCCCAGTTTTTGTCCTGTGCTTATGTTTTCTTTCTTTGTTTGTCTGCTTGTTTGTGTTTATTTTTGGGCAAAGTTGTCCTCTATTTCTCTCAGAAGACACACCGAGGTTGGATCTATAAGCATGCAGATACAATATAGGCTAAAATGCATAAAAGACTGGACTATGTGTGTGTAAAAATGAATGGGAACCACAAAAACAGCTGTAGTGGTCATAAATATCAAATATCTAATTTTTATCATTTATAAATACAAAGAACCCCCACAAGCTTGTCATGTATGGCAAGCCTGTTCAACATATGGCTTTCCCTCTACTCCACACACACAAATGCTCATTAGAGTCATATCATTTTGATAAATTGGTATTCATGTGTATTATATCTAAATTTGAATGAATGCATCGCTAGCAAATTGAACCAAATGGGACTTTATTTGTGCTCTAGAAATTCTACTTTCTTCATTGCTCATGATGAAGTGAATGAAGATAAGACAATTAGGATTATGAGACATAGCATCATAGGCCTATTAGTGGCACAGACAGAAAGCTTGGGACACAGTCATGCATAGTTACATAATGAGATTGCTTTCTTTTGTGGCATGCAAAAATAGGAAGCTGTTACATGCAAGATGTGTATGGATGAGCTGCAAACAAACCAACCAAAAATGTTTCTTTATGTTGCTAATGATAAGGCTGAACAATTAATCGAAATATTATTGAAATCGCAGTATGGAGACGTGCATTATCCAAATCACAGGTGCTGCAATTTTTTGACAAAGGCAATAACATACCATTATAAATGGAGCATTGTGGTAGTACAGAGATGCTCCGGCCTCCAAATCATAATCTGTCAAAATAATCACAATTTTTTTTTGCATATCATTCAGCCCTAATAATTACAATGATGATAACTAAGAGGCTAGTTTGTTTAGTAAACAAGTAACAGCTATCAGAGGTCTGGCAGAATGGAAAGAAAAGGGAGTGTCAATGAATGCATGACTTAGATGCTACCACAATTCTGGGTGTGGAGGAGAGTCAATTTCAGTCTGACTCTCAGCCAGGCAGACAAACATCTTTGGAGACTGATATGAAACTTCATTACAGTTCAAACAATAGTGATGAATTGTCATTGTCATTGCCACTATTACAAAATGACATCATTTAAGTTGGGCAGAGCTCCCAAGGATAATAATTTCCATGTAAAGTTTCTATGCAAATCAGCAGATCAGTAACATTCTTTTTATGGAAGATTGTTTGTGTTAATCTTCTGAGTCTTCTTGGTATCTTATGAAAATAGGCTTTGAACATGTTCCTGGAGTTTGCATAGTGACATTTAGTTCCAGATTTTTGGATCATCAAGCAAACACCATCGGTCAGTGCTATCAGCTGATAGAGAAACCATACAAACAGTAGTGGCCAATACCAATACCAGCTCTGTACACAGAACTGTGAACAGTGAAATAGCTGAAGGCTGGTTCAACCATGTGATATCAAAGATGCAGATGCTCAACCTGCATGTGTCATCTGCCATTTTCAGTGGGAATGTGTTTGCTTGATGATATGCAGCTACTGTCTGTAGGAGATGAACAGGGTTCTGAGCTAATTATTCAGCCCCGCAACATATGGCACATGTAATCCTTTACTTTTTGCAGTGGTCAGAGTAAGAAGTTTGGGGGAAAAGGAAAAAAGCAAACAGACTGCATGAATTAAAGCTGTTGGATATGTGTAGGGAGTTTGTAAGAGGACAGAGAACTACTGTTCATGTTTTTCACTAGGTGTGACCATGTTTTTGATATGACAGGTGGCAAGTGGTGACATGTTTGCAACTTTGCCCACCCTGTGGTTTATGTCATTGACAAGGAAGCATTAGTGTGTGTGTGTGTGTGTGTGTGTGTGTGTGTGTGTGTTTGAGTGTGCATTTTGGGAAAAGGCCAACCAAAACATTTGCACATTTCACAATCCTGTTACTGACAGACTGCTGTTCCCTCTTGCTGATAAAAACCTACTGACGGATTACAAATGACACTGACATTAACAAAGTGTTCATTTCTTAAAAGGGTCAAAAACATTTTCAAACAACCCCGATGCCAAAAAAGTTTGGACGCTGTGTAAAATGTTAGATAAAAAACTGAATGCAATCATATCCAAACAATTAGTGTTTACAAAGTGTTCCAGAGCCCATGTAGTAATATTCTTTATACAATCATGTGTTTAACAAAATGAAAGTGCTGGCATCAAATTCAATTTATTCTCTTTGTATTGTTTTCAATATATTAGTATATGCCAAAAAGGGTTAGCAATTTATCACATTCTGTTTTACTTATGTTTTAAACAGTGTCCCAACTTTTTTAAGAATTGGGGTGGTATATGCAGCCAGTCAGATGTTTTATTTATATTTCCCATCTTTTGAGATATTTTCCTCTGCCGCAATACGGTGGAGGTGGCAGAAAATTTGGTGGTGAAGCTCACAGCATGGGAGTATTACATTAAACAACAAAACAGTAAGATCTCTGTTGTAAACCGTTTTCATGGGAAGCATTTCTTTGTCAAAAAGTAGTTCAAATTAAAACTGCTCGCCATCCATTGTATTTTGGGCTGAATGGAATCTGAGAAAACTAAAAACACCACCAGGGATGAAAGAGACAAGTTATTTAAGTAGATGAACTGACCCTTTAAAAGAAGTATCAGCAACAAAAGTTAATGTCTGTCAGTGCAAAATATAGGTAATCTATCATACTGCTCCCCTCAGTCATTACAATGCCTCAAACCCACTGACTGAAGCCACAGGACAGGGCATCAACATGACCTGGTAACCTCTCAAACAAGTGAGCCTGGTGTGAATGTTTAACTTTCCCTGTGTGAGGGCAGTGAGAGTAAGTGCTCACTTTAAAGCACCCTGTGGTGAAAGCACAGGGTCTGGACAGATGTGCACGGCTGATATGTCACCCTGACGAGAGTTTATGGGAGGTGGCTGACACTATCAGCGGACATTAACACCACACTGTTCAGCAGTGACCTTGAATTAATTAACGAGTGGGTTCCTGCTGAGAACAGATTCCTACAAAAAACATCACCTGCATCGTCTTTGTTGTTTAAATAGAAGCTTAACACAAATGAAAACTTTTTCACCAGCTAAGGATTTTCAGAAAATGTCTCACATTTATTAGCTTTTCCATTTGTAAGATTGTGCGTGAAGATTCAAAACACAAGATGTCATCAACAAAGCATTCATTAACCTGCTGATTACGATCACAAATGAGTACAAAAAATGTTTCCCTCCAAGTACAGGCACTGCACTTTTCAGGCCACATTTTTCGTGATGAAATGAAAAAAAATGTCTTCAGTTGACTTGACAACAAACGAGCCTCTACAAACATTTCCTTTCTTTGACTCTCAATATTTCCATTTAGATGAGATTGAGACATTGTGTTGACCTTGACTGCTTCTTCCATTGCTGGTCCCATCTTAACCAGTCCATTGATAACGTCTTGTTTCTTTACACTCCATTTCACTAGCAGCCGAGCCAGGGATCCTCTCTGTTTGTCCTGGAGACGAAGGCAATTTTTCTGGCCATTTCCTTGTGGTAGATCCGCCTGCAGTTCTCAAAGTTCTTCCGCTGTCGCTCTATGCAGGGCTTCTCGAAGTAGCGCCTGCGCTTCACTGCTTCAATAATCCCATCCTGACTTAGAACCCTGGAGTAGGTAGAGAAAATGTGTGAATAACTGAGGCCTGGGTTGCATTCAAGACACTCTATTAAACAGGCAAATGGAAATAGCCATAGAAGTGCAAGTGCAGAACAGCTCTCCTCAATTCTTGGATTCTTGATAGGGTAAATAATGTATACATTTAAACAGAAAATGCATGTTTCTGCTTTGATTGATTTAAAGTGAAGCAAAATCAAGCCATGGTTAAGAGATAAGATACGATAAACCTTTATTCGTCCCACAGTGGGGAAATTCACTAACAAACTTGCAGAGAAGTGTTTGGTGACACACTGATAACATTAACAGCTAGGGTTACTCTGTCTGATCAGCAAGATATTTTTACAATCACACATTCAGACCAGTTATAACTCAAAATAAAAAAGCGACAGTAGTGCAAAAGAATACATTTGTAAAGTAAGTTCTTCATTTATTCTGAAAGGCATGCATTTCTTTCATCTATTCAATTTTAAAGAGGCAATTTGGGTTCTTGTACATCTGAAAAGGTTCTGACCCCTGAAGTATGAATTTATGGACGATATTATGAGATAAAATATTGTGTGAAGTGAGGGAAACGCATCTACGTTTGCGTAATGTTAGCAGTGACCCCACTGCGCAGCCGCAGTTCTGTGACATTGAGCGGAAGGCTAATGCTAACTAAGCAAACGTTAACTTACGATTCCCTGGATAAAAGCAAATTTGATCTTATACCGTAACTTCAAAACATGACTCTAACCTGTTCAAAGTATTGTACGCTGTGTCAACGTTGCCGTCTCGAACCATCACCGTCCGCGCAATGAAGCGAAGGTGCCTCGACATGATGAAGTGACCGGTGTTTGCTCAGGAACCAACCGGATGGAAACACGCACCGATAAGAGGTTCCGGGTGCAAGGCAAAAATCTACATCAACGCTAGGTGTCGCTTTACTCAACCATTGTTTTGACTCACTGTTCTAATTTGTTGGAGTTGTCTCTAAATTGTTTTTATTCCCAAATATATTTACTGTAATATTTATATGTATGCTCATTTTTCCATTACTACTTAAAGCTGTGGTCTTCATGATTTCCGCAACTTACATCAAATACATGAACATTTATGTCACCTTGGAAAAATTTATTATAGGTCCACATAAAAGTACATTTTATCATACATTTGAAGTGGCCCTAAATGAATGACTGTATGAATAAGTTAATAAAGAGAAAAACAAATAAAACAATCAGGTCTGTGGCACACATGGAACTTGACATGATTATAATTTATATAAAGGGAGATAGGTTTCAGAGCAATCATAGATTTATACAACAGGGACAGCGGTGTCCAGTGTTGTCCTTTCATCAAGGCCATTCTCCTCTTCTTCTTCTCATCCCTGAGCTCCTGTTGTCCTCTGCTTGTCTCAGTCTGAGGTCAGCCAGCGGTGAATGCTGGCCTGGATGGTAACACTAATTTGCATTCAAAAGTGCTTTTATATTTCCTCTCTCTGTATAAAATAGCCATTGAGGTTCATTCCCATGTTGTAACTCTATAGGGTTCTGGAGCTGCATGGTGCCACAGGCAGGAATGCTGAGACAACCTGCACAGATAACATTGTGATGCCTTTTGTTGGGTGAATGCACTGCATCATGTTTCCAGAGGCTTCCCTTCTGATCCAGGTCCGATGAAATATTCTTGGCAGTGTGTGAGTGTGTGTGTGTGAGAGAGAGAAGAGTGGGAGAAAGAGCGAACAGAAAGAGAGATTATAACCTAAAGAAAATTAAGTTTGCACTGAGAGTTTTATTCCACTGGGGGTGCTGTTATCAAATTGAATATGTCTGACAGGACTTGAGGGGATTTTTAAAATGTATTCATTTATACTCATTTCCTTGAATGTGTTTATTTTGATTTTAGTTCTTTACTCTAGGCAGTATTCAGGATAAATGAGTTTTTTTTTTTAATTAAAACATATTAAGATTATATTCTGCCACTTTGAGGGCTGTCTGGTGTCACCAAGCACATATATTCCAAATTGATTCAAATAATTCACATATGTCAGAATTGAAGGATTTTAGCATTAGCAGAATGTGTTGTATACATTGACACTGTTTGCACACTTAGGAGGTAAACAGTGTTGTAAATCTCCAAAGACCCTAAAGACATGTAGCCTGCCACAGTCCAATTCAGATCAACACAGGATGAGGCATGAGTCAGTGTTGGGTAAATGAAAATGCCTCCAGTATATGTGCTATTTGATCATAATGAATAAACTAGACTGATGTGTCTCCTCTCACTTCCATTTTAATCACAGTGTGAAAATGCTGATGGCACTTTCCTGGATGGATGCCTCCAGCTGTTTGTCTTATCTTTTGCTCTTTCATTACCATCTGGAGATGAACACATTAAGATCGATATCTGATTTCACATTCCAGATCTTACAACCTAAGACATGGCTGCAGGTTGGTTAATTATTTACTTATCACAAACTTTCTGGACTTGTTGTCAAATAATTGGGACTAATATGACACCAACCTTTAAAAAACAATTACCACTTTCCCTGCTCATCAACATCAAAGCTCTTACTGGAAGTGCATTTTCCAACTGGTATCCAAATCTTTCACCATGCTGACAGAGGTGGAGGGTCGGTCCAGAGGAAAGTCCCTCCCTGCCACCAGCCTCTGTATTGGCTGGACCAGCATCAGATTCAGGCGAGCTGTCAGCCAATCAGTGGAGGCACAGATGCAGGCAGAGGAGACGCTTTAACAGAGGGGCACAGACAGACCCGAACCTGGAGAGCCTGCAGTCTGAACTGGCTTCTGATCTGCACAAATCTGCATCAAAATGGAGAAGAAAATCACAGATTTCTCAGGAAAATGGACAATGAAGTCTTCAGAAAATTTTGAGGAACTATTAAAAGCTCTGGGTGAGTAATGCATTTGGTTCATTATATATAGATACAGATAGATTACTTATTTAATTAACTTACAGAAAATGCCAAATAAAGCTGTTTGTTTGTCCTAAGGAGTTTTCTTATACAAGTCAGAATTGCATCCCATTTTTTCCACCTTTAAATCAAAATGCTTTAAATGCAAAAACTATTCAAACTTTGAGCAAAACTATTCAAACGTTGATGCCAGTTTAAAGTCAAACTGCATATTGTTATCTGGTTTATCATCAACCATTCAACTCCATTGTTAAGATGCAAAAAAAAAAGAGAAAGGAAAGGAAAGAGAAGCATCCTGCACAAAGACCTGTCAATCATGTTGTCAGTGGCATTATCAACTGGAAATCCACTTGGCTTAGAGGTCAACTGGAGAACCAAAGTGGTTTGAAGTGGCTCTCTGTGGTTCAATTGGTTTGCTCCTGCCCCGCTCCCTGCCTATGTCCTGGGAATACTGGTCTTGTTAAGCCATATGAATCTATATAGGATCCAGTAATAAGAGAGAGCAGGAGAGAGGGAGGTCAGGCGAGGGCCAGCCAGTGGCATCCATTAAAAATCTGAAGACAAATAGCCTGTGGAGGAATGTTAGATTAGACTCATCTGAAGCAGGGTCCTCCTCATGCGGTTGTAATTAGAGCCAGTGTAAACGGAACTAAGCCTTGACATGGGCCCCAGCAGCCAGTCGGCTCTGAGGCTGACTTTCCTTCACTTCCCTGGGCCTCTCTGACCCAATCTAGGTTTGAGCGTGTGTGTGTGTGTGTATGTGTGTGTGTGTGTGTTAGTACCTCTGTTAGTACCACTCCATCAGCTAATGGTCTTAACTGAATCTGATTTGTCAGGTAGTCTTGACCTTTCTAAAGCAAATCCATCTCACGTGAATAATAAAAGACGAACGAGTCAACAGGCATTTTCTATTTGTTTTACATTGATTAAACATCACATCTCTACATGCTGATAAGCTAATTATTCTGTCAACATAGGTTTGCTTTGCACAGTATCAAGACCATTTTTTCCGACAGGTTTTATACCTGTAGCTGCATCTTCTTCTTCTTCTTACTCCTTTAGAGGGGATGGGGATACCAGGAACACAGTCTTTCATCACATAATATCTCATATCATATATTCTATAACTGTCTTTAAATCTTTCACCACCAAGTCAAGGAATAGTTATCATTTCACATTCACATTAGGCAGAAACAGCATTAAAGTTTAAGTGTTCAGTTAACACTGTTTTCATTGTTCCATTTTTAGGCTTTCACAATCAACATCCCAAGTTTATTGCAACTGTGAAATGATGGCCATCATTAACCTATTTATTTTAGGTTGAGGATTAAACTGTAGGGGTTAACAAGTATCATACGAAGCTAAATTTTAATTTTGGGGAGAACTATGTCTTTAACAATGCTACAGTAATTAGTGGTTTCAAAGATCATACCAGTGGTTTTGCATGTTGTAACCCACAAAGTAAAAATCCCATATGCTTCACATTACGTTCTGAATCATACAATAGAGTAAGTTCTTAGATTTATTTTCTTGGTTTTATTTAATTCAAAAGTCAGCACACAGGGATTTGAAATTAAGAAATGAATCACAATGAACATTTCATTGCCTTCTGTTTTTTCATCCCAGTTATGTTACTGTGTGGCAACACAAGTTTAAGGTCGTCAAAAAACATTGCATCCATGACCTTTGTTGAAGAGAAATTAATTTGAGATGACAATAAGAAAACATAGAGATGGATAGAATAGAAGGGCATGTATTTGATTGTGGTTTGGCTGTTGATTCTGAAATATCAGATGTCGTGGTTTCATTGAGCGCCAACCATCGCAACTGATGTTTGTGTGTGAACAGGTGTGAATGTATTCCTGAGGAAGATTGCAGTGGCGGCGGCCTCCAGCCCGGCAGTGGAAATCACCCAACAGGGAGAGAGTCTGTCCATCAAGACATCCACCAGTGTCCGCACTACCCACGTCTCTTTCACTGTGGGTCAGTCCTTCAGTGAGGCCACAGTGGACGGACGCCCCTGCACGGTACACATCCCTTAACTTCCCATGATCCATTACATTCCTGTGTAATGTCAAAACATGCATACCAGCATTTAGCCAAGGACAGCAGAACTAGCCAGGGCTCTGCACAGAAGAAACATATGGAAATAATTTCAGTGCTTCTCTGGAATCAGTCCTGGTGATAATACATGGATCTGTTCCTCATTTCTTCATGCTGAGCGAGTGTTGACGGACATAGTTCCTGACAGGCCATAATAATGTTTGACGCTGAGCTCCAGTTATGACGAAACCCCAAACTTTTCTACAACAGGGTCCAAAGCACTTAAATGATGTCAGGTATTAATATTTTTCTTCTGTGAATCCGTGCAGAGTTTTCCTAAGTGGGAAACAGACAGCAAGATCAGCTGTGAACAGACTTTACAGAAAGGCGATGGGCCCAAGACGTCATGGACAAGAGAGCTGACCAACGATGGAGAACTGATACTGGTGAGTATTTTGTGTAAAACACCAATACTAATACAAAATTGGTTTTGCAGGTATTTGATGATAAACCAGAGTATTGCCTTGATAATGGTGTCAGATAAAAAGTTCACATCATGTTTGTTGACTGTAATCACAAACAGCCAGGTTGGAAATGTTGTTCATGTCAGCCTAATTGTAATTTTTAGTTGGAGATTTCAAGAACTTTTGACAGCGACTTGGTGCGTCACCAAACCACTGCAAGACAGCTTCAAAGCCACCATGGTTGACAGTTACATCTAAATAAAATCCAATACTAACTCTAATAGAATCAATTCATCCAATATAGAAGGAGACACAAACTGTTCGTGTCTGGTTTCATTTGTTAACAACGTGTAAAAATAGCAAACCGGGTTTCTTTTATGATACTACAGGCTAAAAGTTGAGGTAAGTATCCTGAAATAACGAAAGGAAGTTTTCCTGTTTTTTCCTACTTATTATTACATTTTGCTCAAAACCACAAATGTCAACCTCACGGCTCTGGAGGAAAAGTCAGGGGCTCACCAAAGTCATTAGGATTCTGGGCACCGTGAACGTCTGCACCCAATTCCATTTAATAGTTGCTAAAGTATTTCATAAATGCTAACAAAGACATTAGTTGTAACTTCTAAACCCTTTATAATGGCCTATAAGAGAGTGGCACCAAGAGTTAAAACCCTGTCCCTTTGTTGCTGTTCTCTTTCAGACAATGACTGCAGGGGATGTTGTCTGCACCAGAGTTTACAAGCGGGAATGAGGAAATTTTTTTCGAGACTGTCATGCAATACTCCTGGTTTGTGCCTCATGCATGGTTTACATTTACTCGCCCTGTTTTCGTCTTCGTCCTCTTCCCAGCCAGTCAGATGTTGGTCAGATCTCGCTCAAACAGTGCACTGTGTAGAAAAGGCTTCAGTTTACATGAATGTATGTTGGAACAGTAGTTGCTTTTATAACACCGAAGCTGAACTCCGTATATATCATATGTCACACATTCCTTTAGCAATGTCTAAATCCTTTTTCAAGATGTTAATAAACTTGTTTTTATATGAATTTACTGTTCGGTGATTCCTTTTCAAAGACTCTTCCCTGCACCTCCCATTCCCTGGTCGTCCATGTGCATATCACTTTACATCACTGTCTACGATTCAAAAACCCTCCTGATTGTTCCACACCCATTCCCCCTCCATCTTTCCATTTGCAATCCCGTACCTTGTCCTCTGCATGCTCTGTGTCATCATACCTCTCTGCAATATGTGGTCAATTAGTTTAAAAACTCCCGAGACAATTCATATTTTCTGAACTCTGCTTTGAGAGACATTTGGCAAAGAGGAGAGGGAAACAGGGAGTGGAAAGGAAAATGGGTGAGTGAAATAGAGAGGGTGGTCATGAGAAAATTATTTCATAGCATCAGGAGAGGTTATACTTCATATGCTCCCATTTCCAGCTGTACCTACTTACAGAATGAGCTCAATAAAAATTCCCCCACCCTTTTTCTCTGGCTTTGCACCCTGGTACAAAGTGTTTGGTGGCTTTCTGTGCAGGGAGATATCCAGCTGTTCCCTCTCAAAATTCAACATAATGGCTGCAAACAAAATATACAAACCAACTTGAAATGAACAGAGAGGACCGGGGATCTTTTACCCAACTCAGCTAAAACTCAGCAGTGTGCTTCAGTCTGAGGCAGACTTCACCTTGCTGTGAAAAATAGACCTTCGGGGTCTCTCAGGCACTTCCTGAGGAGAGCGCTGCTACGGTTCACAAGCTGTGATGGTTTTTCCAGGTTTTCAAACAGTGTGCAGACAAGCGCCCCTCTGAAGTGCTTCCCAGTTTATACACACACACAGTGCTGAGCAAGCAGACGGAGGACTGGGCCTCCTCCAAGACGAATGCTCTCAATAACCTCTGTGGGTAAATGAGTGTGTGTCTGTGTAAGTGTGTTTGTGCCAGGGGTGCATTCAACATTTCACTTAAGTAAAGGTACAGAAGCATTAGCACCTAAATGTACTTCAAGTATAAAAGTAAAAGCACTTATTCTGACTGATACATCAATGCATATGTGTTTATAAGATTACATTTTGCTGCTGTTGCTGGTCGAGGTGGAGCTAGTTTTAACTACTTTACATATAATTAACTGCATGTAATTTAATCTGGTGCTTTCCCCAAAGGGTCACTAGATAAATCTATTGGGTCGTGAGATGATTAATAGGGCAGGAAAGGAGGTGGAAAAAGTTCTGTTAGACAAAACAGTTTGAACATTTTAGAACAGTTATGTGAATGAAAACACCCAAGAAGTATAGAGGGGAAATGTCTGTTTGGAAGGACTGCTAACAACTCATAGACATCTGAAATGTGGCAGTGAGCCCCAACTAGATGCTGTTAAAGCTTAAATAACTTACAACAAGGCTGTCAAATAAATGTGGGCAAAATAAGTGCAATAACTCTGAGTAGAAGTATAAAGTAACATAACATGGAAATACTTAAGTGCAAGTACTGCGAACTTGAACTTAAATTCAGTATTGGGTAAATGCACTTTGTTACTTTCCACCACAGATCTGGATACAGTTACAGTCTGAAAGAAGGACAGTGAGAGTGTGCGACCAAGAATGCATGGCTTACACAACTTCGCTCATTATAATCATCCCTTTATGTCTCGCAGGCAGAAGTCTGTTTTCAATGGCCTGAGTGAAACCCCTGTTATTGTGTAAGTGCTCATAAATACCACATCTATCTAGGCTATAGCAAGCATAGCCAATGACAATGTTTTTGTAGAAAAGCAGTAAAAGCAGATAATATAGATAATATACAAAGAGCAATAAAAAGTTGTTTTCTGCTTTGGTTTAACTTCTACTCCCATTGCACAGCTTTCGACAGGGTTTCGAGGGTACTCTGATTTATCATAAACATGTTTTCTTTCTTTTCTACTCCATTACGTCATCCACAATTCCTCAGGTGCAGATGCATGCTGGGCAGTCCAACATTGTTCAAACCCACAGAGCTATATTTTAAATTCTGGATGAGAGCCCAACATTTCCTCAGATGCTTAATATGCCAGGTTAAATTTTGGAGAAGGTTGTTAAAAATGTTGCAGAAGACAACTGAACACACTGTTACCTTGGATTTTAACACTGATAGATAGAAATAATGTAAGTTCACAACTCAACAAAACATCAATCTAGTTGTTTATTCACATCTTAATACAGAAAGATTTAAAGAATACTTGATCCTAAATCAGTTCATATGTGTGAATATATGTTCATAAATAACACAAGGGTCCAGTAACAGGGAATGTATATGTACGAACAGGACTGTGTGTACTGTACTATGTGTGCGTGAGAGACAGTCTGACCTGTATGTTTGTAATGAAATCATATGACTGCCCTCACCCATGTGACCCCATGTGACTTGTAGGAGAACAGAATGAAATGAGATAATGGCAATAAGCCATGAAGTGTGTATAAACTAAAGGTGAAATCCCTCCTGCTGCTGCTCAATCTCTGACTGGAGGGTCATAGAGGTACACAAGAAAAATACTTGAAGAGGTCCTTTAAAACCGAACCCTTCATACAAGCTGGAACCTTATTACTGCAAAACAATATTAACTCTTTGAAATTCACAAATAACAACTCTTTAATGTTTCATAAAAACAACATTTTGGAGTGGTGGTTCAATATTAGGATTAATTTCAAAGACATGTTAAGGTATGTGCATCCAGTGAAATTAAGATATGATAAAATGCATAAATGTTCTTTAATGTCGTTTGCTGCACTTTAACAGTTAGCTGAGGTTCAAGTCCCTCAATTGAAGAATCATATTCAACTAAGATCAGAGGGGTAAGGGAAATTATTCCTTCAAGGCACAAGAGTGACATCTACTGGAAGAGAAGGAGAATATCTTCTGAAAACAGCCGAGCCTATGAGCTGAGCATGAATATTAAATATTACAGGCACATAAACCTCAGGCAAAGCCTCAACTATCAATCAGACAGATCAAACAGCATAATGTAACATAATGAAGCATAATGCTGCTTAATTTTTATTTTTAGTTACACTTCAGGGTTAGGTGCCCAAATTAGGATTCAGTAATTTTAATTCACTGATCAAAAATGCAGTTGCTGCCAATAGCAAACTATTACGTTAGAACAAAAACAGAATCATAAACTTTTACTATCATCTTAGCAAAAGGTAACATACACTTAAATTATTTTTTGTAACAACTATTTTTATACATTAGTTTGGCACATTTCTACTATTATTGTTTGTTTTTGCACAATCTCTTGTTTGACATTTTTCTTGTGACTGTTATTATTATGTAATTGTTATCAACATTATTATTATTATTAATAGTAGTAGTATTAGATTATTAGTTATTAGTTAATTATTAGTTATTTGTTTTTTACTTATTTTGATGACACATATTCGGCCCTGCCCCCTCGTGTTGCCACGTGACTCTCTGCCGCAGCAGCAGTCACATGACCGAGTCTTCCGCTGCTTACTTCCTGTATAGCGGTGGTTTTTCCTGCGGGAGAAAATAACGGATCCGCTTAGCTTTCCAGCGACACAGCGTAGCTGCAGGTCCAGATCCTGACAGTCGGGACTGGAGGCGGAAACCACCCGGGAATACGACCATCAATCTTTCCGCTAAATCGTGATCAGCTGCGGGGAGATGATCGTCGGAGGGGCGGGGAGCTTGTTGACTGGATAAACCGCCCTTTCGATTTAGAAAGCGACACAAACGCAGCATTTTATCTGCTAGAAGAGCTGCTAACGATAACATCAGCAGCAAGTGGTGGGTACTTGACGTTAGCCCTCTTTTCCCAAACAAGCAACCATGTCAAAATACACAAGCTTCCCAGAGCCGATGGACGACCACAACCCTTTCCAGGTGGGTGACATGAAGCATGAGGCTAACATTAGCCGGTGTCAGTGCAGCCTGTCACGGTGTGTTTGATGGATGAAAGCCACTGATGTTGGCTCTGTGTGGTTAATAGCAGGCGTGTTGTTGCTCATGTGACTTGTTTCTGGGCCTGTCTGACCTCTTTAATCTTCACCCACTTGTGGCTTTTATTCATAATGAACACATTCATAAAAGACTCAGTTCTGTTAAATGAAGACAAACTTGTACTAATTCAATCAGCCTTTGTTTTGTCTGCCAGGACCCTGCAGTGACTCAACACAGCAGCAACACAGGATATGCCACACTGGACCTTTACAACCCATTTGATAATACGACTGGGGTGAGGTTCTTTCTTCCCTACCTGTGATATAATGAGGCTGTTGATAACTACATTGTTGACACATAATGTGAAACACAACAATCTCTTTAAATGTCATGGGCATGTTTTTCTTCTTGCAAGGGACAGAGGAGGGGCCCCTGGGGCAGAAATGTGCTGCTTTGACTCTATTAACCATCCATCCCCCTCCACTGTCTGTGTATTTGTACAGTTTTTCCAAATCAGAACAGCACCTGGCCTCCAGTTTACTGTGTGGTGATTCTAATTAATACAAGCTCATTTAGAATTATGCATAATTTCAGCACAAGGCTGCAGAAATGAACTCCCATTTAGTCAAATGTTTAATCCAATAGTTTGTTCCTTTTCTATTCTGTTCTGCTGTCCACTATGTTTACAGTGTCTCTTAGCCTTTAGATGGCTGCAAGTTAAGGACAGAACAATAAATAAATTAATAAAAGCAAGTTTTAAAAAAATCAAAACATTATAGTATAAAAACTGTTTTTCTTAATTTGGAATGGAAATAAAGTAAAGACTGTTTTTTTCAGTTGTTTTTCAAATACAGAATCTGACAGCATTTAACTTTGTTTGTCACTGCAGAGCTTTAGAAGCCTTGAGTATCAGACTGAATTACCGTTTTGTTTTGCTTGGCTCATTTATTCTATTTGAATCAATGAACAAGTCACAGACGATGGTGGCAATTAATTTGTCTGGAGCCAGACTGGGAAAGCCTTTCTACATGATCTCAAGGTTAAGAAATAAAGCTGCACCCATCTTAATGCCTTTAGTAGGGTTATGTGGGTCAGCTGATTTTGTGCTGTAGTGGAAAGATTAACTAACTTTTTTTTATTTTTTTTTTTTATTAAAACACCCCAAACCAGCTGACAGACAGTAAGGCTGGAGCTATCAGTGGTTCAAGAGTTCTACAGGCCTGAGGCCGTTTCATGCTTTGCCCTATTAATTATCCACCCTTGGATATAAGGACTGTGCACAAATGTGCTTTATTATACAGCCTTTGTGTCTTAAAATGTTCAACAAAATAATGCGTAAAACTGCTTTATACTGTTACAGTTGCGTCCAAGATATTTTGCACATCATGATTTGTAGGATAATGTGCAGTATTCATAATGCACAATGCAAATTTAAAATATGTTACTTATTGAAGAATGTGATGAATTGTTTCAAATGCCTCTTATGATCTACACAGTATTTTTTTGGGCAATGTTTAACCTATATGTATTAAATATTAGATACATTTTGACTGTTTTCTGAGTGTTTTTCTTACTTACTCGACTAGGTGAAGTTTAAACCTCAGTTCAAGTGTCAGGGAAGTTGGTCATGAGGAATAACCGTATCTAGGAAACAGCTTGGGTTCGCATGTACTTCCTGTCAGCTGTTGATATTAGCAAATACCGCAGGAACAGAAACCAAACTTGGATGTTTGAAACTGAACTAGTCTTTGTAGGTCTCTCAAGTCTCTTGCCCATCTCCTACAATTATGATGTCTGATTTTTTTTTTTTTACTAATTATGTTCCCCAGCCTCCACCACCATATGAAGCCACCTCTCCCTCTGCTCCGCCTAAGCCTGCACAGACTCCACCCAGCAGGACAACACCCACTGAGCCTCGCAACTATGGCTCCTATAACTCCCAGGTATACATGCTGCAATGTCAGGACGGTTGTTTCTGTACGTGTGGTTCACCGCCTGATCTTAATAACAGCACTTTCAGCACAGTTGGGTGCACAGAAATGTGGCTGTGCACACGCTGTTATTGGATCTTGAAAATTAGAAATGGTGTGCAGAGTGCAGAGTCTGTCCTTCAGTGTTATGGAATGTGTTTTTATGGATCAACCCACTCAGTTTCACTGTGTAACCTGCCACAATTATGGGAAGACCTCACTGAATAACTGCCTCAAACCAAAACCATGGTTCTTACATCCTGATAATTGCATGTCATAGAAAATGGCTGCCATTTGTACACTTGAAACATCACCTCCATGTCAATGTGATACAAAAATTCACCTTTTCCTAACTTAAAAGCATCTCCTCTGTGAATGTCTTATAATACCAGGTCTTTTACATAACCCTTTTCATTATTTATGACACTAACACAACCTTTCTCTTTGAAACTTGACATGCTGTTCTGATGCATCATTTACCCTGTGCCAGACTGCAGTGAATGCAACCACAGCAGAACTCCTGAAGAAGCAGGAGGAGCTGGAGAAGAAAGCCCGGGAGCTGGAGAGGAGAGAGAGGGAGCTGGAGTCTCACAGCCTGGGACCTGGAGCTTGTAAGACAGGAGAGGAGGGGGGAAGAGATCAAGGCCATGGAGTGAATAAAAAATACTTTAGATGCCTAAATGTGTAATTGATTTATTTACATTTTCCCACTGTTTTCTTCATCAGCCCGTCAGAATAACTGGCCCCCGCTGCCTTCGTTCTGCCCGGTTGGCCCCTGCTTTTACCAGGACATCAATGTGGAGATCACCCAACGCTTCCAGCGCACCGTCACCATCATGTACTACTTCTGGATGTGTGAGTCCCTCTAACTCTTACTGCAACCCACCTGTTGTTGCTGTGTATAGCACCAGAATATGATAATTTGCTAATCCTATTCGAACTTCATTGATTTTTGTAAATATATGCTTATTCTGAATTTGATGCCCACAACATGTTTCAAACAAATTGGGACAACAAAAGAGTGGCACAGGTAAACAGGTTCATTGGTAACAGGTGATAGTATCATGGTTGGGTATGCTGTGGGAGGGGCCAGTGGTACTGTATATGTGATTGGAGTGAAACTACACTGGTAATAAAATCTCGACCTTTTAATGCTTAAGATTTATTAGTAAAGTGACTCAAAGTTTTAAGTGAAAGAATCACTTAAGGAATTGAACCTAGAGCTGACTCATGCCCATGTGACTTCTACTGTACTGTCTGCAGTCCGTGCTGGCACGTTATGACACTTTATGTCTAGATAGAGGATTTTTGTCATTTGAAATTAGCTGAAGGTTCAGCCGTCTTCGCATCGGGCATCTACACAGGAACCAGTTCAAATTGTTGAAAATAAATAAGTTGTTCTTATTGACCTGGCCAAAGTATGCACACGGGGAAAAAAATTAAAGGGGGTCTAAAATTAGGAATTGTTTTCATGTCCACATGCATGTTCACAAATGTGAGATTAGATTCTGGCATAATTTAAAATGACCCTTGATACTGATAATGGCAGAGGAAGCGAAAGTGTAATTTTTTTTTGTTCTCTATTTCACTTTATGTTTCATTTTTACTGCTGAATGCAGAAGCGAGGATGCGGTGTTACCTTTCACACTTATGACCCACTTAGATAATTGCTAGCCTATACAGTAATAGCTTCCAAAGTTATATAATTAGTAATCTGCTTTTTTGCAGAATCATAGCAAATGATAGGAAATGTTCCAAGGCCTGGCACCAATCAAAGGGGAATCGGACCCTCTGGCCTGTAAAACTTGTACTCAATAATATATTTGACAGGCATTGTTATGTTTCTTTGCAAACATTATCTTCTCTGCCTTATTTTTTAGTTCCGTATTGCTGTTTTTAGACAACTAATTTGTTTTCCTTTTACTTCTAATATAATTATTTATTTGAAATATATTGCATCTAAGTAATGCTTGACCATTTGGAGGTTCTAAAAATGGGTTATGATAAATGCTTGAGAGATAAGGATTCTTGTAGCTTAAGTTCCTGTAAAACCAACTCTAAACTGAGCAGTAGGCAAAGGGGAGTAATAAATAGCACAATATTGCGTCAGCCAAATCCTTACAAGAGTGCTTTTCTTTAGAATGGGGAAGGGTGGGTTGGATCGGTGTTCTAGTCCACAGCTCAGGAACAAAGCAACAGAGACTGCAGTGCTCTTCATTCTTGTTAAACCTCTCCCTTCATCTTTTTTTCCTATTTCATCCATATCCAGTCTGCACTTGCACGCTGCTCTTCAACTTGATCTCCTCCTTGGCCATGTTCTGTGTGGACCCCTCCGGTGGTGTTGGCCTGGGCCTGGCCATCCTCTGGGCTCTCCTCTTCACCCCCTGCTCCTTTGTCTGTTGGTACCGACCTGTGTACAAAGCCTTCAGGTGTGCACCACCATCTTGATTTGAGGGGGGAAAAACCCCTTGGATCAAAAAATAAGACCAAAATTTGTGACTTTTATCCTTCACTTGCAGTTTAAAGTTTGTTTTCTCTCCTCTAGGAGTGACAGCTCCTTCAATTTCTTTGTCTTCTTCTTCGTTTTCTTTGCCCAAGTCGTCGTCTACGTCATCATGACTATCGGTATCCCTGGATGGGGCTTCAGGTATGACAAGTTAGATGAATGCATTACTCTCTGCAGTTCATGTTTTTAAGATAAGATATTCCTTTAATTGTCCCTCAGTGGGGAAATTCACTACTAGTTATCTAGTTATCTTGTTTTAGTAAGAAAACGCTCGTGCTAATGCGCAGACAGCAGGTAAAGTACAGGTGTAACTAATAACATTAACAATGGCTCTGTTCCATTGAAGTGAGCCAGCGTGCACAATATCAAAGCTCTGGAAATCACTAACCTAATTGCAGTGATCGAATGTAACTAAGTACATTTACTCAAGTACTGTACTTAAGTACTATTTGAGGCACTTGTATTTTACTTGAGTGTTTACATTTTATGCCACTGTTCTAACTACAATATTCTTCTACTCCATTACATCTCACCACATTTGCCTGACTGCTTCAACTGCCTCATTGAAATGCAGTTACGTTACTAATTACACTTGAACACGTCAACATTTGTCATAAAAAAAAGCTGTTTGCAAGCAGGATATAATCAGACTTTCCAGACTACATGATAGTATGGTAGTGAAACTTTTCCTTGCATGATTTTTTAACTATGCTCTGGTTCAAAAAAAGCATCCTTATTTGAGCACAATGCTGACAGAACAAAGCCAATGAGTACAAGATTAATAACAGGTATAAATGTCATTGTCTGGATAACGCATTCACACACAGATTGCTTTTTAAGTCCAGGCCCAAAGGATATTAATTTACTTTTCCCCCTTGTGTTTTAAATCTCTCTCTTTCCCTCAGTGGGTGGATCGTGAGCCTGGCTGCTCTGAAGACCAGTGTCCCCGTTGGTGCGATCATGATGATAAATGCTGTCCTCTTTACTTCCCAAGCCGCCATGGGGGTTGTCATGCTGAAGAAGGTGAACTGAATAAATTTGTTTACTTGCAGGGAAAATTCACAGGTAGTGACTCAAATTAAGGTTGTGTTTTTGACAGGGTGCCAGTCACACAATCTCTGTATGGACTAATTAGCAGGCTATTCAGAGCGGTACCATGAAAACAGAAAGTCCATAGAGTATAAATCATGATACAGTGCGAGCCTTGTATGATGTTATTGAGTGTGTTCACATTAGTATCCTGGTTTTGATCAAATTTAGGATATGAAACATGAGAAACCGGGTTATTCATTTATCCCCCCAAAAATAATCATGACAGTAATCTGATTTCTTTTTGACAGCAGATGTGTCTTTTATTTCTGAGGATACAGTTTGGTTTCTGGCTGTTTGAACTGTGCTACATTCACAACTCTGTGGGATTTAGCGTCTTCATTTGATCAAAGTCAGACTTTTATTTTTAGTGTGTTGATTGACAAGATTTATATTTTTTATTTTACAGATTAACTACTATGTAATTTGAGTTCATAACATTCCTTTACTCAACACACAGAATGATCCTGTATAGTATCAGGTATCTTGGATTGTATCAGAGTACTTACAACCGGCAAGAATTCCAAAATTAAGTAGAATCCCTCGCCAATATGTGACAAATTTTACATGTTCACATTGCAGGAGTAAGGAGAAACTGACAGGGAGGAGCCTTTTAATAGAACAGGTTGATTGTAACACTGGTTGCACTTGAGGAGAAGCCAAACCTGTAAGCTAACCTGACTTGGACCAGGCTAGTCAGGATGGACAAGTTTCCATGATAATTTAGGTCAGACTTCCTTTATAAAAAAAGAATGTCATGAACATAAACCTGACTTACTGAAATAAGCCTGGTTTAACTGTTAATCTTGCTTCATGAAACAGCCCTCTGGTTTCTGAGACTTGAGGTTCTGGGGTTACGATGTTTACTAGAGCAACTCTCAGCAGGATACTAGTGCACGTGTTCTTGCATAGTTCTGAAAAGTTTAGGAAAAAGTCCTGGTATCCTGATTTAAGTCAAGACGGTAGAATCAAAATCATTAAGCTATGTTTGCACTTTCCACCTGGTCTGTGCAAATACTCGCAACCGGTTGCACTCAGATGGTGCACCCACCATCGAGCAATCAGTAGATAACAAACAGTCCGAAGAATAGCCTCGATATCAGATTCTACGTATCATTTTCACCCTCACAATGTGCATGATATGATGATGAACTGCTGCTTGTATCGTGTGTCAGCGCGCTCTGCTCGTCCTTTCTTCAGGTCCACAGCCTGTACAGGCAGACCGATGCCAGCTTTCAGAAGGCCCAGGCCGAGTTCGCCACCGGAGTCATGGCCAATCAGGCCGTGCGCCAGGCTGCTGCCAACGCTGCCCAGGGGGCCTTCACCGCACCTCGATAGAGAGGGACGAGAGGGGTTGGGAGGGTGAGAGGAAGAGGAGGAGGGCCCTTTCAGCTGGATAGACGATCAGTTTGGTATTTATTTCCCCACAGGTGATTAGAATTTGATGTGGGGGGGGAAATCAAGTCCATATAATTACCCCTGGGCTACTGAACTTCAGGGCAAGTGCATGAAAAAGGTGGGGTTGTCTAATTTCTAAAGGTGTACAGGACAAGTTAGCTACATTGCCAAACCAGGAGTCAACTAATCATGTGTTGATTCAGGATTTTGACCAATAGGTGTGAGATGTGAAAACAGTAAGATGTGAAGCTGTATGAAATTTGGCAGTCAGACAAAGTGTCAGGGAATGCAGGGAAAACGCTTTTTTGTATGAAAAAAAAAAAACAAGCCGTGTGCCAAGTGGGACTGCTCTAGTCTGGATATTCCCCATTTTTGAAAGACTTGGAAGTACATTGTGTTTATGAGGAGCCACGTTGGAGACCATGAGCTGAACACTGAATTGTTGCCATTCTAACATTTGATCCATAACTAAGTGGCTCAACTTTGGCCAACACTAACTTTTTTTTTTTGGGTCGCTTAAGTGTAAACTAACAAGTTGTTTTGTTAAGATGAGAATGCCTATTTACCTTATTGCCAAAACCTCTCATACTGTAAAGATTATGAACATGTGTTGTTTGGGTTACATATATATATATATATCTGTCACTGTTCTGTTGGTGTTGCTTGTGGTTCTTATGATTATTACAAGTCACTGTCTTGGTTTTAATAAAAATATATTGTCATGCTTACACAGTCTGCTGTTGTCATTATTACCTCTTGACAATCTAGTGCATTTTAGTTTTTTGTTTGTTTGTTTTTTTTACTGATATTTTAAATGTTTTGAGTTGCGAGGAAACCACAGATCTGCAGGAAAACATGAACCAAATTTGTGTTTTGAGAAAGGGAGGATTCACCTTGAAGCATTTTTTACTCTCTGGCGACCCCTATCATACTTGAAGGAAACTGCACATCATCCTACTTGTTGCTTTTTGAGTTCTAGGTTTAATTTTAGCACCTTGATTTTTGTCTGATCCTGAAGTTAATTTTTTGTGCATATTTTGTGCAAAATTTCTTTTATCAACTTTATTTATAAAAACAGACTGTGAGCACTGAGGAGGGGTGTGTTGCATGCTCATTAATCACATGCCATCTGCAGACGGGTTTCTGATATGACCCGGGCTCCAGAGCCTCCGGAGCTGCTCTGATCCGTCCCGGACTTTTATGGGCTTCCACGCCGACGTCAGGCTCTGCGCTTCAGCGTGAAGATGGCGGAGGCTGCCGAGACACCACAACACCACCGGTTCTTCTGTCACTGCTGCAAAAGTGAAACCCAGCCCAAACTCCCGGTGAGTCACGCTGAGGACTGTTTTTTAATTCCACACGTGCTGCTCCGGGAATCACCCACGAGCCAATTGAGGGAAGGATTTAGACTTTTAGAGCAGTTTGTTTTTAAAAACCTGCAAAGTTCACTGATGTGATTTTAACAGTTTGACTTGTATTTACAATAACATGAAGTGCACATATGATCATCTGTTCGTGTTTGTGTAAGCACCAAGATCCTATATTCGAGAGAGAGGGAGTGAAATCTGGTGAATCACGTTTCCATATTTAGAAACACTGTTGAGACTTTGTCCAGTTGTCTACTGTCAGCTGGGCTGTATGCAGGGACCCAGGTCTTTTGACTCGGTTCTTGTCCAAGAGCCGTTTAAAAGAACCGTTTGCAAAATAAGTATTAGATTTGGATCAGATTGAAACTTCATGACACTAATATAATTTCATTTAGCATGTGTGCACAAGGATTATCAGCACTAACCTCCTCATATTGCCTGGACCTAATCAGTGACGTGCATTGATGACATATCTCTCTGCTTTGTCAATGGATTTAGTATTTTGAATTTACTGTATAAAATGTGTCATCTAAAACAGTTTCATTTTCTTAAATACAATTTATATAATACAATATCAGAAAACATTTATTGTCCAAGTAAAAAACCAGTACAATGAACCTTTTCGCAAAAGAATATTTCAGTGCAAATAAGATAAGATTAATAAGATATTTACTTGTACTGAAATCTGTTTTTGCAAGTTTTTCAGAGAGTTTTTAATGAATAAAGAGTAACATAACTTATCAAAATAATAATAACTTGTGCATAACATATACATTCCCATGTTCGCTCAAAGGAGCCGTTTCATAGAGCTGATTCCTTCACTATCGTCACGTTACTGTCAGCTGCGTGTTGGTGACATCAGAGGGGCTGTCCGGGTGTCACCACGTGCACCAGCAGCGCGCACACGACCTTCTAAACTAAACACCAGAGACCCGCAAACAAGTGGCTTCAGGCTACAGACTGATTTGTTTTTCTTCATTTTTAGTGTCAGTAAACTGAAAGACACAGTTTAGCTGATTTTGCTGGAGATTAATTTTTAACAGTTTTCATTTCACAATTACTCATAAATATTGTTATGATGGAGGAAAAAGCACGTGTTTGTGTTTGGACTATATGACCGGAAATATGTCAACACTCACGTGAAGATACATTTGTATTCTGTTTTTAAAGATTATTCACAGAGACAGACAGGAAACATGTGGAGAGAGTAAAAACGAAGGAAGGAATTATTTTTTCTTATTCTGGTGATGAGAGAAATTGACTGGCCTGCACAGACCTCTGACTTTAGCCCTATCCAACAACCTGGGATGAACTGGAACACCGACTGTGGGCCAGGTGGTGACCTCTCTAATGCTCTTGTGGCTGAATGAGAGCAAATCTCTGCAGCCAGGTCCCATAAGCTTGTCAGAAACCTTCCTAGAAGAAATTGAATGTAATAATTTTTTTTCTCTACAAGGATTTCGTCTGCTCCAGATGTGACTCCGGCTTCATTGAGGAGGTGACAGAAGACTCCAGGTACAGCTCAGTTTTGGTGTTTAAATGTACTGTTAAAATGCATACAATCATCACTGTAGAGACAAGTCACTTAAAAATATTTTATTTTCACCCCTGATATTCAAACAGTTTTTCATTTTGCTGTCTAGTCTCCTGCAGGACAGCACATCAGAGTCCAGTGAAGACTCAAACTCTCTGTTCTCAGAGGTATGAGAACAAATGGCATTTTAATAAGAAATCTCCTCTTTCTCTGAGGCTTTGTTTGACACGTCGCTTCTCTGGTCTCTCTCTAAGTTATGGCAGCTGCTGTTTATGGAGCGCTCTGCTCTGCTGTCGCATCCGCCCTCCTCAGAGTCCGACTCGGACGACAGCGAGCATTTATCTGCAGGTCAGAGCCGTCCTTCTCCCGTGTCGCCAGGCGCCGCCGAGGCCAGAGAACCGGAGTCTCCATCCCAGCCTGAACAAGAGAGGACGTCCAGGTCTGAACAGAGGCCTGCAGTGGAAGGGTGTGTGGACATGGTACACGGAACTGAGAGTGTAAAATCCTTTAGTATGATATGTATTTCCATTTTGCTTTTTAATTATGTCTCGTGATGTATAGTACAAGGTAGTGAAAAAAAAAGGTAAAAAGGATCCACCAGCACAAAGTTAAAATACATTAATAGCTTTTATAATTTTGAAAAGAAACAACAAAATCACCCACAGGTTTGTAAAGTGTGAAATTAAAGAGATGCTTAAACTTAGATTTCTAAAGTATATTCAGGACATCAATAAGAAATAGTTCCCATCTATGTGGGAAGAGGACAAGAGAGACTTTACTGAGTACCTATTTAATACCAGGTATAGTCATATTATTACTGGATAACGAGACAAGAAAATGGCTAACATGAGGAAACCATAACTAATATCAAAGTGAGTTATACTATCATTTAATTTTGTAATGATATTTAAGATATTGAATGCATTATTAAAAGGGTGTACATTATTGTTATAATAAGCTATGCCAGGGAAGAAGAAGAGGTACCTTTGTAGCTAAAGTGATAAAATAATGAAGTTAATATTTTTTAATGATGATAAAATACTGGGGAAGAGTGATGTAAATTTGAGATCTTTGAGCTCAATATCAGGCCCATCAACCCACATTTATTCAACCACATAAAGAATACTCTGGCGTTCTATTCAGTACTCACAAATCACATGTCAATTTTAGCTTTTACTCAGGCTAAGGTAATTGCTATTACTTTTTTGGAATGTACTCAACCAACAGGGCAAAGCATTTGAAATGTGGGAGAAGGAGCCATTATCATAGTGTAAGTCTGGGTTAGATGGGATGTCATCTAAAGTGTAACCTTATACTTTATTACAAATATAAGATTAATCCGTGTTCTATATGTGCAAGGATTAAAATGTATACGTTTCGCTATGTAATAGTTTGAAAAGAACAACTCAAAATCATTTTTCATCTTGCTTAAAAGTGCAGTCATTGGACTCTTCCTCTTTTGTCTCAGTATCAGACTTACTGTATATACAGTATGCCATGCTGTATGACACTCCTAATCTCTTGTGTGCCGAGTCATTTTGACTGAAGAGAACAGCTGCATGCATCAGTTGATTCACCAAAAGAAATTCATCCATTGAACATACAGTAAAGCATGTGTTTTGAAAGCACACTGAAGCAGACATCTTTGCTGTCTGTTCTTGCCCTCTCAAGGATCGTGCAGCAGTTCTTGGCCGGCCTGTTTGCCAACAACGGAAACCC
The DNA here is from genome assembly GCA_037975185.1 of Centropyge bicolor. NCBI lineage: Eukaryota > Metazoa > Chordata > Actinopteri > Pomacanthidae > Centropyge > Centropyge bicolor. The sequence goes on along the minus strand of JBBMOC010000005.1, from coordinate 11,330,377 downwards.
CGGTGCTGCACCAGCTGCACTGTAAACGCTTTTTAATTTTCGATTCACATCATTTACTCTTGATTTCGTCTAACGTTGTGTGACACCTGCTCTTTCTCTCTCTCTCTCTCGCTCTCTTTCTGTTTCCCTCTCAGATCCAGCATGCTACAGTTGTACGGAAACCCTGGAGATTATGTGTGGGGTCAGGGAGGTCTGGACACTGTCATCACAGAGGTCAGTGATGTCAGAGGTCGTGATTTCTAAGCATTGCAGCCTCATTATTAGTTTTAGCACTGAAGTTTGCTTTGTCTTCTTCGTCCCTCTCTTTCAAACTTTTATATAACTACTTTCATTCTATTCCAGTCTTGACATCTACGTCTTTATTTGTCTTCAGAAACTACGAGTTTCTTCTTTTACTGCCTCTGTTTCCTTCTCCGCCCTCGCATTTCTCCATCTGTATATCCACTCTCACGTTGTTTCTTCTCCCACTCACCTATAGTTGTTAGGACAGTTGGAGAGCGTAGGTCCACCCCCTGCAGAAAAGGAGATGATCTCATCCCTGCCAACAGTTTGCATCTCTCAAGAGCAGACAGGTAGTGATCCTAGCATGGCACACACTGGATCACATGATCAGTACAGTATGTCTCATATTAGGAGACGGGTTCGAAACGTTTGGCTTTTGATATTGAGATTTATATTGGAGTGTTTCTACTTTACAATAATCCTTTCCTCACCCTATCTCTCCTGGCCTTGCCCTATTTTCCCTTTCCTCCTCCCCTCTTTCCTTCCCATCTCTCCTTCCATCCTAATACCCTTTCCTTAACTCCTCATAATTTTTCTTTCCCCCTCACATCTTCCCTCCTATCTCTCATCTCTGTCTCCTATTATATCTTCCCTCCTCTCTTTCCTTCCCTTCTTTTCCCCCCTCTGCCGTTTCTTAACTCCTCATAACTTTTCTTTGCTTCTTATATATTGTCTTTCCTCCTTCTGTTCTTTCTTACCTCCTTCCGTACCTCATGTCTCCTTCTGTCTTTCCCTCCTCTCAGCCTTCCTTTCCTCTTGTTATCTCTCCTTCCCTCCTCTCATTTGACATTTCCCCCTTTTCATTCCTTGCTTTTTACTATTATTCCTTCCCTCTTCATGTCTATCCTGTCTTCCTCCTTATTATAAAGAGGAGACTATTTGGCCCTGAACACCAGTTACGAGTGTTAGTAAGTCATTAATAAATGTTTTTTGGCCTGGATGCCGACTCCTTCTAAACAGTAGTGGCTCACACATTTCATGGAGGTGTTGCTTCTGATTAATGGCGAGCTGCTAAAAGATAAAGCAAGCTGTGTTGGCCAGGGAAAGGTATCACTCACCGCCTGGCAACCCCAACATTGTTTTATTTATGCATTGAAATGAAAACACGACCTACTGACCATTTATAAAATCTGAGGTAAAAGCTTTTAGAAATATGGCCTATTGTAAAGTAGTATTTAAAACCTTTATTCACACATCATTAAACTGGGTTAGCTACATGTAATGACAGAGGACTACATTACAAATGCATCTCTGTGTTGACCTCTTGACCTGTCTTGCATATTTGAGTTGTAAAGAATCATTACAAATTTTATGACTGTGTTTTCTGTATCTACTTCTGTTTGTATGTGTGTGTCTCTTCCTCATGCACACACTCATACCTTCTGTTTCTGTTTTTCTTGTTTTTCTCCCAGACTGCAGACTGGAGTGTCCAGTTTGCAGGGAGGAGTACTCATTAGGGGAATCTGTCAGGAAGCTACCCTGCCTCCATTACTTTCACAGTGAATGTATAGTGCCTTGGCTGGAGCTGGTAAGGACGAGGAGTGGGGATGTGGTCAGTGGGCTGAAGGGTTTGAAGGACTGTTAGATTAGTCACGGAGGTTTTGACAGATCGTGAATTGAGGCCTGTGACGACAACACAGAAGCCTTTTACCAAAAAGTGCACTAATGTTTTCCTGCTGTTATACCACTGACTTTTGCCTGCTGATTAATTAAGTTTTTCTCTCCCTGTGTCAGCACGATACCTGCCCAGTGTGCCGAAAAAGCCTTGACGGTGTCGACAACAGCCTCCCGCCCACATCAGAACCCCCAGAAGCCCGCTCCATCAGGATGGAGCAGCAGGAGAGGCATGCGATCTGAGAAACAGGACAAGCAACTCCTCCCAGCGCCGACTGCTTTTAAATAAAATACATTACATGCATCACAGTCAGAACTTGCAGCTTCAACTCTCACTTGCGTTTCTGCTAAGGACCTTTGTGTTTTCTACTCCAACACGTTCACCATCTTCATGCTACACACACAAAAAAGGACCGTGCAGTTTGCTGACAAGATGTGGAGGTGATGTGTCCTTCTCGCTTCTCTGCCCTCTGAGGTGGATTTCTGAATGACTGACTTTGATGTCATGAACTAATCACCACTGAGCTGCCAGTGGTTGTTAAAATGAAGGGAATTCACAGTTATGAAGTAACACTTTTGCATTAAGGCTCTTTGGTAAGACAGTTTCTTAATGCAGTGGACCTTTTTCCACCCAGTCTGATTCAGCGTTGATCTCCTCCCTGTTTCAAGCTGTTATTAAACCTTAACCCTGTGATCCTTACACTCTGCACCTTCTTTCATCTCCCTAATCACGAGAGATTCCCAGGCAGATTCACAGCTATACAGAAGACTTTTTTATTGGCCTCCCAGCCAATCTGTTTAGTAATCAGTTGGATTAACATGGCAGTTTTAGATGGAGTGCGTGTATAAGGTTTTTCTCTGTTCCCTTTGTATTTTGTGATCAGCACTGTTGTAGCTGCTTAGTAGATCACAGGTATTTATAAAATATAGTAGTATTACAGTAGTAATAGAGCAATATAGAATTAATAGGAATGTAATATAGACACCTGTTTTTTTATTACAGTAATACAGTATGTAGCCTATACAGTGTTGGCTATATGGAGCAGAATACAGAGGAAAATAATATATTGCTGAAACAAGTCAGTTAATCAAATACATGATAACAGAAGATTGTCACCAATTTTGCTGATCAACTATATAACTACATAACTAACAATCTAATCTTAGTTTCAGTTTCTAAAATGTAAGAATCTGCTTCTTTTCTTTGATCATTATTATTATTATATAATTATGATTAGAATCATTGTAAATTTAACATTTTGGGGTTTTGGTAAGACAAAAAAAGCAAATCGAAGACACCTTACACCTTGGGCAACCTGCATTTTCTGACCTTTTATTGACTAATTCATCTGAAATGATCAATAAAAAAATATGTATTAGAATAGAAAATGTGTAATAGTATATGTAATGTACTGTAATAGGGCACAGCCCACAGTAGAAGATAATCTAAATAACATGCATTGCAACAAGAAAGAATAGAAAAGACTAAAGTATGGTATAGCATTGTAACTATGATGATTTTCATGATCAATTATGTTATCAATCATTTGCAAATTGGGCAAATAATATTGAAAATGAATGCAAAGAATAATCTAAATTGATGTAAAATAGAGAAAATGAGAACATCCTCAGATCTGACATGCTGAAAATGTCATTTTTTTTTGCTGCATACATATGTAATTAATCGATTATAAAAAAAATGCTGCTGATTAATTTAACACCAATAACCTGATCGATTAGTCGACTCCTCATTCAAACAGCAGAACTACCAGCCTTTTTGGAGCAGGATGATTTATTTATAGGCTCCAGGGCTCCTGTTTACATCCAGTAACATCATGTTGACAGCTGGGACCAGTTCGCCTCCAGTTTGACTGTAACACACCAGTAAACAAAACAAAAACAAAACACAGCAACCGAAAATAGCAAAATAATGAAACACAGGCATTTTTGTCAATGACCAGGGGACCGCAGGAACCGCGCACGACCGACATTTGCTCTCCTCTCCTCTGCTCCTCTCCTCCTCTCCCTTCCGCCCTCCTCGGTCCGTCCCCCCCTCCTCCCTCCCTCCCTCCTCTCTGGGACCGAGAATGCCCGTGTTGTACTGACACAGTAGCGATACGGGCTGAGCAGACATGGAGGCCCGATTAACGAGAGAGGCCCGTGCTGACACATCCAGGCCCAGCTAACGGCGAGTCGGAGCGGATTTCGGAGCATCTCGGGAGATATTACGGATACTAGCTGCTGTAAGGAACAAGGATTTTTTGCACCGAGGAGGAAGAAATAAGAGGGAGATCCATTTCGGGTCTCTGTTGATTCAACGCAGCCGCCATTTTGTTGACAGTTAGTGTTTTTTTTAATAACCTACACGGCGCTGCATCTATTATTTTACACCACTGGAATATTATTCGCCGTGGGGGTTTTTTGCGTGTGTATTTCGGTCGGTTTAAATCGTGCGTTTTGTCTTTGAGCCAACGCGGAAGGATTTTTTTTCTGCTTTAGCTGACTTTGCTAGTGCATCGTTAGCCGTCGTAGCTGAGATGTAGTAACACGAGTGCCTACGAGAATGTGACGGAGATGTAAGATTATGTGCATCACTTGTCCGGGGTTGTCTCATTATTCACTCGGTTTACACTAATAGTTTGAAAGCTGGAGGCGTTCGCTTGCTCATTTGCAGCCTAAATACTGTCTTAAGTTCAAGCTAATGCAGAAGGGAAATTAGCTTAAATCGCCTTCAAACAGGCTGCTGATAGATGCTAGTTAGCCGCTGCCAGTGCCATTGATACAAAATATAGCACGGGCTGTCTATTATTGGACGGATCGTAGCTGCTAGCTTGTTAGAAAATAAACACAAACCTTTTATTAAGTCACCACGACATTTCTATTATTTCTCCCTTTTGCTTGTTATTATCCTCGATGTTATAGGAAGACTATGGTGATGCTTTACATGCTGGCACTCAAGCTTACACCATCGCAACTTTGTGTTTTGGAGGTTAACGATCACATTTCTGTCAAGAGCTCCGTGCATTGATTCGGATTTTTTATTGCTCCTTTCAACATTATCACCTTGTTATAACCGATTTGGCACACACGCAAACATTTGTTATGCAATTGTAGCTTCAATACTACACAGGATACTCGTATCAGGCTTCATGCTTTTGATTTATAGCTTAAAAGCAACATTGCTGTAGCTCAAATCTGACATTTTTCCTTGTTTTGATTTTGGCAACTCAGCACTTGGAAGATACAATATGTGGCCACCACGTTGATACACACGAAGGGAGGACACAGCCAAATAATGTGATCACCGTTTCTGGACAGTTACAGAGGTGAGTGAATGTGTACGATGCATTTGAATGTGCTGACTTTATTATTGCTGTTGACATAACAGTGTGGGTTCACTAAATCACATTGCACGCTCCTCTTGTCTTGTCAGTCCCTTCAGCAGATTTTAATGATCTTAATGTTTACCCACGAGTACATGTTGTGCAAAATCTCTGCTGCATGCATTGCAGTGTCACCCTCACCTCTTTCAGAAACTGCAAGTGCATGTCTCCGAGGCCGGATTTCCTTTCGATTGAGACCGTAATTATGAGTATGACTAAACAGGGATGAATCTGCTGAGTGAATGCTTGCAGTGAAATTAAGGTTGATCTGTTGGCATGAGTTATTCCCTTGAGAGACAGGGTTGACTGTACAGGAAACCGAAAGCACATAACTTTATTGGGTTTGTTCAAGCCCTCCGCTCTGGTCAACCACGTCTTTGCATAACATGATTGAAAGTATAATTAAATAAAATTATATGCACTGTATTTTTTTTAAAGCTAGTTAATAACACTGGATCATTTGACTGCTGCAGATTGAGGATGTTTGCATGCTGCTGGGTTGACACCTGTCATTCACATTTCCCACTTATTACAGCCTTTACTGTAATTTGAGGTTTAAACATTAAAGTCACATCATCCGTTTAACAATTATGTTTGATCACTTCCGTTGCTGGGTGATATAAACTAATGGTTGTAGTGAAGGAATTTGGCAGCCCCCTCCCCTCCTTCTGTACTAATAGCGATAGAGTAAAAGCCCTGGAAATGACACGGCCAGCCCTCATGTGAATGATGTGGGGGGTGGGCGGGTTGGATACTATTGCCATGGCCAAAGGGAAATCAGCAGTTATGAACAACGTGTGCAAAAGTGAGGAGGGAGTGAAAGGAGGGAGGGAGTTAGGGGAAAGAAATGGGAGGGGGCGCGGGAAGTTGTTTACTACGTTCCTGTCTGCTCTGCCATTTCTTAGGTTGCTGGCTTGATATTGATTGTTGGTCCTTCATTTTAATATCAGACATTTGTTCTTGTTTTACACTTTTCCTGGCTATTGTTCTGAAAGTAAAGGCAAATGACAGACAAGCATGCATGACTGATATCTGTCTACGAAACCAGTAGTGCTGTTGTGCTGTTGTTTTGCAGTATGACTCTAAAGCTGAAATGACTGCAGTGTAGTCTCAATTACGTTGTAAATGCAAAAGTACCTACATGCTAAACATGAAAATGATACGCTTTAGTGTCGAAGATTATCAGTCACAAGTTAAAAAGCGATTTGGCCTAGTATCAGATCATTTACAGGAGAACAAGTGCCAGTAAATGACCTGGCTTAGCTTGTTAGAGGTAAGAGGAATGTTTTGACTCTCCGGGAAGCTTTTCTCTCTATTTCTGTCAGTAGCCGCTCACAGAGTTAGGTACTACAGTGGCTTATTTTTGGCATAGCTGCTGTCAGGCGGCGGAAGCAGCTTGTATCTCTGTGACCGTTCAGTATAAAAGAATGAGGGAGAACATTTGTCACTCTGCGAGAGAAGGGCACAGGGAACAGAGTTGTGGAGGTGGGCGGTGGGTGCAATGTGTTTCTGATTAAAGTAGGAACACAGTGACTTTAGTTTGCCGCTGCTTTCCAAGTTTGCGAAATAGAGTCAGGAAGAGGACGAAAAGCTTAAAGAAAACGGGAGAGATTGATGGAGTGTTAAAGAAAAGAGGGAGGTGTGATCTGAGTGTGGTATGTGTAGCGAGGGGGAGTCTGCAGTTTTGAGGCGAAATGGAGTGAGTAATTGAAGTAAACACAAAATAGAGGGCGTAGGGGAACTACAGGCCAGACTCCAAAAATCGGGCAGCGTTTACTGTGTGGTTCAACAAAAAAATCTCTACTACTGTTTTCCACAGTCGTAATCCAAAACAAACATGGTCTAGGACTCTGTGTAGGGCAGATTCTGTTTTTTTCTCTTCCTGTGACACTTTACTGATGTGACGACTTGTATGACTTTCCTGAGGCTCCATTAAGTGGCTCTTTTAGTGCTCTCCGCTAATGTAGGGCGCAGAGAAACCGCCGGCACGTTGACGCTCTATCACTCACTCTCAGTTGCTGTTGGCGAAGGCTGGGAAAGGCGGCCGGATCCTCTGTCTAGTCCCAGAGGGCCTGATGTGCTGAGGTCACACTTCTGAATTGCCTCCAAATGACTTCACCCAGAGAAAGCACCTGCTTGGGGGCGAATCCGCATTAAATCACTCAGTGGCCACAGGGAACTGTAGACAACTTCATTGAATTGGGCTGTCCTCTAAGGAGCACAATTAAGAAACATGCTGCTGTCTGCTGCCGCTGTGCTAACGTAGAGTATGAGTAGTTTGCCACTATCACAGGCACCCGTGTTCACTGCAGCTAATGAGGCAATATAAGGGATTTCTCATCTGGCATCTTATCCTGTAACACCTCAGAATGATGTGGCAGCACTGTGGGATTACCTATTGATTCTGGACTTTGTGGGCTTTGTAGTTCTCAGGTGGACAAGTCAGAGTCCTTGAGCCTAAGGTTACATTTCTCAGGTAGAAGAGCCTTAGCTGCATAAATAGGTCACAGATTGTTATAGGCTGGGAGGACGAACACACCATAAAAAGTCACCCAGACAGGATGAAGGACAGCCTCTAACCAAATAGATGATAAGAACTGTTGCCCTCCATCTGCTTTCCACCATCATTCATTAAAAGACATTTTTATACTTCTCAGTTGCAGGGCACTGTTTAAAACTGTCAGTGTTTGGTTGATGTTCTGTGTTGTAGTGACTAATGTGGAAATTTTTTCCCCCTCCTCCCTCCCTTTCCCTCTCTATCCCTGCTATACCTGTGCTCACTCCTACAGTTGAAGGACGGAGAAAGAGGGCTGGACAGCCGAGGAAGGGATAGAAGCCACCTAAAAACAAGAAGAGCTTCACCCTCACCGTTATCCCCCTCCCCCTTTTCCCCCCTTCACCCCCATCCCACTCCCCTGACAAAAACTATACCTTGTATCCACAATATCCCCTCCCAAGTAAACCTGTACACCCTCTAAAGTTCTGATGGATCCGAAGATTCAAGGGGGAACTGCAACTCCACCCCCTCTTCTCTCAGGTGCTCCCACAGGAGAGCGAGAGAAGGAGGGAGGCGGTGGAAAGAAAGAAGAAGAGGAGGAGAAGAAGAGAGACAGAGAGAAGGAGGGAGCTGCCACTGTCTCTGCTGGTACAGGAGGTACAGGAGCAAGTGGGCAAGGAGGAGCCAGCGGTGACCAGTCCCATTTCTCCATCAAAGAGAGCAGCCTGTCCGAGGGCAATGTCAAACTTAAGATTGGCCTTCAGGCTAAACGCATGAAGAAGCCCCCGAAGATCTTGGAGAATTACGTGTGCCGACCTGCCTTCAGGGCTACTGTTAGGCATACGGGACGTGGAGGTGGCAGCGCCCGTGGAAACCGTGGAGGGGCTACAAGCGATGGGCCAGGCAGTCAGAACCAGAGTCCTTCGCAAGGCAGGGAAAAAGAGAGGGAGAAGAGTCCTAGCATCAACAGACCAGTCACATCATCTTCATCAACCCCCTCTGCTAAAGCCCCCACACCACCTCCTCCTGCTCCTCCTCCCGCCAGCACTACCACCCTGTCACCCTCCCAAGTGAATGGGAGTGCTCCAGCAAAAAGGGTAAGGAGGAAGTCAATTCATGTATTTTGATTCAGCAATGTTTTCACATTCTGCCAAACGTGAACATTCAGTATTGACAGCCAGCATGCTCACCAATGTATTATATTTATTTAGCCTATATGTGCAGGTTTGCCATACTATGCCAGTTGTCAGTAAGGCAATGATCCTCAACAAGGTTACCCTAGTAAGGGCCATGTTATTGCACAGATAAAGAGCAGAGCATAAATTGTTCTTTAGTTTTCTTTGTGTTCTCTGTTGGCCTGTCTCTATTCATCATTCACCGCCCCCTCCAACCTCCCTCCGTCTGTGTCGTCTATCCTCTGTCTCTGCCTGGCCATGTCCTCTCCAACCCCCTCCCCTGCGCGACCCCTCTCTCTCTAGCTCTCCCTCTCTGTCCCCAATCTGACCCTGATAAGTGTTATTGAGTTGAGTGTAACTTCCCCCATGGGCATGCCCGAGCAGCAATGTTGGACAGAAAATCCTATCAATGAATTGCAGTTTGTAAAGGGGTATAGAAACTTATTTGTGATTGATAATTTGTACTTTTAGCTGGAAAAGTCTCTGGCCAGATGTGTGATATTGGCACCATAACTGCTCTTAATTTTGTCACATTTCTCAGAAATGTGTTATTCGATGTCAACGTATGATGAGTACATTACTGTGCTGTGTGTATATGTATTCCATGTAATTTAGAAATTGGGCAATGTGTTTCTAATAATTACATCTCAGTTACTATCTATTCACTTTCATTAATCACTTACCACCTTGTTTATTTATTTATTTTGGCAGGGTTCACCAAAGATGGATTGCAAGTCTGATACAAAGCCAGACACTAAAGCAGCCACCACCACATCTGAGAGGCCCCTTAACCTTCACCGCCCTCTACCAGACAGTAAAATGCATCCCTCTGGGAAGAAAACACCAACTCCACAACACAACCCGCGGACATCTTCACCTCCACCACTACCTGCATCAAAAGAACCCAGCTTTGAAGGAGTTAAACCTCCTCAACATACCTACAGCTCTGAAAGTCAGAGAGAAAAGGACAAGGGTGTTCAAAATTGGGGAGTCACTGAGAAATTAGCTCAACTCATAGCAACTTGCCCACCATCAAAGACCCCTAAGCCAGCCAAACCTGCAAAGATTGACCCTGCTCCTCCTTCTCTCCCCAGTTCAGGCTTTATGGCCCCCACAGCCAAGCAACGAGACAGGGCTATGGCTAATAGGAACACATATTCAAGAATGGTACATCTTTCTCCGCCACCTCCTGTATCACGACCACCTGGTCGGCCCTATGGTTCTAGGAACAAAGACAGTGTAATGGAAAATTCACCCATGCTGACACCACTGAGGAAAGAGGATGCAGAAGGGGCTGGGAAAGCCAGTAGCAGCAGTGTTAACAACAGCAGCAACAGTGGTAGTCGAAGCAGCAGCCCAGCACTCACCTATGGCAACAACCGCCTGTCAGCTTTATCAAAGGACAGCAACAGTGACAACAGCAACAGTAGCATTTCTAAAACACAGTCACGTCCAGCTCACTGCCTAGCCCACACCACATCTTCACCATCTTGTCCTATGTCATCCTCATCCACCACCTCAGCTGAGCAGAGGACCGTGAGTGCAGTGAGCCACCTGGGCTCCCCTGTTCTTTCACAAGGACACCATGCACGGGAGAGTCCTGCCCTGGCAGAGGAAAGCAGTGCAAGTGAGATGGAGGACAGGGACAGCCCCAGAGACTTAACCAAGTGCCCCCCTCCAACAGGAACAGGAAAGCCAGAAGGAAAAGACAAGGGAGCTAGTAATCAGTCACTGCGAGTGGAGAGGGGGAAGAGCTCTAGTCCAAGTAAGCGCAGTCCCAACAGGGATAGTAGCCGACCTGGTCGGACTAGTAGTCCTCCTGAGCCTGTGAGACAAAGGGCACCTTCTTCACCAGAACCAGATGGTGACGAAGGCCCACAGACACCTCTTAGAGATGATTCTCCTGATTCATCCCTAGACTCTCCCGCAGAGCAGGACAGCAAACCCCTTAAAAAACGCAGAGGAAGGAAACCCCGCTGGAGCCGTATTATGAACAACACGCCGAGTCACAGAGCAGGCCAGGAGAGTCCGTTTGACCAGAGCAAAACCACCTTGCCTTTATCTTCAAGCTTGGAAATGCCGTCACCGCCGGTTAAAAGACCTGTGGGCAGGCCTCCCAACCCAAATAAGGTCAAACCAAATCCTGTGCCACAAAGTTCAGCGTCACAGCTCTTCCCACCCCAGCCTAAGAAAAGGGGAAGGCCGAAGTCTAAAATGCCAAGGCTTGACGCCCCAGCCCGTGGGTGCCTTCCTAACAAGCTCGCCCCCTCCAAGGTCTTTTCATCTTTACTGAAGTCCAAGGAAGAGCAGGACCCTCCTGTTCTTCACCCAGAGGTGGACCTGAATCCCCCCAAACCTATGCCTAGAAAACGTGGACGCCCCAAGCGCCTTCCTCCTACATTACCCCAGGAGGGTCAGCCTCCCACGTTGGCACCAGAGTCTGGGGACATGGGAGACAAACGGTTCCGCAGCAAAGGAAACGGGCAGCTTATCATGAAAACCATTATAGGCAAGATCAATAAAATGAAAAGTATGAAACGAAAGCGTATCCTCAGTCAAATCTTGTTAGGCTCAAGAACAGAAGACACCCCTAAAGGCACCACCAGTGGGGTGGTTGGCTCTGTGGAAGCTGCAACCCAATCATTGTCCTCCCTGGCTGCCTCTTTTGGGGGAAAACTAGGGCCACAAATTAATGTCAGTAAAAAGGGCACAATATATATGGGAAAGAGAAGAGGCCGCAAACCAAAAGCAGTGACCACAGCTACACCGCCACCAGAAACCTTCCTATCCCCGAACACCACTTCCCCTCTACATCACCATCAGTCACAGCAGCACCAGCTCTCCTCTTCAGAGGTCTTTCCCTCCCCTTCCCTCTCACAGTCTAGTGGAGGCCATAGTCCCATCAGCGATGCCAGCTTTGTGGAGCCAGGCTCAGTGCACTTTGCAGGCCACTCTCACTATTCTAACCCCCATCATAGCCACACGTTCTCCTTCCCTCCCCCAACCTTTTCGGCCCCTAATCCCCGCAACCCAGGGCTGGGCTCAACATCATCATCTATGGCCTCAGCAGCTTCCCAGAAAAAGTCATCTTGTCGCGGATATCATCACCACCACCATCATTACAGGCAGCACTACCATTACCATAAGCTTTCCCCTCCCAGGCCGCTCCACCCCACCTCCCCTGCCCCCCTCAGTGAGCTAAAAGAGGCCACTCCATCACCAGTCAGTGAGTCACACAGTGAGGAGACAGTGCCCAGTGACAGTGGTATAGGAACAGACAATAACAGCACCTCTGATCGTGGTGAGAAAGCAGGAGGGGCAGGTGGCTTGGGTGGAATTGGGATGCCACCCGGGATGGGCAGTGGATTATTAATGCCAGGGGTCATCGGTTCAGCTCTGGGTCCAGGGGTGGGCCTTAATTCTAGAGGCAGGCGGCGACACTCTGCTGTGCTCATGGAACATCCCTCACCCTCTCCATCACCTCATGGCGCAAGGTCGTCTCCTGATCCCCGGAGACCTCACCCTGCAGCTCCCGCCTCCTCCTTAATGGGCCACAAGGAGAAACATAAGCACAAGTGTAAACGTCGTAGCCATGGCTGCCCTGGCTATGACAAATTAAAGAGACAGAAAAGGAAGCGCAAGAAGAAGTACTTGCAGCTGCGCTCTCGGCGGCACGACCCCGACTTTCTTGCTGAGCTGGATGAGATTGTTGTGAGACTGAGTGAAATACGGATAGCACACCGTACCACAGGACACCGGCTCGGCAGTGGAATAGGCATCGCAGCGGGAACAAGTAGAGTGCCAGGAGTGGGGAGCAGGGCCAGTGGTGGCATAGGAGGCACAGGTGGCCCTCCTCCACATCATTATGTCCACAGGGACCTCCTGCCTACGATCTTCAGGGTTAACTTTGGCAGCTTCTACTCCCATCCTGCATACTCCTGTGACCCATTGCACTATGTTCGTAAACCTGACATGAAGAAGAAGCGGGGACGGCCTCCTAAACTGAGGGAGTCCATGTCAGAGGTTCCCTTTGTACCTGGGCTTGGATTCCCACTCTCCAGTGGAGGCTTCTACCACCCCTCCTACAGCGTTCCCTACTCCTCTGGGCCCCTGGGTTTGGGCTATTATAGAGGCTTTCCTCCAGCTAGCGCTCTGTATCCCCACCCACACCACCAGTCACCCCACACAGCCCCATCCCACCACTCTCACCACTCACCGTCTTTCCCTCCTCCTCCCCCCACATCTTACATGCATCACCACCACCCTTCACATCTCCTGCTGAACCCCTCTAAATTTCACAAGAAAAAACATAAGCTGCTTAGGCAGGAGTACCTGGGAGGAGGAAGGTCCCCTGTCCTGTACCCACCCATGTCCTCTGAGCTTTCCTTCAACTGGCACCACAAACACAAACACAGACACAAACACAGAGAGCGCTGTGCTGAGGAGGACAGGGAGGAAGCTGCAAGAGGAGGATCAGAGAGTCGAGCAACTGCAGGGATTTCTGACAGTGCAGCATCAGGGAAAGGAGAGAGAGTTGGCAGTTTAGGGATGGCTGAGTCTTTACAACGATGCCGCTTTGGACGAGACACCTCCAGCATGAGCGCCAGCAAGCAATCTGCTGCTACTTCTGCCAACTCCCCTTCTTCTTCCTCATCCTCATCTGCAGAAAGGTACAAGCGCAAAGAGAGCTCCATGTCCTGTCTAGGGCCCTCCAGGCTTGCCCTGGGTAGCAGTTCAAAAGGTCACCATCCAGTAGAGTCCTGGTTCAGGATGGGCAGCTCTAAGGCAGACTACTCCAAGCTTTCACGGAGTCATGTGGCACCTGGACAGGGTCCTTTCTCAGATGGACGGGCTGAAGACCCAGCTGGCTGCTCAGACAGCGAGGATGAGGAGCCTCTCACCCCAACGGAGGATGTAGAGCCTGGTGCCCACGATTCTCCCAACCTCACAAATTTGTTTGCCTCTGCTCTTACCCGCACTTCATTGAAGGGGAGCAGGAGCAGAAAGACTGAGGCAGTCACAGAGAGCTCCAGCTTCTCCCGCATGGATAGACCGATGAGGAAGGACCGGTCAACATCAGCAGAAAGGAGAGAGTTAGGTAAGTCTAATTTGAGTTAAATGGAAAGGGATTTGCATGACTTGACTGTCTACAACAGAAAATACACTGATAAACTGATGTACAGGTTATGACAGCAACTATTTTTGTGCACATATTTGTGCTTGGATATTCCAGAGACTGCATTGAATGCATTCATTTAGCTGTATAAGCTTTTGAGTTTGATGAGTTATTCATCACAGAAATTCTTTTGACACAAATTAAATTTGGCATTGTTAAAGGTTATGGGAGTCAATTGTGCACCAAATTAATTTTCCAAAAATAGTTCTGATGCAGTCATATCAACAATCCTGTGGCTGAATATGATTGGTTGATGTAAGATGAGCTTTATGGCTTGGCACACCCATGGTGAATTTGGCACAATATGCAATCAATTAGATCCAGCACTGATTCCAGGACTGTGCATGTGGGCAATAACCCTTTCAGACGTTGACATATGGCACAGCAAGGGGGCTCTCAAATCTTGCTTGATCTCTTCTCTCTGTCTCTCTTGAGAATCCTTCTTGCTGAGAAATCATGGTAACTGGAACCATCCATATCTCAGTCGTGGTTAGATCAAACAACACTGGAAATTTTTCTGTTCTGTCTGTCTCTCAGTTCTCTCCCATGTGCACACAGAAATTACTAAGCGGAATGGGCCTCTTACATTAGTTAAAAAAAGTCCTGTTGAAAGACACAGTGACATCTCCACTGCATGCGTACACTGTCTGACATTTGGTAGCTCTTACTAGTGGTTACGGGCTTGGCAAAAAACAGCATGCATAATGACTTAAACTGGCTCCTCTGTGAGTGTGGATGGCCGCAGTTGGCCACAGTTGATATAGCATTCCTGCCAGAGCTGAAGGGGTGGAGTGTTTTGTTAACATGCTATATTTAGTAGACATTTCCCTCAAAAGCCCACAATGTGAGGCCAAATCCTTTCCTTCAGTACACCCAGCACCTGGGTTGAGCTAATGTTGCTGATGTAAGACATGCAGTAGTTCTTCAGCAATGGTCTTGCTTCATCAGTATGACTCCTGTTATGCACGTGGCTAAGATTGATGTGCCTGTGTGTTTGTGTTTTAGCAGTGAGGGAGGGTGTTTTGTATGCGACTACTACCTAATGTTGATGTGCGTATTTGTAAGTGAGATAGGAAGCTGTAAGGTCCCTGTTGATACAGCATGGTGCAGTTCAAACCATGCCAGGGTAATCCTGGATTAAAGCTCAGGACTTGGGGGTCAACCAGCGGTCGTAGACTGCACCATAAAGGTAGAGGAGGCCAAGGGTGGAGACTGGGCTGGCATACAAGATAAATGAGGAATGATGGAAGTAGATGGATGCATACTAACAGAAGAGTAGTGAGTGATGTGGGAAAAATGACTGCGAGAGATGTCAAAGATAAGGTATAATACAAAAGAGCAGGTTTGAATATGTTCTAATCCGAGTGCTCATCCGCATGTTTTCATTCGAATGTTCAGATTTCCAGAATTTTCAAGTCAGCTAAAGGAAACACAAATAAATGTTTGCTTGCGTCAACTCTTGCTAAATAAGCAATGTTCACACCATGCATGATAACCCGTCATGACCACATCATCACACATCACATGAGAATGTGGCAGAGGTCAGGCAATGGTTAAATCTGTTTTCCACTGATAAGCTAGTTGAATGGGAATCCCACTTTGACCCTGTCTAACCTGGTGACCTGGGTTACATGTGTAGGCTCCCTAATCTCAGTGTGGCTAGTCTTTGTGGGTCACTGGGTATGGGGCAACCCTCTTTCACTCAAATATAGAAAGAAGGGTTTTCTAAGGTCAGACAGTGGAGAACGGAGGGTGAGGGTGAGGAAGTTAAAAATGATGAGTCACAGGAAAACCATTTTAATGAGTAAAAAAGATGAGCAAGAAGATCTATAAGTGAAGGAGAATCTTGTAACATTGGAAAGGATGGGAAGTAGGGTGGAACACACATTTAAGAATAATGTAAAAGAAGAAAAGAAAGATTTGTGAAAATGAAAAGTGATGTAAAGAATTAAGAGGAGAGTCAGGGAAAATGAAGAGCGGCTAGAAGATGGTTAATAGATGTAAGTTGTACAATCAATAAACATCAGTGATAGACGACTTTGCTTAATGTAGGCCATGAATTCTGAAAAAAAAAAAAAAAAGCAACTTCACTTGTTCCATTATATTGCGAAACATCCAAATCTTGTTGGAACACATAGTCAAGAGGACAGTATCACATAGTTTTCTGAGTGAGTGTTGAATGTCTCAGTTGATCTAATGCTGCTTACAAAAGCCAAGAATTGCTAAGAAACAATGTTGTGTGCTTTAATGCTTAGATACACAGCACTAATTTTCTCTTTCTTTGACCAGGGTCATCAGGTATCCAGACAAGAGGTGTTGCCCTCTCGACCTCTGAAGGGCCCGAAGGATCCCTGCACCACCGGCAGCAGCACCATCACCAACCTTCTCTGTTTCACTCCCACGGCTCTGCTTCCTCCTCCTGCCGCTCTCCCTCTCAGGACTGCTGCCTGGATGCTTCCCTGCCCCACCACTCCCATCGGGCACAGCCATCCAAACACAGCCTGCACCACGTCAACAAAATCCTACGTGCCAAGAAACTGCAGCGGCAGGCCCGTACAGGAAACAACGTGGTGAAGAAGAGGGGCCCTGGACGTCCCAGAAAACACCCGTTACCCTCCCCACCGCCGTCCCCACCACCAGCAGTTGAGTTGACTCAGACCCGGCACAGGGACAGAGGGGGAGAACGGCCAGCAGGGGGCAGAGGCTGGGAGGGGGACACTGTGACAGATGCTATTGAGTCAGTAGTCCAGGGTCAGCGTAGAAAAGGTCAGAAGAGGAAGCACTGGGACAGAGATGGAGATGAGGAAGAAGAAGATGAAGAAGAGGACGGGGAGGTAGAGGAGACTGAGGAGCGATTGCCAGACAGAGAGGAGAACCTGAGCAACCTGGTAGCAAGGTCCAGAGCTGGGACAGGAAGAAGCTGGCTTACCCAGGACGAGCTCCAGCACTTTCGTGGGTAAGCATATTTTCATCGCAGTGTTGAATATTAACTTTTATATCTAAAAGTCTCAGCTGTAGGATGCTGACACAAATTTACCTTGAGTACTAATGTTAGCATTTAATGCTGATATATAGTATAAACATTTATTAAGTCACTAGAAACAAGTCATGGTTCTATTTTTAGCTCAGTGGAAAGCAAGCCAGATGGCCACTGCTCCCCGGAACGCCCAGGCACTGTCTCCAGGGAACAAGCTCCACCAATGCCCATAACCAGCCAACGAGAGAAAAGACCAGCTAGACCTCCAAAGAAGAAGTTCCAGAAGGCGGGGCTTTACTCTGATGTGTACAAGACCGAGGAGTGAGTCCCAAAGAAAACTTTTTTTTTTGCTTCTGATGTTGATGTTTATCTTAGATATCAGTACACCATAATGCACTTTTTCCTTATTGCCTGTGAACTGCCTTTACATTTTGCAATTTCTTTGCTACACCTTGCAGCCCCCGGAGTCAACTTCTGCAGCTAAAGAAAGAGAAGCTAGAATACATACCTGGGGAGCATGAGTATGGATTGTTTCCAGCTCCTATCCATGTTGGTGAGTCTTAAATGCCTTTTTTGCTCCACATTTTCTATTTTCAATACACAGGATCTGACTAAATTAATTGACACAGCAAAGTTATTTTTGTTTTCCCATGCTGTTAAAGGTTTGATTACATCAGGTAAAAATGAAGTTGGGTTAGTCAGTTATGCCAAATAAAAGCCACAACTACTCTTTTTACTTGAGTCAGATTTAGAGTTCTACTGAGGTTACTCATCAATATCCAGTAAATCTGTTTTTAGGAAGAAGGCAAGATTTTTCAAGAGGCCAGACTTATTAGTTTCATACAGCCTGTGAATGTAACTGAATTCATAATTTCAGAACCAATTTATGTACTGTGGTCAAAAATGACTTCCTTCTTCTCTTCTGCTTCAATTTTATTTTCTCTCTCCAAATCTCCCTTGCTTTGTTCTTTTAGGGAAGTACCTGAGACAGAAGCGCATTGATTTCCAGTTGCCTTACGACATCTTATGGCTGTGGAAACATGATCAGGTAATCAATCACGTTGAGTGCTTCATGTTTTTAGAGCTTTTCCATGCTCACAGTAAATTACTGACGGGTAGTTTCAAAAGTTATAGCCGCAGTGGGGAGGCTGACATTTTGTGTATTTGTTTGTGCCTTTAAACCCCTTTTTGTTCACTGGTTTGTTTTGTGTTTCAGCTTTACAAGAGGCCTGATGTCCCCCTTTATAAAAAGATCAGATCAAGTGAGTATCCAGCTTTGTACCACTGATCCAGCCAGAATGTAATTTAGCCTAATCATCAATGAATGTATGCACTTGAATTTCTTGGTTTGACTACTTTGTTTGCCTGGGTTGCTTTGAGTGTTGTAGTGTTTTTTCTTATAACCTATAAGCATTGTTTGCAAAACAGGAATTAAATGTATTTGATATTCTCACTGCTGGTCACACTTCATGAGAGTGTCAGTAACTGTAAATGTCAAATGGTAATCCCCCCTTTCTGTCACAGATGTCTATGTGGATGTGAAGCCACTGTCTGGTTATGAAACAACTACATGCAACTGTAGACCTCGTGAGAACTCCACTGAAAAAGGCTGCCTGGATGATTGCCTGAATAGGTAAAAACAAACCAGAGCATATTGTGGTAGCCTCCTATTGGACAATACAATCTTATTACATTCAAAAGTCATTACTCAGGTTTAGTCATATGTTTTTCTGTTCCTTTTTGTTTTAAAGTTGTTTATTTAGTAATGAAACAGATGCGAACAGAGGGGACACATGGTGTCATGACTAGAGAATTGTAGCCTCATCATCATTTTCCATTTTTTAATTGCCTATTTCCCCAGAATGAGTTTTGCTGAGTGCTCTCCCAGCACCTGTCCATGTGCTGATCGGTGTGACAACCAGCACATCCAGAGACATGAGTGGGTCCAATGTCTGGAGCGATTCCGTGCTGAGGGCAAGGGCTGGGGCATCCGCACTAAGGAGCCACTTCGCCCTGGACAGTTTATCATCGAGTACCTGGGAGAGGTAGTTAGCGAACAGGAGTTTAGGTGAGTCAATCAAGTCACGTATTATGCAAGAAGTTCTTGTTGGGGGGCGCTGACATGGGCCAAAAAGTATGTGGATGTCAGAAGATTTAGAATCTCCTGTGTCTATCTTTCTGCCTGTTTCACTTCCTCAGTTCAGGACTTAATTTATCTTGACATGGAAATTAATGAGAGCATCTCTTTTAATCTTCCACCCCCTCTCTCCTCCCACAATTCAGGAGCCGTATGATGGAGCAGTACTTCTCCCACAGTGGCCACTACTGTCTGAACCTGGATAGCGGCATGGTGATTGACAGCTACCGAATGGGCAATGAGGCACGCTTCATAAACCACAGCTGTGAACCCAACTGTGAGATGCAAAAGTGGTGGGTGTCATGGCAGCTTTAGACCAGTTCCCTCCTAATGTCCTTGTTGTGCTTTTGAGTTCTCACTAAAGCCCAGATTTGGCTAAGCCTTTTCAGGAGTGAGCACAAGTTGTTAAGGACGGATAATCAAGCCAGACCTGACATTAACTGCATTTGTTTGAAGTGTCCTTGGGTAAGACACTGAAACCCGGTTTTCACCCCTGGGGATGCACAAGCCAGTGCATACCAAATTGCTGGTCTTAAGCCCAGATAAATTGGATGGGTTGCGTCAGGAAGGGCAACCAGCATAGACCGCCTATGCCAAATCAACTATGCGGATCATAAAAATCAGATTTGCATGGCGGGTTGGGTGGGGCCAAGTTCTCCAGCAAGATTGAAACAGAAAGAAGAAGTTTCACCGTGATGACAATGAAAGCATACTGGGCTCATTTTAAATGGTCATTTTAATTTCCCTTTGGGGTAAAATAAGTTGGTTTTACCATTTAAACCCTCCTGTACGTAACATTTAAAAATGTTATCTTTACATGTAGTGTAAACACATTGTGTGTATCCTTGATGTCTAACTTATGTGTCAGGTGCAATTCTCATTTCTTAACACATTTGCAACTGAAAGTCCATCTAGTCGTCTTTTTGCAGTCTGAAATAATGTCATTGTTTTGTTAATACATTTTTGTTGTTATTTCTAAGATTTTTCGGAAGAAATGTCTTTGGAGAAATATCTGAAATGCTTCTTTCGTCCCAGCCGGCTGGAGGGGCGTGTCTGTGTTTGATTGACAGCAGCGGGCAGACTGCCACAGTGTCTGTGTTACACCATAGGGAACAGAGACAAAGTCAACAAACATGCGCTGTAGCTACATGTCATGGGCAGACAGTGTGTTGTTAGTGCTATTGAGAGTGGCATTTGCAGGTACATTTAGAAGCAGTTAAATGTGCTGCAGCTGAGCAGCTAATTAACTATCTAGCCTGCGAACTGACGCTAGCAGTGCACTATTCCCCAGTGAATATTTGTTTGGTCGCTCATTTAACAAGCTAAGGTGCAGAACAAGATGTGTTCATGTTCACATGTTGGATTAGAAGGAGACTTCAGCAGGACAGCTAATTTGGGATGTTGTTCAAAGTCTGTGGCTTTTGTGTTGTGTGACTGTCTGTTCTAGATATGATAGTATGCTGACGTTACAGTTTTATGCAAGCTTTCGAAGGCATCATGAAACCAAAAAATATGTAAAGTCTTTTTTTCTCTTAATGGAGAACACAGGATGACTGATTTACAGAGCAGATATGTATGTGTGTGTGTTTTAAATCCAGCGTTGTTTACATTCATGTTTATTAGCTTGCAGTATTCTTCTTCCCTGTCTTTGTTGGCACATTGCAGCATTTCTTTGTGTGTTAGTCACCTCTAGATCAATGGAATAGTTCAACACTGCTGAAAGGAGTGTGTGGTGTGTCATCCACATTTGCTCCAGTGCATGCGTGTCCTCTAAAACTCCTCAGGGAACCTTTAAGGACTGTCAGGTACAGCGACAGTCACAGAATATATTAAAGAGGCAGACAGTGCTAAACAAGTGAAGCCGAGAATCTTGCTGGATTGCTGTGAGAGAAGAGTGGGAGACGCTGATTGGAAAATGTTCCAGCTTTATATTTTTCAGTGTTTTGTTTTCTAAATGCCTCCGTCATTTATGGTTAACGAACTGGAAAATATTAGCCTATTACCTAAATGGTTTCAGTTAATTGCTGTCTGTTTGTGTGCCTGATGATTCGGTTGAGCTGGGTAATTTCTTACTCACTCTGTAAGTGGCAAACTGAGAATAGTGAAAGTGCCAGAAGAGAGAGCATTCAGCATAGAAATAGTCATTTTGTTACGGTATGATTCAAATAGAGACAAGGCCAGCAAAGCCACAAAAGTCTTGCTACAGCAGTTTTGTTCTTGACTCGTCACTTATGTTATCAGAGAACAGGGGTTTCACTTTAAGTAGCCACACGTCACATTGAATCTTGTAGCTATAAATCACTGTGTGCATGCTTTTATGCATGCAAATGTGGGCTTCTTAGTAGTTAGAGTCCCTTATTATGGAATAAATTCTTAGTTATATTTAGAAGTTCATTATGGATAAGTAGCCATGGCGTTTGGTAGGCAGCATTGTGTTGCCCTAGTTTGGATATCTTGCACAAGCTGTAAAAGGGACACGCGTGGCAGGTGCACTTCATTGTAAATGAGAAAGCTCTGCCTCGAAACCCCAACCTCATTAATGTGGTTGTGCGGCGGTAATCTGATGAGATCACCTCAGTCAGTCTCTGCCAATGTTCATGAGACCTAAATGGCTTAAAGGCCTTGCACCACGCCAAAACAATTCTCTCGTTTCCTGAGGGATTGTTCTCACAGCATGGCTAAATCCACTTCATTCGGAGACCTGGCTGAGCAGGCCTCCCCATGCCTGACTTTTACAAGTGAAACCTACTTGGATTTTTCCTTAGATGTGGTTCACCAATATATATAGCAGAATCTGCAACATGTGTCACTGCACTTTTGACCATCAGAGGATTTAATTGTGGACAGCTAACAACCTTAAGAGAGTGGACTATCAAACTGCACCCTTCAGCATAGACCAGCACATAATCTAGGGCACTGGTCGTTGTATTTGTGTGTGAGTGCACGTGTGTAATGTAGAGTGGCTGGGCTGAAATAAAAGACTCCTCAAGGATGGAGGATTTTCAGCACAAAGCCTGACGAGTCATCCATCTTCTCACAGAAGAGAGATTACATGCAGCCGGGCATTAGATACAGCTGTAGTGCCTGAAGACAATGTGCTGAACCAGCTTTTTACCCCTATAGAAGGAATAAATTATCAAGTGGCTGGCAAACAGAACAGTGCGCTTTATTCTTAGAAGAATGGTGAAAAGCTGAAGCACGGCTTCATTTGGGGGAGGGGAAAATAGGAATGACAACGTGTTGAGCGTTTGCCAAATGGAGCAAATGAAAACCAGGACAGTTGTCTTCTCTTTATGTCTTGATTTTTAAACGCCTTAATTGAATTGTCATTCTAATAGTGTTAGACTAACATTGCTTAAAGTCAAGACAGAAACCTGACTTTTAACTTAATTAAAAAGGGAGTGCTGGAGCGTTAGAATGAGAATGTCTTTTAAAGTAGCATTTTATTCCCTCAGTATATTTGCCACAATATGATATCATCTAGAACATTTAAGATCTAAAACTCTTGAGGCACAGAGTACTAAATTGTCTGTCCTAATATCCTTTAAGTATTCTGCCCTTTAACCTCTTTTTGGCATATTTCCAGTAGTTCATTATTTATCTTTTTTTAATGTATTATGTTACAAGCTTTCTCATGCTTTATAATTAAATGTAAAATTCATCATGTGAATGCTGCCCCAACTCACTCGACTTCTTTGTGTCTTCTCTCTCGTAGGTCGGTGAATGGGGTGTACAGAATTGGTCTCTTTGCTCTCAAGGAGATCGCCAGCGGCACTGAGCTCACCTATGACTACAACTTCCATTCTTTCAATACAGAAGAGCAGGTGAAGCACCAGCAACCTGTGACCTCTCATTGAATTTTATGTTCAGTACTATCATAACAGCTGCTTCTTTTTGGAAAGACCCTTTTCTCAGCTGCACAACTCATTGCTTTTTTTCCCCCTCTGCTCTACAGCAAGTGTGTAAGTGTGGCTCAGAGAGCTGCCGGGGCATCATTGGAGGGAAGAGCCAGCGTATTAACGGCCTGCCTGGAAAGACGGGAGGGACTCGGCGGCTGGGTCGACTCAAGGAGAAGAGGAAGTCCAAACACCAGCTCAAGAAACGAGTTAGTATTGACACATCAGTTTACTCAACAATGATTTCCCTCTCTCAATAGATCTCTCCTAGTACACTAGCAATCCTATAACACATTACTCAATCGAAATCTGGAAACAACTAAGATAACATTTTGGACAAAAATTTCCTTCAGTACCTTGATAAAGGATTTGTCCAACTCTGGCAGTGTCTTATTAAATATCAGGTGCAGTGTCTATGTAGGGCATGGTTGTGACTGTGTCTCAGAGGTACTCTTAGTGGGCCACAAGGTATCTAAAAAAATACCTCACAATACCTTAAAGGGTATACTTTTGAATTAGGGCTGAATGGTATGACCTAAAAATTCTATTACATCATAATAGATTTTAAATATAGGCTTTCAGCAATGTCAGCAACATCATGATTTAAGTATGACTCTTTAGATGTTTGCACATTCTAATTGAACTTCACAAGTTCAGTGGTGTTTTCCATTAAGATTGAGCTTTAATACAACTTTCTTAATCTTCAGGAGGAAGAGTCGAGTGACAGCAACAAGTTTTACCCTCATCTCATGAAGCCCATGTCCAACAGAGAAAGGTGAACATGCACACATCAACTGACACACAAGCAATACAGAAGGGCAACCTAACAATTGATGATGACTGTTTGATACACATTATCACGCTCAGTCTGTATTCCAATTGTTTTCTGAAACCTTGTAGTGGAGCTCAATTTACTGATTATTGTACAGATTATAATATACAAATATTTTTTCTCAAAATATGAATTCATAATTAGTGTCAAACAATTACTTCAATTTTTGCTTTTAATGTCAGCATTCACTAACAGAATGGTGTAGTGGTATTTATGGTTTCCCATTTATAAGAACTCCCATCAGAGAGAACATTTGACATGTTAAGTACGAGGTGTGAGTTGATGTTGGCACACACAGACACACGCTGTCTTCACACTCCTGTCCTCTCTCTGTCAATCATCAGGAACTTTGTGCTGAAGCACAGAGTGTTTCTCTTGAGGAACTGGGAGAAGATGAGGGAGAAACAGGAGCTGCTAAAGAGAGAGGGTGAGAGAGACAGGGACGCCAGCAGCCTATCCATATACACACGCTGGGGAGGAGTCATCCGTGATGACGGTAATATTAAGTCAGGTGAGCAGGCAAGCTTGGTGTCATGAAGCGAAAGTGATATGAATTTGACAAAGTTTTTCAGCCATGGAATGTGCTAGTGAATGTAAATATGTTTTATGAATTCCTTTTTCTAGCTGTACTTGCTGAGAATATAAGTGATCCAGAATGAAGTTAAATTGTAAAAAAAACATGATGTTTAATGCTTCTGCCTTCTTTACCAGACGTATTCCTGACACAGTTCTCAGCGCTGCAGACATCGCGGTCGGTTCGCACACGGAGACTCGCTGCAGCTGAGGAAAACACAGAAGTCACACGCACTGCTCGCCTTGCGCACATCTTCAAGGAGATTTGTGACATGATCACCAGCTACAAGGGTTAGTGTCTTTATTCAGAAATATACAGGATGCATATTAGATATTCTCATGAGTATGACCTCTAGCCTAATCTGAAGTCTGATCAAGCTTCCAAAACACATCTGTCAGTACCTCTATGTTAATATCTAATAATCACTGAATGATAAGGCCCTGTGATTGGGAAATGATGACAGGCATGTTATTCTTTTGTTTTACCTCAGATTCAGCTGGCCAGACACTTGCTGCTCCACTGGTGAACCTCCCATCCAGAAAGAGGTGAGAGTGTTTAAAAGTTCAAACCCGCATTTCGTCTGGTTCATTCATACTGTTTCACTGTTTTCCAGACAGCAATGTTATCTCATCTATCAGTGTACAGCACCCACATAGTGTAACAGTTTTATCTCGCGCCACACATTTCAGCCGTGACAGCCTGTGCTTTGAGTCTAGTCCAGTATTGATAGTAGCCACATTGTGTCAAAACAAAAACAACTCATTATTTTTCTTTGGCTACATGGTGCTAACACTGTCATAGTCGGGTGGTTTCTGCTGGGCGGCCTTTAAAATCTGCACACCTGTGGTTTAACAGTTTTAAACGTTTTCAAACCAGATTTGCAGAGACTAATCCTCCTGTTTTTGTTTACCTTCAGGAACAGCCAGTACTATGAGAAGGTGTCTGACCCTCTGGACCTGAGCACCATAGAGAAGCAAATCCTCACCGGTCACTACAAGACCGTTGAAGCTTTCGACACAGACATGCTCAAAGTGTTCCGCAATGCTGAGGTAGGCAGGTGTCACATCAGTTGCTAAAATTAATGATCCCACTGAGAAAGAGAGTCAGATGTGATTTTGAATTAATTTGAGCCATCATAATATTAGTCAACTAGATTATCATGCACCCTCTTTGTATAATGACTGTATGAAGGCTAAAGCTGCTGCAGCATCCAGGCGTTGTCATTTAATAATGCCAATATCACTAGTGAGACTCTTGAGCTTGATCCTAGATTTTAGAGCCCAATCAATATCAAGAAGCCTCATCAAAACCATCATTTATGCTGTTCTTGCAGCTCTAACACATTCTTCCTCCCACTCACTCAGCTCCCTTCTTTCTTCCTGTCTAACACACAAACACCTCCCAAATGGGATATAACTTCATGACTGCTGATCCTCTGCGCACACGTTGCAGGCTCTTTTGATTTACATCTGTATAGCTTAGCATTTTAAACAAGTGCCACTTGAAACCTCTCAATGGAGCTTACTCTTCCAGTCAGTGAAGTTTGAAGTGGACGTCTAAATTAGATTCTTCCTTTGGTCCCAAGACCCTTTCTTGGTAGACTGACAAAAGCGTGAGGGGAATGTGGTTTATTGTCAAATTGAGAGCTGTTGGGTGTAGCCTTCTCTGTGATTTTTTTTTTTGCAGCTGACTGAATCTCCCTGTGTCAGTGATCTTTGTTCTGCAAGAGATTGTTTGTAAACCCGCAGGCAGATCAGCTCAGAGTCTTGTCGGAGTGACTGAATGATGAGGGTATAATTCTGGGGTCAAATCGGCATTCTTGTGCCTTTATATATGATTCATGTCCTCTCTTTATGTTATTTGTGAGATTGTGTTGTCCTTATGCCATGCATCAGAATATACTGTCAGAATCACTCAGATAATATCCTGTAAATTTATTGTTTTGAGGATAAATAAATAAATAAAAAGCAGCTGCATTTACAACTGTCTTGTTTTCCCACCAGAAATATTACGGCAGGAAGTCATCGGTAGGCAGGGACGTGTGTCGGCTGCGGAAAGCCTACTACAGTGCTCGTCACGAAGCTGCCGTCCAGATTGATGAGATCGTGGGCGAAACCGCCAGCGAGGCCGACAGCTCGGATTCGCTGGAGCGTGATCATGGCCACCACCATCACGGAGGAGGAGGGCCGGGGTCCCATGACAAGGACGACGACGTCATCCGTTGCATTTGTGGAATGTACAAGGACGAAGGCCTGATGATCCAGTGTGAAAAGTGCATGGTAAGAAGCAAACTGCTAAACACAAATAACTAAAAGAGAGGGAAAAATCTTTATTTTTTACGACTGGCTGATAGTTTGCACCTCTTCTGGTGAGCGCTTTCTCTTGAGACGTTATCTAACTAAAGAGTACTTTGTCAAGAAGATTTTTCAAAGGAGAGTGAGCAGTCAGATATTTTTAGCCAGAGAAAACAAAGAAGACTACAAATATTGATTGAAACTACCACAGTTGTGACTCAAGGATATTATTACAAATGTGTTTGTCTTTACCAGTCATACAGACTGAGAACATTACTGTTATTCTTTTAAGAGTGATTCGCTGTCGATATCAACTGGGGAGTAATTATTTCAACTATCTGTTTTTGCTTTTATGTGATACATCAATTGTATTTGTTGCTGTAGGTGTGGCAGCACTTTGACTGCATGCGGCTGGAGACTGAGGTGGAGCACTACCTGTGTGAGCAATGTGACCCTCGGTCTGTAGACAGGGTACGTTTAACTTCTCCAACCAGCTAAAAAGGCTGAAATTCATGTTGTGCAAATCAGTTTTTCTTCTTGGGACAATAAGATTTATGTCAGTTTAGTCCTTTCTGGGCTTAAATGATCACCAACCTTTTCCATCTAATCTCACCTATATGTGTTATTGTTGTTACAGGAAGTTCCAATGATACCCCAACCTAGCTATGCTCAGGCTGGCTCTGTCTACTACATCTGCCTCCTTAGAGATGACCTGCTGCTACATCAAGGTAAAGAAACAATAGAAACCAGCAAACATGAGGTCACAAATGCTTTGAAAGGTCCAGTTTCTGCACTTTATGAGCAATTTGACACTTCCTGAAAATCTTGTTCCTGCTGACGTCAACTGGTTTAACTTCTCATCTTGCTGCAGTGGTGTACAGTTATACTCCAGGATGACCTGACATCACTGTTGATGTGGTTGTGGGTGAAACAGCACAGCTCTGACTATTTCTGCATTTCCTGGTGCACTACAGCCACCTGTAGATCAGCAGAATAGTGTGAAACCATTGTCAGGACATTGTATTGTGTCACCTGTGTGAAGCTCCTTGTATTATTCAAGTTATTTCAAAAGCTTAAAACACTTAAAGATGACATCTTTCTGGGGGAAAGAAACAATAGGTCACTTATTGTATCACGGGATTAGAGTGAATCTAATGCAAAATTAAGTTGCTATGTGATCAGACAGACAGACAGACAGACAGAGTACTTTATTATCCCATTATACTTTATGATCCTCAGGTGACTAAATGTTACTATACTGAATTATTACACTATACCTATGGGGTGACTTTAGTATCAAGCAATCATGTTCGTGTAACATTTCACTCTTATAGACAAGTAACCTGTCACTGTCTGTGTCTTGTGTGCAGGTGACTGTGTGTATCTGATGAGAGACAGCAGGCGCACACCTGAGGGTCAGCCTGTCAGACAGTCTTACCGTCTCCTGTCTCACATCAACCGAGACAAACTCGACATCTTCCGAATTGAGAAGCTCTGGAAGAATGAAAAGTAAGTAAATCAGATGTAGTCTTTTGAGCAGCCAGTGTGATGTACTCTAGATACCTGCCAGTGAGATGTAAATGGACTGGATCATTGTACATTATTATTGTGCTCATCAAGCTGCATGACATTGTTTAATTTGCTGGCCTTTTC
Source organism: Centropyge bicolor (assembly GCA_037975185.1). Lineage (NCBI taxonomy): Eukaryota > Metazoa > Chordata > Actinopteri > Pomacanthidae > Centropyge > Centropyge bicolor. The sequence continues at coordinate 11,301,887 of JBBMOC010000005.1, read as the reverse complement.
TTTTTCCTCTCAAACTCTGAAGGGGTGAGAGGTTTGCCTTTGGCCACCATTACTTCCGTCCTCACGAGACACATCATTCTCCATCACGGCGGTTCTACCAGAATGAGTTGTTCCGCATGCCGCTCTATGAGATCATCCCCCTGGAGGCAGTGGTGGGAACCTGCTGTGTCCTCGATCTCTACACTTACTGCAAAGGTGAGAGGAAACATGTGTGCAGACTCTCTCATGCTGGTTTAGATGGGGTTATTTCCCTGTTAAATTAGGAGGTCTTTCAACAACTACTGCTGAGGTTTCCTTGTTGCTTGAGTGAAGCTCAGTGAACTGTAGAAAATGCAGCTACCAGGTGTGAATGTGTGTAAATACGCAGTAGGACAGTGCTGATAAATTAAGGTAAATAATCCCTTTACGGCTAAACTCAAAACATCAGGCATTAAGAAAACAATACCGAATTTGTTCAAAAATTTTATGACTTAAATTACATCTAATGCAAACTGTGTTCTTTCCTACAGGACGGCCGAAGAATGTAAAAGAGCAGGATGTGTACATCTGTGATTACCGCTTGGACAAGTCAGCTCACCTGTTCTATAAGATCCATCGTAACCGCTACCCGGTCTGCACCAAGCCATATGCCTTCAACCACTTCCCCAAGCGGCTCACGCCCAAAAGGGACTTTTCGGTGAGAGTGTTGGGGGGCTTGACAGGGTGGGGCTGCTGTGTTGGGATCTATTACTGATTTATAAACACTGAAAGATATTTTAAGAGAGGAGGTAATATTACAGCCCAGAGCACATTATGTCTCTTCACTTATTCTTGCTCGCAGTGTTTAGGCAGCCTACAGCACAGTCACAGTTAATGTTGGGTTAACCAGAAACAAATGAGAGAAACAGCACCTGCTCTTTGTTTCTGATCTAAACCACATCTTTGGTGAACCGCATCCACATCTGTCTTGTGATTCTGTCACTGGTGTTCTCACCTTGACAACTTTTAATTTATGTGGCCAATTATGCCTAGTGTTAATTGTAATGCTGCCAGACTTGAAGAAAGATATAAGCTTTCTCTGCAACTTGAACTAAATACTTAGAGCAATTCTCTTATGCTGCAAAGCTTCAGACAAACTAAAAGTCAGTTGTAGTGAGTTTTTTGGTCTTTCTTAGTTTTTAGTCTCATGATTTTGTTAGGTTTAGGTTTTTTTCTTCATGGAGGACCAGATGGATATATTTCACTACAGTAAATTAGTTCAGGTCTGTGTCAGGTAAATCACAGAAGCTGTAATCATGATGACTTTCCAAAACTTCTCTGTGATTCCTAAACTGTTGTTGATTATTATTTTCTATTTGGAAACTTAAACCACGTGGAACTTGAGTCAGCTAAATAAAACCATGAAAAGTATATGCAAACACTATTGGACAAGGGTCTGATTGTAATTTTTTCGCAGCCTCACTACGTTCCTGACAACTACAAGAGGAACGGGGGTCGTTCTGCCTGGAAGAGCGAGCGTCCCAAAGGAGTTGGAGGCTGCGAGGACGATGGCTCTTCATGTGACAGGGGTGATGACTTCCCGCCTGAGGCTGAAGACGGGAGAGGAGTGGAGGACGACATGGACATGGCTCCAGAGGATCCTGAACTTCTTTCAGCCAAGCCCAGAAGGGTGGAACGGGATGGGGAGGGAGATGAGGATGAAGATGAGGAGGATGACGAAGAGGAAGGGCAGGACACTGAGGAGCGCAAAGAGATGGAGGAGAGTTCTACAGAGAGGATAGGAGAGCTGATTGAACTCCCTTCGTCCTCAGCCTCCTCGCCACTGCACCACCCAGTGTTGGGCAGGAGGGAGGCCCAGAGAGAACGGCTCAACAAAATTCTGCTGGATCTGCTGCACAGAACTCCCAGCAAGAATGGTGAGGGACCGGGAACAAAGCAGGGGGGTAGGTCAACAAATAAATTAGGGTTAAAATTGCAGATCACTTGCTGTGTCACACCATTTAAACATGTTGGATAGCACATTTTTATGCTATTGCCGAATGAAGTTCAAACAGTCCGTTGGAGGCATGATGGATGATCAGGCAGCGAAATCTGCTGCTCAGATTTTCATATTTGAACTTTTTTTGTTACCATTCATTAACAGATGGAACCTGTTTTCAGATCAGCCGCTTTTCCATGTGTCGTCCTCCCATGCAGTGTTTCTGTCTGTTTTCTCATTACTTCAATCTGATGACTAATATTACCAAGAAGCATCTAAATCTAGACCAACTTTTAGCACTAACATTCACTGGCTAATCTCAGTGTTTAAAGGATAAGTCTAGTGGTATGCTTTATTCAACAATTGTTGCTAGTGTGGCCAAAGCCAAATAGCTAAAAACTCATTAATGACCCGCATTGGTACACTTGGTGACATATGTCCATTATGTCTATTACATATATATTCAGGTTAATGTAAGGAGAATCGGGCCCAGACCTTGTCCTGAGTTACCATTTCGCACATGTAGCACACAACAAGAGGCTGTCTGTGTCAGATATGTTCTCTTGGTTTAGGTGAGGGTTGATGCCCTGGTAGGGTGTGCTTCGGTGCCTCTCTAAATAGCAGACATTTTAGTTGCCGTCTTCATGTTAGTGACCCTTCTTCTACACCCTTAGATGTTTGTATTCTTCCGCTCTTGGAGCAGTCACATGATAGAAACATCAACACGCCCACTCGCTGACTGTCAGTTCTTCAGACAATGCCCTTTGTTCACTTTGTACTAGGGAGCTGGTAGGTTATGGTCTGTTTACTGTCTTGTTAAACTGATTTGGACATTTGTGTTCTTACATATAGCTCCACTAGGTAATGTCGAGACAAGTTCAGAGTTGCAGGACATGTGTGAAAGGGACTAGTAACATCCCTTGAAAAGGCGCCACCATGCTCTGTCTTCAAGCATTAAGCAGCTGCAGGAAGTGCTGAGGAAGCATTTGCTGACAAAGCATGACAGAGAAACAAAGCCAGTTTGATTTTTTTTATTTGTGGATTGCTATAAAGAACAAGAATGAAGGAGTATACCAAGACTTGGAACAATATGAACTCTGTCTGCCCAAAATGACACCTGAACACACCTGTCAATATTCTGATTGTTGGTTTACAGAGATACAAACATTCTGGACACATCCTCCCAGCCTCACTGTTATAAAGGAAACTGCCAACTCTGTCAGACTTTTTGAAAACTTTTAAGCGTAATACATCAGTAACACAAGACACATTTGCCTACCTTTGCCTTTACAGTTTCTTTGATAATACCCTGTGTGTCAGCTGTTCCTGTCTAAGCTCCTAATCTCTCCTCTCTCCTTGTGTTCTTCCAACAGCCATAGATGTCACTTATCTCCTGGAGGAGGGCGCAGGGCGGCGGCTACGGCGACGGACGCTCGGATTTGGCGACTTCGTGGGCAGAAAATAAGGTCGCTATGTGCCTGTCAAGCACACTGCCTTTCACTTTTGTGAGCAAGGGGCAGAAAATGGAGAGACAGCAAGAAGGGAAATGAGCATTGTTGGTTGTCCGACCATTAAGGACCACAATGCATCCCTGGGGGCCTCTTCAACTTTACCTCTTCCAAGACTGTCATCTCAACTCTGAGAGGGTGGAGGGGGTTTGGAAGCGCTGACTCCATGGCAATTTCAGCTTTTCAAGGGTTCTCAAGGAGCACGAAGAGAGAGCTGACCCAGACTTCTTGCTTATTTAAGTAGTATGATGCAAAACCTGTTTTTGTTTTGTTTTTTTTAAAGATGAACATAGGAGAAATACCCCATGCACTTAAATGCATTGAATATTACAGACATGGGTAGATGAATTCCACTAGCAAGCATCAGAAATGAAACAAGTGGTACTGAATAGGGATGGAGAGAGGGAGGGATGGTTGGTCGTTTCAGTCAACAAGGATGCGAATCCTGGAGAATTGTTCCCCCTAGTGGGACGTAGCTGTAATGACAAAATATATCAGATGAGAGAAGAGCTGCGTCGAGACCATGGGGGAACATGGCATAGGAGAAATGTAAGTTGAGCAGTGTGCTCAGATGCTGCTCATTAGAAAGAGAGAACGAGGGCGGTGAACTGCACTTTTGGTACCATGGATATTGTGAAGCTCTGTGTAATGTATCTATAATGAAAACACACTAACACTCTCACAGTATTGGATGATGCAGTCTGAAAAAAAGCAAGTTAAAAAGTCTATTATCTTTTTTCCTGTTATACTGTAGTAACTCATTTAGGAACAGAAGAGGCTTGGGGTGTGTTTGTTTTTTCGAGTAAAGGGAGGGGAGGGAGGATCGAGTGTGCGCTTTTGTCAGTCAAAGTGTCTTGTTGAGGTTTTAATTTTTAATTTTCTCGAGAGGCAGTCAGCTTCGCCCCTCTTTTTTGAAGTAACATGATTCACCAGCTTAACAAAATCAGGCGTGCGAGAGGGACACCGGCTTAACGCCTTACACAGCCGTGCTCTCCGACTGCCTTGTGTGTGAGTGTGTGCGTGCGTACACACTTTATTGTGTGTCTGTACTCTGCCAGATTTCTTGAAGATATACCTTTTAAAAAAAATGAAAAAAAAAATTAAGGGCTCGATGGCAATTAACAGTTTTAAGAAAACTATGGAAAACAATACGTAACATGAAATGTATCGTGATGGTCATATTTTCTTATATTCTGTGAGACGGGTGGGGCGGTGTATACTGTATATTGGGAGGGGAAGGGACTTAAGATCTTTCTTTGTCTTTAGACCATGTTCCTGGATGCCATGGAGAATGTTTTAAAAAGAAATTGTGATATTTGATGAGATTTCTTCTTTTTTTCCCCAAATGCCTCTGCTAAAAAGGGACAGCCTGCAATGTCCCAGTGCGGTAAAACTGACAGAAAAGAGACGAGAAATGAGACACTGATGGAGGGAGAGAGAGGGATTGGGAAGCTGTACAGTGCCAAGTTATGTAAATATACACACTTTACATTGAGGAGTGTCTCCAAAAGCAATATCTTGAAAAATTGATTTTGTTTATTATTGTACTGTACAGGACTCAGCCCTAAATGTATTATGATTATAATAATAATGATAATATTATAATTTCTTCCGTTTGTATTACTATAATGAAGACACTTAAGCTCGGAGGAAAATGATTTTTTTAAATGTCCATAAAATCTCACCTAAACTGTCCTGATGACGTAAAAACTTAAGCTGAGTTTTCGTTGCCTATAAATGAAATTCATCTATGTACTGCATGAGCGAGAAGAATGTCAAAACGGACACAGAAGGCATTGGGACATGACAGTGACTCAGCAGCGACACCTTTGTCACTGAATATTGTTAATAATATTACTTTGAAGGAGAAATGTACTCCTTGTTTTTTGCTGCAAAGTGTTGAACACTAAAAAAACAAACCAACATAAAAATGTTATGATATTTTTAAACAGTGACAGAAGCAAAAGTAAAGCTGTCAGCCCAATATCATGTTATTATTTTTTGTTTTTCTTTCAAATAGGAAATGGTTCCGTTTTGTGATAGCAGTCATTGTATGATGCTTGTACTTGTATTTGTGTGTTTTGTGTGATTCGTTTAGTTATTTTTAGACAATCACAAAATAAGATGCAAGCATTGTAAATGGCAGACTGGCGGACATTTTGTGATGTGTACAGTTTGTCAAAAAACTTCTTCCACTCGTTAAAAGTTTGTAATTATGATTCTTAAGTCATGAAAAATGCTGTTGGTTTTTACTTTTTTGTTTTATATTTGTTTTTTTGTTTGTTTGTTTTTTTAATAAAAAGCACTACATTATTGTGAAAACACTTTATGTTGTTACAGTTTGCTTCCTTAAAGTTTAAGCGGTTATGACATGTATATATCTTATATATATCTTTATACCCATAGATGTTAAAAACTGGAAATTTCAGTGAGCTCTGCAGAGTCCAACATACATTACATATTGCTATGTACTTTTTACATCCACTACTATTGCTGGAAAAATGAAATGAAGAAATGTGGGCAGCATTTCAGAGAGGCTCTTGTGTCAGCTATGAAGCCTCTAGTGTAACACACCCAAAATGAACTTCTCTGCATTTTATATGTTGCAGCACAAATGTCTTTTGAGACACTTAAAATTTTTTTGATCATGAATGGATAATTCATCGATATAGAGCCTCTGTATCCATGCAAGGCTGATGGCGAAGCAGAGTAAAATTATATTATTCTGTTTTCATGTTGCATACTGCTGAACCTCATCTCCACAATGATAAAGTAGTAAATCTCTACCTCAATAATCACCAGCTCTCATGACTGCTCCTGGTCCAGTTTGAAGATGAGAAATATCAATTTCCTTGTTGTAGAGCCACTTCACATGGTACCAACGATAGACATACTTGATTGATCATATTCTCGTTCACACCACAGTCAACAATCCACATTAATGTAAAATACTGATCCTCACAGTCCAGTAGTCTGAAGGATTTTACTTGAAAACTCTCGCGATATTTCGGCATTGCGCGACTGATAAACTAAATGACAGTTTATCATGAATGCTAATGCTACCAGCACTCTTAGCCACCTAAATGCCACATAAACTATTAAATAATTTCCAACAAATCTCAACTATAATATTCAAATTCAAAGAAAAGCCTTGACAGTAGTCTCGCGAGATACTCGGTTGGCACGAGAGTTGGTTACCGTAGTAACGCTAATGACGCCAGGGGTTCATTTAGTTTGCCAACAGTTCAGGGTTGTTAACACATGTTTGTGATATAAGTATATTACAGAGACAACAATGTCTAGAAAGAGACAAAAAGAGAAAACAGATAAGGCGACTGCTGAGGATGAGGCCTCGAAAAATACAGGTTGGAAATCAACCGGAAATTAAAGGTGGTTAGCTAGCAGCCCGTGTTAACTTTAAGCTAACTCTCGTTGATGAGATAATTTCTATGATTATAGTGGCTGTAAATATTAAATCTAGCCAAGTAGTGGGATCTCTTTTTGACAGGTTTAAATACATAGCTTTTGGAATATCAGTAGTTAGCTAATACCACACTACAGAAATACAAGTCCAGCTTTCGTAATTTACTTTAAAGTATAAAAACAGCAAATACGTAGTCACACAGTATTAAGTGCAATACTTTGTAAATGAACTTGGTTTCCAACTCTGGAAATACGTGGTAGTTTTAGTAGTACTTTCTCAAATCAGTCACAGGACTGGACTATACTGTAACCCACCATGTGCTTAGCAGATGGCAATGAAACAGGAAAACATTGCATTGTAGCATTTAAAGAATCTCAACAGATGTCAGGGATGAAATACCTCTCATGCACTAGCTATTCTATAACAAGTATGATTTGGTAACTCACTTTCCCTTTTTCAGTTTAACGGCCTAATTGGTTACTATAAAGGAGAAATGCTCAGTGGGTATAAACGCTGGTCTATCTGTTGTTTTTAGGACAGACTCTGAATGAAAAATTGCCTGCTCAGACCTTTGGTAAGTAACATTATCTGATTGTCTTTGGTTACATAGGAGAGCTGTATGGTCAGTGCTTTAAACCCACTATCCCACAGATGAATATCAGTGCACAGGCAATGTGCAGATTGACTTCCCTGGGCTTTGTGCTCTTCTGGACATGAAGGATGTCCCAGCTGTCAGCATTAAGCAACCAGCCTCCTCCATCACTGAAACTGAAGGAGGGGACACAGGTAAACAAGAGCTGAAGAGCTTTGCATTGACGAAGGGCAGGCAGACACATACTAATATCTTGTTGTATCCTGTGTAAGATACTTTACACTTATTTTCCAGTGCTAATTTTTCAATGGCAAGACTTGTTTGTTCATCTGATCTGTTTTCTGATTTTCTGAATCTAAAGACACTCGAATTAGTAATTTAAAGGTGAAACTTGGAAGACTTAGGAACAATTAGTACACTGGAAATATACTGGATGTATACACTATACAGTATAGATAATTTTATTGGAAGTCTGAATATATTGTAGTTGTCTTTTTTTTAAATCTTAGCTTCAGTTCACATAAATTATCATAATTGTACCTTCAGAGGACGGCAAGTCACAGGAAGTAAAGGCTGCACCTTTCTGGTCCAAGCCATGCCTCCAAGTGGAGCTGGAGAATGAAGACCCCTTCAGTGCCAAGAACCTGAAGGTTTCTGGTGAGAACTAAAAACAAAAGAGAAATATACAGCCATATTTGTCTCTGGTTTGACATTTTTCTCTTTTAAATTGTCAATTGACGTCCTGAGTGTTCTGCAAACAAAAATGCCCCCCTGTAGTTAGTACCACTCATTATTTCTGCTGGAAGAGAAAACATCATACAATCTGTTTTAAATATACACAGGATGGAAGGTAGATGAGCAGATTGCCAGAGTGCTGCAGAAAATGATTCTCTCCTTGAACAAGCTACAGAGCCTTCGGTGAGTAATGAGCTGACAGGAAGAGGTGCACTCTTGTTACAGGGAACAGGGTTACAGCTGTCACTGTTTTGTTCTTGTTTGTTTGTGTAATCTTGTCCATTGTGTTGCAGGTTTTGGCAGGCGGGACTGATGGATCGAATGGTAATCTCCTTCATGAACACAATATCACTGTGCTCCAACCTCAAGTGAGTGGATTCTACTGTCATTCACCCTGTGAATCTCTCTTTTGTAGCCTCCTGCATCACACTGGGTTTAATTCAATCTGGGTTGAAGGATGGGAAACTAAATTTGAGTTCAAGTTGTTGTAGCATTGTACAGAAAACTACACAAGAGTATGTTGAACATCATCAGTCAAACACAGAGGGTTCCTGACCCTTCCCCTCCTCTTTGTTTTCTGCTAGTGCTGTGACACTGGAGGGCAACCCCCTTTCAGAACAGAGCTACCACCTTCTTCTCTCTGAAGACAGCCCGTGAGTCACCAAGCACTAACATACCTCACACATTAGTACAAAACTTGTTCAAATAAACCTTGACTTGCATTCACACACTCAACACACACAAATATGAATACAAACATGCCTGATTCATGCTCGTGGCGTTTCTTTGGTCCAGACTCACTCACTTGTCCCTGAGAAATAACCGAATAGGAGATGAGGGAGCTCGTCTAATTGGGTCAGCTCTCTCAACAACCAGGTCTGCCAACAAGAACCTCCTGTCACTCAATCTGGCATTCAATTCTATTGGTGATGCTGGTGCTGCACATATTGCGCAGGTATAACCCAGAACTGACGTCATATTCAATCTATATATTTCCCTCATGACCGCGAAGGAGTTCATTGTATTTTGTATTTTTGTCTCTCAGGGCCTGCGGTTAAATCGTGCTTTGCTCTGTCTCTCGCTGTCCAACAATCAGATTGGAGACTCAGGAGCTGCTCATCTGGCTGCGGTATCCATTTATATTAAAGACTTTAACCTGGAAGATAATGCATTTAAATCAGAGGTTACGTTGTTTTAAATTATAGTCTGCTTATTGCATTATATTATGTAATTTAATAAGTCTGCGCTCCTTAACCACTTCCATTTTCAGATACTTGGCGAGTTTGCTCTAACTCATGATGAAGTTGTGGAGAGGAGAAAACTGCTTCTGGAAAGAACGCAGTTTGTGAGTGAAGCTGTGTCTAATATTAATACCCACCATATGTATTCAAATCCTCGGCACCAAAGTGTCTTGTTCATTGTAATAAACACATTTGAACTCACTCTCTTCTGTGTTTACAGTCATCTTCGAGAATCCATTCTGACCAATCACCTACTGGCCAACTTCCCTCAGTACCCAGCAGCAATTCACTTAGTGTCAGTAAAGGGGAGAACAAAGGGAAAAAAAAGGTAAATGTGTGAAATGGGCAGTAAAAAGTGTAACTATGGTGTAGCTCTAATGGCATCTGTGGTTCGTAAATCTTGTGATAAGTAATCTTGAGATCTCTTAAGTCACAGGAAGCATTGAAAAAAGACGAGAAACCAGCCGCCAACAAAGAGAACCCGAAGTCTAACAGAAAATGTAATTACTTCTGTCACAGATAAACATGTGTTCTATTATCCTGTGACACAAGTGGTGTTGGTCTTTTCATTGGTGTCTTTTAAATCTCTCCTAGCTTCTGATATAAAAGTGCCTCAAAGTAAAGGTGGCAAGCTGGGGCGCAAAGAGAAACAACAATCTGCACAGGAGGTACCACAGACTTGCTTTCTGAATCTTGTTACCAAGTACCATATTTACATAAACATGCAGAATACAGAATATTGCTTTTAATAATTTCTTTTATCGTCTTTTTTTCTGCAGGATCAATTAAGTGCAGCACTGAATGAGGTTTGTTTGATAGATTTTATTTGTTCTCAGTTATGCATGATTTGAACATATGCTGTCATGCACTTGTTTACTTCTGTCTCTTTTCACCAGAAAGTGGACACAGTGGAGATAGTGAACCCCCTGCTGGACCAGTCTGTGCAATACAGGGACGGTGAGCTTATTCTGCCTGGAAACTCGACTCTCACCTCCCTCAACCTGTCAGGTCAGTAACAGTGGTGTGTTCATCTTAGTTTGACAGAAAAATCAAATCTGGAAACATTTCACCTCAAGGTGTCTCCAGCACAGCAGCTACAGTTAAGTTTGATGGCAGGAATATTTTCACCTGTCAGAAATGTTCAGCTGTGTTGTGAGTTTTCTTTTCGAGACTCTTTAGCACAGATGTTCTTTTTAGGTCACAGTATATTACATTTTTTACTTTACATTTAGAGAAGTGCCGCATATAATGTATTTACCCTTTTTCTTGTCATTTGTTTAAAAAAAGATACATAAATAGTTAAAAAAAAATAGAAGGTTTATTATTTACAGGTCTTGTTAGATTAATGAAGTCACTTTGTTTTAATTTGTTTTGTACAAGCTGGTTGCTAATTAGCAGCTCCTACCTCCAGGTGCTGCACAAAATAAATAATAAAACCTTGTAAAGAAGACTTAATTAAAATGGTGTGTATGTTGTGTGTGTTTGTAGGAAATAGGATTACAGAGAAGTTGCTGCCTCTGTTCCTGAGGTCACTGGAGATGCAGGGTGAGGGAGGAGGCCTGCTGCGTCTCTGTCTGCAGGTGTGCTTCACTCACAGTGGACTCGAGCCAACTCTGTGTGTGTGTGTGTGTGTGTGTGTGTGTGTGTGTGTGTGTGTGTGTGTGTGTGTGTGTGTGTGTGTGTGCGTATGCATAGACATCAATGCACTTTTGTTCAACCTAAATTGCATATAGATTAGGAGATGACTGTCTTTATACCGTACTTTAAATTGGTTTAACATTTTGAATATCATTTTTACTGTAATATAAATTGATTTATCTCTAGTACCCCAATTCATTGTATAGTACTCTGTTTTATTGGTACTTCTGCTGAAGAAAAATATATTAGCTTGTTTAATAACTTTCAGTTATATTAATCAAGATATTAGTGAAGGCTCCCTCTGAGTATGCATATGCATCAACAGTTGGAGAGGAACATTAAGACGATTTATATGACGATTTCTTATCTCTCTTTCAGAGAAACCACTTCCCAGCAGAGTCTGAGATTTATGTGAAGATAAAAGAACTGATGACACTCACAGATCCACTTGAAAAAAACATGTCTGAACAGACAGAAGAGGAGGGGCAGGGGGCATAGTGCTGAGAGAACTGACAATATGACATCAACATCTACATAATAGACTGTGTAATTTCAATTTGGTATATACCAATAAAATGCACACATATATTTTGTCCTCTGTTGTGGTTTTGTAACACATGACATGAGTGAATGGAAGTATTAACAGTAACAGTCTTGTGATACGTAAAAAGATGATGCCTGAACAAAAGGACAGTGCGGCACATTAAAATCCAGATGCCTTGCACAAGACAGCTAATCAGGATCCTGTTTACAGACCCATTTTACTGCTTTGTTTTGCTCACGGTCAGAATTTACACCAAGGACAAAGACCGAGAACAAATACCAAGGACATAATATAGATGAACCATTGCTATCATACTTCACAGTTGTCAGCCAGGGGGACAGGTAGGGGTTGCTGATTTATCTACCACAAACTTCCCAAGTTTTAAGAATTTGGTGGCGCATGTGTCAAAGTTACAGTCTTTTACTTATGAAATTACCTCTTTGTGTTTCCACAGGGTTTCCTTGCTGAGCTGCTGTGAAGAAATTGTAGTACAAAGAGGAAATTTCACACTAAAACGACCATGACTTTGGAGGACTCCCACTTCATTTGTCTATTTCAGGCTACTGAAGCCTAACATTAGCTTCACCTGAACTGTAGAACTACATTTTGTTCCCTATCTCTTACAGTGGAGTTGGACTAAAAGGGATGACTTCATGACCAGTACGGACAGGAGCAAGAATTAAATTGAACCACATCTCTTGACTTGAGACTTGAATCATAACATTAAGTGGTTATTGTCTGTTACATAATGGATGCTGAGGACAAATATTTGCATCTGATAAGGCCCTGATTCCACTAGGGGCCCTCAAAGGAAATGAAAATATGAGCTATTATAGGGTCCACTGTTCACTGTATATAAACCTACACTCTTAAAGAGCATTTGATGTAATAGTTGGAAGAGCAATAATATCTGTTCTTCTTCTCCTTCTCCTTTTAATAATAATAATAATAGTAGTACTGCTTCTACTACCACTACTAATACTACTACTAATAATAAGAAGAACAAGAAGTACGGAAGCGTATTGCATTCACTTGAGTAAAAAATAAAAAAATCTGTTTTTCTAAGCGAGTCAATGCAATACGCTTCTGTAAAGAAGAACGACAACAATTATTATTATTATTATTATTATTATTATTATTAGTAGTAGTAGTAGTAGTAGTAGTAGTAGTATCTTTGGGATTGCCATAATAAAAATAATAGTGTATTTATTTTCTTTTTGAAAAAGCATTGTAATTTTTATTTTTTTTGTCAAGATTGTTTTTTTGTTTTGTTTGTTTTTTTGGCAAAATGGATATTTGCAGATTAAATATCTAAAAGTTTGCTTAGAGCGGGGTGAAGTTTGACCTCACCATCATGGCCGCCACGTCCTGTGAGGTTCGTCACTTCCGGCTCGTGCTCAAAGGAACGAGCGATATCAGCCCGTCGCTTCCGGTGATGCCTCCTTTTCGGCAGCGGCTATTTCCTCGCCAACATGCCAGTGAGTATCCCCAGGCCGTCTGAAAATGACATTCTGACCATTTAATCCGCAGTTGAAGAGCTCACACACGGCTCAATGTTTACGTAAGAAGTTAGCGATTCGACTGGTGCCAGTTTTAGCCGCTTTCGATGAGTTTTGGTCCCAGTTTTACGGAAATAATTGTGCACGTTTGAGCGCATTGCGAGCGCATTGTGACACAAGATGGCTGCGCGCACACCGCAAACATGGAGCCAGTTCAGAGGAGGGTCTGATAACTACGAAAACCAAACACTATCAGCCACAGTTTTCGCTTGATTTATGTTGGTAGATTTGTTATTTACTTACTTTGCTAAAATATTTGAAGAGTCGCCCACGATTGCCGAAAACGCGAAGCCTGTGTTATCTAATGTAAGAAATGTAGGCCAGCCGAGAAGCCTTCACTTCCAGGCGTAGCTTTCATTAAGCAGAACAAAACAATGCTAACACAACAATTAACCGTGTAATATTTAAGATAATCTATACATTTAAATGACCTAAATCCAGCGTTTTATATTTTCATTAAGATAGTCCACGGCTTATCACTAATCGCACTTTCAACTGATCGATCACAGATAGTTTTTTTCTGATCAGCTTCTCAAACATTTTGTTTTCCCTCTTATTTAAATGCAGCTCGCAAAAGACTTGTTGCACCCATCCCCTGAGGAGGAGAAGAGGAGGCACAAGAAGAAGCGTCTTGTTCAGAGTCCCAACTCTTACTTTATGGATGTGAAATGTCCAGGTACAATGTTTTTACATGAAGGTTTACTCCATAGACAGTTCAGTATTATAGTGATAATATTGGATTTTGATGCCACTGTTCTAACTGGTGTCTGGTCTCTCTTTCAGGATGCTACAAGATCACGACAGTGTTCAGCCACGCTCAGACAGTCGTGCTGTGCGTTGGCTGTTCAACAGTCCTGTGTCAGCCCACTGGAGGCAAAGCACGTCTCACAGAGGGTCAGTATTAATCTACAGCATACACATTACTAGTTTAACTGCTGCTTCCTTTCTGCTATAGTTAAGTTCATATTCCTGCCACTGAGCAGTTGCTTAAACATGTTTTGTAGGAAGCCAAAATGTATGCTCACCAACTTATGCTATACTCATATATTGGTACAAGCTTTTGGTAAGGTTCTATCAATTGGAACAGAACCTAAAACATCAGACCTCAAGAGCTGTGCTGTACTATTTTGGCTTTCACAGATCAGTGCACAGATTCAGATCAGACTAAATTGTGTGCACTAGACTAACCAATAAATCACTGATGTTAGAGGAGCATCAGGTTATTGCACTTTGTCTTTATCACTGAGGGCTTATAAAAAGTCGTAAAAAAACTGAATTCAGTTTGGTAGTATGAGCTCAATTATTTTTTTCTGGTTCTGCATAGGACTAAGATTAATGTTTGATGAATGTTAGTGTTGTTTCATTGAACTGGTTGCTGTGAGAAAACTCTGATTAGCCAGTGTGAGGCATTGCATTAAATATCAGCCAGTACATGACCCAAATACAGTGTTTTAACAGTAGGAGTAAACAAAGATGAAAGTGCAGCACATTAACATCTAGATGCTACTACTTGCTTAATCAGGATCCTGTTTAGAGCCATTTTTTGCACCATGGACAAAGATTAAGAATAGAGAATATATTTATCACATTGTCAATGTATTTATCTAACATGGCTTAAGTAAACTTGGTTAGTGATATTTAGTTGGTGCTTCAGATCTTGAAAAAAGTGGAAACAAGTTGATGTGTGACACATGTTGTAGTTGTTAGCCGCACTGCTAAGTGACTGGACTTCCTCTATCGTGGTCTTCCAATCTCATTCCAGTGCCAGATCGACCTCAGTTTGCAGAAGGGTTGAGCTAGACCACTGGCTCCCCCCTTTCGAAGGCTGAGAACAAATGTCCTCTCTGTAGCTTCTGTATAGTACAACTCATACTGTTGGTGGCAGCGTTAGCATTATGTAGCTTGTTTTATCGCCATAATTTAGTCAGATTTTCAGTCAAAGCTGGTTCCACTTTACAGCCTGATGTTGTGTCAGTGTCTATACTTCTCTTGCACAGTAACTGTAAAGTTAGTGGGAAGATGTGTTGACCTAATCAGTCACATGATGGAAAACGATGACTCGTGTATCAGCGCTGTGTAGGACAATAGCTGTGTGCACAGCCTGCAGTATTTCTCTACTGTAAGGCTTCTGTTTTGTCAGCATCAGTCTGACTGTCATTGTCTCCTCTGGCAGGGTGCTCATTCAGGAGGAAGCAGCACTAGCTGTTCTCCCCGGAGCTGAAGGGGAGAGGAGGGGATGGACTGGTTGATATCAGCGTCTTCTGCCTCCGAGATTACGGCAGGACCAGCGGTCTGATCTGAGACCTGAAGACAGACTGGGCAGCAGATGGATTTCCACTGCTCATGTCCACAGATCGGTTGTTGCTGTAACTCCACCCTCCAACCCTATCTCTCTTAATAAAATATTGTTTTGGCTAAAGGAATGGTTTGTGTGTGCTTATTTTCCCATTTGAACAAATAACACAAAGGCAGCAGTCATATCATTTTTATTAGAAAGTACTGCAGGTTATCTTCAGTAAGATTACATCTTTATATTACAATACCAAACTGTATCTAAAGGTATTCAAATTTGATTACATATTCAGAAAAGTGCCATGTTTACAGGTAAAGCTACTCATTGACTTGGGAGTGGTGACAGTTCTCAAACTGTCCAGGTTTATTTTATGGTGGACTTCATGTATTAGAGCTGTGACTAACAATTATTTTCATCAATTATTTTCTGTTAGTCTATAAAGTATCAGAAAACTGAAGAATGGCCATCTCTGTGCTATCTCTATCTGCAGTGCAAAACACCAAAAAAATAGAAATCAGTTCACTATTAAGACCAAGAAAAACAATTAAAACTAATGGTCAAAATAAATACCCATTTCTCATCGACTAATGCTAGTATTGATAAATATTTGGTCTGATGGCAGATTGTCACTCCAGGAGAGACGCAAAAAGCAAAGTGAATTAAGACTACTTCCTACATTTTGGTTTAATGGTATTTCTGCCACAGAAAAAGGTTCTACCTATCTTTAAAACAATTTTAAATACTTCCATACAGCCAGACCTATCTGTCCAGCTCTGTAAGAAAAAAGTCCCACCATGATCATTTTAGCTGTATTATAGGCTGATAACCCCTCTGCTAGCACCTGAGAAGCTTTGACTCCTCCGTCACCTTCCTCAGCCTCTCTCTACCTCTCCACACTCGCGCCAGCACTCTCCGTCTTCACCTCCCTCTCCCTGAGCAGGTGGCGGATGGAGGAGTTCTGCGTGGACAGAGTGCTGGACAGGAGCGGCATCAGGCTCCTGAAGCCCTCCCTCAGCTCCTCCACGTGCTTCTCCAGGCTGTGGATGTGCGTGTCCAGCTCTCCTCTGCAGCCCTGCACCTCCGACAGCACGTCATACATCAGGTTCTGCATCTGGTCAGGGGTTCATGTCCATGGTGTAGGTACATGTAGATAAGAGAAATAAAAAGGCATCAGGGCATATTAGATGCTACTTTGTTGGGGTTTTGACTGGATATGATACTGAAATGATGCGTTCACTTGCCTCTCTCACCTTGCAGAGGTCCACGAGGGTGTTCCCTTGGTCTGCCAGTATCCTCTTCTCCATCTTCACTCGCCGCAGCCTGGGGACAAACTTAATTAGTTTTAGGTGCAACAGGAAGTTAGTATGACATTACCACATTTACAATATAAGAGAAGTTATGAGGAGAGAAATTTAAAGGGTCACCTGCATTATCAATAAACAACCCATGAACACAACACGCAGTAAACAGTTTATATAGAGACTTGTGTTCTCAATAAAAAGTGTTCACAGTGAGGTTTGTGGATTATGCAGTTAATAGGATATTTCTGGAGGAGGATGAATGTTTTATTGCTTCCTTCAGAAGTTCCATAGCCTCACTTTAATTTTCAGAGGCAAATATATCTAAAGCTCAGGACATAACACCATCTGCATGGCAACAAACTGCAGCACTGCATGAGTAAGTAAACTTTGTGATTTCGATAGAGAGATAAACATACTTTATTGATCCTGTGAGGGAAATTGTTATTTTACAGCAGCACGATCAACAAGGTGGAGTGAACGGACTCCTTAGAGAAGCTGGTTATTAAATTTCACAAAATTTATACTGCTAATTTTGTCTTTGCTTCAGATTATTGCCCAGCTTTGAAAATACATGATTTTAAATATGAAGATTTAGTCATTTCCTGGACAGGTCACTCAAAACCACGAATCAATCAAATTTCACTAATGAAGAAAAAAGATAGGGAGGAATTGGGTTGTGTTCCTGTTAATTGTTTGAAATTTTTATTTACTCATACCACTGCTGCATAAGGTCAGCACCAGTGACACCAGGATGTAAAACTAATGCCATTTGATGTGAAAATAAAAGTGCTAATGACAGACATTGATTAACAAACAGATTGAATATATAGTGTATAATAAATAATATATATATATAATAAAGTAAAGTGAAAAGCTGGTCTTGTCCTGTGACTTGTGCAGAAGCAGCTTTCTATGAGAGTTATGTGTCTTACTGGTGGATGGCCAGCAGCAGCTTCCTCTGGTGCATGCGGACTCTGGTGTCGTCTCTTTCCCTTGACAGCTTAGTGTGTTTGTAGATAAGCCAAGTCTCTCTCAGCACATTTGCTGCGGCAATTTTTATCTGTTGAAAGGATGAAGAAAATCACTCAGGAGAGTTATTTTATTTTTATGCACATAACCTGCGCTCTTATTTAGTGCTGAGTAACACCAACATAATGTCTTTAACTCAGCGTGCCGCATTATTTTGTTTCATATTCAACTTTCAAACCTGGTTTTTCCTCAGACAAGTGAAAAAAAGGCTCATGGGGCGAGATCATTAACATAACATTAACATAATAATGCAAATGTTTTTCAATTAGTAATCAGTATCTTCCCATGCAGATCACTGCAGTATGAAGAAAAGAAGACATTAAACTGGATCATTCTGTAAACAATTTATAATGAAACATAAACTTATTTCACCCCACTTGCAGCTTTTCACCTGTTCTGTGGATATTCTCATATCAGTGCTCAATAAAAGGCAAATAAAGACATTTTTAAGCTGCACATAAAGATCTATTAAAATGTCTTGATATATGGTGTCTGATGTGTGACACAATCAAACTGCATACTGTAAGCTGTTATGTACAAAATACACTGAAAACAACATGAAGACATGACAAGACAGTTTGTGCAGAATTCTTATTTTTCGGTCAATTTAATTAACATGAATATCTAAAATAAAGCCACAATGAGGGAGACATTGCTATTCACCCTCTTGGAGATGTGGGAGTCCATCATGAAGTTGTGAACGTGTTTCTCCGCTCTGGTCAACTCCAGCTTCCTGGCGACCACGGCCACCACCAGGACGGTGCAGCCTGCTCCCTGTGAGAGTCACAAATAGACATTTTCACAGTCAGGATCTAAACTGATGCGACCACAGGGGAAACTACCGACCCTCTGTCTCACCATTATCCCAGTGAGGAGGCAGATGCTGCGGCCGCAGTAGGTGTGAGGCACCACGTCTCCGTAACCGATGGACAAGAAGGTGACGGAGACCATCCACAAGGCCTCCATGTAGTTGCTACTCAGGTCCCTGTAGTTATGGTGTCTGGAGGAAAAAAAGGAAAGGACTCGTATTTTCTCAGCAGATAGGACAGTGTAATATTGATGTCTTGTCATTTTGGTTCATAATATTTTCATGTAGCTCATATTTAGTCTTTTTCTCATCTTAAATGCTGCTTTACTGATCTTGGTTCTGTAGCTGAATAGTGAATTTCTGCTCTACTTTCACATTACTGATGATTTTTTTCCCTTACCCACTCAGAGACACACATTGCACTCTGCATAACAAAAGACCAATTTTCATCCAAAAAAAACTCACATTACCAACATCAAGCCAAGTGATATTTGATCTTGCCGGAGTCGAACAGCGAGTACAAATACAATACAGCAGACCGGAAATTGGATTTGTTGCTGCAGTAGAAACATTAAAGCAAAACTGTTTATCTACCAATATGTGGATTATAATTAAATATTAAATACAAAGGCCTCGAGCACACTTTGATAGCTTCAGCTGCAGACCAATATACCATCACATACCTCTCACAAACATGCAAGCCCCACGCTGCCACAATCCACAGAGAGACGCTGAAAATCATCAGCACGGTGCCTGGGTAGGTGGTCATTAGCGTTTTCCCCACAAACCGGGTGTTGAAGTGTATCTGGAGATCACAGAGGAGATGCATTTACGTCATAATTTTGACAGCCAGACTATTTAGGATAGCACCTGTCAGATTATGATTATATAATGCAGAGGAGATGAGGGATAAGAAAACTTGTTCTCAATCTGGCTTGATACATGGATAGTGGGTTTGGCATTGCAGAGGGGAGACAAAGGTCATTTTCATCACTCTTAAATAGCATTCATAAGGGAAGGGATTAGCCGGGTGGATATTATCGACTGTGGAATACAAAGCAGACAAAGCAAAGGAGAGCTAGCAAGGGACATAATCAGCATGTGAAGCGACTGGGATTCATGGGAGCGAAACTGTGATAGTCACACCTCAAGATTCACACCTCTACAGACCTCTCGGCCCACCTAGACATAAGACATAAACAGATGCGCATGAAATGTTCATAGAGGCCAAATCACTGTCCAGAATATAGACTTTAATATCCCATGAATCATGTCCCCTAGAAGGTTGATGCCCACTGTCACAGCTTTTTAAATCACATCAAAATCATCAGTGCAAAGCCTCAAATCGATCTCATCCCAGTACTATCCAAGCCAGGTAAGCCTAAAGCCAGATTCTGAAGGGAGCCCACAGGTGACCTCCCACCTTGTTGAGTGCTCCGATGCTGCGAGACGCGGTGTCGGTGAAGAGGCGGCTGTGCAGCATCATGGCTCGGCCCAGCAGGTAGAGCCGGAGGAACATGGGCAGAGCCAGGACGATCTCCAGCTCCGTCTCTGACAGCGACAGGCGGGTGGTGGTGTGCTGGAAGGTCTGCTCGAAGTAGGCCAGCAGACCCACCGGGTAGGGATGGATGGCCACAGCTGCCAGTTCCAGAGCCACCAGGGCCACACGGTCGGAGGTCATCGCGATCCGCCAGTCCTCTGCTCCAATGTCGTGAACGTAGAGCTACAAGAGAGACATGTGGATGAAGCCTGGGGATAAATTACATGGGAACTCTGATTTTATTTTATCACTATATTCTGTTTACAAGAGACTGCATGTGTGAAAAAAGTTTGTTAAACCATTTGCATGTCAGAGGTCTGTGCAAAGTTTGATAAGAAAGAAACCTGGTTCAAAAGAAGTGAGGCTACATTAGCTGTTACTATCATACAACAGCCAATCTTCAACTGAGCTGTAGCTCAAGGTGCATTGTGGGTAAGGAAGGAAGAAGGAATGTATGGAATAAAAAAATGATTCTGCTGCATCAGTTCTGATACTTTTCTTTTAAACTGTCAATCATAAGTCTGCTGATTTAAGTCATAAGAAATGGGTTGTGTACTCTTTTAAATGATCAAAAAAGAAAACCAGAATATCTGTAAATATTCTAGATTTCGGCTTCCCAGATTTTTATTTTTCATTTTATTTTTTTCACTTTCCTTTCTTTTATTGCTTCCTCCTTGTAAAATGCACACTACACACTTGAATGAAGCAGCCTGAGAAGGAAAGATCACTGCTCACACTGCCGTAACCTGAGACGAGAGGTCATCAATTGACTTTTTAAGAGGCCGCAAGACAAAAAAAAAAGTTGGGAATCCCTGTTGTAGAATCTTCACTTCCTTTCTTCTGGACCATTTTCCGTTCCCCATGAAGTGAATATACAAAGGCTTATGAGGTGATACNCTTCCAGTACGTGTCGTCCTTGGCGTCCTCCTTGTTTTTGGGGCTGGGCTGGGGACCGGGACTGGGGCTCGGACTGGGACGTTCGGCTCCTGGCAGCAGGCCTTTGATCTCAGACTGGTCCTGGCGGTACTGGTACATCTCGTTGTGTGGCTGGAGGTCGTCATCTTTGCTGGTGATAATGATCTCTGGGAGACTCTGGTGGTCGTGCATCTCCAGAGAAACGTTGGCTGACTTGCGGCGCCCTCTGGCCTCGATATCCTTGATGTCTAAGTGTGACTTGCAGGGGCTCTTAAAAGGTGACCCACAGGCAGTCATGGGGATGTCAGTGAAAGAGGTGACCTTCTCCTGGAGTCTGTGAGGTCCTGTGTTTCTGGCTTTGCACTGGTGATTACGCTCCTTGTGTGCCTGGTTTTGTCGAATCGCCCCTGACCTTCTCTCACACTTCTTCTCTTTGCCTTTGTCTCCCCTCCTGTTGGAGCGAGGCGAAGGTGTGACATAGAGGTGGCCGTTGTATAAAGGTGTGGTGGCCATGGCCTGGGTCCTGTCCAGCCACACGGTCTGATCGGAAGACGTCTGGATGTTTTGGTGTATCCCACAATGCGGAGAGCAGGCCTGAGGTGGAGGGACCATCCTGGGTGGGAGGAGGGGCCGCTGGTCCTCCACCTCGTCTCCATCCACCCCTGACAAGTTCATAGAGGGCGAGTGCTCCATGGTGAGAGGGTTTATAGGTGGCGATTCACTGACTCTTTTAAAGAGGCTTGAACAGAAGGACAGAAACCATGTTAGACAAGGCAATTAAACGGCACTGTGAAGGGAAACTACAGCTAAAGCAAAGTTTCAATCAGTAGTAGTTTAGTCATCCTTTCCTGTTCCTCCCTGTGAAGTTGACTCATGCTCATTTCTATGTATTCTTTTGTATTTATCCGTGAATGATGTGATTTTCAGTTAATGGACAAATGTGAAATAATCTCTTAAAATAATTAGTTTGTTTATACACAATAATCAAGACTTAGTCACAAACTTGACTGGATGGAAGCTCAAAGATGTTATGATCTTTTCCATTTTATTCTTACCTTTTCAGTCAGTCCAGTCTGCGAAGAAGAAAAAAAGGCTTTAACTCTTCTGACAACTGTTTTATCTGGTAATTTCCCCAAGAATATTAGTATTCAGTCTTCTTACGATCCTGAAGGTCACATCTGCCTGAATAGCTGAGATACTCCAAAAAAAATCCCGCTGCAAATTGGACTCAAACCCACCACTTACACCGAGAAGATATTCAGAATTTGAAAAAGTTAAGCAGCAAAGCTCATCAAGCTGCAAACACCAATGAGCTCCGGCGTGATCCGATCAAAATATTCCAAACGTCCTCGCTCTGCATGTATAAACTTTCCAGCAATCCATTAGCAGCCTCAGCATCACGGAGCCCCTCCCATAGATTCAAGCAGAGGTTATGAACTTATCCTGCATATGACGACATGCAAGGTAAATACCCGTGGATATCCATTACATTTTCAGGCATTTGTTCCCTTGTTGGGCCGTGTTTCCTGCTTTACGACTGTCCACCATCAGGGCTTCTTCCTTAAAGCTGGAGGGGCTTAATGACCGTGAAGACTCTAAGTTGCAGATGTTGCATGGAGCAAACACAAAGAATGAGTCATCTGTCAGAGTTTTTTTTTTTTTTTACCCGTGATTGGTAGATTTCCTCCTCCATATGTGTGTGTGTGCGTGCATGAGGGGGGGACATCTGCTTATACATGGGTGCCCTGGTGTCAAAAATCAGCCTGAAACGATTCCAATAGTCTGATAAGAAATGCTATTATATCATTTTTTTAATTTATAATTTCATCAATCTATGTCATTACTGTCATGGGAGAATTCCACACTGGTTATACAAACTTTTTATTTTTAAATTAAATCTAATCTTCAAAAGAGAATAATGGTCCTGAATATCAATTCAGCAGATTAGTATTGCAGATTAATCAAGTGAGACAGAGATCTGATACTTATGAGCTTATGAAATATCAAATATGTCACCCCTTAACCGAACAATATGCACAGAGCAGGGCGGAGTATTAAGCATTAAAGTCATGACAATGACATTCAGCATCATTTATTTATCTAAATCCTTGTGACAGATGGGTCGACAGATAATAGAGCTCCCTCCAAATGGAAAGACCTAAGGAGCGAAGGGGTGGGCGGAGCACATCCGGATAGTAGCAGGATAAAGAAAGGCATTATCTAATCTGAAGACAACATGTATTTAAAGATGGATAGACAGAGAAGGAAGGCCGCGACTGTGCACAGGTGTGAGAGCAAAGACACAGTGATGGTCTGATCAGACTTTGACCTCCTCAGACGTCTTGACGTCCAGATGTAAAATAGATTATGATAAAACGACTCTGTTCTTCTCTGAGACTTAGCCAGATGCTGCTGTCTGGATTTTTTGTTTTGATATTCTGCAGGCAGGGAGCTCCCAATTGTCTGCGCCTCAGTGCGTGACTGTCAACAGCAAACCCTTCCGGATGGTCTCTGGTAAATACAGACGGCGTCTCACATCCTTGCAGAGAACTAGATCCTCATGGTTTTGCTGAAACAGAGCAAAACCTGAACAATACTCACTCTGCTGTGTTGAAAGAGACTACAAATGCTCTTAAATTGTGTTGTCCTTTTAATAAGACGCTGAAAGGATATATGCACATCTGCAAGGCTTCAAATTAATTCAAGCCTCCAGCCAAGTGCTTGTAAATCCTGACTGCTGTAGCTGGTAGCTAAGTATGTCAATTCGTCTTGCCTCTGTGGCCGGTAGCCAGCACGTCTTCAATTAGTCTCTTCTATAGCAAATCATCCTTTGGCTGGTAAGAAAGTGAAATTAAACTGGGATATTTGGAGTCCACTAATTGCTGGGGCTGGTAAATGGCAAATCTGATTCATGCCCTGAATCGTTAGTGTTTGCCAGTTCATCTTCTAGTCGAGATATTAATTGCTTCAGTCTGATCTGACGGGATGCACCGGTCCAAAGATGAAGAATTCCCATTAGGATGCAACCAGCATTAAGTTTGTTTTGTTTTAAAGGCCAAAGGTCACAATTAGAATTAAAGGAGTAGTTTGACATTTTGGCAAATATGCTCATTTGCTTTCCTGACAAGAGTTCGATGAGAAAATATCTCACCACTTTCATATCTGAAAGTGTCCCTCATGCATTACCATTATATTCAAGTCACACAGCTATTGGTTTGTATGAAAATAAAATTATAATACAAAACAGCATCAACATAGAAAATATATTTAAATAAATAGAAACTGATAAAAAATATGAAGCTACAATATTATATTTGTGGTGTGTGACCACCAGCATAATCCAGGAAGTTACTGCACCTACCCAAGAAATAGTCATAACACATAACTCAAGGTAAAACCCCAACTTTTTACAATTTTACACTTTTTAAAAAAAACAAACAATACAACATGGTTAATGAGTTTTAAAGGAGCTGGCAGGCTAATATTTGTACCTCTCACCAGAAGCTGGCTAGCTGTTTCCACCTGCTTCCAGTCTTTATGCTAAGCTAAGCTAACTGTCCCCTGGCCGTGGCTTTCTAGTGTACAAACATGAGATCTTATACTGGACACGACTAGCATAACACACCCAAATCTCTGACTGAACCTCCAGCAGTCGTGTTGCATTGTGGGTAACATAAGTGGCAGGTTTTGACAACAGAGAAGTATGTGTGGAATAAAAAAGACGATATATCTAATTCTGTCTCATTGGCTGTTGTCCGACAGTGTCATTAAAGTGCAATGCTAAATCAGTGGGCCACTCATTTAAGATTTCACAGCATAAAATTTTATTGGATACCAGCCTACTTTTGCTCAACTGCTCCAGGGCTTGCTGGCGCAGGATATAATTGTCAATTAGAAGAGAACTTCATCTACTCAACTCCATCGAAGACAAAAAACCCAAACTCTGACAAATCAGACGTCACAGGCGAGTGGATGCATGTGCCGGTTTTGTCAATAACACCCTATTAAGTGGGGGGGACGTGTCAGCGTAGGAGAGGGCCTAATCCAATCAGCAGAGTAATTAAAAACACACAGCGCAGCAGCCCTGATGGCTGATGGCGGCAATGTCAGGGGCGGCCTTCAGCATTTAGCACAGAGAGGGATGAGCTGAAGACATGCCAGGTCAGAGCGATGGCCACCACAATCGGGATCAAAATTATTATGCAGAGACTCATCTGTGCCACTATTAGCACCACACTATTGTCCACACTGTGTTCACAATGCTCATTCTCTGCCTCCAACTACCACCAGCATTGCCGAGGCTTTATTCCACACACCCTCCTCAGAGTTCCATTCATCTGCCTATATTGTTTCCTAATTAGCCTCCTCTTTATAGCATTGGCTCTCATCATCTTCTCGTTTCATTTAGCTCAGTTTATTCCTCTTTAATTAACACCATCACCCCCTCATATTCAACCAGCATGCAGTTAAAAAACAAACCACCAGATGTCACCCACGCCTCAGTGCCTTCCTATGTCTATTTTTTTTTATGAAGCCTAATGAATTTTGTTTTTGGCACTGTGTCACACTGGTGCTTGGTGCATAACAGCGTAAGGAGCCCTGTTTTAACGAGATGAACTCAAAGTCAATTTTGCACACATCTGAGCAGCAATATTGCAGGGATGCGTCTGCAGCATCGGCAGCAACAGGATGCTTCACCTCTGATGATACATTGCTGAGGCACGTTGTGTGTCCTCGCTCCATGCCTGGTGCAGTTTTGTCTGGTTTAACCGGTGACTTAGCCATCCTTCTTTTCGCCTCCGAGGGCCACTCTCCATCCTGTGTGTGCAGCCGAGCATGAATCTGTAGCTCGGGAGCGCTCTGGATGTGTGACAGGCTGCCTAGGAGAGGGGTAATTCCGAAGGGCAGTAGAAGTAATAGGGTAATCTATTATACAGTCCAACTCTTTCTTCCTCCTCTCCGGCTCCCCTCCTCCTCCCCTTTCTCACTCTCCCCTCTCTCTCAGTCTTATGGTTTCTCGCTGCCTCTGCCCTTGCATCAGCATTTCGTGAGGACAAATGAGAAGGAGAGTTTAACTATGCACATTCCTGCTGCCCTCCTGCAGAGCCCAGCACTTTCTCAATTAAACTGGAGTCCATCTGCCCCCATGATTCAAAGCTCACCCCCCTGCTGAGTGGGGCTACCTCTCTCTCTCTCTCTCACACACACACACGCACACACACCTGCAGACACACACAGTTCCAGTCTGGCAGCGCGAGACCATAACCGCCGTCGTGTGTTATCACATGTGTAACTGGCTGTCGTGCATTTTTGACACATGCCGTGCTGCACATGTTAACACCGCCCGTAATGCACACAGTGAAGGGAATACAAGACAAGGGACAAAATGTGAAATGAGTGAGATTTTAAACAGCATTTTTTTTCACATAGAAAAAAGGAAGAGAGATGCAGAGAAGTGTTTTTTGTCTGCAGAGCTGAGATGCAAAAGAGGAACTAAGAAGCAAAAGGAACAAACAAAAAAAAGGATTGGATTTACAGCTACTCAGGTTTTTGTGTTCCTTTTGCCTTTCAATCTTTGTGCATAAGTGCATATTTAAATCTGCACTAATCTCTGACGACCCCACTCTCAGAAAAAGTGGGGACACTTTTTCTGTATGATTCCTTTTCCTTGTCACCTTTCTCAATCAATCACTCCTCCTTCAGTGTTAAGATCATTTAAAATCATGCCCATCATCTGTTTATACAGTCTTTAATAAGGTCAACTCATGGCAACAGACCAATTAAAACCGCTTCTTTCTCCACCTCCTGCTCTATCTTAAACCCTTTCGCCCCCCATTACTGACATTTCTCTCTCTTGTGCTCTCCATTTTAGTCCCACCTCCCAGAGAGACAGGGAGACAGAGAGAGAGAGAGAGGGAGAGAGAGAGAGCCAGCATCTCCTCCTCCTCCTCTCTCCTTCCTCCTCTTCCTCTCTCAGCTCCCTTCTCTTCCAGCACACGCTCACTCTCCTTCCCTCTGATGCCGACTGGATGCAGACCGGGAGATTTCCAACAGCTTCCTGAGTCTGTCCTCCCTCTCCTCCCTCCCCTCCTCTTCCTCCTCCTCCTCCTCATCCATCAACACCCGGTGCTTCTCCTCTTCTGCCTCCTCTTCTCTCCCTGCTCCTCACCATCAGGATGTGGCAATCGGTGGCTCTGCTCCTGTCTGGATTCTCTGCTTTGATCCACGGTGAGCCTCTCTCTCTCTCTCTCTGTCTTTCATTCTGTTTTCAGGAATCAGATTGCAGCAGTGGCACTTTAGTCTCAAAGTGATTTTATAGGAATTCAGGAATTGGAGTCGGCGGGGTTGACGCTTGATCTGTGAAGTGCACACCGGAATAAGAATTCAAAGTAGAAAGAAAAAAAAAAGACTCCAGGAGAAGAAAAGTGAGAATGTGGCTCACCTGTTTGCTCGGCTGTTTACACCTTAGTGCAACTGTGTTCTTATTTTTCTCAATGCACATGCTGAGGTGACCTAAGGGGGGTTGGATGCCTCTACAAGAGATGCTTTAACAGACAGATTGACATCTTGTCTGTGCAGCCAGGCAGATGACAGAAGCAGCGTGCTGAAGAATCTGAGCAGTCTCATTGCTTTTCTTTCCTCCTTCCACAACCCTTTTTTATGTCCAAATCTCGGTGCGTGTCTGGGGATCTTCAACCCCCCCCCCATGGAAAACAGGTCACAAATCAATTGAACTGCACGTATAGATTGGCTCTTTCATCTTGCCGCCCCGTTGTGGACGCGTTGCTGCAGCCGAGCTGACGGGGCTGCGAGCAGCAGAAGTCGTAGCAGAATATAAAGGCTGACAGTGGATGACAGGGCTGAGAGGAGAGCGGCTGAACTTATCCCTACAGGCAGAAGAAGTACCAGCAGTGAAATGCTTTTCTGTTTGTTTGTGTTTTCAAGGAGAGGCTTTAGAAAAAAAAAAGTCCAGCAAGACAAGGGGACAGATAAGAAAAGAAGTTTCAGACTATATCTCTGCAGAGTGAAATTTAAAAACACCATATTTAAGGACACATCCAAGGCTTTTCCATCGCTTTAACATGGCATGAATGGAACAAGCTTCAAAGTGAGAAAACAATTTCTCCATACTGTTCAGCAACGTCTCGCATATAGTGTGTTCTGTGCTTTCCTGTGCACTTTTTTTGAGGTTATATAACGCCAGAATGTTATTTTCAAATCCAAGACCCCATTTTTTTAATTGCTTCTCTATTGCACCGACGGGAGAACTCCTGGATGTTTTGAGAATTAATTTAATTCAATTCCCTGTACATCAGCATGGTGTAAATGGCAGATTTAGAAACCTCAGGATCTAAACTAGAATATAAAAAATATGCGTTTGAATAAAGCTTGGCTGTGTTTTGACAGACCCACTGATGGGACAGGAAACATAGAAGAAGCAACAGCACCACGACACACTTTACATTTTAAATTGGTCTGTATATTTGTGGTTCACAGTGCAGCCTGCTTACACTCCCTCCAAGTCCATTCAATTTGTTTCTAAAGTCCATAAACATCTCTATTCAGCATTTTGTATATTACTCTGAGCACTTCAAACTAACCTAATTATACATTCATTAGTGCCAATTATGCCTAGATAAGGTTTCCCCGCTATTTCTAATTAGATTACTATTTGTATACTGACTGTTCTGCACGCTCCCTCTGCATCTTCCTCCTGTTTACTGATTTCCTTTTTTTAATATTAATATTAAATACTTCAGTCTGACTGAGGAGACGGACCTCTCCTCCATATTTAATTTGCAAGCGTAAACCATAAAAATCTAGATAAGTGTGACTAATAAAGATATGAGATCAGTTTTTATTTCGGCTAGTTTCATCATGAAATCTCCCGTTTCTCTCGTCTTTTCTTTTTAGTCTTGCTCTTCTGGATGTATTTATGGATAGATCATATAGATATAGATCAGTTCCTGGAGGTGAAATCTTGTGGTTTGATCAGTTGATTGTTTTGCTGTTTCCCAGCCTGACTGAACTCTCACCCCAAAGTCTCATTGATTCCTTCCTGAGATTTTTATCGGCGGTTTTCCTTGAAGATTGGTGTCATTTTTATTCACCTCACAGGAAACACAGACTTAATCTGTCCTTAAGGGCCTTTGAGGTGACGCAGACTTTAACATATGGAGGTCTTATTGAGGTGTGAAGTGTGGCTGGTGAAAATCAGATTTCAGTTTTCTCATATTTTTCTGCCTCTCCAGTGTCGTTGCAGGGTCCTCACCAGAGGAACCTATTAAAGAACCTCCTGAAGGACTACAACCGGATGGAGCGACCGGTGGGCAACGACTCCCACCCTCTCACTGTTGTCTTTTCCCTCAGTTTGATACAGATCATGGATGTGGTAGGTGTCTCACAGGCCATCATTTGGCTGTCAAACGAATCGTGTGACAAACGATATTTCTACTATTCAAATATATAATGATGCTTTTAATCTGATGAAGCTTTCTTCTTGGAGAACAAGAGAGTTTTGTTTTGTTAATTAATATGGAAACTAGCCAGAAAGAAAGAAAATTAAAATCATCTTTTGGCACCATGTTCGGCATTAAGTGATAGTATAATAATAATAATAGTGGTGATAACAGCAAGCTTTTAAAAAAATATGCGCGGATTTATTTGTGGATTTGCAGGTAAAAACAAGAAAGCTTCTCTGTAATCTTTGATAAGGATGCAAAACCATTTTCCGCTCTTTGCCTCGTGATTTACTGAACAAATGGTTTCTAAGATAAGAGATGTGCTAAAAATGTTGGAAATGTTTTTTGCAGGATGAGAAGAACCAGGTGCTCACCACTAACATATGGCTACGGATGGTAAGAGACTATCAGTGCCTTGAGGTGATAATGAATTTTCTGCTGTTGCGGGTTGAGGTGATTTTTACTTGAAGTAGTTTACATAGTCTTTAACATGTAAATTAAAAAATGACCTACACTCTGTGAATCCCATGATCACATCTCTAAAATTTAGAAAAAAAGCAAAATTATTGTTCAGAAAATTATTTTTGACCGTAGATGAATAAATTAATATTTAATTATATGAATTGGGGATTGGTGATTGCCTGTAGTGGGATACACACTGTATCTGTGTGTGTGTGTTTAAGAGTTGGTTCGACCACTATCTCCAGTGGAACCAGAGCGAACATCCAGGAGTGAAAAACCTCCGCTTCACCACAGATCAGGTGTGGACACCAGACATCCTGCTCTACAACAGGTAAAACACGCATCAATGCCTCAACACACACCTCATACACACACGTTACATTTCAACAAGTAGTGTCACTTCCCCATCTGTCCTTCCTCAGTGCAGATGACGACTTTGACTCCACCTTTAAGACCAATGTTCTGGTGAACTCCAGTGGCTACGCCGAATACTTGCCTCCAGGTGAGTCCCCCCTCTCTTTTGCTGTGATTCATGCTCTCACTATTGTTCATCCCTCTCTCTCGCTTTCCCTATCACTTCCCCATCTCCCTGCGGTGCAACGGCAGCATCTCATTCTGCAATCTCTGCATGTCTCTCCTGTTTGTACACTTGATATTAATATTTCATTAGTATAAAACAGCATCCCTAGTTACTTGCTGGTTACATGTTCCCAGCGCTGTGAGTAACACCTATAAATAGGAAAAGCTGGCTTCCTCGGTTTCCTGTCTAAACCCAAACGCAAGACCCGTGCAAGCTTGTGAAAGTAAGGGCTCCCCTGAGTTTCCACAGGTCTTTACTTTGTATTTTCTCAGTCGTTTCTTTATACACCAGATTACAGCGGGCTGAGACTGAATCCCTGGTGTTATGGGGGAGGGTGGAGTTGAAATGGCCCTCTGAAGTAAAAGTCAAAGTAAAAGCTCCCTATCAATTCTATTCAGCGGCCATGTTTATTAATAGGCTGCTGCTGAATGTAAATACAGCTCTGTAATGCTGCGATTTGGATCCCAGCCAATTAGGGAAAAGATTAAAAGATAGTGCTGAGGAGGGGAGGTTTTATCACAACACAAGATGAGAAAGAATGCAAGGAGATGGTGTAAACGAGGAAAAAAAATGGAGAAGAAGAGGAGAAAAAGGAAAAGAAAGAGCAGCAGACCAGCTTTTTCGACTCCCTCACAGAGACCTGGTTGCAATTTTCAGACATCTTTTTGGGCTGTTATGGCCAGTAAATAAAAGGCAACAGGTCTGTGGGTGTCAGGCATGGAGCAGGAGCTTGACACGGGTAAATAATTCAAAGGTGGAGGATTCCAGGTGTCTGCTGCACACCATAATTTTAAGAATACCTCTTGTAGCTGAAGAGGCAAAGGTGCTATGTTCGGGGTTTAACGGCAACACAGGAGATAAGGTGTAACAGGTTTTAGCTCATATCTCGAATGGGTGACATTTGCAAGCAGGGAATCTTGTCTCTGGGCCTGTTAATGTCTTCTTGGGAAGTGATTTTCGGAATGAAGATGGAGTTTTATTTTGGGAGCTGTGCTGCGAGAGAGATAGTGAGAGAGATATTGAGAAAGAGAGAGAGAGAGAGAGAGAGAGAGAGACTGTTCCAAGCTGCAGGAAAATTCCAGGTGTCTTGTTTGTGAGAGTTGCTTCAAGGTTACTGGATATCTGTGAGAGGCAGGTTGCAGAAATATACTGTGCATGAAGGTGCTCAGAGCAGTGAACTGCTTTTATATAATAAGTGTAATTTAATGGAAGTAATTATAAAGATATCATCCCTGTGAAGCAAAGGCAACGACTTGCAAGACCTTGGTGTCAGTAACTTGATTTGAGGGAGCAGGGAGAGTATAAAAAGAAAATTCATAGCCGCTACTTAATTCCGGGTCATTTTTGTGATCAACCTCCGCTTTGAAAGCAGCTTTCAACCTGCGAACTGCCTTCTCTAAACTCTGCTTCATTCCACTCTGACGGCTGATTTGCATGTCACCAGCCTCATAATGAAAGTCTTTGAGGGCTGGAAGGCTTCACTGGCATTTTGGTTCTGTGTGCATCTGAACGACTCAACAGGCTTGATTCCTTTATTTCAGTAATTACTTTAAGGGCTGGAGTTTGCCGGCGACCACAGCGAGGATCATTGTGGTTCTTTGTTTGGGTGGGTGACTGCCCGCGTGCGAGTGTGTCTTCATGATTCTGTGCTTGCGTGTGTCTCTGTATATACATCATGCAAGCCTGTTTATTTTACATAATAAAAGTGGTAATCTGATTCGAGCGCTGTGCACAATCTCATTTTTCAGTGTCACTGTTGATGTTTTCTTCTATTGCCGAGGATTAGCTAACAGCTGTGCGTGCAGGCAGAGCGCAGACACAGCATTTGTTTGCAAAAAAGAATATCGGAAACCTGTGAGTGACAATACTGCTGCCAGGTTTTATATACACGTTTCTTAGATGGGAGGTGGTTTCTAATCTAGTCTTTGCTTTCATTTCTCCAACCTGCAAACTCAATTTCAAAACAGTAAACTCTGTAGATTTGCACAATGTTAATAAAAATCCTATTACTGTGTGCACTCTTGGTTGCGATACAGCATTTTTTCACACCCTTTCTACATAAAAAATGTAAGGTGTTTGAGTTAAGATCTCAGGCTTAGAGCTGACTGGATATGAAATGAAAGAATGATTCTTTCTGACAAGCAGCTTGTTATTCAGGACAGGCTTTCTGTGCACCAGAAGTGGTCCTCTGATACATCTTTCCCTTGTCGCCTCTGGACAGCCATGGGTCAGCGTTATCTCTCTGCCTCTCTTTATCCACTTCTGTCCTGTTTTCAGGAATCTTTATGAGCACATGCAACGTGGATGTTCGCTGGTTCCCTTTTGACATCCAGAGGTGTGAGCTGAAGTTCGGCTCTTGGACGTATGACGGCTGGCTGCTGGACCTCCAGATGAACGAGGCCGACATCTCAGGCTACATGCCCAATGGAGAGTGGGACCTAATAGGTGAGTGAGGTGCAATCTTTGCATTGTATCCTCTTCAAAAACATCCAGTCACAAAGCAGCAGAGTCAATTCCTTTGTCCATATTCTTCCAGGTGTTCCCGGCACCAGAAACGAGGCCTTCTATGATTGTTGTAAGGAGCCTTATCCAGATGTGACGTTTGTTGTGACGATACGTCGGCGGACGCTCTACTACGCCCTGAACCTGCTCATCCCCTGTGTGCTGCTGTCGTCAATGACCTTGCTCATCTTTGTGCTACCAGCTGATTCTGGGGAGAAAATCTCACTGGGTGAGTGGATCAAAAAGCAATGTTTCAGAATATAGACGGACAAAATGCAGTCGCAGTGGGGAAAAAGACGGCTTATTAGTTGCAAGGTGCAGACCAGTGTGAGCTCCAACACAAGTCCATTAATGTAAAACACTTCATCCTGGTGGTGCCTGAGGTTGTTTCTGGTTTCCGTATATGAAGTTCATTGTTCAGTCATGTGACTTCTACATCAACATAAACACTAGGTACAGAAACATCATCATCTTTTTTGTGGCATTAACACCAAAAAAATGCAACAATGTGCCAACGTGGGTAGAAAAAACAAAAGACTATGTCAATTTCTTATGTATGGCTGGATCATGTATGGCAAATATAACCTGAGGACAATAGGGAAACTCCAACACTCAACTAACCAATTGTGTAACTTCATCATTTACTTAGTAAGTCAGGGACAGAACTTTGCGTTTATAAGTCTGGCTCTGCTTTGTTGTGGTCCAGCGAAAAACAACATGGATGTAAATAATGCAGGTTTCAAACTGAAATTAAAAAAAATATCAGCTTTGCAAATGTTTTATGAGGAAGGAAATGAACAACACAAATGCCAGTATCCATGAAGAATACATAGAGTATTTTACAGTGGTACTCACTACAAAAGATGAAAATAATCAGGAGTGCACATAACTGGTACACCGGCAGAAATGTGCAACAAAAATGATGTCGTTTCTCACCTACACTTGTTTCTTAACAACACATTTGACCCAATGAAGTGAATTTGACACTTTCCTGATTCCGCTGAGCCTTCAAGTGAACTGTGCGAGAAGCCACCCTGACACCCAGCTGTCACCTTTCAAGGGAACTCGCCGGAAAAGTTATGTGCACCCAAGATGATAATGCTGCTCTGTATGCTTTATATCTAGAGTGATTCACTATAGATTCACTGTATAAGTCACATAACTGACCCATGAACTGCATGAAGGGAAACTGGGAAGCTCAGACACCACCGTTAAAAGTTTGATGAGGTGAATAAAACATTGTGTGCAGGGGAAGAATTGTGCGTCATGTTTTCATTTTGATAGATTTATATCAAGGACCGGCTGGAAAATCTAGGCAACAACACTCCCTTGTCTCAACATCCAACCTACTGAGCATTCACAACAAGCAAACCTTCCTAGAATAAAGGCAAAGGAAATGGAAATGGAACGCCACTGAGGACTGTGGGGTGGGATGAAAGAGGCACAGGGAGAAGGTGTGGAGCTGAGAGAGAAGAGGGATTACAGGATGAAATAAAAAGATGAGAAATGCGAAGAGGAGGAACAGAGACGGACGGGTGTGGAAAGGGTGGCGAAAAGACGGGAGACAGGAAGAGAACTAAAAAAGGATGAGACAGGACAGCACAAAAGAGAGAGGGAGGACTGATGAGGAAAAAGGTGGGAGGCAAATCGCACTATAATAGGCTGAAAGAGAGAGAGGAAGCCGTGCTGCAAATAAATTTTAATATCTGTTTCTACCTTTTTTAGAGCACAAGAAGGATGATGTTCACTTCATCAGGGCAGTAAAGACTCCAGATTGTCTGACCTTACTCAGTAAAGCTGAAAGGATAAGTCAATTAATTGATTGACGGAGAAATAACTATCAACTTTTTTGATAAGTGATGATTTGTTTCAGTCATTTTTGATCACTGTTAATGGAATATATGAGACTGCTGGTGAGACAAAAATCTATCTGAACATGGCTCTCAGAAATCATGATGGCATTTCTCACTATTTTCTGACTTTTATATACAAAACAATTATTTGTCGAATCAAGAAAATCGCCAGCAGTTTAATCGAAAAGAATGTGGATTGCTGCACTAACCACTTTGATATCTCACCAAATGCACCAAAAAATTTCGATAAATGCTTCTGTTTTTTTGACTCATGTCTGAGTGGGAGGGGAAACTGTGACAGCATTGTCAAAGCATATGCTTAGCTTCAACACAAGATGCATTACGCAGCATTTCTCGGCAGAAAAAAATGCCAAGCCTTAGACACACGGCCAATTAACCTATTGATGTAATTAATGCTAGTGAATTGATTGGGGGGAGAGAGCTTACACACTGCCATCCAGGAAAATACACTGTCACTCCACTTGATGGAGGAGACCCGGGGACCAAGCGGCTGGTCCTTTAGGGTTAGAGGAACGTGCTTTTAAAAAGAATAAATGTCATTTCTAAGAAAAAAAATCAACACAAAAGATGCATTTTTAATTTTCTTAATGTTCTTAAAGGGCATTCATATTTTATCTTTCGGCCTAGGAGTTTAATTGAATGCCTCTGAATGGGGACAGTTATGCCAGCAAAGCACTCCTTAAATTCTGTCTGCTGGAGAAGTGAGACAGATAGTGTGGAGGTGAATAAATGAAGATGGAGATGAGTTTCCGTGCAGGATGTGTATGGGGAGTGTGTTATCGTGCACGCAGGCGGAATTCGGACAACTTAAAAAAAAAAGGCGATTTGCTGCGCGGAAGTGCTTTATTTTTCGCTGTACAAGTAATTCACTGTATGAGCATTAGCTGGCCATTTACATAAATCGAACCAGGTCTCATTTTGAGTGTGACCATTTATCAAAATACCGAACAAGATAATGTAGTTTCTCAAAACAAAGCGCCGCTACTCAGGGGAGGAGACTAAAACCATAATGTTGATTACTTAACAAAATGTCGTTTGAGCCTGAATCTTCATATCTATCTATCTATCTATCTATCTATCTATCTATCCATCTATCCATCTATCCATCTCCAGGTATCACCGTCTTGCTGTCCCTGACTGTTTTCATGTTGCTGGTTGCAGAGATCATGCCGGCCACATCTGACTCCGTCCCTCTTATAGGTATGTGAGATTAGTTCACATGGTCTTTAATGGGAAAGCTGTTTAACTGGACAACCAATTAAAACCCATTGTCAATATGAAATCAGGATGTTTTACTCATTAGAGATGCTGCATGCTTCTATCTGACAGTGCCGATCAATATTTGGTCTCTTGAGTTTATTTTTTCAGCAGTAATTCCCAGTGGTGTATCTCACAGATGGAGCTAGCTTCTGGTTGAGCTCTGGTGGTTTACACTGAAAGTAAAATCAGGTTTATTTATACTGTATATAACCAAGGCTAAGAGACCGCAGCCATGCGGCTGTACTTAAGCAAAGTGGTGCTTTGAGCTAAATGCTAATGTCAATAAGGTCACAGTAACATTGCTGACAAGCTGATATTTTGCAGGCAAAATGTTTACCATTGTTATCATCCTGTTTTAGTGTGTGCTCAAGCTCTGATGGGCATGCCATTAGTTTTGCAGCATTTGGTCGTAAAACAAAATACTGGAAGAACTGATGAAAAGCTCCAAGGTTACTATAATTCATCCTGAATGTCTGCACCAAATTTCATGGCAATACTGAAAACCACAAATGTCAACCTCATGGTGGTACTATAGAAAATGCCAGGTCACCAAAGTCATTTAGATTCATCTTCTTCTGAGATTCATCATCTTCATCGTCAACATGGATGTGGCCATTGAAAATTTCATGGCAATCCATCCAGTAGTTGTTGAGATATTTCAGTCTGAACCAAGTTGTAGACTGACTGTCTGACTGACTCACTGGTGGAAGAAGTAGATTTTCCCCCTAGTAAAAGTATGATTTTTAACTTGGCTAAAAATCCCAGTTTTGTCACAGAGGTCTTTATAATCTGTCCAGGAAATTAAACCCTCTATCCCAATCTGGACGGGTAAAAACTACACAGAATAAAGAAAAAATACAAGACATTACTAGATCGTGGCAGAGCTACGAAATGCCAGGAAAAAACAGAACAACAGAATTTATTTTAGCCATCTGCTCGCCTTAAAACTTAATTGGCTAAATTGATAGCGGGCACGCTGCCTGAAATTATGTTTAGTGAGCTAAGGTTGCAGCCAGAAGCAGATGCATGGACATCTTTGCCTAAAGACACAAATCCTGGTCATTAAAAACAGAAAAAGTTGAGTTATAACTACCAGAGTGCTGCTTTCAGCATAATCCTTTTAGTAAAAAATAACTACCCGGATGCAGCCTTAGTTTAATCTCTTAATCTGGTCGGCTAGATGATATGTAACAAAAGGATGTGTTGTTTGAATAAATCAGTGGGAGAAAGGAAATAATCCTCACAAATTCGTGCTATTCATTAGTATTTGTTGGTTGCATTTCTGTGAAATAATCACTGAAGAAGGCCCGTTCAGACACAGGACACAGATGAATAGCATGAAGTGTGTTTTTATGATAACCTTGTATAACATAGAAGTAGTAGTAAGAAATGGCAGTGTGTGTAAAATGACATAAAAATGAAATATGGCTCCACGCTCTACTCCACCCAGGTCAGTACTTTGCCAGTATAATGATCATCGTTGGGATGTCAGTCATCGCCACAGTGGTGGTTCTGCAGTATCATCACCATGATCCAAATGGAGGAAACATGCCTAAATGGGTGAGTTTGAGCAAAGAAAAACCCTCTTCATCACAACCTTAAGTGCACAATCAGTGACATACATCATGCTTTCCAGCTTGTTCAATCCTCTAAATGGTCACCTCTATTTCAGATACGATTTATTGCTTTTATCAATCTTTGGTGTAAGTGTCACTCTTCTGCTCTGCCACATTCACTGACATTTCATCCATCAGTTAGTGCTACCTGCGCTCATCTGCCAGTTTCCTTTCTCTTTTTATTCTCCGACTTCCTCGGCTGTGACTCATCCGGCAGTGTCAGTCAGCCTGAGCGTGTTCATCAAATGCCTCGCCACAGACTTCAACAGGAGTGCTTTTCAAAGCGCTCTGGATATGTGGGCGGATTCGATTTGACTCATTCCCTCTTCTTATTCCCTCGTCTTATTTTTCTTACCTTCTGTTCAATGCTAAAAAATGCATCAAGCCTTTTTTCAAAAGCTTTGTTCTATTGTGAATAAATCAGAACCGTGCTATTGGTTAGGAGAATGACTGTTTTTTCCAAATAGAAGCATTTTCTTATTACATATTATAAATATTAAATATGTCATAGTCTGGCATTTTAAGGTGTTTTTTCATGATTTATGTTTTGACTGAAGAGAAAAACTCACATGTACATTTATCAATATACAGTATGTACAAATAGCCTGGTTGAACGAGAGTGCAGATGCTGCATATATCGATACATTGCAAGGACGTCCTGCTGATGAATGGCCTGTTCAGACAGTCCGATGGCCAATTAACAAGCTAATTGATGTGGTTCAGATGAGTGCATCGAACCAGCACAGTTCATAATTGCAGGCTGGACAAAAACAACATCAACAGCAGTGGCAACAGCGACCGCTACCTGGCCGGTGAACACACTCGGTGGAGATTAATTGATCAGTCATCTGGACATTAGCTTCTCATTAGATGCCAGACACCCATCTGGATGCTGTTGGGCCAACATGCCCTTTCAGGGGACATGTAGTCTTATTCCAAGGGAGTTGTGTTTTCATGTTGTGGATGTAGAGCAGAGAGAGAACACAAAGGGGAAACAGAGTAGAACAAAACAGGGTTTAAATTTGTACCAACTTGCAAGCAGCTAATCTTCTCTTTATCTAAATGCTGCGGTTTAGTGGAACATTATTTCAAGCTCATTATAGTCATGAAATGGTAATCTGATAGTCAATCTCAATGAGTCCACAGTTTAAATTTAATGCTGTCTTTGTAAGTATCTTCACGGCTGAAAATACAGTTCAAGCCACAAAATCTTCTTTGCCTCAGGCGCTTTAACTGGGCGTCCCTGGTGAGGATCTCATACATCTACTTATACAAGTGCAGCTACATTTTGAAACAAGATGCAAGGTTGGAAGCAGCACCGATGTCAATCTCCGACAAATGAAGCTATTCACCCAGCTTTTAACTAATGTTACGTGAAGGTCAAAATGTGTGGGTGGTTTTCAATGCCTGACAGCTTTCTTATATTTCCTTTACTTTCCCCACGTCCTGTCGTGCTCTGTTGATCTGTCCTCCACTCTGAGTTTCTCTCTTTGTCTCTCTACAGGTGCAGCTCGTCTTGCTGCAGTGGGTTGCATGGTTCTTGCGTATGAAGCGGCCAGGAGAAAATGATGACCCAGAGCGGCCCCCATGTGCCCCCCACTTGCGGCGCTGCTCCTCAGGCTCTCAGAGCGGGAGTATACCGAACCCTCCGGACCCCACCCTCCATCCGCTGCACCCACAGAACCTGGCTCCTCTCCAGACAGGGCCTCTCCATGCGGGGCACCCTCACCTCCACGCCCAGTCCAGCGCTAACAACAACGGGAACCTTCTTTACATGGGCTTTCAGAGCATGGACGACCCTTCAGTACTCTCAGAGCCGGTCCAGAGGAATAACATCTCCACAGGGCCTCCACGAGTAGCAGGAAGCCCGCCTCCACACCTGCCATCTCAGTTCTGCAGCTCCCCACCACCTCCTACCCCCAATTTGGATACAGGCTGCCCCAGCACTGTCTCCAGTGGTGGGGGCTTCGGAGTTGGACCAGGAGGGCTTGGAGGATGCTCGACAGCAGGGATAGGAGACCCTCAGCTACAGGCTATCCTGGAGGAGGTGCGTTACATGGCGGACCGTTTCCGTGAGCAGGACGAGTCCGAGAGCGTGGCCGACCAGTGGAAATTTGCAGGTGCTGTGATCGACCGCCTGTGTCTGGTGGCGTTCAGCGTTTTCAATATCATATGCACCATCTCCATCCTCATGTCTGCTCCCAACTTTGTGGAGGCTATTTCAAAGGACTTCGTTTGAAAGCAAAGAGGAAAAAAGAGGAGGAGAAGCGTGAAGGAAAGGATGAGGGGAATTAAATATAAGATGAAGGATGGAATGGGCCCGGATCCAAAGAAACACAATTTCCAGTGGACCGTAGGCTCTGTGATTTGTGATTGCAAAGAACCGGGAAATAGAAAAAACCCCAAATGGTTTTCTTTGCAATACATTCTGTTTTGTAACTGAAATAAAAGAAGAAAACAGATGAGGGAGGGGGTAACAGAGTGAACTTAAAATAAGATTAGGGCGAGCAAGGTGCTTTATCAGATTCTTGACAAGGTGAAATGGATTCCTTTCGGTTAATTCAAAGACTTTCCCCCCAAATTAGGAGAAAGATAACTCAGAAAAGGAAAAAGAAAGAAAAGAATATCAGCCCAATGCAACCTCAAGCAAGAAAGCTCTTAAAGCAAGGGGGAGATTGAGAGAGTAAGGAGGAAAAAGAGACAGGCATTAGATAGGGTCAGATAAATAAGACAGACATTTGGCTGTTTTATTTGCTGGCGGAGGGAAGACAGTCCTTCGCTCTCACATGTTGAGAAAAGACTGCATCATTTAAAGTGATGTGAGGAGGAGACGGCTGGCAGAAGAGAAAGAGACTTTCACAAGGACAGACAACAAAGAGCGGTCGTGAAGGAACGAGACTCATCCCTCGTGACACCGGCAGAGACGGGCAAGTAAGCAGCCTGATGCTCGGATACACAAACGTGGACCGAAGATCAGGAAGGCTGCAGCAGAGAGGAGCAGAAGAGGATCTCATCAATTATTCAATCACATCCATCTAATGACCGTCAAATTGAAAGACCTTGGATAATCTTTAAGACTAATAAGCTTTAAAAGATGAAGTCCCCTCTCTGCTCGCAAACCACTTTAAATTTCCAAAGCCTTATCTCTTTGAGACGATTGCCAATCTGCAACAATCAGCAGAGATCAAAAGCTCCTCAGCAGCGGGCATGGAGTGCAGTGATTATCATGCCCGGGAAACTGAATTAACCGGTCATCAGCAACGCAATGGCCAGTAGCTGCACTACAGTGGAGGCTTGAACCATAATATCTCATGAAGCAGTTACCTAACCGTATCTGGCAGGTCCTAATAGGCCAACGGGTCTCATTGGATTTCATATTAAAGGTTTAAAAACATGGGAGGTCAGATCTTTAAACGAACACGAGAGGCACAAAAAAGGGATAAAATTATTCAAAATCTCAAAATTTATATGGAGAAGCAACGCATCCCATCAAATATCCGTCAGATCCCTTCAGGGGTTTACAGCTTCATGAGTGATTTCACATCTCAAATGAGCGAGGGGATTTTAATCGAGGTGTATATTCATGAAAATTGACTCAAGCGGTGATTTAAAAGGTTTAAATTTGAAAGTACGACCTTCAGCCAGAGAGCATTGTCTTAGTTTGGCTTGAGGGAATTGAACTTTTTCTTCTACTTAACAGAGAGTCAAACAACCGTAAATGACTTTCTTGTGTCTCTGTTAACAGTTTGAATGTATGTCGTATGCAGGGTTTGCCTAACTTAGCTCAATTCATGGATCTTGGTCTATAGATTCAAATTACCCAAGGATGGCTGTCTGACCTGATCAAAGCATCAGTTGTATTAGGCATAGTCAAATTAGAAACAGAGAAATTAGATTAGATCAAACCTCCAATCTTCTAATATGGCCGTGTCCAAAACCATTCCTGTTTCCCTTTATAGTGCACAGGTTATATAATACTATATAAGGTACTAGATAGTGTGAAATTTATGCACTATATGATGACCTCAAAAATTAACATTTTACATGTGAAAATTAGCTTTTTATGACACTATACCTGCCAATGATGATGAATCATAAGTGTATGAAATCTCCATTTACTGCTCACTGTAGAGTAAACTATTGAGTGTCTATTATAAAGGGAAAAATGAAAGAGTTAATGAAGTAATGATTTTGGACACGGCCCAAGATTATAAGAGAGGGATGAGTCATTCAAAATAGCTAGAAGCAACAGAGCAGCAACAAGCTAAATGTGTACCTTTAACAACTCAGTTATGCACAAGTAATCGCTGAGGTTGCCAGTGATTCACTGATTTCAAGATAGTGTCACATTCACTTCAATATTATTTCCCATGTGGATGCAGCTATGATGCACAGCCACTGATAATGAATACAGAAAT
The DNA here is from genome assembly GCA_037975185.1 of Centropyge bicolor. Classification (NCBI taxonomy): domain Eukaryota; kingdom Metazoa; phylum Chordata; class Actinopteri; family Pomacanthidae; genus Centropyge; species Centropyge bicolor. Next base: position 11,259,629 of record JBBMOC010000005.1, on the reverse strand, counting down.
GTCAGAAAACACAGTTCCAGCGGCTTGATTTTTCTGTATTTGTGAAAACAGTAGTACTACAAATAGTGTTTATTGCGACATGGTTCTTATTGTCAAAAGCACAAAAGCGGTAAAAAGAAATGCTTTTGTATTAAACCCTGGATGAAGTGTGTTTCCCTGCATTTTAGTGGCTGATACCTTTGAATTGAGCAAAGAAAGCTAAGCTTGCTATTCAGCCATACAATTCAAAACTGTAAGTGAGACATAAAGAATTTATCCCTCAGGTTGCCTGACTGTAGTAGAAGAGATTCCTCAAAAACCAAACAATCCTTTATAGAATAAGGCTGGAGTTGCTCTGTATTTTTTTCATATTGTCAACAAATCCCATGAAAAAACCTAGCTCTCAAGATTTTCCCACACTGTCTGTGACACACAACAGATCAGCTTTTAGCAAACATTTGCCAGGCAGGAGTAGATACTGCATTTGCTGGGGACTATTTTCAGCTGTGGATTAATACACATGTGGTGCCCTAGCGAGTATATATGTAAGGCAGGATGGTAAATGTACGATTGACTCTAACAAAACTCCATTTTTATTGTAATGAAGGAACATTACACCCAGTGATGCGGTGTGGCTCATTGATGTGTTTTTAATAATTTATGAAAAACAGTGGAGCTCTATGGCACAGAGGAATATGCTATGCCAGGCTGTGGCTACACAAGAAATCCTTGTTAGTGGGATAAATGTGTGGCTGGTTTTGGTATTTACATGGGATTTGATGAAAATAAGAAGAATATCAGCAGCCTTTTCTTTAAGAAATCTGATGTTAACAGAAAGATCCGGTTGGACAAATACTACATTCCTGATCTACACTGTCTCTAACACACCTGCATTTTCTCACTGCGAACTGCTCCAGAGTGACACTTGTACAAACTTTATCTCTATACCTCTCTTCATTTTCTGTCTCCCTGCTCTTCCTCTCTAAAGTCGGGTCTCCTAGCAGGCGGAAAGTAAACTTCCTGCCGGTGGGGAGGGAGGGGGAGTTTGCAGAAGGATGTCCTCCTTCCAGCACATACTGACAACTAAACCCTCCCGTCTGTACAGAGCATTTCTCATCCTGAAAATAAAAGATTCTCTCTTTTTTTCTACCACCTTTGGTCTGCTTCCTATCTCTCTGTGTTGACAGTGGCTGGCCCGACACCCAAAAAGAAGAGAAAAATGACAGAGCGAGGGGATAAGGGGAGGAGAGAAAGTGCTGACTCGCAGTGAGAGCTGGACGGGGCCTTAATTGATCACTCGTTCAGGAAGGGGGGGGAGGGGGATGGGAGGAAGGGG